>QNQO01000664.1:0-606718 GCA_003290165.1 Berberis thunbergii | reverse complement strand
GTTGGTAGGTTCTTATATTGGCACGCGCAGCCTCGTCATGAATGTGCCTTCTCGGTGGACAACTCTTTCTGCCACATCATGTAGCGTGCATAAACCATCTAATTCAATTTTAAAGATTCAAGCTCGGTCGCAGACCGATCCGTACACCTTTGCCTCAAACCAATGAGGCTTAACAACCCAACCGTTTTGACATGTTCCAAGCATCGCGCTTTAAACACGTCGGATTGATAAGAGCGTGGGGAAGCACAACCAATAGCCAAACAGCTTCCTCTCCAGAGAACACCAGATTACGACAAGTTGTGATAACCCGAACCCATCACCCCTGCGTAGGCCAAGATGACTCATTGCACCATTATATGCATAAGGTCATCATCAAGATGAATGCTCGGATCCAACACAAGCATCAAAGCCCTATCCATCAATCTTCTGTGTCATTCGTTGATCAACTTACACGCACCATCCCTGCACGTCAAATCGAGAAACCAGCAAAACTTCCTATCAGATTTAACCCGAGTCTCGTCAGGGGTAGGTTCCGTCCAATGATCCCGGAATGAAAAACATGGGGATCTGGAAGCACAAGATGACACCACCAATAGCCGGGAAGAAAGAAGGAACGACAGGATAACCATCCTCACCCCCTCTCGTTGCACAGTAACCACAACCGAAGCAGAACGAGTGGTAGTTCCAACGAGAATAGAGAAGCCTAAGCGGACAGAAGAAGGCGAGACCCTCTGCCCCATCATCAACAGGATGAGAGAGAAAACGAAGAGACTGCATCTCAGGAACTCGATCATGACACTAAGCTCTTTAGACTAAACAATGCCAGTTGGAACATCTTACATCAATGGCCCTAGATCCTCATTAGAACCTTGCGAGCGTCAGGATCACCATAAGTAGAAATAAGCCTCTTTTTGCCATCATCCAGCAGGTGAATGGTTTCTTTTATGCTCCTTTCCAATACCAACTTCAATCTCTTCACTCTGCATAATAAGCGATCCTTCGTCGTAGTTTCCCTATCAACAAAACTCAAGTAAAGGAAGCAAAACGAGTAGAATCAAGGAATAGTTTCCTCTTCGGACATGATCATAATTTAGGAACAACTGTTCAACGAGATTAACAGGCCTCAAAACTTTTCTCTTCCTAAAAATTGGACCAACAGTGCCAACGCTAACAGGAGCATCAAGATCTGTAACATCCAAGCTCACTTTTCCATCAACGACGACATTACCACCATCAACAAGGGCATCGTAGGCAACAATCTCCGGATCTTGCCTCTAGTTAGCAGACCCCGCTCGGCTTCATTCATACTATACAAACTGTTGTGTTCCACCATGACATCAGTAAGATAGGTGTCCAAAGAAACCCAGGAAGCTGCAAAAAATGCTCACTGATAATATGTTCTTCCACAGTCAATTGCAAATTATTTCGCTTTGTCGACCTCGTAAATCGAAGTAGCCAGAAACGAACAGAACCGTAGAAACCGATCCCGTGACCAACCCCTGGTGTCATCGTTAAGATTGTCAAAACACGCGGTGAGAGCGAAGAAAACAAGTACTCTTGGTCGCCAACAGACGACCACCGATTTTAGCAGTCAAAGGAATATTTAGAAAGGATTAGCCTTGTACATGTGGAAACCATAACCCTCAAACTGTTAAGGCCCATCTGAGAGGAAGAATACCCATAAAATCGAAATAAGACCAGAATAACTCTAGAGCTGAAAATTGAAAAATCGGAGTGAAACTTACGTGGGTAAAGTGCAATATCCCCTTCCTCGGACGACAGCCTTCCTCGGACGACAATGATGTCGTTCTCATAAGGTAGAATGATCTCAAGGTTACAAGGCAAAGAGTAGTGGGAACGGACGCTATCCAAGGTCACCTGAGAAGCCTTAGCAAGTTGATCACCGTCTAGTAAGTCACCGGTAGACATCACAAATAGGCAATAAATGATGAAAAAAACAATATAAAAAATAAACAACCCTAATATTAAATATGGCTAAAAAGGAAACAAAACTGTCCACGATCTCCTTTATACAACCGAACACAAAGTGAATGCTCGTGGGGCGACATGTGAGATATAATGTGAGCAAATGAACGGAATAAAGAATGATCGATTACGAACGACTAATCGAAAGTTGCTAACACATTAAGTTTCAAAACAAACATACAATTGGATACTAACCGCCATGACAGAGTTAGTGGATCATGAAATGTACCTAATACTAAGGGGAAGTGGTGATGATACATCAAAATAGACAACATCGCGGCCACACATGGCAGAGAACATCCATCGCGAGGATCTAGTGTTCCATTATTTGGGCCTAGCTCATAAACCAAGAAGGTTAAAGCCGACCATAGGCTCAGACGAAGCCCACTATAATAAGATGTGCACAAAGTCCAAATCCAGGCCACGAACGAATCAAATCCCAAATCCAGGCCCGAATGAGTTTCTCATAAAAAGAAGAATGTTTCACAAAAAAGAGTCATAAAGGGGAGTTACGCCTCCACGGACGCATTTTCATCAAGGACACTTTTACGATAACACCTTCCGTTACAACTGTTCTCAAGGCGAAGGATCACCTAATGTTTTCCTCTCTCTGCCACCCCCTTTCCCCCCCTAATTTTATTGAACTTCTAACCCAGGGGGTTGAGCGTGAGAATTTGCCTTTTAGGATAGGGCTGCTTGCAAAGGGAGAGTTGAAATTCATAGATCAGTGAGCAAAGTGAGATCTTCGTACTCTAGACTAATAGGATTGGTATAATTCTAGGGAGCCTGGGTTGCTGCTTGGGGGGCGAAATTATCCTTTTGCCCCTCCTTTGTTGTGGTTGTATTTTAGAGAGTGTTTTAAATATGCATGGGCAAAAATGTTAAAAATGCCACCCAGGCAGCAGACCCAGGATCCCTAGAAGCACTCATAGGATTTAGTAATCATGGTGAATGTTGTGCTTGATTTTTACACCTAATGAAGGGCTCGAGGCACTAGATTGATTCATGTCCTGGCTGTTGGGGATATTTAGATCTGAAAGAGAATACACCACGCTAGCTAATGGTCTTACATTGCATATTAAAGATCATATGCTATGGTTGCCTGCATATGTTTAGTGTGAATTTGATCGTGTGAAAATTTTTGGGTGATCAGAGAGAGGGTTAAGGTTTTCACTTGATTGCTTGGGATTCGTTATGGAAGAGGGGGTCTAGGTATCAGAAAATCAGAGGCTCCTATACTGCCGTTATGAGGATTTCACTTCATTGTTTGAGATTCATTACAGAAGAATAAGGGGGTCTAGGTATCAGGAAATCAGAGAATTCGATACAGCAGTTATGTCCCAATGTTCTAAAAATCGGTCTAGGCGGCGCCTAGGCGCTAGAAGGTGGAAAACCGCCCAGATTAATGGCTGGGTGGGCTGTCTGGGCGGCTGGGCGGGCTGGGCGGGTCTGGGCGGGTCTGGGCGGCCTAGGCGGGGGTCTAGGCGGTCTGGGCGATTTTTATTTTTTTTAAATTTTTTTTAAATTTTTAATATGGTTAATTGTGTTCTTATTTTATTTTATTTCCTACTTTTTAATAATAAACTATTTAATTATTTTTTATTCAGTATATGTCTAAATGTAGCAAATGATGATTACTTAATGGAATTCTCGAATGATCTGTCGGTACCAATTTTACTAATGTAGATTTTATCAAATATAACTGAGGTTATTTATGCAATTTGAAGAAAAATAAAAGAGTACACATTCAAATTTATATAAAGTACCCATCATGACCAACTTCAGTCATTTGAGTTTTAATAAATTTTGTTCATTATTGGTAATTTTTCATGTTTTTAATTTTGCATATGTATACTGGCATTAAATTGGATGTAATTGATAATGTATTATGCTTAACTTTTGTAAATTATTAAAGTAATAATACAAAACCTAAGACCGCCTAGGTGCCGCCTAGGCGCCCCGCCTAGGCACCCGCCTAGGCCCCTGGGCGCTAGGCACCAGCTCGCCGCCCGCCCAGCGCCTAGCGATTTTTAGAACACTGTTATGTCCTAATGAAAATAAGACTCTAGAAGACATAATAAAGAAAAAGAATGGCATCTCTGGCCAAGGTTGAATTGCCCAATAGCTTAACTCCCCTAATGGCTGCACACCATAAAAGGGAATCATCAACAAGCAGATGGACTTCGCTAAGAATATCTCTTTCAAAGGGCAATAACGATAAAAAAAAGTGAGTTGTTTGCTTTATTTATCGAAAGTGTTTGTAAAATTGTGATATTTTGCTCATTTTCCATTTGGTTGTAATCAACTGTCAACCAGCATGACACACCCATCCACAAAAAAAAAAAAAAAAAAAAAAAAAAAAACAGCCAGCATGACTGGGGAACGCAGTTACCTATCACTATATAATGACTGGCAGATGCAGCCATTTTCACTAATCTGTTAGTTGTACTTTGTGTTTCCCATTGGAATACTTGCAAGGACTTGTGATGTATAAGGTACACTTTTTTCTTCTTCTTGTTTGCGTCCTCCTAGGGTTGTTTGCATAGTTGGATCCAACATGGTTAGACTTGACCTGGTTTAGATTTTTTAATATTCATTTGGCTGCATCAGTATCAACTCCTATAGACAGGGGCATGTGAACCTAAACCTGACTCTGATTGACCTTCCTAATAGTGGTGTTATAGTATGGATACAGGTTTTGATTAAACATTAATTTGATTTAGTTCAGATGTTTTATGAGGAAGGCATTATATGATACAATCGGAGTACTTTCAAATTAGTTATTTTGAGTGTAATTAGTATTTTTCAATCTAAAAATTTGTTGACTGAATCTTTTGTTTCATGAATTGCTACCTATAAGTCCAGAACCCATCTCTCATTGACTATAGGCGTTTACAGGATTATACAGTCTACCCAACATCATGGATTGCGATTGAGTGATGGAAATTGAGATTAAGTTGCTATTGTACCTAGATTAGCGATTACATTTATTTTCCTATTAGGGAAGTGTCTTTTTGTGTACCTCAGTTCTTTTAGACTATTCTCTCTCTCGATTGATTGGTGTAATTGTAGGTTACAATCAAAGAAAACTGCTATTGATTAAAATCCAAAGAAGATCTATTGATGAAAGAAGATTTTGTGAAATTTCAGGATTCTGCGATAATGGTATTGAATAGGCCTCCTAAATAGCCAGTCAAGGTTAGGCTCCCGTTTATTGTTGTTTTTCAATCGGAATGTATCCCTATTGCTTGATTATGTTGGCGCCTTTATATCAATGTTGGTTTCTAGGGAAACTTACCAGTGCATAACAGTATGGATGCTTTGGCTGCTGATGCACTTTCTTATGGCTATGAGACCTAAGTTGGTAAGTTTCAAATTCTACTTTATTCTTGTGCAAAAACCACAACTTCCCTTAGTAGTAGAGTAAATATTCGATATTATCTTGACTTATAATGTATATACTATCTTCTATTATTGCTTTTCTAGGCCATGCTTTGATGTCTTGTCTAGTAGATATCTTCATAATTTGAATTTGGTACTTGCTTAAACCATGGATTTCCTATTCTCTTATCAGCAGGATAAAGAAAGCAGTGGTATCCTTTTAATGGGGAGAGCAAAAGAAAGCGTCAAGCGGCTGCAAAAGCTTGTTCAGTGACACAAATAAGGGGAAGTCTCCATCTAAGGTACTCGTTATCTCTCGTTATAGTTTGTAGTGATTAGTATTGATAAAGAGATGGTCTATGAAATACGAAGCTGAGGGTCAGGTCTATTCTTGTAAAAATGTGCTAATCAATCATCTAGACTTGGTATGATGCTTGTGAAGTAGCAGTGCAGAGGTATTGGGCATTAGTTATAGGCTGTCCGAAAGAAAAGGAAGGTGTTATTCGCGTTCCTCTTTCCAAGGGAAATTGTTTTGCCTTTAAACCATGATGATAATTACGGGGTTGAAGTCAATTAGTTAGCTTTTCCTTATCAATGATACGTGAAAATGGTCACGCCTCTGAGTCATACACGTGTCATGATAATCTCGAGATATTACAGGCCCCAGCGTCAGCCCAACACTGATCCAAGCGGTTCTAAGCCCGTCCAATTTCAATATGCCTAGCAGACTCGAACTCTCACAACATGCTAGGCCCATACGTCTCACAACTATTCTCAATATGCATAAGTCCTCCTAAGGCAAGTATTTCGATGATCAAAAGGAAAACTACAACTGCTCTCTGATTCCAAATAGGAAGCGAATACTAGAGTACCTTCCACACAAGGAAACTCCCTTCTACGTGTTGCTTTTGGATTCAAAATTATCTCCCACGTATCTAGGAGCACATGGCTAACAGAAAACTCCCTCCTACAGCACGACTCCTAATCAGAGAAGGATCTCCACGAAGATCCCCTTCCTAAACTACGCCTACGATGGCCTGGTAGAATTAGGACTCCTTGCACTATAAATAAGACACGAGGTTGATAAGCTTAGGTACGTTACAAAATTTCTATTACAACATTACACCTTCCTCAGATCCCTGTCTGACTATAGCATTGGAGTGTCGTCGACCACCACAATGGTGATCCATGGCTCACATGCGTTACTTGTGCAGGTTAGCATAAATAGGTCAAAGCAGGGAGCGAAAAATGATTGCATCAGTTTGGCGTCGTCTGTGGGGAAGACATAGTTCTTAACTTTACACCAAGTGTCATATCCTTTCAAAACCCAGAGAGATGGTGACCACCAGGTCACGCAACAACGAAGAACTAGGGGACACGTCCAACGCTCAGGCTTTCCCTGTACCGCATCTTTCAACAGTTCCTGTCATGCACGGGCAGCCAACTCATGTATCCTCGCCAACAGCGGCAACAATGGACCTCAGAATCAATGTGTTGATATCTCAAATACAAAAGATCACCAAAGCGGTGGAGACTCTCACGCAACAAAATCAACCACCTGCTAATGGAGATCAGGAATAGCACGGACCTCTACCTCCAGAAGACAATAGGGAGCAAGCGCAGGAATAGCACGGACCTCTGCCTCCAGACACATCCTTTCTTAAATCAAAATACACATATTTTCTCTTCAATGTTGGTTATTTGCTATACAAACTCCAACAATGCCCCACATTTGTATAGTAAATATATAAAGTTGTCTTCTGGAGAGAAACTTAGACATAATATGCATCGGGAGATGTGTCTTTTGGACTTGAACCTTCCTTAGTGAATACTTATCGAATTTACCGGTGACGCAGTGTGTATAGGAGACATTGAACTGTTCACCATGCTTAGTAAATTAAGACAATGAGCATCATACATATTATATCTTCACATTTTTTCAATTCATACGGTTGTGTTTATTTTGGTCTTGAACAAATCTCGGATTCATAAGAGCTTTAGATAACTCAGCCATATCATTCTCATAAATGCGATCTTACATTTACTCCCATATAGGTGACACTTAGATTATTAATACCCTATTGTATTCATCTTATCTCTCAAGAGATTAGTGTCATTAAGAATAAATAAATATTCACCCTGACCATCACGGGTAGTATATATTTATTATCATATGAATGAGTAAGTGTGTTCACTCTATTATTTGAGTTTCACCTAACTATTTTGAACCCAAGCCTTGGAATTTCATTTAGTTAGGTTAGGTTTCCGTCAGGTATACTCCTCATTGGATTGGTTTTAAGCCCATTCCCCTCGATAATTTTAACACTTGCTCTTTTGGTAAACCCTTTGTAAGTTGATTCGTAATATTCTCCTTTGACTTCACATAATCAATTGAAATGATCCCAGTTTTGAGCAATTGTTTTATTGTGTTATGTCATCGTCTTATGTGCTTAGACTTGCTATTGTAAATGTTATTTTTCATTCGCACAATGGCGGCCATGCAGTCACAGTGAATACATATAGCAGTCACTGGTTGAGGCCATAATGGAATATCTTCTAAAAGTTTTCTCAACCAATCTGCTTATTCAGCAGTCTGATCTAAGGCTATAAATTCAGATTGCATTGTGAAACGTGCTATACATGTTTGTTTTTGTGATTTCCACGACACTGCTACCCCACCAAGTGTAAATACATATCCACTTGTGAATTTCGAAGTTTTTTTTTTTTTTCTAAATGTTGTACTTGAGAACAATCTATAAATTTATTTGAAATAAATAATATAACAATACAAATACTATTGCATTATAAATTGATTATAACAAGATCAAATAAAATAAATAATTTTACTAACTTGTATTGCAGAGAGGGTTGCAAAATCACTATCTTGAATTGGCGGAGTTTGTACGTCTTGATTTGTAGATAGAGACTAGAGGATACATTATGTCCTATAGACAACATTCGCTCCTACTTGGTGCTGTGGTTTTTTAGGCGTCTGACTACCATGATTCAACTATCTAATACCAACACCGTAGCACAAAGGTGTTGGCTCTGGCAAATTTAGGGAATGCGATCTCTCTCATAAATGAAAAAGAATGAATTACTCTAGAAAATTAATGTGTTTGAATAACTTGTTTTTCTCTTCAGTATATAGAGAACAAAAGGGTATGTTGATCAACACATAATTTTTTAAATCAAAAGACACATATTTTATCTTTAAGTGCAAAAAACACATATTTTCTCTTCAATGTTGGTTATTTCCTATACAAACTCTAACAATATTTTTCTATAGACAGAATTTGCCCCTACTTGGTATTGTAGTTTTTTAAGCGTCTAACTATCAGGATTCAACTATCTAATACCAACACCGTAATACAAAGATGTTGGCTCTGGCAAATTTACCGAATGCGATATCTCTAAGAAGTGAAGAATAATGAATAACTCTAGAAAATTAATATGTTTGAAGAACTTGTTTTTCTCTTCAATATATAGATAACAAAAGAGTGTGTTGATCAAACACATTATTTCTTAAATCAAAAGACACATATTTTCTCTTCAAGTGCAAACAACACATCTTTTTTCTTCAAGTGCAAACAACACATCTATTTTCTCTTCAAGTGCAAACAACACATCTTTTTATACAAACTCCAACAATTTTGAGATTATAAAGGTTTGGATGTTTTCTGCTAGTTAAAGACCTTGACTTAATAGTCAAGACTCAAAATGAGGATTTGACTGAATTTCAAGAACTAATGGAGCCCAAGAAGAAATAAGTAAGAACTAATGGGTGCCAAAAGGTAAATAACACCCAAAATAACAAACATCTTCATCAAAGTGAATCCACAAATTGTCTTCGTCTAAAATATCATCATTGTTGCTAAGATATTCTTCCTAATTAAGAAATCCCTTACCAAATGGTCATCCAGATGACACAACACAAACTTGAGCATTTCTATATTGTCATGTACAAGATTGTATTCTCTAATGTTGCATACTCTAATATCTCATCTATAAACAACATAGTGGACTTGCTTAACTATTTTAGTATGGCATTCAAGGCCCTTCTAATGATATCACCCGCCCCCTCCATTTTGTGCAGATTCTATCTCATTATATTTCACGTAAAATGTTTATTTTCATTCGTAATGAATCATTGCAAGTATAGCAAGCATGGTAAGAAACAAACTCCCCATCGTGTCGAATCCAAAATTTACGTTCATATTTTTATAAACCTTCTGATCATATATAATGGTTATCATGCATTATTTAAGTATGTTTATTTATTAAAAACCATCTACTAGGTATACTATTTATCATACTGACTTGCATACAAAATCCAATATTTGAAAAAATAATAATAATTGGTTTTCGCCTGAGACTATAGAAGTCAATATAAATCTTGATTATATTTGTTATAATTATATAAATATTTGAGGCATAAATCTTCCGAATCAGATAAACTTTTTATTATTGTATAAAACTTACAATGAAAATTTTATTTTATAGCTATTATGTAAATGTTTTAAGAGAGAGTTAGCTAGTTAAAGTGTTTATCTAAAGAAAAAAATTAATAAAATAGAAATCACCTATTTACAAAGCAGTCATTGTAATTAGAAGCTAAATGAGCATCATTCTTACGTATGGCTGCTATATAGACGAAATTAGGGGTGGGCATCCCATCCCGTGATTTCGTTTCCGTCCCGATTTTTTCGGGTCTTAATGGGATTAAATAATTTCATCCCGATCCCGTCCCGTCCCGATCTAGAATGGAATGGGATGGGATGAAGATTTTCAATCCCGCCAATCTCGAACTAATTTTTTAATATTAATTATTAATATTTTTATTTACTTATTTATTTATTTTATGAACATTTGCATAAAATGTTCAGACTTCCAGGCTTTCAGCAGCAGGCTTCCAGCTGCAGCAGCCTTCCAACAGGCCCAGCAGGCTTTCAGCAGACCTTCCAGGCTTCCAGCAGCAGCATTATTTAATAATGGTATATAATGGTTATCATGCATTATTTAAGTATGTTTATTTATTAAAAAACCATCTACTAGATATACTATTTATCATACTGACTTGCATACAAAATCCTATATTTGAAAAATAATAATAATTGGTTTTCGCCTGAGACTATAGAAGTCAATATAAATCTTGATTATATTTGTTATAATTATATAAATACTTGACGCATAAATCTTCTGAATCATCGACTTGTATGTAACAAGGTTTTGATTCTAATCTCCATGTACTCGATCAAGGAGTTAGTCTAGCCAGCCATATTTGCTAGTTTTTTTTTGTTGTATTTTTACATTTTTATCCATTCTCTTTAACACAACCTCAAACAGTATTTATAGAAAGGGTAAAGTGTAAAAAAAGCAAAAAAAAAACTAGCAAACATGGCTGACTAGAAATGTTGCTCGATCAAGTGTTGCAGTGGTGGCCACGCTTCCCATGGGGTGGCTCAAATAACAAAATGTTTGATGTGGTGGCCTTAGTAGTATTAAACTTGGATGCTCTCTCTTATCTACCCCCTCCCTCCCTCCCTCTAATTTTTTCTACACTTCACTCCGAAGTTGAGTTGCAGAAGAAGCAGAAAAGATTGGAACTTGAGGTCGCCATTGAAAGGTAAACATCGAAAATCGATTTGGGTATTTTTTTTTTAACTGTTGAAACTTATCAATGAGGGTTTTGGGGTGCAAGCAAGGGTTTAAGAGCGAATGCTGTCGATTGAGCTTCAATCGATTCATTCGAGTTGGCTTGCTTCCCTTAGTGTTTGTTTCTTGTAATTGACTTATCATTTTGAAATTGATCCGATATTGTAACTTGTTCACGATTTCCTGTGCAAGTAATTCTGAGGTGTGTCTGTGTGTGTGAAAAGGGGTTTTTCTTGATTGACCTTCCTTTTGATCGTTTGAGAGAGAGTTCAGAAATACCCTCACAATGTAAGTTCACTTAGAATCCTATGTTCCTGCAATGTAATCTACATTCATGAAGGAACGTTCAGAATTTTTTTTCAAAATTAAGTTAAGAAATGTTGAGAAGATCCATTTTATATGTATGGGTGCGGCGCAGTAGAGAAATACCAGTGCTAAATCTTAAAAGGTCATATCTTTTCCTTTAGTTTGAAATAAACGCGTTGATTGAGTTACATATTATAGAAGTATCTATAATAGTAAAGGTGACTGAGTGTCTGGAATTAGTTTGTTAGTGAACCCTTTAATCTGCAAGGGGAGAGTTGAAGTTCATGGGTCAGTGAGCAAAGTGAGATCTTCGTACTCTAGACTAATAGGATTTAGTAATCGTGGTGAATGTTGTGCTTGATTTTTACACCTAATGAAGGGCTCGAGGTACTAGATTGATTCACGTCCTGGCTGTTGGGGATATTTAGATCTGAAAGAGAATACACCAAGCTAGCTGATGGTCTTGCATTGCATATTAAAGATTGTATGCTATGGTTGCCTGCATATGTTTAGTGTGAATTTGATCATGTGAAAAATTTTGGGTGATCAGAGAGAGGGTTAAGGTTTTCACTTGATTGCTTGGGATTCGTTATGGAAGAATAAGGTGGTCTAGGTATCAGAAAATCAGAGACTCCTATACAGCCGTTATGAGGTTTTCACTTGATTGTTTGAGATTCGTTATGGAAGAATAAGGGGGTCTAGGTATCGGGAAATCAGAGAATCCCATACAGTAGTTATGTCCTAACGAAAATAGTCTCTGCAAAGACATAATAAAGGCAAAGGAGGGCATTTCTGGTCAAGGTTGAATTGCCCAAAAGAGCTTAACTCCCCTAATGGCTGCACACCATAGAAGGGAATCATCAACAACCAAATGGAATTTGCTAGGAATATCTCTTTCGTAGGGCAGGAACGGAAAAAAGTGAGTTGTTTGCTTTACTTATCGAAGTGTTTGTAAAATTGTCAGAATGGGGAGTTTAATATTTGTGAATGAACAACAATCAAACTAAGTGGTTTTAAGGGAAGGTGGTAAATGGTAGTAGTTTTGTATGGCGTTAATAGATTTGTTACAAACCCCCTTTTTTAATGTTAGAGGGGGTTGTTCTTTTTGTGTTGTTGAATTTGGGTTCTGTTTGGTTCTTGTGGAACTTGCAGTTAATATTTTCATTTGTCTACACTCTAGTTAATATTTTTATTCCCCTAAACTCTGAAGTTCCTTTATTTTGTTTTAGGATCTTTGTAGGTTTATGTGGTGTAGAATTTTTTCTAGTATGTCCAGCAATGATCAAACACCTTCCCTGTAAAGTCATTCTACCTGCTATCAGATATTATTCAAGAGTTTGCCCTCCCCGACCTGTCGGCGCTGCTCCAATAAGAGTTTCTAACAACATAGCCCGGTTGGGAGGCCCCAAAGAAGGACCAAAGGCCAGGCAACTCCTTTCATTGCCTGCTTTTCCTGCCAATCTCCATCACCCTTTGCCCGGAAAGAGCTCAGGTGGCCAACCGGGTCAGGCTGCTCGGGTCACTGCCATAACTTGGCTTAAGTTCTACTTCGATGACATCCCTGGTTCCGTCATTCAATCCCACTTCAACAAGGGCCTGGTGAGTTGATATTTTTTTAACCAACTTGCTTGTGATATTTTGCTCATTTTCCATTTGGTTGTAATCAGCTGTCAACCAGCATGACAAAAAATAATAATAATAATAAATCAGTCAGCCAGCCAGCATGACTGGCGGACGCAGTTATCTATCCCTATATAATGTGTAAATGCATCTGTCACATATACAAAACTTGGGTCACACGAGTTCACTGACTCTTTTGTTGTACTTAAGAGTGTTATAGATTTCTTCTCTCTTTTCATGATTTAAAAATGAATGAGCACATCTCTTTACTAATCTGTTAGTTGTACTTTCGGATTTCCCATTAGGTCCAGATGGAATGTCCTAATCTTAGTGATGCATCCAATAGAAAGCAAAAAGAACCACATTCGATAGTTAAGGTATTAAGGTTTTCATACTTGTACTTACTGCCCTTTCATATTTGCATTTTTTTTTATTGGGAAAGCTTGTTCAGACTGTAATTACTCTTTTGTTTGTTCAGGGGTCTTCCCCTGCTTTGTATTGTGACTTTCTCAGTCGCCTTTCCTATGAATGGGTTATTGCTTGTTTGATTGATCAAAAGGAAAAAAAAAAAGGTTTTCAATCCTAGATATATACTGACCATTTCTAGTGGTTTGTATGAGTTCGTACAAATCAATTTCGATATGTTTAATTATAATCTATTTTTTTCTCTTGTGAACTGATATTTAGGTTATGTGAATCTGCTACTTGAATTCTATATACAGATCAGTCCAAACGATGCTATGGAGGCTGGCGCAAAAATATCTGTGCCAGTGTCGATTGCTGAGACAAAGATTTCCAAGAGATTTGATACAATTCCCAGTGGAACTCTTTATCCAAATGCTGATGAGATAGAATACTTGCAAAGGCTAGTGATGTATAAGGTATATGCTTTTTTAATCTTGTTTGTGTCATAGGGTTGCTTGCATAGTTGGTTCCAATGTGGTCAGACTTGACCTGGTTTAGATTTTTTAATATCAACTCCTATAGAGTACATATCCCCCTCTGCTGCTCTACTATGTGTATGGTTTGTCATAGCAAAGGCAGGGGCATGTGAACCTAAACCTGACTCTGATGAACCGTCCTAATAGTGGCGTTATACTATGGTTACAGGTTTTGATTAAAGGTTAATTTGATTTAGTTCAGATGTTTTATGAGGAAGGCATTATTTGATACAGTCAGAGTACTTACAAATTAGTTATTTTGAGTGTAATTAGCATTTTCAATCTAAAAATTTGTCGACTGGATTTGTTGTTTCATGAATTGCTACCCATAAGTCCAGAACCCATCTCTAGTTGAGTGGAGGCATTTACAGGATTATTCGGTCTGCACAACATAATGGATTGCGATTGAGTGATGGAAATTGGGATTAAGTTGCTCTTGTACCTAGATTAGCGTTACGTTTAGAAATTGGGATTAAGTTGCTCTCTCTCTCTCACTCTTTATTGGTGCAATTGTAGTTTGCAATCAAATGAAACTGTTATTGATTAAAAACCAAAGAAGATCTGTTGATGAAAGAAGATTTTGTGAAATTTCAGGATTCCGCGATAATGGTATTGAATAAGCCTCCTAGATTGCCGGTCAAGGTTAGGCTCTCGTTTATTGCTGTTTTCCAATCGGACCCTATCCCTTTTGTTTGACTCTGTTGATGCCTTTATATCAATGTTGGTTTCTAGGGAAACTTACCGGTGCATAACAGTATGGATGCTTTGGCTGCTGCTGCACTTTCTTATGGCTATGAAGAGGGACCTAAGTTGGTAAGTTTTAAATTCCACTTTCTTCTTGTGCCAAAACACAACCTCCCTTAGTAGTAGAGTAAATATTCGATATTATCGTAACCTATAATGTCTACATTTGCTTCTATTATTGCTTTTTTAGGCTATGCTTTGATGTCCTGTCTCGTAGATATCTTCATAATTTGAATTTGGTGTTTGCTTAAACCATGGATTTCCTATTCTCTTATCAGGTGCATCGGCTTGACAAAGAGAGCAGTGGTATCCTTTTAATGGGGAGAACGAAAGAAAGTGTCAAGCGGCTGCAAAGTTTGTTCAGTGACACAAATAAGGGGAAGTCTCCATCTAAGGTACTCATTATCTCTCCTTATAGTTTTTAGTGATTAGTATTGATAAAGAGAAAGTCTATAACATATGAAGCTGAGAGTTAGGTTTATTCTTAGAAAAATGTGCTAATCAATCATCTAGACTTGGAATGATGCTTGTGAAGCAGCAGTACAGAGGTATTGGGCATTAGTTATAGGCTGTCCAAAAGAAAAGGAAGGTGTTATTCGTGCTCCTCTTTCCAAGGTAGATTGTCTTGCCTTTAAACCATGACAATTATTACGGGGTTGAATTCAATTACTTAGCCTCTTCTCTATGATTTAAAATATCATACAAGCCTTTGCTATAGTTTATTCCTTCACTTGAATTAATAGTGGTTTTTTTATAGGTGATGCTTGATGATGGAAAGACAGAACGGGTTATCATTGCTCATCCATCAGGAATCGAAGCTTCACAAGATGCTATAACTGAATATCGAGTGCTGGGTCCGACGATTAATGGATGCTCATGGATCGAGCTATGTCCACTTACTGGCCGTAAGCATCAGGTATTATGGAAGTGTCTATTTATTGCGATTTCACCAATGAACTTGGTCTGTAACAAAGAGTGGAGAGAACATAGCTTTCAATCCCATTTGATTCTCATTTCGGATTCCACAGTGACTTATAGATAGGAAAACATGTTACAAAGAGAAGATTCTTCATATTTCACGGGTGCTTTAGTTTCCCAAAGTATGCAGTGTGGATAATCCACAGATCATAAGCATCTAAAGTTCCTACATATTACGATCATCACAACGTTTTGTCGAGAAACAGATTGTATCCTCAGTGGTGAGGGGGGAAGCTACTAACTGGATGTTTATAGCTTGCATGTCAAGTAGTTCCTGATATAAGCTTTTAACCTTCGTATTGCAGCTTCGAGTCCATTGCGCCGAAGCTTTGGGCACACCAGTTGTTGGCGACTACAAGTATGGTTGGTTCGTGCACTCCAAATGGAAGCAGATGCCTCGAGTGGACATTGAACCAACAACCGGGAAGCCATACAGATTGCGGAGGCCAGAAGGTCTGGATGTTCAGAAAGGGAGTGTCTTGTCAAAGGTTCCTTTGCTGCACCTGCATTGTCGGGAGCTTGTCATTCCAAACATTGCAAAGTTCCTTGGAGTTCTGGGTAAAGAACCTGGCGAACAACAACCCAAGCATAGCTCAAAGCCTGATGTGCTTCGGTTTGTGGCATCAATGCCTTCACATATGAAGATTAGTTGGAATCTTATGTCCTCGTACTTAATTTAATATGTTTGACACTTTCCCCTTAATTTAATCGATTTATGGAGGTTACCAGTTTTATGAGCATACCTGTCTATAGGATTCAACTTGATTGAAACAATATTGACTTTGGTACAGATAATTTAGACTTTAGGTTCCACAGTGTATACCACCTTTGCATTTAGATCCTATATTTGTAGGTAGAGTTAACAGACATGGTCTTGGGACTAACAAAAGGTATCTTGCGGAAACTAGCAAAATGACACTACAAATTTGTGCTACAGACATTGTGTTTTTTTTTTTTTTCAGTCTGTTGTGATTGATGTCTACATTGATTCCCTAGCATTGTGATGTAGGTATCTGTTATTCTTCTCTTAATATGTGTGACACATCCTCATTTTTGACAGATCGATAAGACTCCTTAATGGCTTAACCAGTTTATTGTAAGATAAGAGAACTTGATCATCTTGTCCACAAGATAATTCTGCTCTGAAATGCAAGCGGCAGGCTTGTGAGCATCTGGAAACCGATTTCACTGAAGGATCAGTTCAAGCTGGCAGAGATCAAGTTATCCTTACAGTTTTGATCTTGTACAGAAAATGTATATTTCAAAGGTCTTGTATTGAAACGGTATCTCTGAATTTTTTGGAGCATAGTTTGTTGTCTAGGCATCTGACCTGTTAGATTGTGGTAATTTCCCTAATGAATCCATCAAAACATGGCCCCGTCTTGCCTTATCATTCAAATATGTTACAGGTTGACTACTTAGCAGATTGATGATACATACAATCAAGATTGGTTGATTTATATTTCCATGTCAGGCTTATCGCTAGCACAAAATTTTCTTTTGGTTGTACATGGATTTACTGAGCTGTTAGTGCAGGCACTCACAATGTTTTCAGTTCATCATGAATGGGAAGGTACAGCTACATTTATCTTTTATTCTGATGTTATTTGGGATATAATCTATTGCTAGTGATATACTACACAAATTTCTCAAATTACCTTTGGTAGAAAGCACATTTTGATGAATCCTCATTACTTAACGTGAAACTATTCAAGCTAACACTATCACCAATACATATATAAGATAGTAATTTGCTGGCAGGCTTCATTAGATGTGTGTTATCATCAGTGTTATTCGTGATACTTGATTGAAAGTGGCAATGCCACTAACATTGTAGTAGATTGGTTTAAGGGGTTTGATCCTCTTTGCACTACCACACTTTGTGTTTGCACGATGGATAATATATAGAAATTCTTGTTGATTTATCGTCTAACCCTATTGACGATGCTTATATAGGGAGTGGAAGGTACTGTACCTGATTATTTTCTAAGTTAGTTGGATTCCATTTTAGAAAAATAATTCCATCGACTTTCTTTGATCTAGGATGCGAGTAGAAACCGCGTAGGGCTAGATATGGTGATCATATTCTAAGAACAAATTTTCTTTTATAGAGTATTAGTAAAGTCGTGTTTCCGTCCAATCGATAACACATTAATACTTATATCAATCATTAACAACCAAATAAATTTATATGGAAAATAAATTTCACAAGTCCAATTTTGTTGACGTTTTCAACTAGTTCTCGTACGTTTACAAATCACAACAAATTTTTTTTTTTAATTATTATTCTTTTATCTAAGCTAGCATCTCTTGTAAAAGAAATTAAATTTAAAAAAAAATTGAATTATGCACCAGTGCACCATTTCAATTTAAGCTGTAAGAATTTTTTTTTATAAAGATTTATAAGGATGCTATTGCGAGTCGATCCACGGTAAGAATTTTACGATTGGCATGTAATCGCTTGCACGTGTATTGAAATTGTGGATTATCAAATTTAAAACTAAGCCTCCAAAGTCGACATAAAAGACTGGAAAAAATTGTGAAATATATAGTCTTTGATATTGAGCCTCAAATGATGACGGTCAAAACTGACAAAATCGTGAATTATAACATTTGAAATTGAGCCACGGATTTGATTAAAAATACTGTGAAAATCATGGAGTAACTTGTGAGCATATTTACACAAAGTTCTCAAACTACCTTCGGTAGAGTATATTTACATTGTTGAGTCTGACATTAATTTTGAGCATTCCATTCTTTGACAAACTCTATTTGTAATTGAAGGTTTTACATTTAATTTAAAAACCTAGATTATAATTAACAATAGTTCCCTCCCACCCTAGATGCCATCGGTTGAATTTGACTTTGTGACCTAGTGATACCATCCACCACTGCTCAACCACTGAGTCATGATCAATACACCTTTGGCAACATTGTTATGGAAGTTGGAATGTTTATTTGTCTACAAGAGTTTCCAAGCTCTTCCTCCTTCCATGTTGAACTTCTTAAATCTTCCGAAAAACATTACCAAGATGAGGAGCACCTTCCCCTGGTTGCTCCATCTGCCAGAGAACCCATACCATTTGTCTGCGCAATAACCATCAGTATTTATTCGCCTCTTGCAGCTGTATCCTGTTGAGAACCCGACATTTCCATATGCACTGCAAATCATTTGTAGTCCAATTCAATTTCATGATGCGAATGTAATTTCAGAACCATTAAATGCCATACGCAGATATGAACCTTGGACTACTTGTGAGGGTGAACTAGCACTGTTACTCTTTCCGTGTGACTAGATCTTGGTCTAAAGTATGCGACTAGATTCACCCTGTCTAAAAGTTTTGAGTTCTTAAAGAGAATAACGATTTATCATGGTATGTACTATACAATGATAACCACTAAATAGGGTTGAGGCTTGATGTCGATATTGGAAGACACTTAACATGCTTCAGTAGGCCATACCACCAAGCTACAAACCTAGGATTTCATCGTCCTATTGGGTTGCCATTAGTGTTCTTGGTACTTGGTTGAAAGTGGCCATGCCATTAACACTATGGATAGGTCATGGGCTTAAGAAATTAGGGTGCACGTTACATAAGACAGATTCATGGTTATGGTGGTGGTTGTGCTTGCATTAGACCCTTTGGTGGAGTTGCCACGAAAGGTGGTCCATTTACATAAGACAAGTTTATAGTGACGGTGGTTGTGGTTGTGAACTTGTGATTGCATTAAACCCTTTGTTGGAGTCGCCACCAAAGGTGTTTGCAAGTTGGATCAAGGGAAATTTTTTTTCTTTCTAGATGTGCATGTCATCTTACCTGTCATGAAAAGTGCGTCGTACTGAAGACTAGTACTGACATAGCCGTGGAATAACATACCTGATCACTTCGAAAACAATGTTCAGGACAGTGAAATTGAGAGGATCATCCTTCATCTTTTCCCTCTCTGTGATGCAAATGAGAATGATGAATAAAACCAGATAAGTGAGCTGTGAGAACAAGAGATTCTCCACAAGTTGGCTTCTTTTCTTCTTCTTTTTCTCATTGGATCTCCTTGAGGAATCTTCTTCATCTTCTTTCACTGGTAAAAATGAAGTATATGGTGGGAGATACCTGTAAAAAAAATTTTACTCAGACATTTAACTACGTACCGGTCATATTTTGTTTTCGTAAAGGTTTAACTGTTACTGGATACGATTATCAATGTAACAACAAAATTAAGAACAAGTGGTTTGTCTTCACTGTCTTGTTTGATCTTATATTTATACTGATTCTTTTGTTTATTTGATAACAATCAAACCAATGATTCTTTTGTTATAATTTAATTAGGGTGACTCATGCACACCTGGTTCGCCTTGTTTGCTCGTCAACATTTTCAAGACCTTAGTACAACATGATTTCTAACCAAGTTTTTTAATTTTTAGAAGTAATTTTTGTACTGAAGTCTCAATACAAGACTTGGAAAGGAGCTAATGGTGAAGATGATCTACTCTATGTATGTATGTGGAGAGAAAGAGTACTAACATCATCGTGATAAACAACACCAATATTGCAGGAGATATTGTAGATAGATCGACAACTGATTCACCCGAATGCCTTGCATTAACAGTCGTAAACAATGCACCAACAGTCTTTTCATAAACAGTCATCCCATCTAAGCCTTCTGAGTGCCATTCCATGCAGCAAAACAGAACAAATTGAACCACAATGAACCCTACTACAGTCACAACCAAACACAGAGTGTGCAAGCTAGGCAGCAAATGCATATACCCTATCTCTCTTGTGTTCTGCAACAAATAACTAAACTCGTCCCTCTTCATGAATCTCCTCAACACCCATATTAAAGCCCTCAAACAAGCTGGATAAAGCGTGTTTCCTAGCAGAACTTGGGGAATAAGAATAAGAAGAAGACCGGGGTTGTTCTTGAACACAATCATGTTTTCATTTGTAGGAACAAAACCACAACTTGCAAATGTTGACACAATGGTGAACGTGGAGAATGTTGGTATTTGAAGGCCTTTGTTCTTGAGCACATCATGTGCACTAGTTATATGGCTTGTGTAGACCATAACCAGTGCTGAACCAACAAGAAGAACTACTAGGAGATAACCCAGGACGATATATCCTAAATATCTTATCGAATTATACTTCAAAAAGGCAACACTATCCATTGATTCGACATGGTAATTTGACTTACCATAATCGAAAGATGGAACTATACCTAATTCTACCTCATTTTTTATAGGACTCATGTTGATACTCACCGAATCAACTCTTTTGTCGATGTTACCATTCTCCTTCTTCAACTTGGATTTCAAAAATAGAAGTCCAAGCATGGAAGTGAAGACCTCCCCACCAACCAACATAAGCAAAGTCATTATAACAAGTTGGGCATTAGAGAAAACCTCCATTTCAATGGATGACATACTAGAAACTGTCGTTGCAGACACCGACGTAAAAAACAAATCAAGGTTCTTAGGCCTAAACGAATCCGTTCTAGGCTTCAAAACCTTTAAACCGATAAATCCCATAAACGAAAGAGAGATGAAATAGCAAAGATGAATCCAAAATGGGTTCACCTGGAAGACTACATATCGATAAAAAGTACATGCAATGGAACAAAAAGTTTTGCTTTGACCAAATAGTTTCATGCATGAAGTGCTACAAAAACACTGTAATTTCTTCCCAAAGCATTCAAAGTTCTTCATGTTGAAGAAGAGAGAATGAGGTGCTTTGAGCCAAGTTTGGATACAAGTGGAGGGGTTTTTATAATTAAGGAGGGAGGGCTTGAAATCACTTTCACTTAGTGCCATTGCCATACAATCAACTTTATCTAAGATTGTCCATGTGTACTACAATGAGAAGAATAAACTATTGTTTGAATTCTAACCAACCACAAAGGGCCATGTGCATAACCCTGATTGTGTGGATAGATTGGAACTTGTTTTAGCTAACAAACTCACACATGATATGGGTTTTGGCTCTTGATTGATCGATCATAATTAGCTATAATACATTATATTATATATTATGTTTATATTGAGAATATAAACTATTAACCTTTCTACGTAACATCAAGAGAAAGCACTCATTAGTATTTGGGAGAGTGTTTAGTATATGAGTGTCAATTCTATCTCTCTCTTTATCTTTTTCAAATTCATAGAGAAAGGGGTAGAGTTGGCACTCATGAGCTGGATGCCCTCCCCAGGCATTAACCAGTCACAAGGAGCAGGTTGAGTAAATTTTTTCATAAACTATATAAGTGACTATATGTTAAGAGCATCTCAAACTGCCTTATATATACTAATTTTCGTTTTTTGGGGGTTATTTAACTTTTGCTACCAGCCAATTTAGTTATTAGATCTCAAATTTGTCTAAGTTTTAATTTGACATTCCTTCCTCGGACCTATACAATATTACAATTTAGACGTACCTCCTCATCCCCCGATTTGTTTGGCTCTCTCGAGGCAGTTTGAGTGAGTGTGTCTAATTTGGATAGGTTTAAGGAGGGAACATTAGATTTCAGTATTTCACCTAAAGGACAAAGTGGTCATTTAAAAGAAGTTTATGGAAATTTTGGGTCTAAAATAAAGTTTGGACAAGTTTGAGATATAATAACAACATTGGTCGTAATACTAGGGGGCAAAAGTTAAATAACCTTTTTTTTCATAAACACTCCTTGTAACAGCACTGAGAAACCTCAGTGCGCAATGCAGTTGGAATTAATGTGGCAAAACTAATTATCAAAGCCAGACCTCTTTAAAACCGATAACAAAAAAACCCCATTCCAACCGATCATACGTATTTCCCATATCAATCTTCAAAATTATATTTCCACCAGAAGTTTTTTTTTTTCTTACTAGTGTCCCTCATGAGCTATTGCGCAAAACCAATATTTTCAATAATACATCTCCCTCTGATAAATACACCTTGTTCGCAGAGACGGATCTACTAAGTGTGAGTTATCACAATAAATATAGTGGCATATATCGTCTAATTTTAACCAAGATTTTGGATGATTTCGACATTTTAATTATTTTTGAATTACCGTTGAATTTTGCTCCAATTTCAAGACCTTGAGTCACAATAAACAATTCGCATAGATCCTAGTCTTGAGCTATATATATATAAATATTTTTTTTCTTAGTTTTTCAAAAGTCAAATTTTAGATTCAATTTCAAAGGCTGAAACCCATAATTTTTTACGAATTCAATAGCTTTTTTTGTTACCATTGAGTTTTCGCTCCAATTTCAAGATCTCATATCACAATAAACATAGTCTCATATATATTTTAATTGAGCTATGTGTTTTCTTAGTTTTTTAACATAAAAATTTTGGCTTAATTTCAAAGGCTTTAACCCACAATTTTTGACAATTTATGAAGATTTTATTATAATTATTACCGTAGAATTTTGCCTCCAATTTCAAGACCTCGAGTATCAATAAACATGGTCACATAGATACTAGTCTAGATCTATACATTTCCTTAGTTTTTTTTAAAAATTAAAATGTTGGCACAATTTCAAAACCATGATTTCAAGACCACGATTTTTTATTAGTACAAAAGTTTTTTTCTTTTGAGCATAAACACTGAATTTTATTTTATTTTTCCTTCTATTTCAAATTCTCATATGATAATAAAAATAGTCATGTATGTCTAAAAGCTATAAAAATTTCTAAGTTTTTCAAATCAATATATTTATCAAATTTCAAAGGCTATAACCCACATTTTTGGACAATTTCGAATGATTTTTTGATTTTCTGATAACAAATCAATTTTTGCTCCCATTTCAAAACTAGGTGTCTAAATAAATGTAGTCGCATAGTTTCAAATTTTGGAACACTACAAAGGCTTCAAATTTTGGAACACTACATAGGCTTTGACCCACGATTTTTGACGATTTTGAAAGTTTTTTATTTTTATTTTTTTGATTACTGTGAATGTTTCGTTCCGATTTCATGATATCAACAACAATAATCTAAAGCTATGAATTTTGTTACTTTTTTTTTTTTAATTTTTGATTTTGGCTCATTTTCAAAGGTTTTTTTTAACCACTATTCCAAACTTTTTTTATTATTATTGTTGAATTTTCGCTCCAATTTTAAGACCTCGAATCACAATAAACATAGTCTCATAGATCTTGTTGTTGAGCTATGAGTTTTTTTTTTTTAGATTTTTAAAAGTAAAATTTTAGTTCAATTTTTGGATTTTTTTATTATAGTATTATCATAGAATTTCGCTCCAATTTCAAGACCTCAAGTCACAGTAAACATAGTCGCATAGATACTAGTCTAGAACAATACATTTTCTAAGGTTTTTGAAAATTTAGTTGTTGGGTCAATTCAAAACCATGATTTCAAAAGTTTTTTATTTGAATTTAAACACTGAATTTGTTTCTCCCATTTCAGAATTTTATATGACAACAAACATACTCACATAAATATTATTTTAGGGCCATAATTTTTCTAAGTTTTACAGATCCATATTTTTTTTATTAACTTTCAAAGCACACCACGATTTTGAAATGTTTTTTTTTTTTGGTAAAAATGAATTGTTGCTCCCATTTCAAAACTTCACATCTAAATAAATGTAGTCGCGTAGATTCTGGTCTATAGCATAAATTTTTATTTTTATTTTGAAAATTAGAATTTGAGCTCAATTACAAAGGCCACTATTACGATTTCGAAAGTTTTTTTTTTCTTTTTTGGATTATTGTTGACGTTTCGTTCCGATTTCAAGACCTCGGTAATAATGAACAGTCTTATAGACCCTAATCTAGAGCTATGAATTTTATTAGTTTTTTTTTTAATTTAAAATTTTGGCTCATTTTCAAGGCTTTGCCCCATGGTATTTTACGATTTGAAAAGTTTTTTTTTTATTGGATTACCTTTGAATTTTTGGACCAATTTCAAAACCTCAGCTCACAATAAATATAGTCTCATGGATCTTAGTCTAGAGCTATAGGTTTTCTTAGTTTTTAACATAAAGAATGTGGCTTAATTTCAATGGCTTTGAACCACGATTTTGGACGACTCTGGAATCTATTTTTTTATTATCATAGAATTTTCGCTCATATTTCTAGACCTCAAATCACAAAAAGCATGGTCTAGAATATAAACACTGTTTTTCGCTCATATTTTTATTATCATAGAATTTTCACTCATATTTCTAGACTCTGGAATTTTCGCTCTATTTCAAAATCACGATTTCAATTTTTATTATTTTTTTTTTTTTGAATATAAACACTGATTTTTTTTCTCCCATTTCAAAATTTCATGCAAGAATAAACATATTCACATAAACCTCAGTTTAGGGCTATAAATTTTCTAAGTTTTACAAATCAATATTTTTAACCCACAATTTTGG
Source organism: Berberis thunbergii (assembly GCA_003290165.1). Lineage (NCBI taxonomy): Eukaryota > Viridiplantae > Streptophyta > Magnoliopsida > Ranunculales > Berberidaceae > Berberis > Berberis thunbergii. The sequence continues at coordinate 581,741 of QNQO01000664.1, read as the reverse complement.
ATGATTTCGAATTTTTTTTGATAAAAATGAATTGTCGCTCCCATTTCAAAACTTCACATCTAAATAAACATAGTGGCATAAATTCTAGTCTAGAGTTTTTTTTTTTTAAATATCAAAATTTGGGCTCAATTACAAAGGCTTTAACCCACGACTTCTTACAATTTCAAAAGTTTTTTTTTTTAATTATTGTTGAAGTCTCATTCCGATTTTAAGACCTCAGTGACAATAAATATAGTCGTATAGATCTAATCTAGAGCTATGAATTTATTAGTTTTTTGAAAATCAAAATTTTGGCTTATTTTCAAAGTGTTTTTATTTTGAAAGATTTTGGAACATTTTTGTTTTTTTTTAATTATTGTTGAACTTTCGCTCCAATTTCAAGACCTCGTGACTCTATTCGCATAAGTACTAGTCTAGAGCAATATATTTTCTTAGTTTTTTGAAAATCAAAATTTGGGCTCAATTACAAAGGGAAAACCCACGATTTTTTATGATTCCAAAAGTTTTTTTTTTTTTTTTTTGAATTACTGTTGAAATTTTGTTTTGATTTCAAGAGCTCGTAATAATAAACATAGTCTTATATATCCTAGTTTAGATCTTTGAATTTTATTATTTTTTAAAAAATTAAAATTTTGGATTAACTTTGAATTTTAGCCCATGATTAACTTTAAAATTGGATTACCTTTAAAATTTTAATTTTGGATTAACTTTAAAATTTTAACCCATGATTTTTTACAATTTCAAAAGCCTTTTTATTGGATTAACTTTGAATTTTCGCTCAAATTTCAAGACCCCGTATCACAATAAATATAGTTTCATAGATCTAATCCTGAGCTTGGGTTTCCTTAGTTTTTAACATAAAAAATTTGGTTTAATTTCAATGGCTTTAACAATTTTGGCTTAATTTCAAATGCTTTAACCCACGATTTTGGTGACTTTGGAATTTATTTTTTTATTATCCTAGAATTTTCTCTTTGATTTCAAGGCCTCGAGCCACAATAAATATAGGCACGTAGATACTAGCCTAGAGCTATACATTTTCTTGGGTAATGTTGGCTCAACTTCAAAAGCACAATTTTAAGTCCACGATTTTTTACTAGTTCAAATGTTTTTGTTTTAAATATAAACATGGAATTTTTCTCCCATTTCAAAATCTCATATGACAACAAACATAGTCACATACATCTTACTTTAAAGCTATACAATTTCTAAGTTTTTCAAATCAATATTTTTGTTAAATTTCAAACCCACGATTTTGAACGATTTCGAATGGTTTTGTTGTTTTTTTATAACAAATCAATTTTTGCTTCCAAGTAGCATAGATTCTAGTCTAGAGCTTAAAATTTAATTTTGAAAATCAATATTTATGCTCAATACAAAAGCTTTAACCCACGATTTTTTACGATTTCTAAAGTTGTTTTTTTTCTTTTTTCTTTTTTAGATTACTGTGGATGTTTCGTTCCAATTTCTAGACCTTAGTAACAATAAGCATAGTTATATAGATCCTAGTCTAGAGGTATGAATTTTATTAGTTCTTTTTAAATTTTGATTTTGGCTCATTTTCAAAGGCAAAAAACCCACAATTTTGAGGATTTCGAAAGTTTATTTTTTTAATTACCGTTGAAATTTCAGACCTCGGGGTTACTGTTCACATAGATTGTAGTCTAGAGCTATATATTTTCTTAGGTTTTTGAGAATCAAATTTTGTGCTCAATTTCAAAGGCTAAAACCCACAATTTTGGATGATCTCAAAAAAAAAATTGATTACCTTTGAATTTCCACTCCGATTTCAAGACCACGGATCACAATTAACATAGTTTCATGAATCCCGGTCTAGAGCTATGAGTTTTCTTATTTTTTTTAACATAAAATTTCTTGCTCAATTTCCCACGATTTTGAATTTTTTTTTTATTATTATCGTAGAATTTGCACCCCGATTTCAAGACCGCAAATCATAATAAACATAATCGCACAGATACTAGTCTAGAGCTATATATTTTCTTAGTTTTTAAAAAATCAAAATTTGGGCTCAATTTCAAAGGCTTAAACCCACAATTTTGGACGATTAAATTTTTTTTTTTTCTGGATTACCTTTGAATTTTCATTCCGATTTCAAGACCTCATAGACCCTAGTTAAGAGCTATGGATTTATTAATTTTTAACATAAAAAATTTGGCTTAATTTCAAAAGCTTTTGCCTGTGATTTTAGATGATTTGAAAAAAAAAATATTATCGTAAAATTTTCTTGTCAATTTCAAGACCTCAAGTCACAATAAACATAGTTGCACAGATACTCGTCTAGAGCTATACATTTTCTTAGGTTTTTAAAATTTAATTGTTGTTTCAATATCAATGCCACGATTTTAAAATCTTTTTTTTTTTGGTTTTAAATGTAAAACACTGATATTTTTTTCTTCCATTTCATTCTCATACGACAACAAATATAGTCACGTACATCTTAGTTTAGTGCTATAACTTTTCTTAGTTTTTCAAATCAATATTTTTATTAAATTTAAAAGACTATAACCAACAATTTTGGTCAATTTTGAATGGTTTTTTGTTTTTTTATAACAAATGAATTTTTTCCCCATATCAAAACTTCACAACTAGATAAACATAGTCGCATAGATTTTAGTGTAGAGCTTCGTTTTTTTTCTTAATCAAAATTTCTTTAACACATAATTTCGAATGTTTTTTTTTTCTTTTTTGAATTACTGTTGAAGTTTCGTTCCGATTTCAAGACTTCGGTACAATAAACATAGTTGTGTAGATCCTAGTCTAGAGCTACAAATTTTATTAGTTTTTTGAAATTTGGCTCATTTTCAAAGGCTTTAACCCACGATTTTGTATGACTTCAAAAGTTTTTTTTTTATAACAAATGAATTTTTGCTCCCATTTCAAAACTTCACATCCAAGTAAACGCGGTCGCATATATTATAGTCTAGAGCTTTATTGTATTTAATTTTTGAAAATCAAAATTTGAGCTCAATTACAAAAACTTTAACCCACGATTTTTTACCATTTTGAAAGTTTTTTTTTTATCACTGATGAAGTTTTGTCCGATTTCAAGAGTAACAATAAACATAGTCGGATAGATCCTGGTCTAGATCTATGAATTTTATTAGTTTTTTGAAAATCAAAATTTTGACTCATTTTCAAAGGCTTTTTTAACCAACAATTTTGTATGACTTCAAAAGTTTTTTTGTTTTCTTGATGACTACTGAACTTTTTCTCCAATTTCAAAACTACATGTCTTAATAAACAAAGTCACTTAGATTCCTTTTTTTTTAAATAAAATTGAGCTCAATTTCAAAGGCTTTAACCCACGAGTTTTTACGATTTCAATTTTTTTTTTTTTTTTTTTTTTTTTTTTGTCTTTTGGGATTACCATTTAATTTTGGTTCAGATTGCAGAGCTTTTCTAGCTGGCCTGGGTTTCCAGCCTGGGTTGACTGCCTGGGTGAGTGAAGTTACACTTTTGCCCTCTTTTTTTTAAACACTTTTTTCAAAAAGGTTGTTAAAGAGGGGGGGCAAAGGTGTAAATTTGCCCCCCCAGGCTGGAAACCCAGGCCATTTAGAATTTCTGCAGATTGCAAGACCTTTTTTTTTTAAAAAAAATTAACCTCTAGTGGGGAGGGGCAACTATGGGATGTCAGACCTTTATTACTTATCAAAAAATGACTTACAAACGCTATGGGAGTACATGATGACGTTACCCGTATTAAGACCAAAAATCAAAATTAAATCCTCTATTTGAACCATGGGCCCGAAAAGCAGAGACAAACCTAAGACAAGCAAATACTCGAGCCAAAAGCAAGCACAAACAGAACAGGTTGCGAGCAAGACTGCCCACGCAACCACCTTCCATCCACTGAAAAAACACGCTGAAATAACATGCCGAATTAACATGCACGCTGAAAACTGTCACCAACCACAACAATGATTTTATGATTGATTTCAATCTTTGTCTTTCCACTTGATTTCTCAAACATGGCATGTTCAAGAACTATTGGATGAAATGTTTATCTTTGTATATATAACAATATATAACTCTTGAGGCTGTACTGGCCAAACACCAACCACAACAATAACTTTGAATTTTTTTTTTTTAATGATAAAGTTATTTTCATGAATAAGCTAATTAGTATTTTGTAAATAAATTATTCTTTCAAATAATTAAAATACAAAATTACCACAGGTTATCATAATTTTACTCGCCTTCAAATCACTGAAGCCACAGTTAACAACAACGTTAACCTAATAACCCACGATGAGCCAATGATTTTATTCTAAACAACATTGATAAAATGGTGTGTCGACATCTTTATGTTGTGAAAGGTGGCCAATCGCGGTATAATTAAGGCAATGCATCCATGAACCTTTACAGCCGATATAATTATAAAGTCCTAAAGTTATGGAAAACACTTTCCACATTTTTTGCAAATAATTTAAATTCAATTTGATCAGAGGTGATGATCTCAAACTTTTCATCCCATAATCTCATTAGCTTTTTAAACAAATTTTAGAAGATATGGTAGGTATTCCTCTTGTAAATAAAATATGTTATCAAATTACTATGTTAGCATGGAAATAGTTGATGTAAATAAAAGAAAATTATCATTACGATTTGAGGAAGAATAAAAAGAGCACTAATTGTGGTTGCTTTTAAAAGTTCAGTTCATCTTACTTAAAGAGGGAATATTTAAGTTGGAGATCGTTGAACTGTGAAAGCAGGTGGTGTTCTTAGAGGCTCTTAGCTTTGATTAAACTAATGGAACTTGTTAAAATGCGTTTAACTGTATGACGAAGACATCCATAATGAGAAATCTTTAAAAAAAAAAAAAGTTAGCATATTCTTGCATGTTTAGTCAGCGTGTTATCGTGAATAATAATTCTTCTTGATTTACATGAGCATGGTCATCACCTGCTTCACAGATTAGCGCGGCAGTGTCTTGGTTAAGATGACTGGCTAATTCAGGTTGTTGCTTAAGGTATTCATCTCTGACAAATGCAGCAGCTTCATCTGCATGATTTGAATCGACAAATGCAAGACAAAACCCTCTCGCAGCCTGAGTAATTCATGGCATCAGCAAGTTATGAAGATGCAAACACATGACTGTATAATCATGTGTACTTCCGCATACAAAATTGCATGCAAACATATTCAGAAATATGCATGCTTACACATGTAATCAAGGGGTCAGACATTTTGATTTCATTTTGGTCTCAATGTGATTTGCAAATCCTTTCCTATACGGTATAAAAACTGGTTTGGACAAGGTCACAATAGGTCTTGGTTATTATGGCTTGGACAGAATGGTTTGTATCTTGTCTTCATGGAATGCATACAGAACTGAATAGTCTCGAACGGCCTCAATTATCATTTTTTTCTCTTTTGTAGTCAAGATCACCTTCTAATATCAAATTGGAAACGGAGAGGGAGAATGATTTAACTAAGAACTTACCACACTCATGGTTGTTAATGGAACTCAGGCCAGAAGCAGAAATGAGTTTTCCAAATTCTTCTAGTTCTCCAGAAGTCCATGCTTCACGTTCTATTATTTTCAGATGTATTATTATTTGAAGATGGTAATTCAGATAAAAGTAGCTCTAAGAAAGATTGATATTAAATGTTCATAAAAGTTATAATGATACCTTTACTGACCCGCATGTTCTCGGAGAAATAATGTTCTGCTCTTTTAGCTAGATTAGATTTTAATTTGCACTGCAAAAAAAGGATAAACAATAAAAATTAAAAATATTTGCACTGTACATTTAAACTTTTCTGGAAAGGACTACTAGTAGGAAGAAATTGACGCTCAAGACAAATCAGAATGTCGCTCCGACATACCTAGCATTTGGCTAAATTCTATAAAGCACAAACCGTCTAAAGATTTTTTTTTTTCTATTGTCATTGTTGACTTCTTCTTTTTTTACTCTTAGGGTTATTATTATAATTTTTTTAAAGCTTTTTTATTTTTAATGAGGCACGCTTTACATATAGATGCGTTAATCATCAGATAAAGTATTATAGTATTATACCATTTTATTGACAACATAAAGTTTCCTTTCAGTAGAAGTAAATATTAGAAGTATAAAAATTAACTAATTAATAAAAAAATAAATAAAAAAATTTACCTTATGTGCTTCATAAGTTTCTGGCTCATGAAAAAAAGGTTATTCAGCTCACTACACAATAATAATAATAAAAAAGCATGAAAATAAACTTTGATAAAAATAAGTGACCATTGCCAAGACACGGATCCAACTCTCCATTCCCAGAAGCACTGCAAGCATGAAAGAACAAGCAAGAGCAAATGTGACACTTTACAGGGGAGGCTTAATATGTATTTTCTACAAATTGAGTTCTTTGCTTCCCATATAGCAATAGAGTACAAAGGAGCAAATATAAAATAAGATTGCCATCACAAGTGCACTTAACCTGTAATGACTTGTTCTGCTTTATAGCCATGGACCTAGACTAAAGTCCACCTCTGAGAGTGAAGCCCACATTGTACCGATATTATCTTCAACTTACACAATACTATTGTGGGCTTTGGATGTGGGAGCGAAGCCTTTTGGGACAAAACCCCGCACCTAAAGCCCAAGATGGGGCTCGTGGATATTAGGGGACAATATCGGTACAATAGGGGACAATATCGGTACAATGTGGGCTTCGCTCTCAGAGGTGGGTTCAATCCAAGCCCACAGCTAGATCAGAGCGGTCGTTACATGACCATTCATTTTCTTTGATTACTTCACATGTTAAAATCTTATTCGTCCGATGAGATGAATGAAATCTATGCCTTTCATCCTATTCACATTACACTATCCAAAATCTCCCCCTTTTGAACACTATATACTACAAATACATAGCAAATTCGAAGTTCATAATAGCTCATAAGTATCACTACCATGCAACAAGACCAGGATCAAATCATGGAAAACAAACTCGAAGAATAAGAATAAGTCTTACTCTAGCAGAACACCAGCCGCCTCTTGGCACTCAAAAACTCGTTTATTGTATCCAGGATTGTTTGTCAAGGCATTCTTCAATCCTGAAAATGCTAATAAGATTTTGTATGATTTTAACTTCTTGACTCCACATTGCCACTTTTGTGACTGTATAAGCTTGTGTTCCTTGGTCTACACATGCCAAAGTAAATTTATGAGCAAAAATCATGCTGGCGAATAGATAATGAAGCAGTCAGAGGAAATTAGAATTCTTTTGAGACGGTTATAAAGTGATTTCTAACGCAAACCTAATGCTAATGTTGCCATTCATTTTCTCTTATTACCTTTCTCAATTTTGTTAGACACAGCTATTCCTAGTTTAGAGTTTTAGACGCATAGGCATATAGCTAAGATGCATATTTTAATATATGTGTGCATGAATAGACATTTGTAAGCATTTAGGGACTCAGAGTGAAACTCATCCAACACCTCTTTCTCACTTTCAACACTGTAAATACTTACTTGCCGTTGTTAAGTAGACACAGACTCAGCTAGATCTCTGTGTCCACCATTTTTCTATTTATCCCCATATATCTACAAAATTTAAAGATTAAATGTTCACATTCCTAGAGGTAAGGCTAAGCTTGAACTCTTAGTTCTGTGCATTGCTCAGATCCGATGCAAAAGCTGAATAATATAGCAGATACTATGATTGTTGAACTTTAACAGAAGCATGAAAACAGCCTCACCATGGTTCACTCCTGGATATGTAATAGGGTTTATTGAAAATCAAAGTCCGAGTTCGATGGAAGGAAGTTACAGCATAAAAGTAAGAGAATTAAGAGGGGTTCATCTACTAAGCAGAAAGTTGAAAACATTTTGCTTATGAAGGAATAGGTATGGAACAATTGCAAATAATGAAGCCATGCATTACCTTGCAGTTCATGCAAGTAAGACAGACATAGCTTGAAAGTAATATGGCTGATTGATCCAGAATACCGTTTTTAAGACCTGAATATTCATTTTTAATAAGCCTGCAAAACAAAACAAAAGGATTTTTGAAAGAATTTGTAAAAAGGAAGTTACGGCATAAAGTAAGAGAATTAAGAAAAGGATAATCTACTTAGCAGAAACGTAAAAACAGTATTTGCTTATGAATAGACAGGATTGCACAACAACAACAATAATAAGTACATAAAAAGTAAGAAAAAAGGAATGTAATTTGCAAACACTTGATGCAAGTTAACACAACATATATTGATGCGAGAATTGTTTATACCCTGACTTAGATCACTAATTCATAAGAGCAGACCCCAAGTTCAGAATTTGAAAAAAAAAAATAAAAAATAGAGAGGCCAATTTTATTTGAAAATGATTGAATATCAAGAAGAAAATGGATAATAACATATGTTTATACCCTGACTTCAATAGTACTTGATCTCAAGCTATGTTTGCTGTATAAACTTTGGAGAGATTTCATAAGAGCAGACCCCAAGCTAGTTATTTTTTATTTGAATTTTACTTTTGTATGACACAATACTATTATAAAATGCCACAAATTGGTCAATTGGCTTAGTTATCAGGAAGAGACAATTCATATCTTTATTTACAAGATCATATAATCATAGCACCTTCCACTTAGAGTCACAAGAAACTTACAGCAGCTGGTCAGCTAAGGCCTGAACTATCAAGTCCCTTAGAACCACAAATAAACCCTGTGATGCGCTGCAACAACACAGAGACCAGTAAGGTGACTATTTCTTTCCTTTTTCTTTTTTTATTTCTTTTCCTTTTTTAAGAAAAAAATAACTGATATGATTTTTAAATGCGCAGAGGTGATAGATATGATTTGTAGATGATAACAAGTTCCAAGGCTGAACAAAAATATTCAAAAAGAGATCATATAATTGATCGTGTCGTGAGCGTTAAGGAGTACACATGCATCACTATAAGCCTACTATAACCTAGACCAATAGAATTTAAAGGAATTTATTAGGAAAAAAAAAACAACCTGAGTTAGGTGGTTCCCAACTCTCTGCAATGCATACAATGCTCCTTTTGCATAACTTCCCCAGTTACAGAAGGATCATTTGTATGTGTCCCATTAGCATGCTTTGGTTGCTGAACTTCATCAACCCTGTATTATCAAACAATCATCAGAATCAGTGGCGGACCCAGGATTTTAGTCAAGGGGGGCGAAATGGCAAGCAAAATTTTTTTTTACCCGAGTTAGCAAAATAAGAAAAATACAACTATAAAAATACATTGCATTTACCAAATTGAATTAAGTGTAATCCAATTTTAAGCCAAAATAAGTTCACAATATCAATAACCTTAGCAAGGGGCAAACGAGCGTAATAACTAGAATATATAACTAAAATCACAAAATAATTAGGATAAATATCTAATTGAAACTAAAAAAAATCGAAAATTTACGAACATAATAAGATCCTAATACAATTTCATCGAAAAATGTTTATATGAAGCTCAAATTTTGTACAAGTTGGCTAGTGGTATATATTTTCATTGAATTCTTCAGTTATTATTTTAGCTATTAATTTCAAATATTTTTTTTGTTGGAGGTTTTACGCTACTTGTGAACAAGCAATTCATTGCTTTAATGTTTACAATTACATATAAAATTGCGTTGAAAATAAAAAGTAGGGGAATGTCACAATGACAAAATTGTATAGACAAATAAATTATACACTCCGAGAGGACCAAAAATAAATTTTTATTAAACTAAACAATTTTTTTAATGTTTGCAATTACTATAAAATTGTATTGAAAATAAAAAATTAGACGAGTAACAATGATAAAAATAGTAATTATCAATAACCATTAAAAAAATATATATATATATATATGCGCTCGATGAGTATCGAACTCAGGTTGTTTACAAAAATTTACAAACTTCCAACCACTAAACCAATAGAAATATGTAAGAATAATTGAATGAACAATTTACATATTGTATTATACATTATAAAATTGAATTTTTTAAAGGTTAAGTATATAATAAAATTATTTTAAAAGTTGGGGGGGGGGGGGGGGCAACTGGCCCCCCTCGCCCCTTAGTAGGTCTGCCCTGATCAGAATATTCAATATGTGACACGATTAACCCATACATTGCAATGAAACGATTATATTTTTTGAACTGAACAAAGATATGAGAATACAAGCCCGAATTTGCGACATTTGAAAAATAGGTCCACCCATGAACGTTTTCCATTTCCTACATACGCTTTTCAGCACAATTAAAGTAGAAAAATCTTATAGGAAATTGTTATATGCATGACTTGGCTTAGGGTTCAAATGTCACAGCCATGAGAAAGCATCAGTAATGAATAAAAGTATCAACCAAAGAAAACAAAAATGAATATATATTTAAAGACGTATCCTTACCTGAATCTCACTTCTCCTTTAAACTGTCCGGACTGAAATAAAATCCAATACCCAAAAACAAAAAGTGTGTTCTCATTGTAAAAAATAATCAATAAACGCACGCACACACACACAAAATAACAATACAATAAAATAAAATAAAATAAAATTTAATTAGTTTCAATTATATTGAGTTATAAGAAATTATGCATCTTTCCAACATTATCTAAATATTGAAGAGCTTCAAGTTTGGACTAGGAGAGATATCATTCAGTATATCCTACAATATAAGAACCAACTAACAAACGGGCCTCACATTAGAGTGCACCATCATGACCCATACTCCATGTAACCGTGCTCAATCCTTCACCCAAGCATGCTTATTCACATAACTAAATGGAGGAACTACATTATAAAGAGGGTTTTGATCACAATCTCTACAAAATAAATATAATGAAGCACATGGAGTAGCAATAGCAAAAGGCTTACCATTGCATCACTTTGAAAGTATCACAATGAAGGATAGACACATACAAGCTAAATTTCAAGTTTCAAATAGTTTGAACTTACAAACTAGAAATGAACAGTGACATTTTATTTAGAAAGACAACAAAACAGAGGCAACTCAGTTTTGTACGGTCACTGTTATAAGGACCGAACTTTAAATTCGAGCACGAGATTAAAATAAAAATCTCTCAGTGGTTATTTGAGCTAATAGGTTCATGAGAATCGTGTGACCAAGCCAAGCTAAAGCACACGTGTCTTGGCCAGAAGCGGCCTGGACATCCTAGATGCTAGCACTTGACTTCGGGACAGTATGCCAAGATTTGTCTGCATGACTCAGTAACAAGAAACCCATGTACTTGCAGTGGTGGCTTAATTGACATAATTGCATCAAGAGATTTTTTTTTCATGTGGTAGCTCTTCTCTAAAGGTGAGCTATCAACCAACGTTTCTATCAGTGCAATAGCCTACAAAATCCAAGGAAACACTTCTACATATTCATTGAACCACTCAGAAACTTCTGGGTACCCTCCAAGGGATCGTTTTTCACTAACTGATTTGTGCAATGAAATTTAAGGGAACCACTTATGCTGTTGGACTGGATGAACCTGAATGAAGTGTGGCCTTCAATTTAGTTTGTCAGGACATTAGAAGCTCTTAGATTGGAATAGCCTAAAAAGTTGAGGGGAATTCTAAAGCTATATGCATCAAAAGTAGAATTATGGTGAATTCATGAAGAAATAACTTCTCACTGTTTTTCTTAGGATGTCAAGAGAAGCACTTGTGCTGAAGTCCTTGCTGTTGTGTTACACCAGACAGTAATGATAGTTGGGCATATTTTTCCCGTTTCTTTTTGTTTCACCACCCTTCTGAGGCTCACTTCCCTTATCTCATACATATAGTAATTTTGCATAATCGAGACAAAAAAAGTTGATAATAGACAAAAGAGTAAAAGAACATTTGTAACATTTATGCATGACTTAGGGGAAAGTGCATTGTTACCTGAGGGTCACTAGAGGGAACAAATCCTAAAAGTATTCCCTTATAAATTGTCATAGCTGAAACAGTTCCTCCCTTCATAAAAATAAATATCCTTTTCATTAATTCCTTAGATGTGAAATGGTCACCGGAAAATGATGTATGATTAAACAGTATAATCCATCATCTAGAACCCATGACAATGGAAGCCTTTGATCATGAATCTGAAACAAGAATACCAATACATTTCCATATCAGATACATAAGGGTTTATGTGTTCAATTCACTGTATTCTGCAGGCAACAATAAGTTTAGTGAAGCTTTACCAAAGGCAACCAAATTTAGTAAGATATAATTATAAACAACCTATACAAAGCATTTCAAACACTTGGTATAATTAATGAGGCTTACTGTATTATCTTTATAAATTCTCATTCATATACATTAACCATATGATAATGCCCTAATAATTAATCTTTTTTAAGTAGAATAACAAATTTTACAAATATATATTCGTAACCACGCACAATTGTTTTGGTCATTAATAATACTACGTAGTACAAAAATGATATTTGCTATGGTATGAATTAATTGTAAAAGAATACAATAGTCATTTACAAACATATAGTATACAAAAATGGCTCACCTGATGATCGATATGAGCCCCCAAGGGACAAATCCTATAGGGAGAGAACCACCCTGACCTCCTCCATCCCTTTTCCGCTCATTACAGTTACTCTTTGACACACCCCATTCAGCTGCAACAAAAAACAAACGTGCTAACAACCATTAAAATACAGATAAACCACCATGATCGACACCATTAGCATAACTAAATAACCATATTGCAACCTAACTTTACCACCCTTTCAAGCAAGTAACCACCTTAAACCTGATAAAACACAGAGAGAAGCAGAGGCACGTTGGTGCCTCTCATTTATTACTTACCACCTAACCCCCAACAATACATGGTTAACATGAAACATTGCAAAGGGTGATCTCCTGAATATCTAGTTCACTAGTAACTATCACAAAAATTCAATACATTCTTATACTTGTAGCCCAATAAATAAGTTTAAAAAAAAAATCTTGTCCATGCATTTTCGTCGTTAATTTCATCAGATAATTTGATGGCCCCAGTATGCTAGAAATTTAAAACTCGGCTAAATTTGCAGACATGGTTTATATATCGTGGAGGTCACCCTAACAAAAGTTCAAGCCACTTTGAAAATGCTAACCATGTGAACCATTTGGGAGGGAGTTACGTTGATGGCTCCCCATAAGCAATTAAAAAAAACTACATTTCCAAGAAAATGCACTGATCATATTGCAAAGCCAATTAGACTTGACTAGAATATTAACCAAAATGGGTTCTTTACAATTTACATAGTTCAGATACTAAAGACATCAAGCTTCAGAGAATAAAAGATTCGGCTTCTCAAACAATGAGTTAACTCCGAGTTACCCCACACACTCTGAGCCCTACCGAGTCTGGTGAAATGCACCTAAACCCATCACTGGCGCATGTAAAAACCTCCAAAAACACCATTAACAGGCAAAGATTTATTATTAAAGAAAACACCCATTCATCAACAGTACCCATTAACACAAACACTACAAATTTGAACAAAAAACACAAATCAATCAGAACACAACCCCATTTCTCTAAATCAACAAAAACACAAATTTATCAGCAGTAGTCGTATAGCAATATAAGGAAAGTTTATTTATTACCTCTGCTTCAGAAGGCCAATAAGAGAAACCCATGCCATCTTGAAATCGCTCTGAAACTCGCTAATCTTGAAATGGGTGATAAGGTTTGGCTTATTAAGGTGTTTTGTTGAGATTGAGAGAGGGAGAGAGACGTAGAATTGAAGAAACGAAAATGGGTGACTGTTAGCTATTTTCTTAAATGAATCCATTTCTGGTTTTACGCATATTTCCGGTGTTTGGTCGTCTGCTAGGAAATTGAATCTTCGTAACACTGTTTTCCCACTATTTATTGGAATTCAATTACGAAGAGAGGCTCACGATCGAATTGACAAAAACAGTTTACAAAAACAGTTTCAATTTCTATGTCTATTTTTATGGCGACTAAGCAAACAAATTAATGCACAAATCAGAAAGGAATAAGGCATTTTTGTGAACCCAGCCAATGTTACTTTGATTGTCATGGATGGATCTAGTTCCAATGAAGATTTTATATTTTTTTTTCTATAATTATTATGGTTTCCCATTGTTTGGTTTAGATTGGTTATTTAGTAAATGTAATTTTATTTTATTTTATTGCATAGGTTTTGTTATCTTTAGTATATTGCATGAAAGTGAAGACTGAACGAGTTGAGAACCCCTCCCTCCAGGGGAGGTGATAACGTCGATTGTAAGTTCTGTTAAAGAAAAGCCGACAGTGTTCGCCCAAATGACAGCAGTGATGGAACAGCGGGCCCTTTCAAAGTCTGCGGTGGTCAGCAAGGATGCGGATGGGAGTTTGTATGATGTTGCTATTCAGTTGATTGAGGAGAACGGGGTTTTGCAAAACCAGAAAAACTTACTATCTTCTGATCATGTTGATAACGACTCAGATGATAGTGACGTGGCGGCTTCGGAATCAGATTTGGGTCAGGAGGTTCATGCTATTACTGAGTTACATTTGGGTTCACATTCTGATAAGGATCTTCCGGTCACAGTCACCACGGCGGCCCTTTCGGGTAAACGTCGTAAGACTAAGAGGGGCAAATCTTCTTATCGTGCTTAAGATGATGGAAAACTTTATGTTTTGGAATGCTCGTGGGGTTGGTAATCAAGCCACGAGAAGGAGGTTAAAAAATATGGTGATGGAGCACAAAGTCCGAATCCTTATGATTGCAGAGCCGTTGATTGATTCTAATAGATCTTCGGAGATTGGCAACAAACTTCGTCTGGGTGGCTTTGTTTCAAATGACACGATTGGCGGCAAGATTTGGATTTTGTGGGATACTTCCCTCGTCCTTTCGGTGGTGGATATGTCGGATCAGATCATCCATTGTCAGGTAACTGATTCTGCTTCAAGAGTTTTTTTATTTCATTTGTTTATGCTAAATGCTCTGTGGATGAAAGAAAGGATCTATGGTTGAATATGATCAATTTTGCGGCAAACCATGATTCTCCTTGGATGGTTGGCGGCGATTTTAACACCTACTTGCATTCTGGAGAGAAAGTAGGGGGTTTGGAGCCGTCTTTGGCGAGCATGTCTCAATTCTCCGACTGCATAGAAAACAGTGGTTTAATTGATTGTGGTTTCTCGGTCCTCGTCTCACTTGGTGCAATAACAGGCGGGGCAGTGATCGTATTTGGGCCAGACTAGATAGGATCTTTACTAATTCAGCTTGGTTGACAGATCTGGGTAGTCCAAAAGTGGAACATCTTAGCCGAACTTTCTCAGATCATTCTCCATTAGTGGCCTCTATGCCCACTCAAGCAAAAATTGGTTTTGCTCCTTTCCGTTTTCTTAATATGTGGACGACTCACCATGGATTTATGGATCTGGTCAAGGACACGTGGTTGACCGATATGGGTAACATGAGACCCATTGATAGAGTGGATGCCAAACTTAAACTGACAAGACGCGCTCTGATACAGTGGAATAAGACGGTCTTTGGTAACGTGTTCAGCAGGATTCGTGCACTAGAAGATGAAATGCAGCAGTGGGAGACAATACTTTTGGCAGGCTTTGCGAATAACAGTATGCAGGGGCTAAATGTTAGTGCTAATTGGGATGTCCAGGCTTGCTGCAATTTACACCGTTGCCAGGCAGAGTACAGGTTAGCTCTCAAACAGGAGGAACTCTACTGGGTTCAAAAATCAGGTGAAAAGAAGTTCAAGGAGGGCGATGCTTGTACTAAGTATTTTTTGCCTCCACTAAGTCCAAACAAAAGCGGCGGGCCATCACTCAGATTACTTTACCATGCGGTCGAATTATTTCAGAACCCGGTGATATCCTTGACGAAGCCAATAGGTTTTTTTCTAATCTGCTGTCTTCTTCGGGTGTTGTTAGAGAGGATGTGGATTTGCTAAATTGCATCCCGACAGTGTTGGCACCCGGTTGTTGTGAGCTTCTGGTTCAACGCCCTTCCTTGCAGGAAGTACGGGATGCTGTTTTCGACATACCTAAAAATAGTGCGCCAGGTCCGGATGGATTTACTGCTGATTTCTTTCAATTCTGTTGGGAGGTTTTGAGTATGGATATCTGGGAGGCTGCTATTCAATTTTTTGAAGGAGAGGCCATGCCGGCGTCTTTCTCGGCGAATTTCTTGGCATTGATTCCTAAAATTGACAACCCAGGTTCCTTTTCTGACTTTCGCCCAATCAGTTTGTGCAATGTGATTTATAAGATCTTTAGCAAAATCCTATGCAAAAGGATGGTTGATATCTTGCCTAGTTTGATCTCTCCGGAACAGGGGGCTTTTGTCAAAGGCAGATTCATTGGTGAAAATATTGGTCTGGCGCAGGAAATGATCAGAGACATTAACAGGAAGGTTTTTGGAGATAATGTGGTGCTGAAAATTGACATGGAGAAAGCTTATGACAGACTGGAATGGAATTTTTTGTTTGCAGTTCTTAAAAAGTTTGGCGTTACTGGTAGACTCTGCCACATCATTTCTAATTGTATTGCTTTTTGTGGCTTCTCGGTTCTGCTCCAAGGAGTCTACAAAGGTTTTTTCAGATCCACGCGGGGATTAAGGCAGGGAGATCCTCTATCTCCTTTTCTTTTCATTATTGCTTCCGAAGTTTTGAGTAGGGGCTTGACATCAGCTTTTGAAAACGGCAAAATAGGATACTATTATACCCCTAGGTATTGCCGCCCGGTTTCACATCTTCTATATGCTGATGACACTCTCATATTTTTAAATGGCAGAACGTCTTCTGTAAAGGGTTGTATGGAGTTCCTGCAACAATATTGCAAGGCCTCGGGGCAGAAAATAAATGGGAGCAAAAGTTCTTTTACTTTGGGGAAAAAGGTCACAACGGATCGCATTGTAGCTTTAAAGAGAGGCACAGGTTTTCAATTCCGCGCCGCTCCTTTGAAGTATTTGGGAGGGCCTTTGTTCCAAGGTAGAGTCAAAATCTCGTACTTTGAAGATTTAATCACAAAAATTCAGGTCCGCATTCAAGGATGGAAGGCAAAATTGCTATCTCCAGGAGGCAGATTGATTTTGATCCGGCATGTGCTCAGCTCTATTCCTATTTATATACTTAGCACCATGTGTGTTCCCAAAACAGTTTTAGCTCGGATAAAGGGTTTACTGGCAGATTTCTTTTGGGGGGATTGTGAAGGTCGTCAAAAGAAAAAATGGGTGTCTTGGGACAATATTTGTTTTCCTGAGGCAGAGGAAGGATTGGGAGTCAGAGATTTGACGGTAGTGATGAAGGCTTTTCGAGTCAAGGCCCTTTGGAGACTTCTTACTTCAGATTCTTTATGGGCTAATTTTATGAGGAGTAAATACTGGTTACAAGGCGTGGGTTTGAAAAATCAATTGGTGAAAGGTGGGTCCTCTCCATTTTTTAAAGAGATCATGCTTGGACGAAACTTTGTTTTGAGTAACTTGATGTGGCGTATCGGCATAGGGAATATCAGTTTTTTTGAGGAGAATTGGAACATGGTGGCTTCTTTTGGGAGACCAGAAGCTTTGGCTGCCCATGACGTATGGCCTACGGTCCAGGAGGTGGTTTCTACAAATTATGAATTGGTTCCTAGAGAGCTCAGAAATTTGGCACGTGTTCTTTTTGCTGATAGACTCCGTAGTGAACCCAATGGAGAGGACTCGTGTGTGTGGACTCCATCTCCGAACGGGTTATTTTCTATTCAGTCGGCATATGATTTGCTTCGGATTCATGGAAAGGTTAATTCATTAAGTCATTTCCTTTGGCACGAACATTTGCCTTCTAGAATATCAGTTTTTGTTTGGAAACTACTCCGTAGAGGAGTGCCAGTGGACGGTGAATTATATAGATGTGGAATAAGTATGGCCTCTAGATGCCAATGTTGTAAGGCGCCAAAACAGGAATCTTTGACTCACCTCTTCCTAGACGGCGAAATGGCGTTGCAGGTGTGGAATCATTTTGACAGGATTTTTGACATTCATGTTCGGCGACCAGCAGAAATCTCTACGGTTCTGGCCATTTGGTTCAGAAGAGTTAAATGCACTTCGCAAACAGGTGTGTTATTCCTTCTCACTCCAATGTTCATTTTTTGGGAACTATGGAAAATGCGATGCAAATGTGTGTATGAAAGTGCTACCCCAAATCCAGTTTTTGTGATTTTGAACATAAGGCGTCAGTTGCAGATGGCTAATAATTTCATTATCCCTACGCAATTTAGCAGTAATAAGGCTCCCCTTCAGCTTTTGGGTTTGGATGTGATCCCTGTCAACAGGAAATCCTTTCGTATTGTTTATTGGCATCCTCCCCCATAGATTTTGTTGCACTTAACGTGGATGGCTCCTCATGCAAGGATAGGGCTTCTGGCGGAGTGGTCATTAGAGACTCTCGGGGTTGCTGTGTTGTGGGGAAACAAATTTATTTCGGTGTAGGTGATCATAATAAAGCCGAAATTTTGGCTTTATTTGAAGGTCTTCGCCTATGCCTTGAATTGGGTCTCACGAAGGTCGTCATTCAAACAAATTCGGATTTAGTTTGTGGTTGCTTTATGGACAATTTCAAAATCCCTTGGCATTTGGAGAATATTGTAAAAGAAATCAAGTTGGTGGCAGCGACTATGACGTTGGTTTGTCAACGTATTTATAGGGAGGCCAATGCCGTAGCGGCTTCTTTATCGGCTAGAGCGAGTCATGACGCAGGAACATTTTCTTTCAGGGGGACTGATTTTCCAAGGAGATTAGCAGGATTGATAGTTCTAGATAGAACTCATATGGCGTATATTCGCCACGGGGACGGGTGTGCAAATTGCTGCAACTAAACGAGTAGCTGCTGTTAAGATGCGTATGGGTGAGCTCTGCAGGTCTGAAGCGTTGAGGCTGTTTTGCGTTTGCTGCGAAGTTGTTGTTGCTGTTGCTGCGATGTTGGTTGCTGCAGTTGCTGCTGTCCGCTGATTTTTTAGCGTATTGCGTGGATGCGGTGTTGGGGGTGTAGGTTTTTTGTTTCGGCAATATTGGGTGAGCTCGGGATTCTATTCTATTCCTAGCTGGTCCTCAGTTTTTATGTTTCTTTCTATCCAGGAATTTTGCTTTGAATTTTTATGTTTTTCAATTTTGTGATTAAAATTCGTTTTTAGCATTAAAGCGGGTAAAGTCGTAATGTACCCCCGCAATGATTTGTAAGTTGTTCATGGTTAATTAATAAAGGTCTGGCATTCCAGAGGTGCCCCTCCCCACTGGAGGTTTTAATTTAAAAAAAAAAAAAAAAAAAAAAAAAAAACGAGTTGAGAGCGGTGAGAGAATAGCAGATTAATCGATTTTGTTAGTTTAGTATGCCGCCTGGAAGTGAAAAGTGAAAGAGTTGAGATAAAGTAAGAAGGAAGAGCAAATAAAATAATAGGTGACAAAAAGAAGGAAGGATGGTGTTTTGACGTCTAGCAAAAAAATAGGTGATGTAGAAAGGAAACAGAGGATAATAAATGAAAGTTAAAATCGAACAAAATTGACAAAATGAAAATCGAGCCATATATAGAGATTTTTAAAGCTTCATTCCTAGTGACTCAAGTTCAATTCCCTCGATGCGTGAGAATATTTAAACATATATAGAGATTTTTTTTAATCTCTCTAAATGTTACCATCCTAAAAAAAAAATTCATAATATGTTTTATGCAGTGATATGAATATATTAAAATATAATATATATATATATATAATTTAATAAAGACTTGTTTGTTCATATCTATATATATATATATATTTTAACATCTCTACACGTTACCATCCCTAAATTTCTTTCATAAGATGTTCCCCCTACATTTTTACTTTCTATAAAGTTGTAATTAGATCTTATTATGTTCGCATATTTCAAAATTTTCATATTAAATATTTATATTTATCTTAATTATTTGCAATTTTAATCTCGTATTCTAGTTATTAGGCGTGTTGGTGTTTGTTAAATTGTCGACAAATTGATCACAATTTGGCTTCAAATATTATACCCGATTTAGTTTCATATATATAATATATTTTTTATATATAGTTGTACAGATAAATGCTCAGTAATAGATATTAGTAGAAATTTGTTGTCAAATTATCAGTCCGAAGCAAGGATTGTCAAATTTTTTTGCTGTATATAGAAAAATGTTTAAAAATACAAATATATATATAAGTGTATGTCGTGAGATACAATTAAAATACCTAATAAATACGTAAAATGAAGCCTAAATACTTAAGTATTTCTATAAATGTAATTTGCTTCATAATTTGGGTTTTACACGAAAATATAAAAAAAAATCTACAAAATAATTTGACCAAAAAAATGTAAATTGATTCATAATTTTTTTTGGGTTTACACAAAATTGTTGAAATTTACAAAGAAAACACGAAATATTTTAAAATAACGATTTTTATTTTTCGAGACCTCAAAAAAATATAATATTTCACAAAATTTCACGAAATCACAATCCTTGGTCCGGAGTGCAAAACTTTATAGGTTTGCCCCTGATAACTCCTATTAACAACCAACAATTATTTACCATTTCGCCCATCCTCGATTGAAATCATGGGTCCGCCATTGCTTCCTTTCACATATTCGAATAATCAAGAGTTATGGAAGCAATTGTTTGCATAATATAAAACCAAAAAATCATTTCATTGGTAGAAACAATAACAATTTAGCTCGTGCTATTGCACATAATCTGATTATTTCATAAATGAATATATATTCTTCATAAGGAATAGCAAGAAATGCTATAACAACGTCAATTAATCTTCTAATTCAGAGTTTTCCATATCCAAATTCCAAATATACATATCATTGATACATTTTTCTAACGTGAAAAATAAACTACTACAATTTGTTTTTAATAACAATCATAACACTTTTATATATATATAACAATACAACAAATGTATAAAACTACAATGTGAATTTAATGAAATTAAATATATATGTATATTGATGTAACAATGCAACATATATGTATGTACAACAAATATTGATATATAATAGTACAACAAATATATAAAACTACAATGTGATTTTAATGAAATTAAAACGGAAAATAAATAGACTCAGTGACTTGAATTGTAGATAGAGGCTATTGAAATTGCTATGTCTTATAGACAAATTTTGCCTCTACTTAATGTTGTAGTTCGTTAGACATCTGATCACCAGGATTCAACTATCTACGACCAACAACTTAACACGATGGTGCTGGTTCTGGCGAATTTACTTAATATTTTATCTCTCATATGTGAAAGAATAAATGAAAAAATGCTATGAATATTTTTTTTCTTCAATATACAGAGAACAAAACAATTGTATCCATTGAATTAGAGAGAGTGTGTTGATTCGACACAACATTTCTAATTCAAAAATGAAAATTTGAAGTGCAAAAAGTAGGGTTAGCTAGGGTTGAACACAAAATCGATCAAACCGATTAAATCAACTGAACCGATTTAGTTCAATTTATATGTGATTTTAACCGACCAAACCGATCCGACCGAATATATATAATAAATAATATATATTTTACATATAAATAATAAAATATGTTTATAATAGTCGGTCAGTTCGGTTTTGGTTCAATTTTAATTAGTTCAGTTCGGTTTGCATAAATTAAAATCGGTTCGGTTTCTAATCGGTTTTGTTAATGGTCGGTTTGGTTTTAGTTTGAAAATTAAAAAATCAACCTAAGTCGGTTCGGTTCACGGTTTAGGTGAAAAATCAAACAAACGATTCGATTTTCAACACTAGGGTTGGCAGTGGGGGCGAATTTTCTTGGATATCCACCCCGTCCGTCCCAAATGGGGCGGGTTTATATGTAATTTACTAAAATGACCTTAACACTATACAAATCCTAAAAATATCTTCATCACTAATTCAAACTCCACTCCACTGCCTATCTTCGTCTCCATTACACCTCTATTCCTCCACCAGGATCATCATTGTGGATGGTAGTAGGGTGGATTATCATGAATACTCGCTCCATCCATACCAGAATGGGGTGAATTTGGATTTGCCTCAGTGGATCTCAGGGCGGATTCGGGAATCCAAATTGTATCCGTCATTGTGTTTGGGGCAGATGTGGATTTGGCCACACTGCTCAACGGATATCCGTATGTTTATGTGTTACTATAAATATATATTTAAAAAAAAAAAAAAAACCCAATTCCTAACATTATCCTCAACTCCCCATTCCCTATATTCTCTCCATTGCCCATCACACAAAAAACCTTTCACCGGTCCACGCCTCCAGACCCTCTGCTAGGAGTCTAGGAGGACCACCATCCACCACGCTATGGCCCTCATTCGCAAGTTATTCTTCTTTCCTTCTTTCTATTTTTTTTCCCCCATGCAGTTCTCTCCCTTTCTCTGTTTATGACTTCACTTGGTACATCGTTAAACTTTGCATTATGCAAAATTTTGCATTTGCATTAGTCTACATATGCATTAATTTGCAGTGCACTGCTTTACAACTGTTTTGTAATAATTAATGAAAAAAATGCATACACCCAATGTTTGCTTGGTTGGCCTGGATATTGCATTTATGCAAACATCAGCTTCATAAAAATTGAAAAACAATTATAATTAATTCATTCCCCCTACTATTATTCACTGTTTTTATAAAAAAGTTATTATATGATAATAATAATAATTTAATAATAATAATAATAGTTGTTTCCTTATAAAGAGTTATAAATAATTATAATTATTTTTATTAAAAAAAGTTATAAGAAATCGCGTTTTCTTATAAAGTTGGATTGTGTAGACGTTGAAGGAAAAAGTGAGACTTGCAAAGTTTTACGGGAGATTTTAATCCATAAACATTTGCGAGACCACTTAACTACAAGACACGGAGGTGTGAAATTTGAATTCCATAGACTGTCTTTTGCAAATCATATCAAACTTATATATTTGTGTAATCGCTTGTAAAAAAAAATGCAAAAACATTATATTACGGTGTACTAAACATAGCCCATCTCTTATTACTATAGAGATTTCCTCGACATCCTCGGCGTTGACACAACAACATCACATCTGAACCCACAAGTGAAACTCTCAATGAAGATGTGATCACATGGATCAATTGAGAAATCCCATGAGCTCACACAAGATCCAGAAGTTAGTGAAACTGAGTCAAGCCCATTCTTCAGCTCTCTCGACACCTTTATGTCTCTTTTGTATGTTCTTGCACCTAACCAGGGCGGGGCGGTTATCCATAATTCTTGACGGAGCGTTAGGGCTGAAAATCGAACCATCGGTTCGGTTTTTCACCTAAACCGTGAACCGAACTGACCTACGTCAATTTTAAATTTTTCAAATCGAAACCGAACCGACTATTAACAAAACCGATCCGAAACCGAAACCGAACCGATTCTAATTTATGCAAACCGTAACCGAACCGAATCAACTAAAATCGAACCAAAACCGAAATAAAACCGAACCGACCGACTATTTTAAACATATTATATTATTTATATATAAAAAATATATTATTTATTATATATTCGATCGGTTCGGTTTGGTCGATTAAAATCACATAGAAACCGAAAACCGAACCGACCACTTCGGTTTTGAATTTTTTTAAAATCGAAATCGATCCGAACCGAATTTAAACCAAACCAATTAGTTCAATTTTGATCGATTCAGTCGATTTTTTGTTCAGCCCTACGGAGCGTATATGATTTTAACAAAAAAAAATTAATAAGTTACTTCGGGGCAGATTGAGTTGAGCGTCCCAGCCGCCCATTGATACAACAAAAGGTTAAAATACTCTAAAGCTAAGGACTTTAGGGTCTTTCAACTGCTCAAAATCTCTCAAATAACAGCGAAAAACCCTTCTTGCCTCCAAAATTTTCACTTTCAATTTCCAAAATCTCACTCTCACGCTCAATATTAGGTGGTTCCGATTTCCCCATCCACACAACTCTCTAGAGAAGTACAGAGCACCCAACCAAACAAAAAGGTACCCTTTTTACTCTTCTTTTATTCTTTTCATCTATCGTTTCTAGGGTTTCAATAAAGATTTCTAGGGTTTCGTTTCTAATCTGAAGGGTTGAGAGCACTTTGTGGTGAGTTCTTCATGAAAGTTTTTAGCTTTTTTCAGTACATAGTGTGTTCGGGTGGGGTTTACTGAGTAGATCTAAAGGTGTTTGATGAAATGAGTTGTTTTTATGTTTTCATTTGGTTTTACGATTTTTGAACTTGAGATTCAAAAGGGTGTTTGGCGAACTCATAAAGTCGAGAGCTTTGTTGTTATACCTGCTCAAACGCTCAACTTTAAGAGATCCCATATGTGAATCTGTCGAAAATCATTGTTGGTTGGTTCTTATTAATCTATATTTCTTATAATGGTTGTTGTGTTTTTGGTTGAAATTATTTATGCGAAGATGACATATTGAAAGGTTCCAACAAAATGCAATCTATTTTATGTTTATTTGGTGCGTTTAAGTGAATGTAGCTTTTGGTTGGTTGGTTAATTTATGCAGTTTTTATTGTGGGTGTCTCTAATTTGTAGTCAGGGCTTGTTGGGAGTATTTTGCATAATGTTTTTATAAACCAATGTGTTACTTGCATTATGCACATGAGCGCATGTGGATTTGTCACAGTGAGGACCTTAGTTTGTAATTGACAAACATGCAATTTTGGTGAATGGTACTAGAGCGTCGTGGTTTTGTGTTTTTCTTGTTAGAATATGTAGAGCTTGCACTCAAGATAACCATGCCTAAGTCCAAGAATGATCTACAAGATACGAAGTATCTAATTATATCATAGCATAATATTTACGAGGATATTCTTTTATACTAGGTTTATTTGATTTGTATTTGTTTCGAAATGTAATTTTAGTTTAGGTTATGTAGACCCATCTTGGATCTCTTGTAATATATCTAACCAGTAAAGTTTTCTTCTTTTAAATTTAATATGGTATAGAGCATTGTTCCTCGGAGGTGATGGGTTCAAGTCTTGTCCAGCGCAATCGCTGCAAGGATTTTCAATATTTGCATATGCTTGCGCTGAGAGGGAGTGTTGGAATATTAAGCCTACTCCAATTATCCACAGGCTTAAATTCCCAATGTGTTTGTCCACACCACGGTGTAGTTGTACTATTAGTACCCATCGATGTATGTTGTAGTCCCACTCCTCCGCTCTAGCTTCCACTTGATATATAATTAAATTCACATTTTCTAAAAGTTCGAGCTTTTAGAGAATTGACAATTTATCATGGTTGTTCGAAAAGGTTTGAGGTTCGATTCTTGCCAACACAAGTCTTGAGGTATTTTTCAGTCATTGCGCTGAGGGGGAGCATTGGGATTAGAAGTTCACCCCACCATTCGATAGACCCCGACCTTGATATATGTTAGATATATTCTCTCTACTAGATTAAACTTATATAGAAGTTGGCAATTTAACATGGTATTAGGGCGAAAACGATCATAAATGTACTCGTGGTTTTGGCTCTTTCTACCAGCAACTAGGGGTGGGCATCCCATCCTGTCCCGATTTTTTCGGGTCTTAATGGGATTGAATAATTTCATCCCGATCCCGTCCCGATCTAGAATGGGATGGGATGGAATGAAGATTTTCAATCCCGCCAATCCCGTCTCGTCCTGAGTTAATTTTTTAATATTTATTATTAATATTTTATTTATTTATTTATATTCATATAAACTTAAAGATGATTGGCATAAACTCACGTGTTTGCATTTGAATCTTTTCTGGGATCTTCATCTTTTGATGTTCAAGATTGCATTTGAATTTCATTTATTTTATTTTGGGTTTTATATATTAAGTAATATCGATTTAGACTATATATGAGTGTCTCTTGAGGCAATCATTTATGGGTTTATCTGAAGTTTCAAGGAGAAAACAGATGAAAACAAAAGCAAATTGAACTCTCCCAAATATCCAAACTAGATTAGCACTTGAGGGAGATTTGCAATCAATCACGTGCTCGTTACGTATATAATGTTATAAGCATCTTGAGAGACATATTCAAACATGTATTTTTTATCCATTATTAATTTGGTTTAAGACTAAAGCCAGCTAGATAATATGCTATTCACTCTCGGGCAATAGGAGTTATCTTGTAGTGTCAGAGAAACGTATATTTAAGAGCTGATCTGGTTTACGAGACCTTGGGTTTTCCATGGGGTCGCCTCTATATTGGTGGGTATTTCACTGCTTAGGTGTTATCCATAACTATTTTCAGATTCCTGCAATTTGCTTGTAGGTTTCAGAAAATTATTTGTCGCGCTCTATATCTAATTATAAGACAGTTATTTTTTACGCTCTTATATGATGATAATCTTCGTAGCAGTCACAGGCAGCACACTGATTCTGTTCCGTCCTGATCCCGTATGAACGGGATGGGATAGAGATGGGTATATCTCGTCCCATCCCGTCCCGTGCCCACCCTTACGACAGCAACAACAACTCACCTTTAGCCGTTTGCTTTTCTCTATTTTGTTTTTATTAGTTTTGTTCATATTCTCTATCGAATCATTTCTCTATCTTGCAATCACGTTAAGCAAGGGACGGTTTCCATTTCTCTTTTCAATCAATCGACCTTGATTGTCCACGTGTTCTTGTTTGACTACATAATCAGTCATTTGCACTATGGCCATCGATTTGTCATTTTCATTTGTTTTACTCATATGGTATGCCATGTGCCCATATCACATTTTCTATCACATTGTCTCCACTTGCCTACAAAGGCCTCTTTCAAGTTGGAATCCCCAACTCTCTTTTAATGATATTAGTTCTATTATCACTATTGACACCTACGTCCCAATAGGAAGTTGATTGGCTTGAAGCCTTTTTTCTTTACTTTGGTGTTTTGACATACATCATTTGAGTCACCCAACTGTGAGTTTTCATACTTCTTTTCCTTTTAATTTATTATGGCAAATCACATGGCTATAATGCCATTTCCTTGGTTATCTCTTGGTTATCATGCCATTCCGTAGGTTTTCACTACATAATATTATCTATTCTACATCAGTTTCATTGATAATATGTCAATTTTTAGTTTGGAATAATCAATCAAACTTATTTCATTGTGGGAATTTTAACCCATCTCTCGCAAACCCCAATTCATCATCAATTTGTCTAACTTTCACGCCAGTGATACATATTTCCATTTTATTTGTGCATTATTATCAGTGTTCTAAAAATCGGACTAGGCGGCGCCTAGGCGCCAGAAGTTAGAAAACTGCCCAGATTAATGGTTGGTCGGGTTCTGGGTAGTCTGGGCGATTTTTTTTTTATTTTTTATTTTTTTAATAAGGCTGATTGTGTTCTTATTTTTTTTTTCTCCTTTTTAGAAATAAACAATTTAATTGTTTTTTATTCAGTATATGTCTAATTGTAGCAAATGATGATTACTTAATGAAATTCTCAAAGGATCTGCCAGTACCAATTTTACTAATGTAGATTTTATTAAACATGACTGAAGTTATTCATGCAATTTGAAGAAAAATAAAAGAGTAGGTTTGGATATTTGTCCACAAATTCAATTTTATATAAAGTACCCATTATGACCAACTTCAGTCATTTGAGTTTTAATAAATTTAAAACTCAAATTTTGTTCATGATTGTTAATTTTTCATGTTTTTAAATTTTGTATATATATCTTGGCATTAAATTGAATGTAATTGATAATGTATTATGTTTAACTTTTGTAAATTATTAAAGTTATAATAGAAAACCTAATATCGCCTAGGTCCCTGGGTGCCAGGCACTTGCCGCCGCCGGCCCTGCGCCTAGCGCTTTTTAGAACACTGATTATTATCATTTTGAGGTGCCAAACTCATGCCAATCTCACCCCTTTTATCACATTAATTGAGGAAATCAAACTCGATTTCTTGCACAAAATTTCATATTGATTTTGTTTATAATCTAAAATGTAAAACTTGTTTTTTTTTTCTATGAGATGTTCAACATGTCATCTGTTGCTCGTTAGGTTGTCAAGTTGGACTTCAAAGTTTCAAGCTGCATATTTTGTCTGCGTCTACATGTGTAGACAACTTGTGGGGGCGTGTTAGAATATATAACTCAACATAGCCAACATTGACCCACCTCTTCAAGATATGGACCCTAGCACAATATTTGCCAAGATATTCTTTTGTTCTAGATTTATTTTATTTTATTTGATATAATTTGTATTTGTTTCAAAATGTAATTTTAGATTAGGTTATATAAACCCATCTCGGGTCTCTTGTAATGTATCTAATCAATAACAATTTCTTCTTCTTCTAAATTTAATATTTATTGTTTAATAATTTGTACGACGCAACAAATACAAGCTACGTTGATTGATTTGTTTCGCTGATCTGTTGTATGAATTATGATAGTTGAGTACTTGTCTTATGTTACCGTAAGTGATGCATTTCGTGAGTTTCTTTTCTTATACAAGAGATTACAAGCCTCTCCTAGATATGATAGTAGTATCCATTTCGAAATCAGCAATCTAATGCTACACATTCTCACAGCTACTCCTGAGAGAGATCAAGATAACTTTGTGGCATTGGGGTTTGCGTTATGGTCTTCTAAAGAACTGAAATTCGCTGTTATATTTCAATTTTATTAATTTGTGGTAATTTTTTCCTTTCATATATTGAATTAAGTTATGCTTTGCTTATAAAAAAAAGACTTGGAGTAGCAAATGAAATATCTATGATTGAAATGTGTTTGACATGATTCGTGGCATGCATCTTTGAAGGTGTGTAACGAGCAACCCTTTGCAACGTATTCTGGAATGTAACAACTACAGCCCTATCCATATTTGATAAAGACAATTAACTTTGTACCCTTCTTTAATGCAGGAGATGGAGACCACAGCAGAGACCTTTCAGCCCCGCCCATTTTCGATTAAGTTGTGGCCACCTAGTCAAAGTACAAGGTTGATGCTTGTGGAAAGAATGACCAACAATCTTTCTACACCATCAATATTCTCCAAGAAATATGGCCTACTGAGCAAAGAAGAGGCCGAGGAAGATTCCAAACAAATAGAAGACGAAGCTTTTGCTGCTGCAAATGAGCATTATGAAAGGGAGCCAGATGGAGATGGAAGTTCTGCAGTTCAACTTTATGCCAAGCACTCCAGCAAGCTTATGTTGGAAGTTCTGAAGAGAGGCCCACAAGTCAAAGAGAGCGAATGTCCAAAGGAGAAAGTTCCTGGTTCTCAGGAAACAGTATTCGATATATCTGGAGGTCGTCGAGCTTTCATTGAAGCGGAGGAAGCAGAGGACCTTCTTAGGCCTCTGGCAGAGCAGGGGAACTCATACTCAAAGATATGTTTCAGCAATAGAAGCTTTGGGATTGGTGCTGCTCGTGTTGTGGAACCCATCTTGGTGTCCCTTAAGGATCAGTTGACAGAAGTAGACCTGTCAGATTTTATTGCAGGAAGACCAGAGGCTGAGGCTCTTGAAGTCATGAATATGTTCTCAGTGGCTCTGGAAGGCTGCATTTTGAAGTCACTAAACCTCTCGAACAATGCTTTAGGTGAGAAGGGTGTGAGGGCATTTGGGGCGCTCTTGAAATCCCAGAGTAGCTTGGAGGATCTCTATTTAATGAATGATGGCATCTCTGAGGAAGCTGCACGGGCGGTGTGCGAGCTAATTCCTTCTACAGAGAAACTTAGAGTTCTTCACTTCCATAATAATATGACGGGAGACGAAGGAGCTCTTGCCATTTCTGAGGTTGTGAAGCATTCTCCTGCGTTGGAGGACTTTCGATGCTCTTCTACAAGGGTGGGCTCTGAAGGAGGTGTTGCCCTGGCTGACGCTCTAGGAACATGTGCTAATTTGAAAAAGCTTGATCTAAGGGATAACATGTTTGGTGTGGATGCTGGTATTGCTCTTAGTAAAGCTATTTCTTCCCACACAGGTCTTGTTGAGGTTTACTTGAGCTACCTAAATTTGGAAGATGAAGGTGCAACCGCTATTGCAAATGCCCTAAAAGAGTCTGCTCCTGCACTCCAAGTCCTTGAGATGGCTGGAAATGATATCACAGCCAAGGCTGCTCCTGTTTTAGCTTCTTTAGTTGCAGTAAAGCAGTCACTGACTAAGCTGAACTTAGCTGAGAATGAATTAAAGGATGAGGGTGCTATCCTGATTGGCAAGGCACTGAAAGAGGGTCATACTCAGTTGAAGGAAGTTGATATGAACACTAACGAAATCAGAAGGGCTGGAGCCAGACTCTTGGCTCAGGCTGTGATAGGTAAATCTGAGTTTAAATTGCTGAACATCGATGGTAATTACATTTCTGACGAAGGCATTGATGAGGTGAAGGAGATATTCAAAAAATCTCCAGATATGCTTGGAACTTTGGATGAAAATGACCCTGAAGGCGAAGATAATGATGAGGAAGACAATGAGGAACAAGAAGCTGATGAAAATGGGCAGGCATTGGAATCAAAGCTTAAGAACCTTGAAGTCAACCAAGAAGACTAGGATTCGAGAAACAGCAGGTATTTGTTACATTCTTTGTTTTTGTTATCAGTACATTTGTTAGTTCAGTCAATTTGACTTCTTGGGGATGGTTTTGCTATGCAGGTATCTTTCTTCTTAGATCTTGGATTAATTTGCTGGATTAGACCGACATTATGGGAAAAAGTATATGCTGTTGGAACTAGTCAGAAAATAGATTAGACATTATGGTACCGTATCTTTTTTGTTCGGAACCATCCATCATTATTAACTCATGTGTGTTCTCTAGGTTTAGTTATTTAATCTACTCCAGACCTTTCAAATCAAGATATTTGTTTGTTAGTGACGTTCCTTTAGTAAAAGTATTATTTCATGGTTTCTTTTATTATCAAATGCTGAACATCTTATGACATGATAGACCCCTAAAGATGCATGATTTAAAAATAAAACAATAAAATTATTGACTAGTATTTATTTCTGGCTGTATATAAAGTAGAAAAGTTAGTGGATGCAAACAGTTTACCCTGAAAACAAGAACTGCAAACTAGACAGCCTTGCCTTAAAAATGCAATCCGTGGTAGTTAGTTATTATCGATAAGTGGTTTATTAATTTTCATTTTCAAATAGGCAGTGGCATATTTAAAAGAGGGGGATTTTTTTGACAGTGAGGGGCATGATTGATCTACCATGTTCAGAAATAAATGGTCACATTGATTAAGGGTGGATTGGGTTTAGTTGTTACATATTTGGGTCAACTGTCAAGTAGAGTCCTTTCCGTTGGATTGTTTCCTGTCGAGTTTCGTGTAGAGCTGTAATGGCAGCTAACCAGTCTGATTATAGGTGTTCTATGACACTCAGATTCAGTTGAGGCTAGGGGCTTATGCACCTAAAGACAACATTTTTCCATTGGCCTGCATTGCCGATCTCAGTTGTGAAACCCGCTTACAGAGTTTTATGAAACCCGCTTACAGAGTTTTATCATGACTTATGAGAAATATTTGCTAATAGATTATCTATATTGATTATGGTGGGATTGAGATTTGAGAATTTGATTGAGTTATATGTTTATGCTTGCATTATTTGCTATGTTGTTTTTCTGTTTTTATTGTAGTTACATCGATGTCTAGATTGAAGGGGGCACTAGAATGATCAGGAACATTAAAGAAGCCTTTAAAATTGTGAAAAAAAAATTTAATTAAATTTTGAAGCTGAGATTCACGCCGTTTCTGATTGACACATGAGACTCGACTTGATATGCCATATATAGGAAAATATTGGAAGATTTTACTATGTTTTGGAGTAGGATGAACAGAGTTTGAGGATCCTTCTTGTGGTCAGGTCCTTCCCAGGAGAAAAAGCTCATCGCAGTGAAGTGGAACAAAGCAATAGTCTATAGTCTTGTAAAAATTCTGTGGATAGATGAATGGGGTGTAACTTGATAAAGAAGCAATATTTATGCACATGGATGTTCCAAATGACTGGCTTGGGCTTGGAGGTGTCTTGGGAGCAGGACTCCCAACCAACAAGCAAGATGACTGGAGAATTCCCATCGAACGAGCCAGATTGCTCATTGGAGATGGGAGCAAAGTCACTTTTTGGTATGGCCCTTTTGGCATCCACATGGGATCCTCCTAAAAAATAAATAAATTGTGAAATAAGGTCTGTCCAAGTTAGTAATAAGAGTTATGTGTGCATTTTGGTTGATAGGGGGAAGATAGGACTTCTCAAGGGATTGATGCTGTAACCAGAAAAGTTATGGAGAGTGGTTCACCAGTTGCTTGCCCCTTCTATCAGAAAAAAAAAACTGATACTCTTATATGGATACCCGCACCGGAGGAAAGTACGGTTGCAGGCTTGCAGCTCATCTTATCAAGAGTTCTGAAACCCACTCTGTGTCTTGTGCCTTGGTTTAGTGGAAAAGCACAATCTCCTCCACAAGGATGCTGAATAACCTAAAGATACCTTCTTGAGAAGAGGTTCCAAATGGTGAGAATGAGAATCATCTCTTATTTGAATGTGGATCTGCCAAAGCTGTATGGAAGGAGTTGCTTAAGCATTGTAAGGAATAAAACTATCCTTCCAAGTATTGATGAATGGCATTGGGTTATGACTTACTTCAAAGTAACAATCCTAGAAGGAAGATTCTGAGACTGTTCTAGTAATGACAGTTCAGTTATTATCAAAGGAGGGTAATGCTATGGTGTTCAGAATGGGTTTATATCTTGCCCTTGCTTGAAAATTATGATTTTAAGCACGAGTTGTTACTTGGGTTGTGGGTTCTTTTCCTGATGCTATTTCGAGTATTTGGTACCTCATATTCTGTGTTATGCCAAACTAGAAAGCATTTGCTTCATGCATATACAAAGATTACCGAAGGATTGTTAAAATACCGAAAGGCTTTATACAAAGATGTTTGTCTTTTTGGCTTTCTTGAACATTGTCGCTTATAATTTATGTATTATGAGCACTTTTTTTTTAAAATAAATAAAAAATCCCTCGTCTGACACATGGCTAGTTAGCAAATGTAGCAATATTGACTGACAAGTATAACATATAACTGATATAAACTTTATAGTTGAAAAGAAACAAATAAAAGTCATTCGATTTTTTCAGTTTACCTTTTACTTAACCCTGTGGAATAGCATAAGCTATTGTATTTTACCGCTCATTAGAAGTTTTAACCCTGTCAGAATTCGATTGGTGGGACTGAGGTGCTTTGCACTCATTTTTGCTATATAGTGCATATAACACGAGGATTACTTTGGATTATGCTTGGTCATCAGGCTTAAAGACTCAATTTGGTATTTGTAGTTGCAAAGATTCAACGTGGATATGTTAGAGTTGCATGATGAGATCATCCAACCATAGATTCATCATCATTACAAGGACCTGAATGTAGTCTGTGTCAAGTTTCAACCATGACCTGAATGCAGTCTGTGTGGAACACTGACTCTTTTGGGCAATAGAAGCAGGTTTTCTTTTTATAGCTTGAAACTTGGGACAGTGCTTCGGTATATATCATCAATGAGAAGGGTATGTGCTAATGGTGGATTGTCTTGACTGATGCTCCCCTTTGTTCTCCACTAGCAGCCCTAATCTTTTCTCTTGAGAAACCTACCTACTTTGTTGAAGTGTCAACATTTGGACGATACTGAACTTTGCAGTGCTCTAGCAGACCTCTGAACAATCTTATTCAAAATGAATTGAGGACAAGTACATCAACTTAGTATACACATAAACCAACTAGTAGAATTAAACATTTGAAACCAAGAGGGAACACATTTACATTCAGTTGGTTATGTCAGAGCTTTTGCATCTCTCAATGGAAGTATATCTCATCACAAATGCACAAACCATTTCAATGACACTCACACTGAGTCTGAGGCTTTGTTATTGACCTCTTCAACCCTCCCTTTGGTCCCATTCCCAAAAATAATGTCAAGATTGTAAAGAATTGGAACCATTGTCACTGAACACAAGAAAACAAGGACTGGTCCAAAGATCCAGAGCAGAAGAGGGAGTGCAGTGTAGAAGAGTCTGTTCCCCAACAAGCTGAGAGTGAACCCTTTCTCTAGCAGCTCTGAAACATAATCTGGGGTCACTATGGACATGGTGTCCTGTGGGGTGTTGATGAGGAAGCTCACTTGGTTCACGAATCGGATTGATAACGAGTAACACAAGAATGCAAAGAGGAAGATTAAAAGGACTGTGACGTATTTCAGGGCGACCATGAACTCTCCATGTGCGCCATAAATGGTGTCACCGAGTGGCTTCTTGACACTGTATGTGCTACTGATGACTGCAGCCAAACCTGAGCATAAGAGTATGGAAGTTGTAGCCATTAGGGTTGAACCCATGAGTGCGTTTCGTAGGGATTGTACTGCCAATATGTTTTTCTTCTCATTGTCCTGTCAACAGTGAAAATTTTCTACATTATTATACTAAGCATGGTATTTGAAAACGTTCATTTCTTCTACTATTTGAAAAACTTGTTTAAACACACCCTTGCAGGATGTTTACCTTCATCATAGCTGAGACCCAAAGTCGTCGACCTGCAGCATTTGTGCCAATGATGGTAGTAAGGGGTTGTGTCCTGACCTTATGCCACAACCAAACATGATAACCAATGCTGATCATAAACCCCAATGGCACCAAAATCAAATCCAAATAACTCTTCCTCCACTCCATCCTTCTCTTGTGTGTGTGTGACTAAGCTTGTTCTGCATTCAAGTCTCTCTTACAGCTCCATCTCTCTATATATAACATAAAGATCATGGAATGCAAAGCTACTTTTTTTTCTTCTTCCTAGTTAAAGCCCCAACTTTGCCATGTAGCTTCAGTGTACCCCCCTTAAAAGTCCAATGATTTACTAAACTGCCATTCAAATTAACCAAAAAAAAATTAATTTTTTTTTTCAAACAAGTCTATATTAATTACTGAGCTATTATTAGTGCATCTGCCATCAACCTAAATGTATAACAAATTTATGTGAATGGATCAAGTAGGAGGGGGAACACCGATCGATGGCTTGGCTGTTTTCAGTGAGAGCAATTTGCACCACAGAAGCCTCTCACATGAGTGAAAATTAGGAGATTTTACTGCCAAACACTGGCTTATGTTTGAATAGGGTAGATTATGAATGTCCTAATTATGATTTTTATATACTCATTTAGTTGATAATTTTCGAGTCTTATTGATCAAATGGCAAGCTTTGCTTTTAAGGGTGTTTTTGTAGATATTGGAAATTGAATGGTACAAGTGAGAATCTGACTAGGAGTTGAAGAGGAAAATTGGACAAAGGTGGCCAACATGCACACCAAATCCATGAAATATTGTTTTTAGTGCAAACCATTTGGTCACACAACCTTTTTAAAACAATCAATTTTCTTCTAAGTGGGTCTTTTCTTGTTAGGTTTATTGATGGTGGTGATGATGGTGAGATACACCTGGAAAATTTATGTGGTTATCGATTTAATGTTGTTTTTCATGGAAGAGAATTGATTATGTGGATAATCTAATTGTGTTTACTTATGTGTGTTTTTGTTGTTTAGGGTTTCCATGGTTCATAGTTCATATACGTCTCAAGGTCCTTTGTCACGCTTCTCGCATGCATGCGTTAGAGCTATCAAACGCTCAACGAGACGTTATATATGGTCCTTTTTCGGATGTGTATTGTTATAAGTGTGACCTACAACGATTAAGTGTGTTACAATACAAAATTAGAAACCGTGAAAATGATTACTTTCAAATAAGAAATGCGCCTTTTGAAAGGATGTCCAAAATTAACGAAATTCAGAGCTAGCATCACAACCCCCAAAAGAACGCCTTCTCAATGCAAGCCTGCTTTTTTTTAAGCGAGTTTTACAGTGTTTTTCTTTTGTTGAATAAATATACACAAGAAACTTGTTTATAAGTGCTAACTCAGTAAGTAAGACTTATAACGAATAATATTACCAGATGTGAAAACCAGAATGTGCCTTAAAGAACATTATGAAACAAGAGACATATGATTATTGAAGTGAGTTTCCTGGTTTGTCCCATTGGAATTGGCCACAGTTTGTGGAAACCCTAATGGATGTGATATAACTTTCACATCAAAGTTGGTCGACGATGGAAGTATCTTTTTTATCTACGCTTAGAGATTTCTTATTTAAATCACCAAAACCTAATTATACACATTGAGATGCATTATAGTAACCAAGTGCACACCACACCAATTTCCCAAACCATGAAAACGTTGCAAATTCCATGTTTGTAGAAAACCATCTTTTCTATCACTTTCATAATGCGACATCTATTATATATGAGAAGAAATTATCGACGAAATAGATACACCTCAATTTCCAGTACTACGTGCACTACTATTCGGTAGCTAATTTGACGAAGGATGTTATGAAATTTCATATAAAAAACCTATCAAATTAAGTAACAATGGCGTTATAAGTCAAAATATGTTCATTTGATCACTCAAGTCCTTGAAATCTCGGATTACACCCAAATTGATCTTTTCATATTGGAAATCTACCAAATCAACCAACAAATGACATTTTCTTTTTATATAATAGTATGTATGATGTCATAGAATTAAATTAACACTTAAAATTTGAAATTATGTTCAATAACCTAAGATTAGTGGATTAACATTGAATTATGTAAACACCCCATTTTGCTAAGTAGTGGAGGGGCCTTCATTTCTATCTAACTTTCCTTATTGCTATCTATCTTCTTTACTCCTTTGTTCACTAAATAAAGAAATAACAAATAACACTTGGAAGCTCTTTCCTTATTGGACACTTTAGTCTTTAGGAGTGCACTCATGTCAAGGATCATCAGGTGTTTCTGTATTTTGTGGAACTATGAAGACGACTTTTGACTAATATGATCAAATATATAATTGATTAAATTATCTCTACAACTCTAGGAGCCAATTATATGTTAATTTTTTGTATAACAAAGTTATATTGTTTGGAGTGTACATTAACATTAAATCTAGATACTTGTGGAGTTGTGGTCATCTATTTTTCTAATATTTCATCACATTTTCCACACTTTTTACATACTTTCTGAGAAATAATAGAATATATGTGTGAGTACTGATGTTTTGTGACCATGTTCAATGAATCAAGGATGTGCACCAATGATGCAGAATCCATAATATGCAACAAGGGAAATGGACAATTTCTTATTACTATTGTGTTTTTTTTTAAGGGTAAGCATAGTTTTTTTAGTGGTAAATGTCTTTTAAAAATATTAGAAAATCAGATTTTAGGGATCAACGTGGTGTGATCTTAACAAGAGTTGAAAAAGACTCATATGATGATACCCATCATTCTGATTGGAAAACCTAATTCCCTAGCCTCATTCATGTATTTTTGACAAGGTTTCAAACCATATATGTAATTGTTATTTCCCTCCAAGCCAAAAAAAAAAAAAAAAAATTGAATTTCTTAGTAATATGGTATAACACTACAAATTTACAGCTGCTTTGTTTGGTTTGAATGAAATTGCTTTCGTATATATGAATACAATTTTTTAAAAAAAAAATCAATAAAACACTACAAGTTTACCAATCCAATTAGCACCTATTTATATTTTCTTTTTTCTTCAAGGTAAAGGATGGTTTCTTAAACTAGATCGAAGAATAACTTTATTATGATTAATTTCTTCGTGAAGCTTGAACTTGTAGATATGGTGAATTTTTTTTCATTAGTAACAGACATTATTAACAGGGTGTTTATTCCCCAAAAATATTAAAGAAGTTCCTTAATGTAAAAACACTATATGATGGTAAAAACTATCTCAGAAGTCGCGTTAGACATAACTTCAATCCATAATAATAAATTTCTAGACAAGGGAACCAATCAATCAAACTAAACAAAGAAATAGGTGATGGAGTTGAGGAATTGTGCAAGACTAGTAAACATTATGGTTGATTGATTATGTGCTCTCAAATGGCTAAATTACTCATAGATTCCCACCAAAGGAAAAGAGTTGTCTTCTTATCACCAAGCCATGCAAACTCTCATGTTGCACCACCACCCACAGACAATAAAATAGACCTGTAAAAACTATTATTGAGTCTACCTTTTTTTCGAAACGCAATAGGATGAGAGGTGTAATACGAGGATTTTTTTAGGAGGTCACTCATTCTAATACTACTCACACTCGATCACGCTTAAGTGCGAAATTATAATGGGATCCGATGCATTGAGTGTAGCTTGTACCATTTAGTACCAAGAATTCTCATTGAGGTGACAAGTGATAAGATGTGGATGTATGTGAATGTCTATTTATCATCTTATCACAATATCACATCAGTGCCTAGTATTAAGTCAAATGAATTGCAAAGTGGAGAACCCAACATTAGAAAACTTCAACCTTATATTTGACCCAACGAATTAAGAACGGGCGTTTCAATAACTTTGACCTCAATATCAATTACTAGGTGGTTTTTTTTTTTTTTTTTTTTTTCATTTAACAGTTAATTAGAAGTTGAAATTCAGTTTGAGGCAGAGGTAGAGTTAGCAATTAGAAATAGAACTCGAACGAAGCATATCATTTGATACTTATTTCTTTAAGATAATTTACAAATTAAAGAGTTATTTAGAGACATAAACTGATTTTATAGGGTTAACTAAATCAGGTCCGAAGGTTATAATATTGTTGTCACTTAATATCTTTGTTGTCTCTATCTTGCATAGAGACTTGCTTTTGCTCACTGATAAGTCTCGAATCCGTGACCTCTAACAAAAAAAAATGAATGTCTAATCAACTGAACTACAATTAGTGAACAACAAAGGAGCTTAATACATGACTAAACTATGTTCCTTTATGTTTGGTTTGTAAACCAAATGCTCCAATTTATTAAGAAACAAAAAAGAGAGACAGAATCTCCAATTGTATACATGTTTAGACACAGTTATTTCAATTTGTGATCTTTTGAGTAATCCAAACATACAAGATATGCTCCCTCTTGAAGAGATGACAAGTTTTCTCAACAAGATTGGTTGATTGATTAAATGGTGGAGTCAAAAGCAAATTAAAGTAGTCTTGATTTGTGGAATTGATCAAGAATTGAAGATGTAGTTATGTGGTGGTGTTATATTATTCATCAAAGTGCTTGGTGTCAAGTCATGTGAGTGCTTTGAGTGTGGAACCCAAACAAAAACCTTTGTTAGTGCTCCATGCATGACAAGTCTCTCCTAGAAAAAAATTACAAAGATGGTTTGCCTTAAATGGGCTAAGGTTTTAAGGATACATGTATTTCGAGTCTACCATTAACAATAAGTGATCAAAATCGAGTCACCTGTTGGATCAAGAACTAAGTGAATTCCTTGGGTAGGAAATTTCCACACTATACCATAGTGATTAGGGGTGTTAATGATCTGGATATGTTGAAGTACATGATGGCAGACAAGTTCAATTGAGACCACTATGAGTAATGCAAATACTCCATTATTGAAAAACAGTTTAAAACTGCCTTTTAATCGAAAGTAACATACGAATGGCAAGCAATCTGGTTAGACCTTGGTTTCATAGGCCCAGTGTTCATATGGACCATTATAGGGATGCCTGGTGCGTCAATGGCGGCCTCGTTAATTGGTTAAGTTTGTGGTAATTTAACTCTACGTCTTTAGTTCTATACATAGGTGAACCTACTAAGGGGTGAAGGGGCAGCTGCCCTCCTCAACTTTTAAAGTATTTTTAGTATATATACTTTAGTCTTAAAAAAAATCGATTATATAATATAGAATACAATATGAAAATTGTTTATACAAAAATTAGAACATGTCTTTGTTGGTGTAATGGTTGAAGTTTTTTTATTTTTTGTAAAAGACCTGGGTTCGATACTCTTCAAGTGTATTTTTATTTTACTTTCAATGCAATTTTATTAGTAATTGCAAAAATTAAAAAATGTTTAGTTTAATAAAAACTTATTAACATTACAAAACTTAATTGTTTTTCATAAGTGGTATAAAACCTCCAACAAAAAATATTTAAAATTAATATCTAAAATAATAAGTAATAACTATATAATTCAATGAAAATATATACCATTAGCCAACTCGTACAAAATT
Source organism: Berberis thunbergii (assembly GCA_003290165.1). Lineage (NCBI taxonomy): Eukaryota > Viridiplantae > Streptophyta > Magnoliopsida > Ranunculales > Berberidaceae > Berberis > Berberis thunbergii. Next base: position 541,778 of record QNQO01000664.1, on the reverse strand, counting down.
TGAGCTCATATAAACTATTTTTTCTATAAATTGCGTTATGATTAGGTTCGCAAATTTAAAAAAAAATAGCTTCACCTAGATACTTATTCTAATTATTTTGTGATATTAGTTATATATTCTAGTTATTATATTCGTTTGCTCATTGCTAAGGGTATCGATAGTGACCTTATTTTGGCTTAAAATTGGACTATACACTGAATTTAATTTGGTATATACAATGTATTTTTGATAGTTGTATTTTTTTATTAATTACTAGTTCAGGTAGAAAAAATGGCTTTACCATTGATAACTACAATTATCAATAATAAGTATATTCCATTTAGCCCCCCCTTGACTAAAATCCTGGGTCTGCCCCTGGTTCTATACCAAAAAAAACCAAAAAAGGACATCACCTGGTGCATGCAGCGGGTTGCTGGCCAGTCATTGTTATTTTGCCTGGACAAATTTTATGGCTGGACAAATTGTTGTTTTGCCTGGACAAATTTTATGGCTGTTATTGTTGTTTTGTAGATGTTTCAGGTTTAAAAGGCTGCATTATTAACCAAGTTGTGTTTGATTTTTGGAATTTTTTTTTTTTTTTTTTTTTTTTTTTTTTTTTTTTTTTTTTTTAAATTAACCTCCAGTAGGGAGGGGCAACTATGGGATGCCAGACCTTTATTAACTTTGCCAAAGAGAACTTACAAAACGATGCAGGGGTACATTACGACGTTACCCGCATTTGGAAGACAAAACAAAAATAATCATAACAAAATGCAAACAATTTCCTAAAGGAACGAAACAAATCCCCTAAGGAAAAATCTAAAAGACTAATAAGAAAAACCAAAATGAAATCCAAACAAAACCGTTTGAATCCCGGGTTGCCCGAGCTACCAGACCCCATTCCCTCGCAACCACCAACCCAAAACATGTATTTACTCATCTCCATGGCGAATGTATGCCGTATGTGATCTATCAAGAACAATCAAACCGGCAACTTTCCTAGGCATTTCTGTCCCAATAAAAGAAATTGTCCTATGATCTCTTTGAGCCCTATCCGCTAAAGAATCCGCCACTGCATTGGCCTCACGATAAATATGATGACAGACTAACGACATAGTCGCTGCCAAAAGCCTAATTTCTTTCAGAATATTCTCCAAATGCCAAGGTATTTTTAAATGATCCGTAAACCATCCGCAAACAAGGGCTGAGTCCGATTGTATAATCACCTTTTTGAAGCCCCATCCTAGGCAAAGGCGAAGACCTTCCAGAAGAGCCAAAAGTTCTGCTTTATTGTTGGAACCTTCGCCAAAGAAAAATTGTTTGCCCACCACACAAAAACCTCTCGAGTTTCTGATAATCACACCCCCAGATGCCTTTTCCTTGCGGGAAGCGCCATCAACATTCAACGCTACAAAGTCTATGGGCGGAGGGTGCCAATAAACTATTCGAACCAATTTCCTTCTAACAGGAATCACAGTCAAACCCAACGCCCGTAAGGGGGCCTTACAGCTACTGGCTTGCTTGGGTTTACTGAAAGAATTTGCCAATCGCAACTGGCGCCTAATATTCAAAATCGCCGAGGCGGTATTTGGGGAAACATCTTCATAAACACATTTGCATCGTTGTTTCCAGATTTTCCATAAAATGAGCATAGGAGAGAGGAAGAATAACACACCTGTTTGCGACGTGCGATTTGCTCTCTTGAACCAGGATACAAGCACCGTTGATATGGCTGCTGGGCGGCGTATATGCATATCAAAAACTCCATCAAAATGGTTCCACACCTTTCTTGCCAATTCTCCGTCTAGAAAGAGATGCTGCAAAGATTCTTGCTTAGACGAGCTGCAGCAACGACATCTGGATGCCAGACTAAGACCACATCTGTATAATTCCCCATCCACTGGCACTCCTCGACGGAGTAATTTCCAAACAAAGACCGATATCCTGGAGGGAAGAAGATCTTGCCAAATCATGGGGCTGATGGCAGTACCCCGACCTTTTTCCCGTAGCAACTCATAGGCCGACTGAATAGAAAAAATACCATTCTTATTAGGAACCCACACACACGTATCTTTTTCATGTGCCGCACCTCGTAATCTCTCTGTAAAAAGACCACGAGCCAAACTTCTCAAATCCGGATGAACCAATTCAAAATCATTCAAACTCACATCATTAATCGTAGGCCAAAGATCTTGATTAGACATCTCCGTCGATCTTTTGAAAGAAGCCATCAAGTTCCAGTTTTCCTCAAAGAAACTGCTATCCCCCATGCCAATACGCCAAAGCGAGTTACTCAAAAGAAATTGTCTCTCAAACATAATTTCTTTGTAGAAAGGAGAAGAGCCAGCTTTAATTGGTTGACTATGGAGAGCAACTCCGTGAATCCAGTATTTGCGTCTCATAAAAGTAGCCCATAACGAGTCTGAAGTTAGCATTCGCCAAAGGGCCTTGAGACGAAAAGCCTTCATTACAATCATCAAATCCCTAACTCCCAAACCACCTTCCGCCCGAGGCAAGCAAATTGTACTCCAAGACACCCATTTTTTCTTAAGACGGCCTTCACAATCCCCCCAAAAAAAGTCCGTCAACAATCTATTGATACGGGCTAAAACTGAACTTGGAACACACATGGCACTCAGAATATAAATAGGAATTGAAGAAAGGACATGCTTAATTAGAATTAGCCTACCTCCTGGCGATAATAATTTGGCCTTCCATCCCTGAATGCGAGCCTGAATCTTCAAAATTAATTCTTCAAAGAAAGCTATTTTCATTCTCCCTTGGAAGACCGGACCTCCCAAATATGTCAATGGGCCAACGCGAAACTGAAAATCCGTATAACTTTTTAATGCAACTATGCGTTCCGCTGCTGCCCTATCATCCAAAGTAAAAGAACTTTTTCCCTCATTTATTTTCTGACCGAGATCCGACAGTACCGTCGCAAAAACTCCATGCATCCCACGACTGAAGATTGTCGGCCATTCAAAAAGACAAGCGTGTCGTCTGCATACAGAAGATGAGATATAGGATTGCAATTCCTGGGGTGTAGTAGTATCCTATTTTCCCCTCCTCAAAAGCTTGTTTCAAACCCCTGCTCAGCACTTCTGAAGCAATAATGAAAAGGAATGGAGATAAAGGGTCCCCCTGCCTTATTCCCCTAGTGGATCTGAAAAAACCTTTGTATACTCCCTGCAAAAGGACCGAAAATCCACAAAAGGCCACACAGTTGGAGATGAGATGACAAAATCTACCATGAAAACCGAATTTCTGCAGAACCGCAAGCAAAAAGGGCCACTCCAATCTATCATAAGCTTTCTCCATGTCGATTTTCAATACCACATTACCTCCACTAACCTTCCTGTTGATGTCTCTCATCAATTCCTGCGCCAGGCCAATATTTTCACCAATGAATCTGCCTTTGGCGAAAGCCCCTTGCTCCTGAGAAATCAACCGTGGCAATATATCCATCAACCTGTGGCAGAGGATCTTACTGAAGATTTTATAAATCACATTACACAAACTGATGGGGCGAAAATCCGAAAAATGAATTGGATTGTCAATTTTAGGAATCAAGGCCATAAAATTCGCCGAAAAGGACAACGGCATGGCCTCACCTTCAAAAAACTGAATAACAGCCTCCCATATGTCGCTGCTCAAAGAGTCCCAACAAACCTGAAAGAACTCAGCCGTAAAACCATCCGGCCCAGGTGCACTATTTTTGGGAATATCGAAAACAGCATCTCTAACTTCCTCCAAGGAAGGTCGGCTAACCAAAAGAATGTTTTGACCCCTGTCCACCAACCCATCTAATTACATCTTACATCCAACCCACCCATCTAATTACATCCAACCCACCCATCCATCTAATTACATCTTCCTCCAAGGAAAAATTTTCAATACCATCTTACATCCAACCCACCCATCTAATTACATCCCATCCATACCATTTAAATACAAACCAAGAGCAAGTAATAACACATACAATGGGAAGAAAAATGGAATAACAATTACAAGTAATCCCATGCTGCATTGGATTTAATTAATCAGAGAGCTCTCTCAATAACTCTTTTACTCTATTATTGCTGAGGAAGAAGATGAAGAAGAGATATCAAATGGAACTGACCAAATTCACTTCACTCTCAATTGTTTCTCTTCTTTTTTAGTACAACCATCGAAGATTTCACTGGCATACATACACAACCTCATCTCCATTAATTATCACTTATCCAACAAGGCAACAATGACAACAAATAAAGCTTACATGGTGCAAAATTTCTGAAGATCTCATTCATTCATGCATGCATAGAGAATATCAAAACCACTACTCATATACTCACTCATGCAGGAGTATTTTTCTTTATATATTTAGTGGTTAATTAATAAAAGTTTTCTATTTGAATAAGATTTTCTTAATTAATTAGGATAAGGGAAGTCTCCTTGTACGAAAATTTTGTAGGTTTCTTTTTTAATCAAGACAAGTCACTACAAAAAAAAAAAAAAAAAAAAAATCCTTCGGGGATGTAGGCAAAATCATAGCTATAAATAACAACATTTTGTCGCCATACATATTGGGCAACGAAATATTTGTCATGCAAAAGTTGTCGCCACAGATGTCTTGCAAGCGTTTGCGCGACAAAAAAAATCTTCGTCGTTTTAGAGTCTTCTTAAGCGACGACAACAAAGTTCGCAGCAATAAGGGTTTGTCGCGTAATACTGGTTTGCGCGACGTTATTTTTTACGCAGGAAATAGAACAATTTGTCGTGCAAAATTTACTTACGCAATAAAATATTTTGTCGGGTTAAACTTCGCCAGCTTAACTCAAATGATGACACACTCTTTCGTCGCTTAAGATTATGTTTGAGCAACGACAGGTTTCGTCCCTCCAAACACGCTCAATCTATTCTTGTGCGACGAAAATTTTTGTCGCTTAAAGTTCATTTTAATAATTTTGATTTTTTTCAAAATTGTATTTTAATTAAATTTGAAATATTTATTAATTGAACCGTCTCATTGCGCTTTTGTTAATTTAATTAAATATGATTTAAAACCGTATTATATCCATTACAAATTAATACTTTAAAACCGTACTGTATCCATTACAAATTAATAATTTAAAACCGTATTGTATCAATTAAAATTAAAAAAAACACATCGGTACGTTTTCTAGGGCTGATGGTTTGTCGACGGTAGCGGGAGGCTCGACAAATTAATCTCTGACTGTCAGAAAGCCCCTAATAACTTACTCCACCTAATTGTCTCCTGGGCCTTCCCTCGGGCCACCCGCTCTGCCTCACGCGCTTGGAGGCATTTTGCTCATTCTATAATTTCTTCACTCTCAATTGTAACGATGAAACGATTCCGACTGACTACTGTGAAGCTGAAGATGAGGTGTTGACCTCACGAACTCTAGCTTTTCCCATCCCCAAACAATCTTTTCGAGTCTCGAACCCATATATTCCAACGTTTCCGTAAAAATATGTATTCCAAGATCGTCGATTGTGAGCTACTCCAGATTATGTTATCCATATTCTACTTACTTATATAGTAAGTAAATGCATGCATTCCTTATGCATTGACAATCCAACACAACAGACTATCGGAGTGAGACAATGGATCTAAAAAAAAACTGAGGCTAGACTATATATTAGTAAAAAGTAAATCCTTTGTATGTAAGACAACTTGAGATATTTATTTTGGGGATAAATGCCAATAACAAGGCACGAGATGACCCAAAAAAGCACTTAATCATAATCAAATTTGTAAGCTTACTTGGGTATTGAGCATCATTTGTAAGTGTCAAAATTGAAATATTTTCTTAGATAGAGTGATGTATGTATTGATCTGGATTACATATAGATTTTCTATGGCTCTATTTGATTCCTTTGATTTTTGCCCGCTCTGTCTCACGTGCTTTGGTGGCATTTTGCTCATTCTATAATTCCTTCACTCTCAATTGTAACGATGAAACGGTTCCGACTGACCGCTGTGAAGTTGAAGATTAGGTGTCGACCTCACGAACTCTAGCTTTCCCCATCCCCCGAACAATCTTTTCGGGTTTCAGACCCAGAGATTCCAACGTCTCCATCAAAATATGTAATCCTAGATTGCCGATTGTGAGCTGTTCCAACGGAGTTTTTGGGGGATGTTGCAAGGCCACTTGCTCCATTTATGCATCTTGCCTCTCCACCCTTGTTTCCTTCATTAAAAAAATTATTAAATTTTAAAACAATAGAAGTGACAACATTAGGATAGAAAATCGAACCGACGATTCGGTTTTTCTTCTAAACCGTGAACCAAACCGAACTGACTTTGGTCGGTTTCAAAAATTTCAAACCAAAACCAAACTGACCGACTATTTTAGTATTTTAAACATATTATATTATTTTTATATAAAATATATATTATTTATTATATATATTCGATCGGTTCGATTTGGTCAGTTAAAATCACATAAAAATCGAAAATCGAACCAACCATTTCGGTTTTGAATTTTTTAAAATCGAAACTGAACCGATCGTTTCGGTTTTGATTGGTTCGGTTGGTTTATTCGGTATGGTTATTTTTTTGTTCAACAACATGCAAAAAATGCAAAAGAGTAAAACTTACATGCAACTTCACAACCACCTCATTGTCAGATAGGGCATAAACATCCTTGAACATGTCGAATTTTGGGAATTTCGAACCCTCTTACAAAACATTGTAAAATAGTAAACCAACTAATATAAATATTTAATTGAATATATTGACTAAAATTAAAACAATGAACATTAAACATATTAATTCACTTGCTAGACGTTGCTCCTCCACCCAGTAAGAGAAGGACAACGAACCAGAGTGATGTAGAATTTTCTTTTTACCTCGGTTCACTTTAAATGTTTTCTGTATAATTATTCAAAATATTCATCAAATGAGTTTTTAAATATATAAATAAAAAAATTATTTTAATTAAATAAAAATATTAATGCTTACAAAAATTTTGGGAGTTCGAAAATGATCGCACAACCACACCCACTATCAAGTCTATGTTCCAATTCGATTGAGGGTTGGGCTTAGCACTCTCTACATCAAGAAACGTCTTGAAGTACAGGTAGAGTGTGTGCTTCCAATCCCTATACCGATCCACGAACGCATAGTTGATATGTTGATGATTGTTGGGATCATTCATCTTAAACTCAAAGTTGACCTGAAATTTTAAAGAATATTTATTAATTCATGTAAAGCCTTAAAAAGGTGGACTCCAACACAATCCAAAGCTTTTTACATATAGTCATATAGATAACACGTTGAAAACTTAAAATAATAGAAAAATGGCTAAAACTTACTGTGAGGGCATCCAACACCTCGACCTGCGTCAACTTGTATTGCAGAAACAAAAAATAAAGAGTTGTCCTAATTGACAAAGTTGAAAGATGTAGCAAGACTCGAAACATCTAAATGTATAAGATGACAGGGAAAACTCAAAGAGTTGCATAAGTTTTGAATGCTATGGAGAAATGACAGCAACAACAAACCCATAGGCCATAATGTAAGCAACCAAATTCTTAAAGTTGTACCCTTTAAGCTTGTGCTCGTTAAAACATCTAACAAAAAGAATCCCATTTCCAATTTGCATCCAAATCAAGCAAAAAGGGAACAAAATGGGGAAATAAAGGAAGATACACAAACTTTTTTTTGTTTTTTTGGGAAGGCGAGCAGGGTTTTTATAGGATCCCAGAACCCATCAAAGACCAGAACTGGTCAACACACCATAAACTAATAAAAATGCCGCAAGCTGGGTTCGAACGCATGACCAAGTGGTATCATCCGCCAAGCTCCAACCGTTGAGCTGTCATGCCATTGGCTATACACAAACTTATTCAAGCCCAGAGACAATAACATTAATACCTAATTCAAGCTCAGAAAAAGTATTGTGCAAAATAAACAGATCTATAAACAGTATTGTGCAAATTAAACAGTTTCAAAACGATGATTTGTTTTGAGAAGGGAAATGAAATCAAAGTATAGTAAATGATGAGACTGGAAATTACTTACAGTTGAGAGCATATTTTGATGTATAAACGTTTTCCTCAGAGCAGTTGAGAGCACCTCTTGATGTGTTATTGGGCTGGCAATGGAGAGACCTTGCGACTAAAACCTAATTAAAAGGGTATATTTTGCGCGACGAACACATTCGTTGCCATAAATCAGTAATTTCATCGCGCTAGTTTTCAAAATTTTAGCCGCCAAAAACACGTGCCAAAATTTTAGATTAGCACGATGAAGAAACGAGTAAGCGTCGCGCAATGTGCTTTTGGGTGATGAAATAGTTCAACTAGTCGGTAAAAGGGTGTGACACTGTTTGCACGACGAAATATTCTAACTTTGCCGCGCAAATATCAAATTTGTTTATTTTAGGGAGAAACTTTGATATCATTGTTTAATTAATTAATTGAACTTCGACATCCATTTAACAAATTTATGGTAAAAAAATCATAGTATATTTACAAATTTAATTAAGTATTGAACTAACAAATATAGAATATTATTAACATCTTGTAAACGACCTAACAAATTATATTCCTACAAATGTATTTAATTTAAATCTGTAGAGTAATCACTTTCGACTTCTTCTTCAAGTTCATCCAACAAGATTGCGTAAGATTCTCTATCATAAACTCCATATTTTGTAGGTGATTCCTCAACATCATAATCGTCATCAATCGGAGAAAGTTTGAAAAATAACTCAAATGGTTTTTGGATAATGGAAATGCTTGAAGATGAATTCTATTGATCAACGGTGTTGTCACCATTGTGGTCATCAGAAGCCTTTTCAGGAATGTCATATATACTTCTATGTTGGATATCGTCTGGACTACTTTTCATCCACCACCGACTTTAGGTTTATCTAGATAAATTTTTTTTGTCATAGTTGCCAAAATAAAAAGATCATGCTCGTACCAAAGTGTGATATGATTCGTCGTACTAGTGACATGTGTCCTTGCAAACTTAACGAAACTCTCAATCCCATTTTAATATTCATCACAACATTTGTCCTGATTTTGTATCCACTGTATTTCCATTGCGCTTGTTTTCAATTTATAAACAAAACATGAGAATTCAAGTGAGTTAACGACATTAATGCAATTAGGTTTTGATGTGAATTTTTTTTTACAGCATCTCAATTACAATTCTTCAAGTGAACGTAGATATGATTAATCAATACATATCTAGTATTCACTCAAAAAACAGTATGAGACACTCCCGAAAATCCCACGATCGCAACCTAATTTCATCAAATTTAAAATAATAATAATAATAATAATAATAATAATAATAATAATAATAATAATAATAATAATAATAATTTGTAGCAATTTCCTCACTATTCTCCGGTGAAAGAGAGAGAGGATTGGAAGTGGTGGCCGACAACGCAGAGAGAGAAGGACAAAGCCTATAGTGAAAAATAAGAGGATAAAAATAGTGAAAAATGCAGATCTGATTATTCTACTTCATGAAGAAGATAAATAGGTCAGATCTTGTACGACGAAACAATTCGTCGCCTTAGGACGTTTAAGTTGGTCACTCAAAGTAGCCGATTTAAAACATTAATGCCATTTTAGGGTGACGATAGTGATCGTGTTAGGCGACGAGACTTTGTCATTCATAATTTATGCGACGAAGGCTTCAATTTTGTCGCATAAGATTTTTAAGCGATGAAACAGTGCGCCACAACTTGTTAACTATTCTTTGTAAATGCGCGACGATAGTAAATTCGTCATCGCGTTAAGTAATTTTGAACGACCAAACATGCTTCATCGTGCTACATGTCGTCGCTAAAGGGTTTTTTGTTGTTGTAATGAGCACAATATCCTAAATCAATTAGGAAATATTTAGATTAAGGAAAGTTTATCTTTTAAGGGATAAGGAAAGTAATATGGAAACATTTACTTATTAGGATTAAGTTTTTAATTTATTATTTAGTTAAAGCAAAAAGGTTATTCTTAAGGGAAATGAAAGGAATATGGAAATATTTTTCTATTAAGAGTAGGTTTTCCTTGTTTGGTTTGGATTTGTAAGGCCTATGTATAGTGACTTTGTAGGTAGGTTCAAAGCATCATGCATAAAGATTCAGAGGATCTACACTGGAAAGATGTAGATCCATAGCTTGTAAGTGAAGCTCTAAAAGGAGTTGTCATTGAGAATGTTTTCAAGAGAGCTGACGCCTCGAGAGTTTGTTCATGAGAGTATTGTAATCTTGGTAAGATAGCAAATGTTGGAGCTTCAAGAAAGTTTGCTCTTGAGAAGTTGGAGCTTCAAGAGAGTTTCTTCTAAGAGGTTGGAGCCTTGAGAGTCTGTTCTTAAGAGTATTATAATCTTTGTAAGATAGTAAAGGTTCGAGCCTCAAGAGAGTTTGTGTCGGAGATATTGAAATTCTTTTTCTAACAATATAGCGAAAGGATTGGAAAAAAAACTTTTATTGTATCTTCTTCTTCTTTTATTACCATTTTTGCAGTTAAGCTCTGAATCTTTTGTACTTGTACGTACCACTCGACACTCGCGCATACTATGATAATGTAGCTTAGAGAAAACAAACTATACCAAAAATGTAAAAACTCGAGAGAAATCAAAAGGATTTCCTCATTTCAAGCCATACTAGTGTGCTCAATAACTTAGAAGAGTAGGTTATATTTCTCTTATGAAGAAACAGTTTATAATGCAAGTTACATGATGAAGAGTAGTGTGCTCAAAAACCCTAAGAACTCCACATGATTCTCAATCAACCAACACATAGACTACACATGTTTCGCCTAGTTGCTCGACCATTTGATGCGCTAGAGATTTGCGCATATGATCATCGAAGGGTTTAAATTCAATTCATATGGATTAAAATTGTGGCAATTAAACAATAAAAATGGTCATAAAACATGGATAATCTAATCAACCAATCAACTTAAATCTCACTTAATTGTACAAATGTCTCTCATGCTTTTGACTTTTGACCTAAATCCAAAATTATGGCTTGTTTATCATAAAATTATAGTTTAAACCAATTTGACCAAGTGGTTTTTTTTTTAATATTTTGTCATAAATGCTTTATTTTCTTATTCTATCTTCTTCCAAGATTTACATGGGAGCCTTAATTGTGCAAATAGGGCATTTACATGTGCAATGAGATTTACATTTTCAATAATTATGTATAATTTTAAATTTATAGCTAAAGCCCTTTTTTCTCTAGTCACAACTTTAATCGACAAGGTTATTTATATGATTTTACATTTGAACTTATATAAGTTCTAAAATTGTTGGTACTTGTGTCCCCGTAGCATCAATGCAGCTAGTTCAGTTGATGAGGCTCGTGAAATTTTCATATACTAATTTATAGCTAAACCCCTTTTTTCTCTAGTCACGAGTCTTATCATGAAAAATGAATCACAATTTCATTGTGGTTTTGGAATTTACATAAAATCATGTTTTCTTTTATCAAACAACTAGTATATGAAAATTTCATTTGATCACAACAAAGAAATTGTTTTTTTTTTAAATTTTAATGTACACTATAAAGAAATGGTGGAGATGAGTTCAGGATTAGGGAATTGTTGTGGAGGATGGGTTCGATTGTAATTTGTTCAAAAACTTGATTTTTAATACTTTTATGGTGTTTTGGCATTCCATGATGAAGGAATGATTGAATGCCAATATTATCACTTGAATTTTAACTTATTAACATAGAAATTTTCACTCTTCAATAAATTATGTAGAAAATGATGGTTATTTACAAGACACTGTCGGTTCGACTATTAATTGGGCCTGAGACCCAACTTATATGGACCCTTTCGGATAATTTTGGTCAAAATTCCAGCTTTTAAATCTGTGTTTTGGTCAAACATTTGCAAATTTCTGAAATTTCTCATACCCATAAATTTCTTCAATCTAGAGTATATGATCGTTAATTTTGAGTTTTCAATTGTCACTCATTGTGCAACAAATATCAACATAGGTTAAATTTTGTGGCGTGATCTAATACCGGATAAATATCATCTTTGCCAAGAAGCTTTTAGTTGTTAAAGGTCTGTTTGGTGGCACATAAAATAGACATGAAAATTAAAATCATTTTCGTAAATCTGATTTTAAGGTTTTTCTTCGGACTTGGTTTTCCATTAGTAGCGAGAACACAGTCTTATGAATAATCAGTTCCTTGTCAGTAAATGGATAACCAAACAATAAAATCTGCATAACAAGATAAATTGATTCCATTTATTTTTAAGATTAGTAAACCAAAATTATGGCAAAAAACAGTAAAGAGATATTTTGAGAGAGTTAATTGAGGCAAATATAAAACGTCACAAAATTTCCCGCTTGAAATGAAACCAAAATAAACGGACAACCTTACATAATGAAACAGATAAAAACCTCTAAACATCTCATTTAAATTTGCATCCAATTCATTCCATCCAAAACCTTCTTTCATCAAACCGAAATTGAAACCCTTAAAAAAGGTTTCAATTTCAATTATTTATCACCTTCTCCATGACCGATTTGATCATCGTGGTATCATCGACTCTACCGGACTATTCGGATGCTAATTTCCGGCCACATTTCCAATGCGGTGCGTCCTCCCGCAGCGAGGATATGGCGAGCAATCTCATTCGGAAAAAAGGAATACAATTATAAGCCGCTTTCGCCTATCGATGAATCCTCGAACGAGAATTTGCTCCCAGTGGACTTGTCAAAAGGTCGGAATTTAACAGATGTGGTACCGAGGGGATTCCTTGCAGTCTACGTTGGGACGGAGATGAAAAGGTACGTGATACCGGCTATTTATTTATCGTTGCCAGATTTTAGGGCTTTGATGGAGCGAACCGCGGAGGAATTCGGATTTGAGCAAGAAGGTGGGCTGAGGTTTCCTTGTGATGAGGAGCATTTTGATGAGGTTTTGGGCAAATGTTCCGAGAGGCAGAAGAGGAAAAAGAAGGATACATCATCAAATAGGTGTTATATTCGACAAAACAACGCTAATTAATTGTGGCAAAATTTTATTGAGATTGCTCCGATTCGCTCGTAAGAGGATCATCAGTTCATGATATGTCGCGGAATGGGAATTTAGATCAGTGGTGCGTTATTTGGTGTAGAAAATTCGCATTTACGTGCTGAAAACCACGGCAAAATTGAACATATTTTGGTACAAAAACCATTTTAGTTGTATTTGTAGAAAAAAATGTTATGGACAATTGTACATTCTAAGCATAGACAATACATTATAATGCTACAATGAATAATACTTCTGTATTTAAGAAAAATAAATCCCATTGCGATATACAGCTCGATGTTTTATTGATTTCTCACATCACGCTTATTAATTGTTTTTATGAGCGGTTAGGGTTTTTGCCGAATACCTTAATATGTCATCACAGAAGTAATACCATCTGCTACAAATCTTATTGATTAAAAGTTTTGCAATTGCTGAAATTCCAGTTTACAGACCTGTTCGGAGCGGATGCGAGGCCATACTGTCCTGCAGTGCGTTGTTTCGGTTGCGGAGGACAGACCATGCACGTTGGATGCTGCAGGGTGAGGCTTTCTCTGCCTGCAGGACCTGCAGGAGCGGTTTTTCTTGGTGTGGTGCCTGCTGCCTGAGTTCTAGAAGGACCACATGGTCTGTCAAAGTTTGTTTGGCGCTGCGTATTGCGAGTTTGCGCATACAGCCTGCGCAATATGTCTTGGAGATATCCCTTTCTTTGGATTTTTTCTGCCAATGTTTTTGCTAAAAATTCTTTTAAACTCATGGACCATTTATTTCAAGTTGTATCAATTAGTGGGCATAAGGTCTTTTGACGATTTTTTTGGTATTAGCACGAGTAAAGTCGTAATGTACCCTCGTCTTGATTGTAAATCATTTTTTAATAAGTAATAAAGGTCTGGCATTCCATAGATGCCCCTCCCCACTAGAGGTTTAATTAAAAAAAAAATGGGCCTTTTTGACGGATTTTTCAGCTCTATTTTGCAGTTTCTTTTTTGTTCAAACACAAAATAGAATTAGCTCGATTGTGTATTCACTTAAATGTTAAATTCGTCGTAAAATGAAATAGTTTTGAATTTACAGTTATCTTAAAGTGATAATGCTGCAACCATAAGTTGGAAAGTATAAATAAAGTTGAAAAGCAACCTAATTAAGTTGAGTTGCTGCGCTTATTGGCCTTAAATAGTATTACAGAAAAAATGTTTGGACAGTGAGTGTCATATTTGATTACTTTCAAGGTAGGGTTATCAATCTAACCAACAAATCCGAAATATATTGCAATATATTTGATGAGACATCAAACAATCACATTTGTATATGTGACATAGAAAACCTTTTTTTTTTTTTTCATTTGACTTCTTCTAGTTTATGTTCATCTCATGTGCTTCGAGAGATCAAAATTTGTTAAACATTCGTAGGGTGTGTTTGGTTGCATGAAATTCTATGTTATGGAAATTCATGAGAGGATTACATAAATCTAAACTTATTTGAGATTTGCTCACCAATCCACCATTATATTTGTAATCAATGATGAGAATGAAAGTCTCGTTAATATGAGAATCACATTCCTTATTACCCCACAACACCAATATTTCGAACATATTTCATAATTTTCACCTCAAAAAATTAATGCAGAATTTTCCATTGTGGCTGACAGTCTTAACGTCTAGAGGAGGAAGATCACTGAATTTTTTTTTAAAATATGGTCATCTTCATTCTCAAGTATTCTACATTTTCTAATTCATCTCTCCTTTTCACGATATTATAACACTTGGTTAATTAACAAACCCGCCTAGCTATTGGTAACGTTGAATCTTTGAATTGGGATAACTTTTGTATATCGTGTTAGTACACTTTGAATATGTGAAGTGGTAACTTATTGTATATCAAGTTGTAATTTGAAATGCCTGCAACAAATCAAACAAAATCCTATATACAAATGCATATATATGTCCATGTGTTACTGTGTATAATTTAAGCGCAAATTTTCTTATTGTATTGAATTATTATGCCAAATTTCAACTTGACATGAAGGTTTTGATTATTGCAATTGTACAAAAAAAAAAAATTAGAACATTTGTAAATTGGCTTTGTTCATTTGCAAAATTGTCTATGAACCTCTACAAGCAGAGCAAATTTGTAGTTTAAAAAAAAGAACTCACCAAATGTATAGATAGACTTCAAATTTCTTCTACTCAATAATAATGTAGGATTACAAGATGATAAAACCCTTAAAATTAAAATAGTGGTCATCTACACAATGGTTTGTGAGGATGAAGAGACATAGTGAAGTCAGCCTCTGATGAGCAACACCCAACCATTTGATCCATATGATCACCACCACCAAAACCAAACTCTTGCATGAAAAACACTTCTTTCTTTTCCTCCACCACCTTCAAAATCTTCTCAAACACCCTCACTTCACATGCAATTCTCAACACACCTTCATTTTGGAAACCAAACTCCTCCTCAGCCTTTCTAAGCAAAATACCAAATGCTCTATGACTCAAGTACTCTGTTGGTATTATGAATCTCTTGAGCTCCTCACCAACACACACTGCAAGAAACCCTTTGGGGACTACATCATTTGCAACCGAAGCAACCGAGTTATTATCATTGAACGATAGCGTCTTCTTGAGGAACTTGATACTCTTGCTACCATTACTGGTGGTGGTGGTAGTAGTAGCGGTGGAGGGTTTTGGTGCATTGGCAAGCTTTCTCCATTTCTTGAGGATTTGTTGAAGTCTAACTATCTCACTAATCTTGTTAGACTTCTTGGACTCCATTGAAACTCTTAATCAAACTCTTAAAGTATTTCTTTGAAATGAACTTGTTTTAAATCTCAAATGTGTTTGGGGTTGATATATATATAAAGATGTTTGGATCCATGGAGTGTAGTGAACTTGTACTTAAATTATTTATTTATTTTCATTTTTATAATAATTTTTGGAATTTTTAATTGGTTTACATGTGTTGGTGTTACAACTTCCTTGAGAATCAAAACCCATCAATGGGTTTTTGTTTGTTTAATCTCATGATGAGTAGTTTCCAGACTTGGGGTTTCTTGGTATGTGCATATCTGTTACCACTTCTTTTAATTTCTGTGAAATGGACCTTAGAGCTAACTATTTTTATGATATTTTTACAATTCAATATTTTTAGGTATATCAATCAAGTTAATAAGGTACTAACTCAGTTGATAAGCTTATAGAGAATAGTATCACAAGTTCAAGATTCGAACTCTATAAGCAGTACTTGGTGCAGGAGGGATTAAGGGATTAAAATTTTTGTACATCAATCAAACAATTTTATAACATAAAGTTGAACGAATCATAAAGTTGATTGAATCATGTTATGAGATGAGAGGTTGTTTGATTGATTCATTTTCTTCATTGAAAACTGCATAGACGTGGCTACGAGGATAAAAACTAATAATGTGTGCCATTTTTTTTATTTTGGTAACTTAATTAAGAGAACTTTTTATCTAATAATTGATGATGACACAATCTGCACTTGGCTTAATTTGATCTTTTCGGATGTACTACATAAGAAGATTATTGATGGTTTGTGTCAAGGACTGTGAACGTGATTTCGAGAAATTATATAAAATTTTCGTTATTTTAAATTACGAAAAAAAAGGCGGAAAAAGTACATTTTTCAATGGTTTTTTTTGAAAATTTTGATTACATTTTTTCGAGGATTTTTTTCAAAAAAATTTGATATTTTTTCATAAATTTCAAGTTTTTTCTTCTAATTATCAAATATTTTAATTATTTATTAATTTTTGAAACCAACTCCTAATTTCCTATTTATCACTTCTATTACTTATATATTGATTTTTTAAACTATCCATTGATTTTTTAATTATAGGTTTTTTTGTTTCATTTAATGTGTTTAATACATTTATTTATTTGCATATTATTTTCACATATTTAATATACCATCGAAATTCATTATATATTTCATGTATTCTCAAAATTTTTACGGATCCCATAACCTATCAATTGGGCGACCTATAGGTCAACACCCATTAGAAACAAACCATACCGCCGGCGGGATTCGAAGCTAGGACGTGTGTCACGGACTAGTAATCCGTGCGGCACTAGTTATCCAATCCACTAGTAAGCCTATGAGTAGTTACTTTGACGGGCACAAATATTAACTTGAGAATGCACAATATCAATCTGTAGACAATATAACAATGCACAATAGTCAGTAAAAGCTCTCATTCACATTCAATAGGTTACAATGGGGAGGAACGTTCGGGAGGACGTTGCTCAAGACTAGTTCGATGCTATCGATCGAAGAGAATACAAGTTTGAAGTTGAAAAGCAATGCAAAGAAAATAATAAAAATGCTAGCGGTACAGTCTGGCCCGACTATGCAATGGAGGCAACACGTCCTCACAGTCAAGAGCTCAAACCTTCCCCCTATAATATAGATGCTAAGCATTTGGGCACTTTTCAAAATGGAACATTGAGTTTTGAGACCATTAGACATTGAGTTTTGAGACCATTAGGATGGCCTCTGACCTTGAGTCCTTACACTCTCCCACACTCAATTCGCTGACGCCCTCGCAGCGAACTTTTCCAAGTACTCTTCCAGCTTTGAGAGGTATGGCAGTAGATGCTCGACTGGCTCCCAACTGATTTCTGAAGGAGGTTCATCCTGCCACTTGACCAAATACTCTCTATCCGGGCCTGTGTTGTTGATGAGACGGTCAGCTAAGATTTCTTCCACTTCTCGATCTGGCTTAGTAGGATGTTTAGGCAATGCTCGGGTAGAGACATTTCTTGTGGGATCAGCGGCATCGGCATGGTAGGACTTCAAGTTACTTGCATGGAAGACAGGATGGGTGAAGCGGAGCCAATGTGGTAACTTGACGCGGTAGGAGACTTTGCCAACTCTCTCAATAATCTGTACCGGTCCCTCATACTTGCGAAACAAATTGTTGTGTGCTCTAGCCGTCCGTTTATACTTGTTGAACATATCTAACTTCACCAAAACCAAGTCCCCGACTTCAAAAGGATCGATTCGTCACTTCTTGTCCGCCCATTTCTTCATGTGACGGGAGGCTTTCTCAAGATAGGCTCGAGCAACTTCAATGTTTTTCTGCCAGGCTTTGACAAATTCAAGAGCTCTGGGGCTGGGTCCTTGGTATCCGGTCAGCACGGTATGTGGTGTCAATGGTTGCTGACCGGTGACTAACTGAAAGGGGCTGGAGTGAGTAGCTGAGCTCTTTTGTAAGTTGAAACAGAATTGTGCAACATCAAGTAGTCCCACCCAATTTTTCTGGTTTGCACTTACAAAATGGCGAAGATATTCTTCAAGCATAGAGTTAAAGCGCTCAGTCTGTCCGTCGGATTGGGGATGTTGGCTTGTTGACATATTAAGTTTGGATCCCAAGAGCTTGAACAACTCCTTCCAGAACTTTCCTGTGAAGCGAGCATCACGGTCGCTAACAATGTTTTCGGGCAGTCCCCAATACTTAACGACATGCTTGAGGAACAATTGCGCCGTATCTTCGGCTGTGCAAGTCAGTCCGGTTGGCACAAATGTCACATATTTTGAGAATCGGTCGACAACTACAAGGATACTTCTGAAATCCTCCACTTTCGGTAACCCCGTAATGAAGTCCATAGAAACACTTTCCCAAGGGCGAGTTGGAACAGGCAGAGGCTCGAGTAAGCCTACTGGTCGATCTCTTTCAACCTTATCTTGCTGGCAAATAAGGCAGGTTCGAACATAGGCCATTACATCTTCCTGTATCTGTGGCCAATAGTACCCCCTCTCTAGCAATGCAAGTGTTCGTCTCCAACCTGGATGTCCCGCCCAATGGGTGTCATGGCATTCTCTCAAAAGTTCTTTCCTCAGACCAGAAGCTCTCGGAACATAGAGGCGATTACCAGTGGTGAGTATTGCTCCATCTTTTATCCAGAACCGTCGAGTTTTGCCCTGCTTGATCAACTCTGTAATCGCCTTCGCTTGTGGATCGGTTTGTAGACCGACTTTGATCTTCTCCAAGATGGTGTGGCTCGGACCGGTATGGGTTAGCACTGCAAGGTCCGCCCTTCTACTGAGTGCATCAGCTACATTGTTAGTGCGCCCTGGCTTGTATTCCAATACTAAGTCAAATTCTGCTAATTTTTCCTGCCATCGAGATTGCTTGGAGGTGAGCATCTTCTGAGTAAGAAAATGGCTTGCCGCAGCATTATCCGTTTTAACAAGAACTTGAGATCCCAAGAGGTAGTGTCTCCACACCCGTAAACAATGTACAATGGCTAGCAATTCCTTTTCCTGAGCTGAGTAACGAGACTCTGTATCATTCAACTTTCGACTCTCATATGCTACCGGGTGACCATCTTGAAGTAAAACTCCCCCTAAGGCATAATCAGATGCATCTGTTTGTACTTCAAAGGGCTTAGTGATGTCTGGCAAGGCCAATACTGGATCTTTCACCACGGCCGATTTCAAGTCTTGGAATGAAGCTTCACACTGCCTATCCCAGTCCCATGTTCGGTCGTGCTTCAACAAATTTGTTAGGGCAACAGCTCTTTTAGAGTAGTCCCTTATGAAGCGACGATAATAGTTTGCAAGTCCAAGGAAAGAACGTAGTTTAGATACGTTCTTGGGAGAGTTCCAATCATGGATTGCCTTGACTTTCTCCATGTCCATCCGAATCTTGCCATTCCCAATAACATGACCCAAGAAATTGATCTGGGTCTGGCCGAATGAGCACTTTTCCTTCTTGACAAAGAGATGATTATCCCTAAGGATTTGGAACACTTCTCGCAAATGATGTAGGTGTTCTTCTATAGTCCCACTATAAACCACAATGTCGTCAAGATAGACAACTACAGACTTGTCCAGAAGGTGACGAAACAGTCCATTCATAAGGGTGCAAAATGTAGCTGGAGCATTGGTCAAGCCGAAGGGCATTACTAGGAACTCATAAGACCCATATCTAGTAGAACAAGCAGTTTTGGGTTCATCACCAGCAGCAATGCGGACCTGATGGTAACCTGATCTCAAGTCGAGTTTTGTGAAGTATCTGGCGGATCCAAGTTGGTCGAATAAATCTGCAATGAGCGGCAGCGGGTACTTGTTCTTTATAGTGACTTTGTTCAAGGCTCTATAATCGACACAAAGGCGAAGACTGCCATCATGTTTCCGCTGAAAAAGAACAGGTGCTCCATAAGGTGCTTTAGAGGGCCGAATGAATCCCGACTCCAACAAGCCATCTAGTTGTGTTCTCAATTCAGTCAGCTCTGGAGGGCTCATGCGATATGGACTACGTGCAGGTGGCTTGGCTCCAGGGACTAACTAAATTTCGTGATCAATGAGCCTTCTGGGAGGTAGATTCTTTGGCAATTCATTCGGCATCACTTCGCTGAAATCAGCAATAACTTGGGCAATTTCTTCAGGGATTTTGCTAGTATCATCTTCCATCTCTAGCTTCGCCACAGCTAAGTATGTATCTTCTCCTTTGGCCAAGCCCCTCTTGACTTGGAGCGCCGTCAATATTCTATCATGAGTTGTTGGTCGAATTGAGGTCGGGACAATGCGTAGTCTGGGTCCGAAAAACCCCAAGGAGTCCATGAAAGGTAATGGTCCTGCTGCAGCTCCTCGGAAGAATTCTTGGCCAAGAATCACCTTAAAATCATCAAGTGGAACGGCCAAGAAGTTTGATCTTCCTTCCCATGGACCAACCTGTAGTGGCACAGCTCTAGCCATACCCTTGATAGAGATTGCCTCAGAGTTGACAGCTTTCAACTTACCCACATCTCCTTCTAAGTTCAGACCCACACGTCTAGCTTCATCTGGAGCAATAAAATTGTCTGTCGCTCCGGAATCCAACAATGCTTGGGAGGGGAACCCATTGATAGTGATGTCGATGTATTGTAAAGCCTTCTTGTGTGGATGCTCATACATTTCTCCTTTGACGGCATTGAGCTTGCGTAGAGCTCCCATTTGGGAGGTCTCACTGTTGGTGGGGTTCGAGCTCGATGCGGTCTGGTTAGAAGGTTCTGCTTGAAGCAAGGACATTAATGAGTGTAGAGCTGGTTTGGATGGACATTTGCCTGTTGGGTGATCTCTACTATTGCAAAGAATGCATGGGGCAGGGGCAGATGGTCTCCACTGCCCAGAGTAGTTTTGCCCTCCTTTGTTGTTATAATTTGAGTTGCTGGAGCTGGCATTCCAATTTTTGTTGGAACTCCAATTCTGATTGGACGGCCGAGAATTATAGTTTCCTCGGTTCTGACTTGAGTTTCCCCAATTTTGGTGAGGTGAGCGAGCATTCGACCCTGAGCTTGAATTGGTACTGCCAGTT
Organism: Berberis thunbergii; assembly: GCA_003290165.1. Classification (NCBI taxonomy): domain Eukaryota; kingdom Viridiplantae; phylum Streptophyta; class Magnoliopsida; order Ranunculales; family Berberidaceae; genus Berberis; species Berberis thunbergii. The sequence continues at coordinate 520,469 of QNQO01000664.1, read as the reverse complement.
CTAGCTGTGGAGTGATTGAGCGAAGTGGATCCAGTCATGGGCATATAATCACCAAACCTTTCTGCTGCCGCAATTGCACTTGTAATGTCTGTCACCTTCTGCCTTTGCAATTCTGCTTGTAGAAGCGGATGAGCTTGTTCCATGAAACAGAAAACTTTGTCCTTCTCAGACATGTCTCGAATATCTAGCAAGCAAGTTGAGAATTGTCGGACATAGTCTCGAATATTGCCTGTCTGTTTGATGGTGTGGAGCTTCCTCCTTGCTAAGAAATCAGTGTTCTCAGGCAAGAATTGATTTCTGAGCTCCTTCTTGAGGTCTGCCCAAGTTCTAATAAGGATGCGACCTTCTTCCATATCTGCATATTTGGTTCTCCACCATAGCTTTGCATCACCTGCTAAGTACATGGTCGCCATGGTAATCTTGGTTTCTTCAGATTCGGGGTTCACCGCGCGAAAATACTGCTCCAGATCAAACAAGAAGTTCTCTAACTCCTTCCCATCTCGTGCCCCAGCATATGACTTTGGCTCGGGTACTTTCATCCTAGGGTGATCGGTCGTCCCTGTGGCCTTAGTGAGCAAGCCAACCCTTGCAAATAAGTCCTCCAACTGTAATTGGAAGTCACTCATCACCTGAGCTGTGGGGTGAGGCGACTCTTCCATTGCGACTGTTCTTCCCTCTAAGTTATCAACATGCTCAGCTAGCGAATCCACTCTGTCTGCCAGTGAAAAGAGTCCATCCAACCGACTAATCTGTTCTCCCAAAGTGTTCAACTGGTCCATTCTGCTTTCCAGTCTATGCATTCGACTGGTCTGTCGTTCCTCCATAGCGCTAAGTCGCTCATTTATTTCCTGCATCCTGGTTTGCATTCAACAAGCTCTAGCTCTGATACCAACTGTCACGGACTAGTAATCCGTGCGGCACTAGTTATCCAATCCACTAGTAAGCCTATGAGTAGTTACTTTGACGGGCACAAATATTAACTTGAGAATGCACAATATCAATCTGTAGACAATATAACAATGCACAATAGTCAGTAAAAGCTCTCATTCACATTCAATAGGTTACAATGGGGAGGAACGTTCGGGAGGACGTTGCTCAAGACTAGTTCGATGCTATCGATCGAAGAGAATACAAGTTTGAAGTTGAAAAGCAATGCAAAGAAAATAATAAAAATGCTAGCGGTACAGTCTGGCCCGACTATGCAATGGAGGCAACACGTCCTCACAGTCAAGAGCTCAAACCTTCCCCCTATAATATAGATGCTAAGCATTTGGGCACTTTTCAAAAGGGAACATTGAGTTTTGAGACCATTAGACATTGAGTTTTGAGACCATTAGGATGGCCTCTGACCTTGAGTCCTTACAACGTGGGGGTCAAACCCACACAGCCCTAACCACTAGGCCAACACACCATTGGTAAATACACATGGAACTAATGAAGAAATGTAAATAAAGAAATTTGAAATTGATACTGAAGACAGATGAAAATGAAAACAATGGTAGTAAATCACAAATAAAATGACCAAGCTAGGTAATCTTGATTATTATTATTATTATTATCTAAAGTTGCTTAGCCAAGCAAGTGCTCTGCACACTTGTGCTTTGTTTAATCTTAATTTATAACAAAGCTTGGATTGTATCACATAACGCGGAATTTTTAATTTCAAGGCAATTAAATAATATTACAGATAAATAAATAATTAGCGACAAGGTCTAAGGCAAGAAAAATGACAATAATGATAAGCACCACCAATCGACTGGTGGGTCATGCCACCACAATCTTTAACATTTTTTGGTCGTTGAGTGAATATTGTAGATGTCTCTTTTGATTGTCTTTTCTTTTGATCACATACCCTTTGAATTTTAGAGAAAGTATTATCAAATATTATAATTATTCATTAATTTTTGTAACTCAACTCATTAGTGGATGAAGTATTCTTAGATGAGGCTTAGAGGAAGAAAGTCGCCACCGCCACCAAATCTGGGACGTTCTGGCCGTCGTTGTGCTCACGGCTGCTCTCGTTCGCCTGAGCGCATAGTAGGGTGCGAAGCACAGTCAGCGAGAGAGGGGTGAAAGGGCATCAGGACGCCACTTGCTGGTCGCACTGCCTGGTTGCTGTCCTGTCGACTGTGTGCAGGTTCTTCAGACCGTGTTCATGGTTTTCTCGGCATGACAACTACTCAGGCAGCATCGTTACCTTCCCCTATGGTAGGGGAGCATCGAAGGGGCACCTAAGCCTTCGTTTGCCCAAATCCTTGGAAAAATTTTGGTTGAGGAGATTACGGATACACACATTGAGGGAACTAGATTCCACAAAGATGGGGAGCCAGCAATTGGAATTATGACATCGAATGAAGTACGCGGGGAAGCTTTCATGGAGAAGCATGTGATTGTTCTAAAGTTCTCTAGCTATAGGCCAACATTGGCAGATATTCGGGATTCGATTCATAGAACTTGGGGTATTTTAGGAGATTTCTCGCTAGGACTACTCGATCAACGTCACGTTTTAGTCTGTCTTCAATCCGAGACGGAAGCAAATAAAGTGTTGTCGAGGGATTCCTTTTTGATTCGTGGAGTTAGATTCAAAGCTTTTCGATGGCACGTTGGTTTAAGTCTGAAAGCAGATCCGATATCGGTTCCATTATGGGCAGAGTTGCCTAACTTGCCTTTGCATTTATTTCATCCTCCTTTGTTGAAAGTAATTGTGAATTCTTTTGGTGGTTTTTTGCGAATGGATGATCATACTAGATGCCTATCACGCCCGGGTTTTGCCCGTGTCTGCGTGTAAATGACTCTGGCGGAATCTTTACCAAATAGAGTTTGGATTGACAGGGCTAACAATAGGGGTTTTTGGCAGAAGATTGAATATCCAGGATTCAAATATTGTGCATTTTGTTCTTTGATAGGGCACCAGGAGGAGTTATGTAGGAAAAAGTTAGGTCTTAATTAAGGGTAGTGGGGGAGCTCCTGACCTAGCTTAAGCAGAAAAGGGCACTGCCAAGCCCAAGGTCGAAATCAAAATTATAAAGCAACAGTATGTTCCTATTGTCAAAAAAGAAAACTGATCCACTTCAGAAGTGAGTACGCGTGGTGTCAAGAATAGCCAAGGTGTGGAGATTAATGAGGAAGTTGTTGTTCAGAGGGAAGTGACCAATGATCTGGTAAAACTGGTGCTGTCAAATAATTTTGCGTCACTTACGGAGGATGTTGAGGTAGGGGTGTGTGATCAAGCGGATAAGCAATTGGTTGGAAAGGAAACAGCTCATGATAATGCCGAGGTTGTTCCAACATCTACGGAGGAATGGCCTACTTGGGTATACAGTTTCGGAGATTGAAAATGCATGTGAAAAACAAGCAATGACATTAAATCAGGAGGATGCGGTCAATTCAGGGGCGATGAGTAGTCGTTTGGACGACACGAACATATACAATAATAGCAGTCATATAGTTCTTCAACTGTCAGCGTCGCGAGGTGCAGCCAGTGTTTCGACTGGAGCTGTTTCGATTGGGCAGGCTGCTTTAAGTCTTCAGCGAACAAATCTGATCATGTCGCCACAGCGAGAGTCTCCAGGGATGCAACACGTTGACAATCCAGGGAGTGAAGAGATTGGCCACTCTGGTTCTAAAACAGAGTGCATTTCGCCCAATACAGGGGACGTTGCGATAGAAACAGGGTGTGTCCTCAGTTCGCCACGATCAGAGCATGCACCACTCGGAGCAGAAAATGCAGGGTCCTTTCCAGTGCTCGCAGTTAGTAGTTCTAGGCCAAATGTAGAACATCATATTGAACCCGGTGATGTTGGAATTCAGTCGACACAATTGGTTTCAGTTACTCGTCTGGGGGGCACCTCAGTGCTACTAGCACAGAGCTAGGGGATGCTATGCAGGGTCAGCAAGTGTAGGACCCCTCGAATGATGAGTTTCAGTCTTTGGTCAGGTTAAAGAGACAGTTTGACAAATACGCTATCAAAACTTCCCCGGATTATAAAAGATTCGGAGACAACTTGAATAAGGCTATATCTTTGTTCAAAGAAAATATGCTACTTCGACTGCAGAAATTGATTATCAATACACTCGAAAGTGCTAGTGAGGATAGTAATGAAGTCCATTCAGAATCTGAGCTTGGTCCACAGGCAACGAGCAGTGATTTGGATTTAGGGGCTACGTCAGACGGAGAGATGAATAAGAGGCACCACACCAAAGATATTAGCATTTGTCCCTAAAATCCAATAAACCTATGAAAGAAAACAAAAGGTACAAAGACTGAGTTTGATTATTGTCTAAGCTTGTATTGATGAATCCTCTCTTTTGTGAGGGTTTGTTTCGGTTTTTTAGTTAACTCTATAGGGTCAGTCATGTAGCCTTCGGGCATGGATTATTAAATGAATAAAATGGGTCAACATCCCAATTTGATAAAAATAAAAAAATAAAAAAGTATTCTCAGATAATGATCAAACTGATTAGGATTCCAAATGAACCCATAAAGAGAAGGATCTTATTCTTCTAAACACTAACTAAAAAAGAACAAGATGTTATTCCCACTATAATAAGTGCAGAGTGTTTGTTTTGGAATCCTTTTGCTCGCACATGTATTTGATAAAGAATACAAATTAGATTTAAATTAGCTTAGATATTCCCTGTTCAGTTTGTTAAATATCCACTTTAGGAATACTGTGAGCTCTGCGGTCATTTGCTTAAAAGCTGTTGGATTTGGAAAAGGAATCGATCTAGAAATGCATTGTAGCATGTGGGAGATGAACATCCGAACCGTGTTTTCAAGTTCATGGAAAATCTAGCAAGTAGCAACCATCTTATCGATGAGAGGTATTTCCTCGTCCACACCAGTGTGGATGCTCATAACTTGCTGATCAAATTTGCCACTATGGTGGGTGTCACCCCAACAATTCAGGAGGTCGATTCATGAAATGCTCAACCCCAAGTTTTGAGTCTGATCAACTCAACCCATGAGTTTAAATGAGTGCCAAAATGTTCGGGTTGCTTCACCACAGTTCGATTTTCTCGCACATTTTATTGTGTTATGGGACAAATTTTATTGTGGCTATGGCAAGTCTAAGTTTTGACCCTGCCCCCTTACTTTCAACTTTTATCACAACAAAGTATAAGCTATATATGATGGACATGGTAGGAAAAGGCGATTAAATACTATTACAGATAAAAATGACAATAATGCTAAGCACCACCAGTCGACTGGTGGGTCATGCCACTACAATCTTTAACATTTTTTTGGTTGAGTGAATATTGTACATGTCTCTTTTACTGTCCTTTTTCTTTTGTTCACGCTCAGAGCTACCGAACACTCGAATATATATTGAATTGCTGTGGGAAATTATAAAACAAAAAGGATTAAAATTCCAAAAATTATTAGTCAAAAGTTATTTGATCGATAAGTAGGAAAACTTTGCCAATATAGATAATTATTAGTCCACATGACGTGCATCCAGCTACACAAGAAGACTTGTGCAAATGTTACTCTTCCAAGTCGTGGTGATTGCTACTCTTGCTTTCTTCTCCATGAAATATAAGATCCAATAGAGAAATCTCTATACTATACTATACTGTAACACTTCTAGTTGCAAGAAGAGAGATTCAGAAAATCATCCCACTCCCTTTGTTGTGCAAGAAGATGGCTGATACAAGTGTCCAAGTTGTGGTCTCTCCATTCCTTGGGGTACTCTATGACAATTTAAGCTCCTTAATCCATAAGGAGTTTGGTCTGATATGGGGTGTCCATAGGGAGATGGAGAAGCTTTCCAGCATATTATCAACAATTCAATGTGTTCTTGATGATGCAGAGAGACGGCAGCTTGGCAATAAGGCACTCGGAAACTGGTTAAAGAAGCTCAAGGAGGCTGCTTATGATGCTGACGATGTTTTGGATGAATGGGCATTCGAAGGCCAACAATTAGCATCAGAAATGAGATATAACAGTGGCAGCACGCAGGTAACCAGTTCTTGCATATCATTCTTCAATATTAAGCAAACAGTTTTTCGTCTTAAGATTGGGAAAAGAATACAAGATCTCATAAAGAGATTTGATCAAATTGCTGAAGAAAGGTCTAAGTTTCATCTGCAAGAAGGAATGGTAGAAAGGGGAGTTGAATTCTATGGGGATCGAGAGACTAGCTCCCTGTTAACTGAACCTCAAGTTTATGGGAGGGACGAAGACAATGAGAACTTAGTGACTCTGCTGCTGAACAATGTGAACAGTCCCGAAGATATCTCTGTATGCCCTCTACTTGGAATTGGTGGACTCGGGAAAACGACTCTTGCTCAGCTGGTCTACAATGATGAGCGGGTGGCACAACACTTTGAAGCTAGGCTTTGGGTTTGTGTATCTGATGATTTTGATGTAAAACGTTTGATGAAAGCAATCATAGCCTCCATATCGGGTTCTGCGCCTGATCTTCTAGAATTAGATTCCCTGCAACGACTCCTCAGACAAAAACTGAATGGCAAAAGGTTTTTACTCGTGTTGGATGATGTGTGGAATGATAATCAGGAAGAGTGGAACAGATTGAAGTACTCGTTGATGTGTGGAGCAAAAGGAAGTTCAATTATAGTAACTACTCGTCTTGAAACAGTAGCGTCTATTACCGGCACAATTCCTGCTTATCGCCTAACAGTTCTGTCTGAGGATAATTGTTGGTCGTTATTCAAGCACCGTGCTTTTGGCATGGGGAATGAAGAAAGGACGGAGTTGGTGGGAGATTGGGAAGGAGATTGTAAAGAAATGTAAAGGTGTGCCTCTTGCTGCAAAGGCTCTTGGAGGAATGATGCGTTTCAAAAGCGAGGAAAATGAATGGTTGTTTGTGAGGGATAGTGAAATGTCGGATTTACCTCAAAGCAATGAAAACCACATCTTGCCAGCATTGAAGTTAAGCTATAACCATTTGCCGTTACATTTGAGGCAATGCTTTGCTTACTGTTCGATATTTCCCAAAAACTATTCTATTCAAAAGAAAAACTAATCCATTTATGGATGGCAAACGGTTTCGTACAATCAAAAGAAGGAATGGAGCTGGAAGATATTGGAAATGAGATTTTCAATGCACTGTTGTGGAGGTCCATGTTTCAAGATGCTGTGAAAGATGGTGATGGCAATATATACAAGTGTAAGATGCACGATCTTGTACACGATCTGGCTTGTTCAATCGCAGTGAATGAGTGCTCACATGTGGACATTGGTGTTGGCGCGCCGAGGATAGAGTCAGCAGACCGAAAGATGAGACATTTGTTACTGAATGTATCAAGCTCCCGTGCATCTTTGCCCAAACCCCCGCCGTTGCTGCGTACATTCTTGTTAGTGCGTGCACTTCCAGGTTACAATGCTCTTTGTTGTTCAGCCTTGTCAAATCTTGAATTCCTCCGAGTTTTAGATTTGAGTTACTCAAGAATTCAAACATTACCGATTCCAGTAAGCAATCTCAAACACCTGAGGTACCTCGATCTTTCAAACACCAAAATAACTTCATTGCCCGAATCTATTTCTAGCCTAAGTAATCTGCAAGTACTGAGCCTAGCATATTGTTACCACCTAAAAATGTTACCGAAGAGCATGAGTAACATGAACAGCCTCAGGCACCTAGACATTAGGGGATGTGACCAGCTAACTTGCATGCCACGTGGAATGGGGCAATTGGTTCACCTCCAAACCTTAAGCTTCTTCATCGTCGGTCTGAAGAGTGGACATTTCATCAAAGAGTTGGAGGGGCTGAGCCTAAGAGGAGAATTGAGCATAAAAGGTCTTGAGCATGTGACAAATTCAGAGGATGCTAGAAAAGCTAAATTGCTGGAGAAGAAAAATCTTGGCTCTGTAAGTCTTGTTTGGTCCAATCCCAGCTCGCAAGAACGTGCAACAGATGTGATGGAAGGTCTCCAACCTCATCCAAATACAAAAAGTTTGTCCATAAAAGGCTATGGAGGTCTGAACTTTCCAAACTGGTTGGGAGTCTCATTCCTTCCAAAGTTAATGCAGATTTATCTCACGGACTGCACAAGAATCACGACTGTACCACCTCTTGGCCAACTGCCTTTTCTTGAAGAACTCTGGCTGTGCAATATGCCTGAACTGGAGGTCTGGTCTTCATTTGATGATAATAGAAGCGGAGTGCCAATGTTCCCGAGACTGAAAAGCTTAACTATCGACGGTTGTCCTAAGTTGACAACATTCCCATTTCCATTGTCTGTCGAGTGCTTGAGACTAAGAAAAAGCAACGAAATGGTACTGAGATTGTTGAGGAGCGACCTTCCTCGCCTTTCTGACCTTAAAATTTCAGGTTTTGATGAGCTGGTCTCATTTCCAGAAGATTTGCTTGTAAACCTTAACGCATTGATACGGTTGGATATTGCTTCATGTGGAAAGCTTCAGTCTCTGCCGACACGACTGGAAAATCTCACTGCACTGAAAACCTTGGATATTTATAACTGTCCGGAGCTGAGTTCTCTCAGCGAGGGATTGCAAAACCTCACCTCTCTCACACGTTTGGAGCTTAGTAAGTGCGATGGTGTAAATTCTCTGCCAGTCCTGGAGAGGTGTTCACTTAGAGAATTAAACATCCACAATTAACCGCAATTTAACATCTCTATCAGAGGGACTGCAACATCTAACAAGTCTCGAACATTTGGTCATCACTGGGTGCCCAGAGCTGGAATTTGCACCAGGAGATTTTACACAACTCGTTTCACTTCGAAGCCTGGACCTATGGTTCTTAGAAAAGCTGATATCTCTGCCAGAAGGATTGCAACATGTCTCGTCACTTGAATATATAGAGATATGGGATTGTTCCAATCTGGCATTCTTACCAGAGTGGCTGGGCAATTTAACCTCACTTAAAGTTTTATATATTCACACGTGCAACAATCTCAAGTTCTTTCCGGAAGCAATGCAACGCCTCACAGCTCTACGAACTCTGATTATTGAGGATTGTTCTGATGAGCTAGAAGGACGATGCAAGGAGAATGGAGAGGACTGGCACAAGATTTCACACATCCCGGATATCATCATCGAGCCATCCACAAGGCAAATTACAAGAAGCAATTGAGGAGGAACTGTTTCAAGTAGCAACAACAGCACAACTAGTACACAAACATTCAGCGGAGTCGCATGGCATATAAACATGGAGTTTGTCAAATGTTCATTTACTAATAAGGAACAATATCAACAGATTGGTATCGTTAATGATTTTAAGTGCAATTCTTTAATGTTCTAAACCCTATTCATAACAAATACAAGAAATAGTACATTCTTGAGAAAACAATGAATCCACACAACATTTAAGTGCAATTCAAGACGGGACAATATAACTTTTTGAACATTAGAGAACATAACTCTTCGCAAAAATTAATGTGTTATGACACAAAAATCCAAAATAAATATACACTCTCTTTAATCTCCTTTAGTGTTTGTTTAGTTTCTCTTCCATCTTTGGTTCCATATATCCCCTTTTGCTTTTGTATCTTCTTTTCTTCCTTCCTTCCTTCTCTATCACCTCTATATATTTCAAAACAAAAACCCTTCTCCATTGTCTCAACGGCTCCCTTCCCTGTCTTAGAACCCAGTCATGTGTTTGAACCCAGTCCGCGGCATATTTATTAGTTTATGATGTGTTGATCAGTTATGGTTTTTGATAGGTTACGGAATCCTCAAACCCAGCTTTTCCAAAAAAAAAAAAACAAATTGTTTGTAGCTAGGGAATTAGGTTTGTGCAACTAGAGTGACGTGGAGTGATCTGAAGAGGATGGTGAATTTATCAAGATGCATATAAATATCTCAAGGATTTTTATCATTTTTTCCATTTTACGTCACAACACCATTGTGCCAAACGCCATGGTTACCATGTGCTTTTTGACTCTTATTCTAGACTTTTTGATACCATCTCTTATGCGTGTTACTAACAAGCTAATAACACTCGTTTCATGCAACTTCCAATTCAATCTCTTTTTGCTTTTCTTATTTCTTCGGTCTCTCATTTCAATATCTGCTATAAAGCTTTTATTTATTTTATTTATTTATTTATTTAAGAATAAACTATGCACCTGTCTCACGTGCAAGGTACATCATTTACTCAATAAATCTTCTAACGCAACCAAATCCGATATAGACCATCAATTTTCCCATTGCATTTCCCTAAATTTTTATAGTATTCCAATTGATAACTCCATTTCACCCTACTTTCTTGTATTTTGTATTTATTTTCCTCACATTTTTGTCCATTCCATTATTTTAATTCTTGAAGATATATTCAATAAGGTACTGTTTCGTACATCATTTGTACTTATAATTAGAAAAATGTATCCCACCTAATTAAATCTGGCCCCCACTCAATCAATTGTTGTCATTTGGTCATCAACACTGACTCAGATACACCTCAACATATATAATTATAGTTGTTTAATTACTAAACTTGAATTACCTAACTTTGTTCAGGTTTAATTCTAAGTTTTTTTTTATTCCACCGTTTACAAAATTTACTCGTATATTATAATTGTATTAAGCCCGTATTGTGGCTAAAGAATATAGTCAGTTCTTTCAGGCTTTCTCTATTCTCTACCCATGCAAGCCTGCCACACTTCATCTCCTTCTCTGTCAGCTTAACCAATGATGTTATCTATTGTTGCATGTCAGCCATCTGTTCTGGTGGAGACCAAGTGGATAACTTCCCATCATGTTAATGAACAAAAATGTTAGGTTGTTTTGAAAATAAACAGTAAATTCGACAAGGATGTAAGGTATTAGTCTTAACCATATATATATATATATATATATTTTTTTTTTTTTTTTTAAAATTAACCTTCAGTGGGGAGGGGCAACTATGGAATGTCAGACCGTTATTACTTATCAAAAATTGACTTACAAACTCTACGGAGGTACATTACGACGTTACCCATATTAAAAAACCAAACAAAATTCAGAACAAAAACTGTCCTGAATACAGTTGCCAGAATACAAAGCTAATACTAACAAGAAAAGCTGAAAACACCAAAAAGAAAAGAATCTAACCATTTGCATCCTGAAAGGAGAAAAAAAATCAACATGACCCATCCGATTGAAACACTAGACTGCCCAGCCAGCCAGCACGCTGCAACGCAGAACACGCTGAAACCAACCAGGACAGCACGCCGAGGAGCAACAGCGCACACTCTGTATACAGGGCGCACTCTATTCTGCAGCGTGCAGAGATCGACCCATCCGCAGTTTCGACATTGAAACGTAGTAGCAGTCTGTCGCCACACGCAAGCCTCGGCAGCTCACACTCCGAAGCACCCAGCGCAGCACACGCCTACACGTCGGACAACACCTTGGATCACAGCAGAGCCACCAACGAAGCCAGCCTTGCTGACCGGTTTCAGTGTCGGACTCTGCCCAGCAAGTTCAACCATAACCGTTCCAAAAGATAGAAAAACTACATCTACTCTTCTCCGTGGCGTATGTACGTCGTATGCCAACGGTCAAGCAAGGCCAAGTCTGCCACTCTCCTAGGAAGATCATTCACATCGAAAGAGACAGTCCTATGATCTCGATGTGCTCTATCTCCTAACGCATCCGCCACCGCGTTGGCCTCTCTATAGATATGTGTGCAGGCTATAGTCATTTGCACCGCCAACATCTTAATTTATTTCAAAGTATTCTCCAAATGCCAAGAAATTTTAAATGTGTCTGGAAACCAGCCACAAACAAGCGCCGAGTCCGTCTGAACAACAACCTTTTTAAAATCCAATGAGAGACAAAGGCGAATGCCCTCAGCCAGAGCCAAAATTTCCGCTTTATTATTGGAGTCTGCACCAAAAAACATTTGCTTTCCCACAACACAAATACCCCTAGAGTCCCGAATGATCACACCCTCCAGATGCCTGATTCTTATAGGAGGATCCATCCACATTAAGAGCCACAAAGTCTGGCGGCGGGGGTTGCCAAAAAACAATTCTAACAAGCTTTTTCAGAACTGGGAGTTCCTGTAACCCCAAAGCCCGTAATGGAGCCTTATCATGGCTGATTTGTTTGGGGTTTATAAAATTGTTTGCCAAGCGCAGATTACGCCGAATGTTCAAAATCACAAAAGCAGGATTTGGAGAAACATTTTCATAGACACATTTGCACCGTTGTTTTCAGATTTCCCATAAAATGAACATAGGAGTAAGAAGAAATAACACACCTGTTTGCGTATTCAGTTTGACTCCCTTGAACCAAATGACAAGGGCGGTAGAGATTTCTGCTGTTTTTTTTATGTGCACATCAAAGATCAATTCAAAATGGCGCCACACCTGCATCGCCAGTTCTCCGTCCAAAAACAGATGATTCAAAGATTCTCTCTTCGACGCGGTGCAACATCTACATCTAGAGGCTAGACTAAAACCGCATCTGTACAACTCCCCATCCACTGGTACCCCTCTACGGAGTATTTTCCACACCAAAACAGAGATTCTGGAGGGAAGAATGTCATGCCAAATCTTTTTATTGAGTTTTTTTTTATTTTAAATTTGGGATGTTGACCCATTTTATTCAAATAAAAATCCACACCCGAAGGCTACATGACTGACCCAATAGGGTTAACAAAAAAGCCGAAACAAAACCTCACAAAAGATAGGATGCACCAATACAAGCCTAGACAAAATCAGTCTATGTACCTTCTATTTTCTTTCCTAGTTCTATTGGATTTTCGGGGACAAATGCTGATATCTTTGGTGTGGCGCCTCTTATTCATCTTTCCGTCTGACATAGCCCCTAAATCCAAATCAATGTTCGCTACCTGTGGATCAAGCTCAGATTCTGAGTTGACGTCATCACTGTCCTCACTAGAATTTTCGAGTGTACTGAGGTCAAATATCGGCGGTCGAAGTAACCTATTTGCTCTGAACGAAGATATAGCCTGATTCAAGTTGTCTCCGATTCTTTTATAATCCCGGGAAGTTTTGATAGCATATTTGTCAAAATGTCTCTTTAACCTGAACAGAGACTGCAAATCATCATCCGAGAATTCCTGCACTTGCTGACCCTGTGTAGCATCCCCTAGCTCTGTGCTAGAATCACCGAAAAATGGGTTGCAGGGCGCTGGCTGAGGCGAGACTCTGTTATCTGGTGTGGTGCATGGCGTGGCATTGTCGCAGGCCACGTCCACTGCCTTGGTGCAGGGCGTTGGCTTGGGCGAGGCCATGGCCTCTGGCTTGAGGCAGATCGCTGGCTGGGGAGAAGTCATGGCCCCTCGTGAATGGTAGAGCACTGGCTGCTGCGAGACCGATTCTGGCTGAATATCAGACCGGCTCAACGCCCCCGCTGTGAAGGTTGCATCGCTCGGCCTCCCTGAATCAGCATGCAGCATTGTATCGCTGGTCGCGTCTCGCGGCACTGCCACAATGATATTCTTAGAAAGGCTATTGCTGGTGTCCCCCGAGTCGACAGCATCCTCCTGTAGCAACGACTGTGCGTGTGGACCAATGAAATTCTCAATCTCCGAAACTGTATACCCTGCCTCCAAGAGGCAATCCTCCGTAGATTCTGGTACAACCGCGGCACTGTCATGAGCCATTGTCTTGCCCACTAGCTGCTGATCCTCTTGAGCACCCTCATCTTTATCGATATTCTCTATAAGTGATTCAAATTTGTTGGACAACACCACCGTTGCCGGAGCAATGGCCACTGGCCTCTTATCCCCAATTTCCTCGGTAATCTCCGCACCCTTGTCATTTTTTACACCACTCGTACCCACTTCGCGGATGGGCAATTGTTTTTTTTTTGGTAACTGGTATGTATAGCTGCATGACAGTAGTGGTTTCGACTGTAGGTTTGACCGCCTTTGCTGCTTTACCTAGGTCAGAAACACGCTCACCGCTCATTAGGCCCAACTTTTTTCGACAAGAGTCCTCCTGATGCCCTATCAAGGAGCAAAAATCACAATATTTGAAGCCTGTGTAATCTATCTTCTGCCAGAAACCCCTATTATTAGCCCTGTCAATCCAAACTCTAGTTGGTAATTTCTCCGCCAAAGTCATCTCCACGCAAACCCGGGCGCGATAGGCATCGAGTATGATCATCCATCCGCAAGAAACCACCAAAAGAATTCACAATTGCTTTTAAAATAGGGGGATGAAATAAATGCAAAGGTAAGTTAGGAACCTCTACCCACAATGGTACCGATATCGGGTCCTCCTTCAAACTGAAACCATCATGCCAACAGAAGGCTTTGAACCCGAACTCCACGAATCAAAAAAGAATCTCTCGATAGAACTTTCTTGGCTTCCACCTCGGATTGAAGACGAACTAACACGTGCCGTTGATTCAGTAAACCAAGCGAAAAATCTCCAAGGATTCCCCAAGTTTTGTGGATCGAATCTCGGATATCGTCCAGTGTTGGTCGATAGCTAACTTCAGAACAATCACATGTTTTTCCATGAAAGCTTCGCCACGTACTTCATCTGTGGCTATCAGTCCAATTGTTGGTGCTCCCTCTTTGCGAAACCGAGTTCCTTCTACCTGATCCTCCGCAACTTCGTCCACCAAGATGTTACCCAAAATTTGGCCGAAAGAGGGTTTACCCGTTCCCCCATTACCAGGTCCTCCCGCCGTGGAGGGAGGGATGGTGGCCGGCGGCGCCGACATCTTAGCCAAGTCTAGCCCTGCATCCAGCGTCAACTGGGAGCCACGCCCGAGAAGGCGAAACTGAGAGAGAGACCTCGCCTGAGAAGAGACCTCGCCTGCTGGCCTTGACGAATCTGCTCACCTCGATCTCGCGGCCTTGAAGGCGGCGGCCGGTCGATCTCGCGGCCTTGAAGCCGATCGATCTCCAGGCAGAGACGGCTGGAGAAAGCCGGTCGATCTCGCGGCCTTGACGCCGATTGATCCCGCGGCCTGGAAGCGTCCAAGCTGCGGCCTTGAAGCGACCAAGCGGCAGCCGGTCGATCTTGGTGGCGGCGGCTGTTGGTTCCCAACCCTAGCAGAGCTCTGTAGCGGCTGTTAGTCTCCAATCAAGGTATCGATGAATCAGTGTACTTACCAGATAAAAAACATAGTAATGTTTTTCTTAGCCGTTTTATTGAGTTCATTAACCTTCCCATGTCTCCGTAACATTTCATATACCGACTGGAGGGAAAAGAGCACATCTTTGTTCGGTATCCAAACACATTTTTCATCTACATGTTCCTCGCCACGTAATCTATCTGCAAAAAGATTGTGCACCAAATGTCGGAGATCTGGATTCACCAATTCAAAATTGGATAAAAGCACCTCATTGACTGAAGGCCAAACACCTTGACTAACCAAACCCGCCGACCTTCTGAAAGAAGCTACCGTGTTCCAATTTTCTTCAAAAAAACTGATATTGCCCTTACCAATACGCCAAAGTGAATTACTCAAAATAAGAGATTTGCCAAGCATGATCTCTTTGAAGAAAGGAGAAGACCCACCTTTCACAAGTTGACCAGTCAACGCAACTCCATGCAACCAGTATTTGCTTCGCATAAAGGTAGCCCATAGCGAATCTGAATTGATTAGTCTCCAAAGAGCCTTGATTCGAAAAGCCTTCATCACCACCGTCAAGTCCCTAACTCCCAAACCTTCTTCCTCCCGTGGGAAACAAATTTTATTCCATGACACCCATTTTTTCTTCAATCGTCCTTCACAGTCCCCCCAAAAGAAATCCGCCAGCAAACTATTGATCATCGATAAAACTTTCCTAGGTACACACATGGTACTAAGAATATAAATTGGAATCGAGCTAAGGACATGTTTGATCAAGATTAATCTGCCTCCCGGCGATAACAATTTTGCCTTCCATCCCTGAATACGAGCTTGAATTTTAGCAATCAAATCTTCAAAATATGAAATTTTAACCCTCCCTTGGAACACTGGCCCACCCAAATATTTCAAAGGAGCAGCGTGAAATTGGAAGCATGTACAACTTTTTAACACCACAATTCTTTCCGCGGCTGTCTTGTCGTCCATAGTAAAAGAACTTTTGCCCTCATTTATTTTCTGCCCCGAGGTCCTACAGTACCATTGCAAGAATTCCATGCATCCCATAACTGAGGACTTTCTTCCATTTAAAAAAAATGAGGGTGTCATCTGCATACAGAAGGTGAGAAATAGGACTGCAATTCCTGGGTGTATAATAATACTCAATTTTTCCGTTCTCAAAAGCCGCCTTCAATCCCCTACTCAACACTTCAGAGGCAATAATGAAAAGGAATGGAGAAAGGCGGTCACCTTGCCTTAAGCCCCTAGTGGATCTGAAAAAACCTTTGTAGGCTCCCTGAAGCAGAATCGAAAATCCACAAAAAACAATACAGTTGAAAATCAGATGACAACTTCTACCAGTAAAGTCGAATTTTTTAAGCACTGCAAGCAAAAAGTTTCATTCCATTCTATCATATGCTTTCTCCATGTCAATTTTCAGCATCACATTTCCTCCAAAAACCTTCCTGTTAATGTCCCTAATCAATTCCTGCGCCAGGCCAATATTTTCACCAATGAACCTGCCTTTAACAAAAGCCCCTTGCTCCTGAGAAATCAACACTGGCAAAAAATCTATCAGTCTATTGCAGAGAATTTTACTGAAAATCTTATAAATCACATTACACAGACTAATTGGGCGAAAATCAGCAAAAGAACCTGGATTCTCAATTTTAGGAATCAAAGCCATGAAATTTGCCGAGAAAGAAGTCGGCATCGCCTCTCCTTCAAAAAATTGTATAGCTGCCTCCTAAATATTCATGCTAAGAACCTCCCAACAATATTGAAAGAAATTAGCAGTAAATTCATCCGGGCCTGGCGCACTATTTTTGGGTATATCGAAAACCGCATTTCTCACTTCTGACCAAAGTGTCGCATTAACCAGGTGCCAGCACCTTTGGGATAGAATTTAATAAATCCGTATCCACCATACAAGTTCCTTGAGAAGACATCAGATTAGCAAAAAATTCATTTGCTTTGTCAAGAATCTCACCAGGTTCAGAAATAATTCTACCGCATGGTAAAGTAATCTGATTGATGGCTCGTCGCTTTTGTTTGGACTTGGTGGAAGCAAAAAAGTATTTAGTGCAGGCATCTCCCTCCTTGAACTCTTTTTCGCCTGATTTTTGAATCCAGTAAAGCTCCTCCTTCTTGAGAGCTAATCTGTACTCTGCCTGGCAGCGATGTAAGTTGCAACAAGCCTGGACATCCCAATTAGCATCAGCATTTAGACCTTGATTACTGTTATTTGCAAAACCCGCCAAAAGTGTAGTTTCCCACTGGTGCATTTCATTTTCTAAGGCTCGGATCCTGCTGAACACATTTCCAAAGACCGTCCTGTTCCACTGTATAAGAGCTCGTCGAGTCAGTTTAAGTTTGGCATCCACTCTATCAATGGGTCGCATGGTACCCATGTCAGTCAACCATGTGTCCTTAACCAGATCCAGAAAACCAAGATGGGTCGTCCACATATTAAGAAATCGAAAAGGAGCAAAACCGATTTTTGATTGAGTTGGCATGGAAGCCAACAGATAAAAATGATCTGAAAATGCTCGGCTGAGATGTTCTACTTTAGGACTACCCAAATCGGTCAACCAAGCTGAATTAACAAAGATCCTATCAAGTCTGGCCCAAATACGCTCACTGCCACGCCTGTTATTACACCAAGTGAAGCGAAGACCCGAGAAGCCACAATCAATTAGGCCACTGTTTTCAATACAATCAGAGAAATGTGACATGCTTGCCAGAGACGGCTCAACCCCCCCCCCCCCCCTACTTTTTCGCCCGAATGCAAATAGGTATTAAAATCACCCCCGACCATCCATGGAATGTCATGATTTGCAGCAAAAGTGGCCATATTCAACCATAGATCCCTTCTTTAATCCACAGAGCATTTAGCATAAACAAAAGAAATTTAAAAAGTTTTTGAAGCAGAATCCGTTACCTGGCAATGAATGATCTGACATCTCCACCACCGAGAGGACAAGAGAATTATCCCAAAGAATCCAAATCTTGCCGCCAAATGCGTCATTCGAGACAAATCCGCCAAGGTGGAGTTTGTTTCCAATCTCCATGAATCTACTAGCATCAATCATAGGCTCCGCAATCATAAGAATTCTGACTTTATGATCCACAACCATATTCTTTAACCTCCTTCGCGTGGCCTTATTTCCAACCCCACGAGCATTCCAAAACATGAAATTTTCCATCATCTTAAACTCGGGCGGATGATTTGCCCCTCTTAGTCTTACGACGATTACCCGGAGGTATCACCAAATTGACTTTGTTCTGAAGAGCCTCATCGGATTGCGCCCCCAAATCTAAATCATTGATAGCTTCTGCATTTGGCCCTAACTCCGAATCCAACGTGGTCGCGTCACTATCTTCTGTGGCGCTGTCAAGAGTATTAAGATTCATTGTTTTTTTCTTTTTTCGCAAAGCTTGTCCCTCGTGCATCAGCTGGATGGCGACATCATACAAAACATTTCCTTCCTGGTTGTTTCCTGCTGCCACGGGTATTGATAATTTGCCAGTTGTCGCGGGTTGTGCTCGCATAGCAATCACTTCTGTCAACTGTTGAAGCATTGTCGGCTTCACCGTTGCAACCCCTATTTCCTATGGCGTTCCAGTCATCTGCATCGCTGATCGAGTATCTAGTGCAAGCTCCACGGGGTGTAACACATCCCCTGTGTTGGGGCCGTGGTCCTGCTGGGGACGTGGACTGGCGGGGGACTTAGTCTGGCTGGGGACATGGTCCGACTAGGGCCATGGACTAGCTAAGGTCTTGGTCTGGCTGGGGCCGAGGTCTGGCGGTGGCCGTGGACTGGCTGGAGTCGTGGTCTGGCTGGGGCCGTGAGCTGGCTGGGGCGATGCCACTACAATGTCCCCTGTTTTGATGCAGGGTCTGGGTTGGGGAGAAGTGAGCGCTGACTGGGGCTAGGGCGATGCCACTACACTTGTTGTTTGTTGCAAAACCGAGACAGGTTGCCCCACTTGAGCTCCGCCTGAATAGGTACGTGCCGCACCTTGCGGCGCTGCCACTTGGTGGTGGGGAAAGATGTTAACATTGTGTATAGTCATGTCGTCAACGTGACTACTTTCCGCCCCTGAATTTACTCCATCTGTAGGCTGCGACGGCTGGTCTTGGTTGCCAATAACATGTGCAATCTCCGAAATTGTATACCCCGCCTCTAGGAGGCATGCTTCCGTAGATTCTGAAACCATCTCGGCACGTTCATGTACCAATTTCTTGCTCTCCTCTGCATCCATATGTTCTGTAAGCGACTCAAATTTGTTTGACAACACCACCTTAACCGAATCCTTGGCCACCGGCCTCTTCTCCCCATCGTCCTCATTGATCTTTTCACCCTGGCTATTATTTGCGCCACTTGGACCCACTGTGGGAATTGGAATTGTAGCTTTTTTAATTACAGGTACATATTGTTAATTTAAAATGTTGGTTTCAACCTTTGGCTTGGCCGCCTTCTCCGTTTTACCTAGATCTGAGGCTCTTTCACCGCCCTTAAGACTTAGTTTTTTCTACAAAACTCCTCTTGGTGTCCTATCAAAGAACAAAAATCACAATATTTGAAGCTAGGATATTCTATCTTCTGCCAGAAACCCCTATTATTGGCCCTGTCAATCCAAACTCTAGTAGGTAATTCTCCGCCAAAGTCATCTCCACGCAAACACGGGCAAATCCCAGGCGCGATAGGCATCGAGTATGATCATCCATCCGCAAAAAACCACCAAAAGAATTCACAATTGCTTTTAAAATAGGTGGATGAAAGAAATGCAGGGGTAAGTTAGGCAACTCTACCCATAAAGGCACCGAGGTCCTTCAAACTGAAACCATCATGCCAACGGAAAGCTTTGAACCGCACTCCACGAATCAAAAAAGAGTTTCTCGACAGAACTTTCTTTGCTTCCACCTCAGATTGGAGTCGGACTAACACGTGTCGTTGATTGAGTAAACCAAGCGAGAAATCGCCTAAAATTTCCCAAGTTCTGTGGATCGAATCGCGGATATCTGCCAAGGTTGGTCGGTAACTAGAGAATTTTAGAACAATGACATGTTTTTCCATGAAAGCTTCTCCACGAATTTCATCCGTTGCCGTGATTCCGATTGCTGGTGCCCCCTCTTTACGGAAACGAGTTCCTTCGACCGGAGTCTCCACCATGTCATCCACCAAAATTTTGCCCAAAATCTGGGCGAAAGAAGGCTTTGTAAATCCGTCCACTGTTTCCCCATGACCAGGTCTCGTGGGGGAGGAATGGCGGCAGAGGGCGCTGACATCACATCCAGAGAATAGCGTGGAGTCCCGGACCCAGCGGATACACTAAGCACACTGATCTGTGTGTCGGTTCTATGTGTCGACGTCTGGATCGTAACTGTGTCTGGATCGTAACGACGGCTGTGTCGTAACGGCGACTGTGTCGGCAGCTGTAGCGTAACGGTGGCTAACAGACTAATCCGTGCAGAGTCAGCACCCAGGCAAGATCCAGAGCACACAAGCAGTTCGTGTATCGGACCAGTCGGCCTGAGGGCGGCAGTACCGTATCGGCGTGTCGGCTCTTCTAGGCGGTGCACAAATCCGGACGGCCTGACGCCGGCCAAAAGCGGCGGAGATCCTAGGGTTTGCCAAGACGTCTCTAGTAGCAATGGCCCGGATAGATTCCCTAAAACTTGGGACGTCTAGGATTGAAAGATCCGCAATTTGGAAAAAAGTTCCCAAAATGCCCTTCAAAATCACCTCAGAGAGAGATTCATCTATGTCTTAACCATATATAACAGTCTAATATGGTCAGAAATTTAGGTTGTTAATTCATATTGTATACACTTTTAATTTGTGTTATCAAGAAGTCATTTAAATGGAATGTTCTATAATATATTGGACGACATAAGTTATGTGGGTGGTTGTGGTTCTATCACGGGCAATCTAATGAATAAATTAATTTCTCACAATCGATCATTTTATATTTATTATTACGAGTTGTGTGTGTGTGTTTTTTTGATAAAAGCATAATGCATATATATTAAGAATTTCTGTAACAATACTAAAGTTCTGCCATAGTGGCTAGTTCGTGAGCCTTATAGTTGATGTCCCTACTAATAAATTTACAAAACCATAATGGATGATTTATAAGTAGTCACAGTATGCTGGTGATGAGGGGTCGCCATACCCAGTTCATGGCCACCAAAAGAGACTGCAAATCATCCTGCAAGATGGAAATAAGATTTTCGGAATCTCCCAACAAAAAACTTGTTCTCAACTGTCGTGCTTGGATGAGGAGAAAAGCCGCCTCAGCTGCATGGCATTCAACCATTGTATTGTTTGTTACCTTGCCTCAATAGGGCATAGCACCTGAGCTTGGATCTCACCTTGAAGATTGACAGCCAAAACACCAATTATGCCTTGTTGTGATGAGGCAAAGAAGCTGGCATCATAAGTAGCAACAATTGTATCTGAATCCTGATTGTGAGGAATGGGTCTAAGGTCGGGGGATCTAGAATTGAGAGGGTGATTCCTGACTATTTGAATTTGATCAAGAATAAGTTATATCCTGGTAGCTTTTATGATACAAGATTCAAACCCGACCACATTTTTTTCTCATTATGGATTCATGGATGAAAGTTACCTAGTATTATAATTAAGTAAAATAGTATAGCGGTTGGCTGGCTTAGTCTTGGCGGGATCAAAATGTTGGCGTAATTTGTTTAGAAGGTGAAAGAGTATTCGAGCGGGTACATGCCAACAATTGGTAAGAGTTAGCCTAGTTGGTAAGACTTGCAATAAATAATAATATCACAAATCTATGTTGAAAGTGTGCCAAAGGGCATTTAACTAGTTCATACATGCATCCCAAATTCAGGACATAATAAAGAAAAATACCAAGTTCTTATTGCCATGGTGTCAATTAAATTCAATAACTAATAATTATCTACACCACTTATTCTATATATAAATCCTCATTGGCCTTCAAAATTATCAACATCACTTATTCTATATATCAAGTCCTTTTTTTTTTTTTTTTTTTTACGGTCAAACATGAAGATGTTTATTAATGAAAGAAAGAGAAATAAATTACAACGAGAAACATTCCTATATCAAGGAATGCCAAGACACTATAAAAGTGTCAAAACCCAAATCCTTAAATAAATTACATGCCGAACCCATCCTCCACAGCAATTCTCTAATCTCGATAAAGATAGAGTGCTCCGATCTGTGTAGTCCTTCAAAAACCCTTTTATTTCTTTCTTTCCACACACACCACATGAGAACGTGAGACATTGGCCTTAAAAAAGGATCACTAAACTTTGATCATGTGACATTGGGTGTTTCAATTTTTTAATATTCAAAATAAAAACTATCAACAAGTTGCTCATTGTCAATTTGTCATCCTTCATGTAATATTGTACATAGGTTCAAAAAGGTTTGGGCAAGTAGTCCAAGCTAGAATGCAACTTTTTCAACCAATTCCTTACTTCAAAGCCCATTTATAAACTATAGCTAGCAATATATCCTAAGAGCATCCACAAGTACAATTAGCAATTTTTTACAAAATTCTAGAGAGCCAGACCCCTAACGCTAGATTAGCGTCAGGGGGCTCTTTGTGTGTGTGTTTGTGTTCGATTGGTAGATTATGAAGATCTTTAGGATGATAGAGCGTATTGAAGCTCCCTAACGCACTTGACCGAGATCTCTAGACGAACTGCAGTTTTTAATATGAAGATAAACTTTGGGCTTATAAAAAAGAAAGTGTAAGTAGCTAGTAGCTAGGATTGTTTGCTAGAAACTTGACAAACCTCATCTGGTTGAGACCACAAGTCAAAATTATTTAGCTGAAGATTGTTAATCTCTAGATCAGTTCAAGAAAAATTGTTATAAAGTATAGAGAATTTGTAAATAAAAATATTCGATAGCTAGGTTTGATTAGTATATATACCAGTTTACGGACTTCGCTTGGGCTGCTAAATATGCAATTAGGCCAAATTGTTTGCCTATTGTGATTGTGGATGCTCTTAATCCATCTTCAATGCTTCCCATGAAATAATTTGCAAACCTTGATTCAAGAACAACCCTGTGTTACATAAATTGCATGTACTAGTTGTTGTACAATCCTCTGATAATTATAAGTGTTCAAATTACTCATTCATGGACAAGCCATGTGCATGCAAATGTACATAGAGAGGTACCATGATGTGTGAGACCTCGAGCTCCTTTTGATGATTTTGTACTTCAGATCAACAACGGTTGTATTTGAAGGTGGAGCTTATCTAGAGAGCCAGGCCCCTAACGCCATATTCGAGCCAGGGGAGGCTCCCTTACACATTTTTATAAGAAAGAGAAAATCTTGAGTTCTTGAGATAATATTGAGGAGTTCTTGAGGAGGTCTATCTCCTAAAAACATGCAATAAAACTTCCCTTGACACGAATCAAACGCTAGAGGCTTGACTCTAAAGAATTTTTGTGGAAGGTGACATTTCAACCTTATTGTCTCATAAATTTTGTGGAGGTATGATGGAAGTGAGAGCTGTTGACTTTTGTATGGAAACAAGATTAGGGCATAGAATGGGTAGATGTTGGATCTAATTGAATGATGTTGTATTTAAGGTTGAACTTAATAAATCCAAATCCAATGGTTGGGTGTTTGTTTTTCTTTCTGAATGTAAATTTAATTAGTAATTAAAATTGTCGACTCTTCTACTATTAGTTTGGTGGTTTAAGTTTCTATTTGAATGAAAATATGTGATTTTCCGCATGCGTAACCGCCATTGGGTGTACTTAGGCTGCAAGTTGGGCATGTTAGGAGTCGAAAGGTCTACGGATAGTCACCACAATCAACATACATTTTCTTATATCATATCTTATTCGACTTTAAATTACCATGATCATCTTGTCCATGACTAGCCACACAATTAGGTTTCTTTCACTTTTCATAATTCTCAAATGCTTGAATTGGTTTAATTGCTCGTCCAACTTGTTTTTCCATGACCAACCCTAAATTTCTTCAGACTTGCTCACCCAAATGTTCAATCAATTACAGGTTTGTCGGCTTCAACTCACTCAAGTTGCAACCCTAAATATCACTTGCAGGTTTTTTTTTTCATTAATCCCTTTCATTCCAAATGCTGTCGACAGTGTTTGAACGCTGAACTTGTGATTCCATCGCAAGGTTAGATATGTCATTATTAACAAAATATAAAGTATTCCAATTGCATCACAAATACCTAGAAACACCAACCTTATAAACATAGACCCTATGGACACATCATAGATTGGATTCAAGTTTCAAACCAAACAGCTCACCAAACTTATTAACTCGAATCAAGCAAACCAATTCTTAATCGATGTTCAAATTCATGGATTAATTAACATTTGTAAACCGATTCCAGTAAGCACTCTCAAACGCCTGAGGTACCTCGATCTTTCTTACACCAATATAACATCATTGCCCGAATCTATTTCTAGCCTAAGTAATTTGCAAGTACTGAACCTAGCCGGTTGTTACGAGCTAAAAATGTTACCGAAGAGCATGAGTAACATGAACAGCCTAAGACACCTAGACATTAGGGGATGTGACCAGCTAACTTGCATGCCACGTGGAATTGGGCGATTGGTTCACCTCCAAACCTTAAGCATCTCCATAGTCGGACTAACACTACACCATATTGGCATTTTTGTAACAATCCTCAAAACAGTATTACTTTTGAAGTGTAACAATTCACCTAACAACTTTACACATTTTCACAAACAAAATGATACAATAATAGTATCACCATGAAGAGTATGATTATAAAAGTGATACTATTCATGGTGATCCAACTTATTGTATCATTTTTTTTTGTTACTGTTTTTTATTTTTTTGATTAAATTTAGTTTTGATTTGAAATTGTTTGGTGGATTGTAACATTTCAAAAGTAATACTGTTTTGAAAGTTGTTACAAAAGTTTCAATTTGGTGTAGTTTAAAGAGTCGACATTTCATCTTCATCGGCTTAGTGATTGCCTCAATTTAAAATCTCTATCAGAGGGGACTGCAACATCTAACAAGTCTCGAAGATTCGCTCATCCGTGGGTGCCCAGAGCTGGAATTTGCACCAGGAGATTTTACACAACTCGTTTCACTTCAAAGACTGGAACTATGGTCCTTAGAAAAGCTGATATCTCTGCGAGAAGGATTGCAACATGTCTCGTCACTTGAATATATAAACATACTGGGTTGTTCCAATCTGGCATTCTTACTAGAGTGGCTGGGCAATTTAACCTCACTTGAAGTTCTAAAGATTCAGTGGTGCAATAATCTCAAGTTCTTTCCGGAAGCATTGCAAGGATTCAGTATTGAAGAGTGTTCTCATGAGCTAGAAGGACGATGCAAGGAGAATGGAGCTTATATTGAATCATTTGTAGTCAATTAACCATCATTTTCTACATAATATATGGAAGAGTGAAAATTTATATGTTTGTCAAGCAGCACAACTAGTACACAAACATTGAGCGGAGTGGCATGGCATATAAACATGGAGTTTGTCAAGTAGTTGTTTTTTTCAGTATTTTGCTACTTGCTAGCTGCTGCTATTAATTCAAATGTTCATTTGTACTAATAATAAGGAACAATATCAACAGATTGGTATCGTTAATGATTTAAGTAATGGTTTGTACACTCCACACCAACTCAACTTCCTCATTAGCTTATAAAATTCTTGCTAATCACGTTTTAGTTTTACATTGAGTAATTGATTATTTGCTCATTTAAAAAATTAATTTTAATAGCTAGATTGAAATCACCATTGCTAGTCTTGCTATTCCTTAAGGGATCAGTTATGCAAAGCTAAGCCAATTTATCACCCATTCTAGGCCTATGTCAGTATGCTAAAAAATATTGGTCTTTTTAGGCAAAGCTAATATTTTAATTTTTAGTAAGTGTTATCAATATCGTGAAAAAGAGAGATGAAATAGAAAATGTAGAATGCTTGAGAATGAAGATGACCATATTTAAAAAAATTTCTCAATGAATATTCTTTCACCTCTAGACGTTAAGACTGTCATCCACAATGGAAAATTTTGCATTAATCGAAAACACATGTCCCAACACTAGCATCCAATGTGAGTGCATGTGAGAATGCAAAATTTAATTGGTATATAAGGATTCAACTATAGCTTAATTAAGCAAGGTTTTCTCTAATATGATATAAATGCACATACTAAGTATTAAAAAAAATTAGTTCTTAAAGGTGATCAATGTGCTCTCCTATTAACCCTAATTCGTACTTAAAGAAACCTCACCCGTACAGTATGCGTAACGATCGATAAAAATAGAAAACGAAACAAAATAGAATAAAATAAAAAATACTTTGGTTGACTAGTACTTAAATTATATTCGTCTGAAATTTTGTAATTTATTCGAAATTTTCTTCCGCTTATGGTTGGCGATATATGCATCTATGCACATAAAGATTGGATAATTAACAATAATTTATACGGGGCAACAATGACATTTCTATAATCTTTTAGGAAATACCACCATTTGTAGAATTGTTTAGGTTAATATTATCAAAATTTTGCTATGTTCCCTTAAATTTGATAGATGAAATAATAATTGTTTGAAAAACTATCAACATCCGCTCTTATAATAATAATAATTTGTAGGGTTAGAAAGCATTTCGATGCTATTAAGTCAGATATCGATTTGAGAAAGAATGAAGATTGTATGTAAATTACAGTGTATATATGTACCTTTCTCATTTCTTTCACCGAATCTTATAGCGAGTGTTCCCTCTCCAATTCTCAAGGCGTTATGGAGGGAGGAGATCTTGCATAAGATATTACATGTGCATGATTAGAGCTCTTCGACACTTGACTCTGTTTAAGACCCAATGTTTGATTGGGCTAGAGTTGGTTTCGTGCGAGTGGATCTCGGATATGTGATAGCTTTGAGATTCGTTGTTCGGGTCTTATTGTCTTGGGTCAAGCTCGAAGACCTGTGCTTCTGAGGCTAGCGTGTCTTGGGCCTGAGCGCGTGACTTACGGGCTGAACTGTGATCTTGCACATGTTTCTGTTTGGAATCGCACTGAAGCTTTTTAGGTTCTAAGGTTAGTCTATGTTACATATGCAGATGTGATTGTTTGATGTCTCATCAAATATATTGCAATATATTTCGGATGTGTTGGTTAGATTGATATCCCTACCTTGAAAGTAATCAAATATAACACTCACTAGTCCAAACATTTTTTCTGTAATACTATTTGAGGCCAATTAGCCCAGCAACTCAACTTAATTAGGTTGCTTTTCAACTTTATTTTTACTTTCCAACTTATGGTAGCAGCATTATCACTTTAAGATAACTGTAAATTCAAAATCTATTTCATTTTACGACGAATTTAACATTTAAGTTAACACACAATTGAGCTAATTCTATTTTGTGTTTGAACAAAAAAGAAACTGCAAAATAGAGCTGAAAAATCCATCAAAAAGGCCCATAGTACAAAAGCTCACATGGAATGAGAGGCAACACGGGTCTATAAACCAGAAATTCAGCAATTGCAAATCTTTTAGTCAATATAAGATTTGTAGCAGATGACATTACTTCTGACATATTAAAGTACTCGGCACAAACCCTGACCGCTCATAAAAACAATTAATAAGCGTGATGTGAGAAATCAATAAAACATCGAACTGTATATCGCCATGGGATTTATTTTTCTTAAATTACAAAAGTATTATTCGTTGTAGCATTATAATGTATTGTCTATGCTTAGAATGTACAATTGTCCATAACATTTTTTTTCTACAAATACTACTAAAATGGTTTTCGCACCAAAATATGTTCAATTTTGCCGTGGTTTTCAGCACGTAAATGCGAATTTTCTACACCAAATAACGCACCACTGATCTAAATTCCCATTCCGCGGCAAATCGGAGCAATCTCAATAAAATTTTGCCACAATTAATTAGCGTTGTTTTGTCGAATATAACATCTATTTGATGATGTATCCTTCTTTTTCCTTTTCTGCCTCTCGGAACATTTGCCCAAAACCTCATCAAAATGCTCCTCATCACAAGGAAACCTCAGCCCACCTTCTTGCTCAAATCCGAATTCCTCCGCGGTTCGCTCCATCAAAGCCCTAAAATCTGGCAACGATAAATAAGTAGCCGGTATCACGTACCTTTTCATCTCCGTCCCAACGTAGACTGCAAGGAATCCCCTCGGTACCACATCTGTTAAATTCCGACCTTTTGACAAGTCCACCGGGAGCAAATTCTCGTTCGAGGATTCATCGATAGGCGAAAGCGGCTTATAATTGTATTCCTTTTTTCCGAATGAGATTGCTCTCCATATCCTCGCTGCGGGAGGACGCACCGCATTGGAAATGTGGCCGGAAATTATCATCCGAATAGTCCGGTAGAGTCGATGATACCACGATGATCAAATCGGTCATGGAGAAGGAGATAAATAATTGAAATTGAAACCTTTTTTAAGGGTTTCAATTTCGGTTTGATGAAAGAAGGTTTTTGGATGGAATGAATTGGATGCAAATTTAAATGAGATGTTTAGAGGTTTTTATCTGTTTCATCATGTAAGGTTGTCCATTTATTTTGGTTTCATTTCAAGCGGGAAATTTTGTGGCATTTTATATTTGCCTCAATTAACTCTCTCAAAATATCTCTTTACTTTTTTTGCCATAATTTCGGTTTACTAATCTTAAAAATAAATGGAATCAATTTATCTTGTTATGCAGATTTTATTGTTTGGTTATTCATTTATTGACAAGGAATTGATTATTCATAAGATTGTGTTCTCGCTACTAATGGAAAACCAAATCCGAAGAAAGGCCTTAAAATCAGATTCACGAAAATGATTTCAATTTTCATGTCTATTTTATGTGCCACCAAACAGACCTTTAACAACTAAAAGCTTCTTGGCAAAGATGATATTTATCCGGTATTAGATCACGCCACAAAATTTAACCTATGTTGATATTTGTTGCACAATGAGTGACAATTGAAAATTCAAAATTAACGATCATATACTCTAGATTGAAGAAATTAATGGTTATGAGAAATTTCAGAAATTTGCAAATGTTTGACCAAAACACAGATTGAAAAGCTGGAATTTTGACCAAAATTATCCGAAAGGGTCCATATGGTTGGGTCTCAGGCCCAATTAATAGTCGAACCGACAGTGTCTTGTAAATAACCATCATTTTCTACATAATTTATTGAAGAGTGAAAATTTCTATGTTAATAAGTTAAAATTCAAGTGATAATATTGGCATTCAATATCAAGCAAAGCAGATGCAGAGAGGCCTGTGGACAATTTGGTTGGGTTTAAGTCACGATTTTATCTATACACAAATTACTTGTGTTTGACAAATAGCTGCCAGTGGAGTATGTTAGAATATATGAGGATTGTAACATAATTAAGTTCGAGTCTAAGATTGATTCACCTCTATAAAAAGAAAAGTATAAGAATAAGAAGGTCACAAATAGAAAAGTGAATAGGAAAGTCAAAATAGGATACAATTAAATACTCAAATCCAAGATTGATCCACTGTTTGTACCGCCGTTCATGATGCTCGTTCTAGTCAATGTGTCTTTCTTAGATACCCTTACGGTAAAAATGATACAAAGTTTATGATCTCATCCACAAAAAGGTCATTGTTTCTTGTGATGTCGTCTTTCACGAGAAGACTTTTCATTATTTTTCTGACAAAATGCACAATCACCTCACAGACCGGTCCGACACACTTCCCCGACCGGTCACTCATGCTCCGCTTTTTGATCCTCCAACAGTGTTTTTCTCTGACCGGTCACCAAATTCGATGCCTTCGTCTCCGACCGATCAGAAACCCCGGAACCCCAACCCCAAGCAGTCGCCCCTGCTCCTATTCCACTCTTAGAGCCCCCTCTCCCACTTCGCACCTCCACTCATGCCACCCGTGAACCATCATATCTTCAACAATATCATCTTGATGCTTGATTGCCTTCTCAAACGTCTCACTCATCTACTTCGAACGTTGGGCCTTTTATATGTATTGTTTACCCCATTTCTGATTTTCTTTTCAATAACCATTTATCCACCTCTCACAAGGCTTACACCACTTCTTTTTCTTTAGTCAAATAATCCACTAGTTTTATGCAGGATCCAAAGTGGCATCACACCATGAGAAGTGAGATTGATGCTCTAGAAATCAATAACACTTGCACTTTACAATCTCTTCCTCATGGCAAGCATCCGATTGGTTGTAAATTGGTCCATAAGATCAAACTTAATCCAGATGGTAGTGTTGAGTGCTACAAAACCCGTATTGTGGCTAAATGATACAGTCAAGTTGAAGGTATTGATTACAAATAGACATTTGCTCATGTTGCTAAATTGACTATTGTTCGTCTTCTCCTTGCTCCTGCAGCCACACAGGGTTGACATTTATGTCAACTTGATGTCAACAATGTTTTTCTTTATGGTGATCTTTTTGAGGATGTGTATATAAATCTTCCTCCTGAATTTGACCGAAATGGGGAGACTCGAGTGTGCAAGTTGAACAAGTCCTTATATAGTCTCAAGCAAGCTTTCAAACAATGATTTCTTAAGTTATCCTCTGCCCTCATATCAACAAGCTACAATTAGTCAAAGGATGATTACTCATTATCTGAAAACACATATTGAAAAGCCGGAATTTTGACCAAAATTATCCGAAAGGGTCAATATAAGTTGGGTCTCAGGCTCAATTGTCAAACCGACAGTGTCTTGAAACAGCTATATTGAATCATTTGTAGTCAATTAGCAATCATTTTCTACATAATATATGGAAGATGTTCTTAAGTTAAATTTCAAGTGATACTTTTGGCATTCATATATATTCCAACTCAGTGGTAGAATGTTAGCGTATGAAATCACAAGATCAGAAGTCGAATTAAAAATTAGACAATCGATTACAAGTCCACATAAGCTTACAATAGCATTAGAGAACACCTCTTAGCGTAACCTTCACTTTTCATGAGCAATGTGTTTTTACAGCATGCCACCTTTGGTGTGTCGAATTCTATATTTCTTTTTAATGCATGCTAATGTCGAGCTTGCTTTTGGCGTTCAAGCTTAATTTGGTGTTTGTTTGACTTGGAAATGGATGGATTTAATCTGAGAACTTAATTAAGAGAACTTTTTATCTAATAATTGATGATGACACAATCTGTATTAATTTGATCTTTACGGATGTACAACATAAGAAGATTATTGATGGTTTGTGTCAAGGATTGTGAATGTGATTTTGTGAAATTATAAGAAATTTTGTTGAAAGTTTCATTATTTTAAATTACGAAAAGTAAAATGGCAAAAGGAAAAAAAAATTTACATTTTTCGATGGTTTTTTTGAAAATTTTTTATTACATTTTTTGAGGATTTTTTTTCAAAAAATTTTGATATTTTTTCATAAATTTCGAGTTTTTTTTTCTAATTATCAAATATTCTAATTATTTATTAATTTTTGAAATCAACTCCTAATTTCCTAATTATCACTTCTATTACTTATATATTGATTTTTTAAACTACCAATTAATTTTCTAATTATAGGCTATTTTTTGTTTCATTTAATGTGTTTAATACATTTATTTATTTGCATATTATTTTTTCACATATTTAATATACTATCGAAATTCATTATATATTTCATGTATTCTCAAAGTTTTTACTTTTTTTCATTACACAGCGAAATATTTCTTAAAATCAGGAAACCGAAATTAACTCGAAAAACGAAATCACAATCCTTGAGGGTTTTCAAGTGTTTTCGGTGTATTCCTTTTTGGGTGCTATTAATTCTCGAAATTTAGCCAGACACTTAAATTCAGACTTAACTATTATTTCATGGATCTGAACTTTTTATATATATTTTTTTATGTTTTTGGCCAAACACGAAGATGTTTATTAAATAAAAAAAATAAAATAAAATACAAAGGGAATCATTTATCTATCAAGGAATGCCAAGACACCATAAATGTGTCAAAAACCAAATCCCCAAACAAATGACAAGTCAAATTCATCATTCACAACAATTCCCTAATCTCAATAAAGATAGAGTGCTCTGATCTGTTGAGCCCTTCAAATATTCTCATATTTCTCTCTTTCCACACACACCACATGAGTACGTGAGGAACCCTACGCCATAACCACCAATTTAGTCAATCTAAAATGGACCGTTGAAACATCAAACTCAAACCAAATTCTGACAATAAACTGCTCCAAATGGATTTGGAGAATCTGCAATGAAGTATCAAATAATCCAGCGTCTCGTCAATCTCATTACAAAGCACACAAAGACTTCCTATGTGGATTCCTCTTTTCCTTACCCTATCTTTAATCAAGATTCTCTCGTGCAACACTGACCAACTAAAGAAATTTATCCGAGAAAAAACTTTTTCACCCATACCAAATTCTTGTGAGAGGAAATGAAGGGGTCAGAGCGAGTCTCATAATGAGAAACAGCCAACATATCAGAAAATTCTTTCACCGAGAAGCCCACACCTTCACCATTCCACACCAAACTATCAGATCCCTCAGAGAGCATTTGTCTATCCAACATATGCATTAGATTGACGACCTCCTCTAGCTCCCATTATTTAGGGGTCTTCGAAACAAAAGATCCCAAAAATTGTCATTAAACCTAAAATTGCTCACACTCTCATATTGTTTGTTGTTAATGATAAATAACATTGGAAATAGATCCTTCAAAGATTGGTTACTACACCAAAAATCATGTCAAAAAGAGATGAAATCACCATTGCCACATCTAAGAGAGGTGTGAGGGTAGAAAACATTTGTTCATCGGGAGATGGACTTCCACAAAAAGCATACATAGGAAGTGTACTTAGTTTTATTTTTCTAATCCCATCTATTACGCCCATATTTATCAATAATGAGAAAACTCCATAAGTTGTCATTTTCTTGTAAAAATTGCCAAAGTCACTTGAAAAGTAATGCAAATTTGAATGTCTAAACAACTAATTAAGCATGGTTAAAACATAACAATCGAGTCCTCATGGACCTGCCCCCTACTTTCAACTTTTATCACACCAAAGTATTAGCTATGATGGACATGGTAGGAAAAGGGATTAAAGTTTGCAATTAATTAGATGTTTAGGAGACGAAACACTTTGTTACACTCACATTACTCATTCAAAAAGCAAGACTTTCAAATCCAAACGTGATTTAGTGGATGAATAAAATAAGTTTGTAAACCCAAAGTGTGTCTCCAATAAGTATGGTGCATCCTAGTGAGGCTTTGTTTCCGCTTTTTAGTTAGTCTTATTGGGTCAATCATGTAGCCTTCATACGTGAATTTTTTATATGAATAAAATGAATCAACATCTCAATTTTAGAAAGAAAAAAAAAAGTATGACCAAGCTAGGTAATTTTTTTTTATCTAAAGTTGCTTAGCCAAGCAAGTGCTATGCACGCTCGTGCTTTGTTTAATCTTAATTTATAATAAAACTTGGATTGTATCACATAACGTTGGAATTTTTGATCGCTTTTTCTAGATGTCGAGGGAACGTGTGAGGAAACCAGCAAGGGGAGAGGGTGTGACCCTTCATCCCCTCGAGATGTATGCCTTTACAAATCTTGAGGAAAATGAAGGGAAAACTCTCCGGTTACGACATAATGTATCTATCATCTGTGCACGTACAATATTTATAGAATGAGTATACCCAATGTTAGTATGTACACTCCATATGATCTTTGGATTTCTGATGGTGACCAGAATGAAGTTATGGGTGGATGGTCAGTGGTGAAAACTACACCTCCATCTATATTGATTGGGCTGGAGCATCCACTAAGAGCATTCAGGATGTTTACGACCACCTGAATCTAATCCACATTTTGTAACACACCAAAACATTATAAGAAGAATCAACTTGTAATGCTCAAACATGATGTGGGTCAGATTTGTGAGTATATACTAGTGTGATAGGGACGGAAAAAACTTTACATTTTTTGGTTGATAAAACTTTGAAAGAAAGATAAGATGTTAAGCATCTATGGGTGAGGCAAGTAGGGGTGGGCACGGGACGGGATGAGACGAGATGGACCCATCCCTATTCTATCTCGTTCATTTGGGATCGGAATGAGATAAACTTCATCTCGACCTCGTCCCATTTCAAACGGGATCGGAGCGAATGAGCACGTACTAAATAGTCATTCAATAAAAAATAACAAAAAGAGTTTTATCTCGCATTACTCACACACAAATAATGTCAAATTTATATACATATAACTTACATCATAAATAATAATAGATATTACATAAATAAATATTGAACTTTTTTTTAAGGCAAATAAAAATTAAATTTCATTTAGAATTAATGATTCAATTCATTTAGATTTAATATAGAATTTTATCTTACATTGATTTAATTTCAACACATCGTAAACTTTAATTTAGAAGAATATTTTGATTAAAATTAACAATAATAAATATTAAATAAATAAATTTGAGACGGGATAGGTGGGATTGAAAATCTTTATCCAATCTCATCTCACTTTAGATCGGGATGAGTTTGATCAATCCCAAAATGACCCAAAAAAATTGGAAGGAGACGGGACGAAATCGAGACGGATTCAAAATTGCGGAATGAGATGTCCAACCCTAGAGGCAAGACATGATTGAATTGAAAATATTGATTGAAAGTAGCATTTTTGTTTCATCTCATTGTCTACCTCTAAAGCCAATTTTCTTGGATTAAATTCTACAATTCCCATATTTGGTGTTTGTTTGACTTGAAAATTGATGAATTTAATCTGGTAACTTGATTAAGAGAACTTTTTATCTAATAATTGATGATGACACAATCTGTACTCGGCTTAATTTGATCTTTTCAGTTGTACTACATTAGAAGATTATTGATGGTTTGTGTCAAGGATTGTGGTCGTGATTTCCCGAAATTATATGAAATTTTCATTATTTTAAATTACAAAAAAGGTGAAAAAAAATACATTTTTCGATGGTTTTTTTGAAAATTTTGATTATATTTTTTTCAAAAAAATTGATATTTTTTCATAAATTTCAAGTTTTTTCTTCTAATTATCAAATATTTTAATTAATAAATTTTTGAAACCAACTTCTAATTTCCTATTTATCACTTCTATTACTTATATATTGATTTTTTAAACTATCCATTGATTTTTTATTTATAGGTTATTTTGTTTCATTTAATGTGTTTAATATATTTATTTATTTACATATTATTTTTCACATATTTAATATACCATCGAAATTCATTATATATTTCATGTATTCTTAAAATTTTTACATTATTTCATTACACACCAAATATTTCTTAAAATTAGAAAACCAAAATTAACTCGAAAAATAAAATCACAATCCTTGGTTTATGTTCATGTTTGGGTGTACGGTTTTCAAGTGTTTTCCATGTATTCCTTCTTGGGTGCTATTAGTCCTCGAAATTTGGTTAGACACCTAAATTCAGACTTAACTATTATTTCATGGATCTGAACTAGCGGAATGTATCCAAACTTTCTAATGTCAAAATTGCTCTTCATTAATGATACCTAAGAAGGAATACACATGGAACTAATGAAGAAATGTAAATAAAGAAATTTGAAATTGATACAGAAGACGGATGAAAAATGAAACAATGGTAGTAAATCTTAATTATCTAAAGTTGCTTAGCCAAGCAAGTGCTCCGCACACTCGTGCTTTGTTGAATCTTAATTTTTAATATCAAGGCAATTAAATACTATTACAGATCTAAGGCAAGAAAAATGACAATAATGCTAAGCACCACCAATCGATTGGTGGGTGATGCCACCACAATCTTTAACATTTTTTGGTTGTTAAGTGAATGTTGTATATGTCTCTTCCCTTGGCAAAGGTTTGGTTTGATTGTTTTTATTTGTTGTTCAGTACGCAGCAATATCTAAGAAAAAAAAATTCAGTACATGTACAATATTTATAGAATGAATATACCCAATGTTAGTATGTACACTCCATATGATCTATGGATTGAAGATGGTGACCAGAATAAAATTATGGGTCGATGGTCAGTGGTGAAAACTATACCTCCATCGATATAGACTGGGCTTGAGCATCCACTAAGAACATTCAAGATGTTTAGGACCACCTGAATCTGACCCACATTTTGTAACACAACAAAACCTTATAAGAAGAACCAACTTGTAATGCTCAAACATGATGTGGTTCGGATTTGTGAGTATATACTAGTGTGGGGAAATTCTAAATGTCGAGGGAAAGAGCGAGGAAACCAGCGAGGTAAACGAGGTGGCGGGGGGTGAACCGTTCACCCCCCTCGAGATGTTTTCCACGCGCGCATCTCGAGGGGGTGAACGGTTCACCCCCCGCCACCTCGTTTACCTCGCTGGTTTCCTCGCCCTTTCCCTCGACACATAGAATCACTCACTAGTGTGATGGAAAATTCTAAATGTCGAGGATTTGGGCGAGGAAAACAGCGAGGGAAATGAGGTGGACGGGTGAAAACCGTCCATCCTCCTCGGGATGTGCGCGTGGAAAGTCAACCGAGGAGGATGGACGGTTTCCACCCCGTCCACCTCATTCCCCTCGCTGTTTTCCTCGCCCAAATCCTCGACATTTAGAATTGCTCCTAGTGTGATAGGGACGGAAATTTTTTGGTTGATAAAACTTTGAGATATGAGAAAACATGCCTTTTTAAAAATAAAAATAAAAAATCTTTTGTGGTGGGACAGGAAAAGGAATACGTGTGGACCACCGAAGGCAAAGGAAAAGGAAGTGGACCTGTGACCTTCCTTTCTTTCCGCGGAACGCACTCGGTACTTTCCACCTTAATAACTTTATAGTCTATATCACAGGGCCTCACTTCCACCAAATTGCCTCACCAATAAGTCTATATGACAATGAAAATTATATGAGTAATTCTTGCTGTTGAGGTTTTGGGCCAGGAAATGAGCGAGGGGAGGGAGGTGGCGGGGTGGGAGCCGTTCACCTCTCTCGGGATGCTCGTGCGAAAAATCAATGCACGCATGTGGAGGAAATTGAACGGCTTTCACCCCTCCACCTCATTTCCCTCGCTGGTTTCCTCGCCCAAAACCTCGACATTTAGAATTTCTGAAATTATATATGAAGCCTATCAGTAAAAAATTCTATATGACCAAATCGGCCTCATTTCTACCAAAGTGCCTCCATTTCTATTCTCATCTCAACTAATGAATTTATTAGATTGGAAATCACATCCAAGTTGAACACAGATTTTTAAAAGTGTTTAAATAACAAGGGTTAAAACACAACAATTGAGTCCTCATGACCCTGCCCCCCACTTTCAACTTTTATCACAACAAAGTATTAGCTATGATGGACATGGTAGGAAAAGGGATTAAAGTTTGCAATTAATTAGATGTTTAGGAGACGAAACACTTTATTACATTCACATTATTCATTCAAAAAGCAAGACTTTCAAATCCAAATGTGACTTAGGGGATGAATAAAAATAAGTTTGTAAACCCAAAGTGTGTCTCCAATAACTATGACCAAGCTAGGTAATTTTTTTTTAACTAAAGTTGCTAAGCCAAGCAAGTGCTCTGCACACTCGTGCTTTGTATCACATAATGATAATGCTGAATTTTTAATATCAAGACAATTAAATACTATTACAGATAAATAAATAAATAATTGGTGGACAAGGTCTGAGGCAAGAAAAATGACAATAATGCTAAGCACCACTGGTCGACTGGTGGGTCATGCCACCACTATCTTTAACATGTTTTTTGGTTGTTGAGTGAATTAGTGTCCGTGTCTCTTTTGATTTTTCTTTTGTCCACATGACATGCATCCAGTTAGATGAGAAGACTTGTGAGTTTGACTCTTTCAAGTCCTGGTGATTGCTACTCTTGCTTTCTTTTCCATGAAATTTAAGATCCAATAGAGAAATCTCTAAATTATACTGTAACACTTCTAGTTGCAAGAAGAGAGATTCAGAAAATCATCCCACTCCCTTTGTTGTGCAAGAAGATGGCTGATACAGTTCTCCAAGTTGTGGTCTCTCCATTCCTTGGGGTACTCTTTGACAATTTAAGCTCCTTAATCCAGAAGGAGTTTGGTCTGATATGGGGTGTCCATAGGGAGATGGAGAAGCTTTCCAGCATATTATCAACAATTCAATGTGTTCTCGATGATGCAGAGAGACGACAGCTTGGCAATAAGGCACTCGTAAACTGGTTAAAGAAGCTCAAGGAGACTGCTTATGATGCTGACGATGTTTTGGATGAATGGGCATTAGAAGGCCAACAACTAGCATCAGAAATGAGATATAACAGTTGCAGCACGCAGGTAACCAGTTCTTGCATATCATTCTTCAATATTAAGCAAACAGCTTTTCGTCGTAAGATTGGGAAAAGAATACAAGATCTCATAAAGAGATTTGATCAAATTGCTGAAGAAAGGTCTAAGTTTCATCTGCAAGAAGGAGAGGTAGAAAGGGGAGTTGAATTCTGTGGGGATCGAGAGACTAGCTCCCTGTTAACTGAACCTCAACTTTATGGGAGGGACGAAGACAAAGAGAAGTTGGTGACTATGCTGCTGAACAATGTGAACAGTCTCGAAGATATCTCTGTATGCTCTCTAGTTGGAATTGGTGGACTCGGGAAAACGACTCTTGCTCAGCTGGTCTACAATGATGAGCAGGTGGCACAACACTTTGAAGCTAAGCTCTGGGTTTGTGTATCTGATGATTTTGATGTAAAACGTTTGATGAAAGCAATCATAGCCTCCATATCGGGTTCTGCGCCTGATCTTCTAGAATTAGATTCCCTGCAACGACTCCTGAGAGAAAAACTGAATGGCAAAAGGTTTTTACTCGTGTTGGATGATGTGTGGAATGATAATCAGGAAGAGTGGAACAGATTGAAGTACTCGTTGATGTGTGGAGCAAAAGGAAGTTCAATTATAGTAACTACTCGTCTTGAAACAGTAGCGTCTATTACCAGCACAATTCACAGTAGCGTTTATCGCCTAACAGTTCTGTCTGAGGATAATTGTTGGTTGTTATTCAAGCACCGTGCTTTTGGCATGGGGAATGAAGAAAGGCCGGAGTTGGTGGAGATTGGGAAGGAGATTGTAAAGAAATGTAAAGGTGTGCCTCTTGCTGCAAAGGCTCTTGGAGGAATGATGCGTTTCAAAAGCGAGGAAAATGAATGGTTGTTTGTGAGGGATAGTGAATTGTGGGATTTACCTCAAAGCAAAGAAAACAACATCTTGCCAGCATTGAGGTTAAGCTATAACCATTTGCCGTTACATTTGAGGCAATGTTTTGCTTACTGTTCCATATTTCCCAAAGACTATGATATTAGAAAAGAAAAACTAATCCATTTATGGATGGCAAACGGTTTCGTACAATCAAAAGAAGGAATGGAGCTGGAAGATATTGGAAATGAGATTTTCAATGCACTGTTGTGGAGGTCCATGTTTCAAGATGTTGAGAAAGATGATGATGGCAGTATATACAAGTGTAAGATGCATGATCTTGTGCACGATCTGGCTTGTTCAATCGCAGTGAATGAGTGCTCACATGTGGACATTGGTGTTGGCGCGCAGAGGATAGAGTCAGCCGACCGAAAGATGAGACATTTGTTACTGAATGCATCAAGCTCCCGTGTATCTTTGCCCAAACCCCCGCCGTTGCTGCGTACATTCTTGTTGGAGGAGGCATATCAAGTTGACAATGTTCCTCGTTCATCCTTGTCAAATCTTGTATTCCTCCGAGTTTTAGATTTGAGTTCCTCAGGAATCCAAACATTACCGATTCCAGTAAGCAATCTCAAACACCTGAGGTACCTCGATCTTTCTGAT
Source organism: Berberis thunbergii (assembly GCA_003290165.1). Classification (NCBI taxonomy): domain Eukaryota; kingdom Viridiplantae; phylum Streptophyta; class Magnoliopsida; order Ranunculales; family Berberidaceae; genus Berberis; species Berberis thunbergii. The sequence goes on along the minus strand of QNQO01000664.1, from coordinate 480,657 downwards.
ACCGGTATAACATCATTGCCTGAATCTATTTCTAGCCTAAGTAATTTGCAAGTACTGAACCTAGCCCGTTGTGACCACCTAAAAATGTTACCGAAGAGCATGAGTAACATGAACAGCCTAAGTAATTTGCAAGTGCTGAACCTAGCCAATTGTTTCGAGCTAAAAATGTTACCGAAGAGCATGAGTAACATGAACAGCCTAAGACACCTAGACATTTGGGGATGTGACCAGCTAACTTGCATGCCACGTGGAATGGGGCAATTGGTTCACCTCCAAACCTTGAGCTTCTTCATCCTCAGCCGAAAGAGTGGACATTTCATCAAAGAGTTGGAAGGGCTAAATTGCCTAAGAGGAGAATTGAGCATAAAAGGTCTTGAGCATGTGACAAATTCAGAGGATGCTAGAAAAGCTAAATTGCTGGAGAAGAAAAATCTTGGCTCTGTAAGTCTTATTTGGTCCAATCCCAGCACGCAAGAACATGCTACAGATGTGATGGAAGGCCTCCAACCTCATCCAAATACAAAAAGGTTGTCCATAAAAGGCTATGGAGGTCTGAACTTTCCAAACTGGTTGGGAGTCTCATTCCTTCCAAAGTTGGTGCATATTTCTCTCTCGAACTGCACAAGAATCACGACTGTACCACCTCTTGGCCAGCTGCCTTTTCTTACACATCTGTATATGAGTGGACTGAGTTCTTTGAGATCCATTGGCAATGAATTATATGGTGACGGTCAAGGCATCCCGAAAGCTCTCGCATCACTTGAAAAACTCGAACTGTGCAATATGCCTGAACTGGAGGTCTGGTCTTCATTTGATGATAATAGAAGCGGAGTGCCAATGTTCCCGGGACTGAAAAGCTTAACTATCGACGGCTGTCCTAAGTTGACAACATTCCCATTTCCATTGTCTGTCGAGTACTTGAGACTAATGAAAAGCAACGAAATGGTACTGAGATTGTTGAGGAGCGACCTTCCTCGCCTTTCTAGGCTTGAAATTTCAGGTTTTGATGAGCTGATCTCATTTCCAGAAGATTTGCTTGTAAACCTTAACGCATTGAATGAGTTGAAGATCAATTTATGTGGAAAGCTTCAGTCTCTGCCGACACGACTGGAAAATCTCACTGCACTGAAAACCTTGGATATTTCTGACTGTCCGGAGCTGAGTTCTCTCAGCAAGGGATTGCAAAGCCTCACTTCTCTCACACGTTTGGGGCTTAGTGGGTGCGATGGTGTAAAGTCTCTGCCAGTCCTGGAGAGGTGTTCACTTAGAGAATTAAGCATCCAGCATTGCCGCAATTTAAAATCTCTATCAGAGGGACTGCAACATCTAACAAGTCTCGAAGATTTGGTCATCAATGGGTGCCCAGAGCTGGAATTTGCACCAGGAGATTTTACGCAACTCGTTTCACTTCGAAGACTGCAACTATTTTCCTTAGAAAAGCTGATATCTCTGCCAGAAGGATTGCAACATGTCTCGTCACTTGAATATATAGACATAAGGGATTGTTCCAATCTGGCATTCTTACCAGAGTGGCTGGGCAATTTAACCTCACTTAAAGTTTTATGTATTTGGTGGTGCTATAATCTCAAGTTCTTTCCGGAAGCAATGCAACGCCTCACAGCTCTTCGAACTCTGTGGATTGATGATTGTTCTGATGAGCTAGAAGGACGATGCAAGGAGAATGGAGAGGACTGGCACAAGATTTCACACATCCCGAAGATCATCATCGAGCGATCCACAAGGCAAATTACAAGAAGACAGGGGTTTGGAGTTGGCTTGCAGCAATTGGGGAGGAACTGTTTCAAGAAGCAACAGCAGCACAACTAGTACACAAACAAACATTGAGCGGAGTGGCATGGCATATAAACATGGAGTTTGTCAAGTAGTTGTATTTCCAATCTAGTTTTCAGTCTTTTGCTACCTGCTGCTATTAATTCAAATGTTCATTTGTACTAATAATAAGCTGGAACAATATCAACAGATTGGTATCGCTCGTTAATGATTTAAGTTCTAAACCCTATTCATAACAAATACCAGAGTTTGGCCATAACGATTAGTTGCATGACAAATCAAATTACAAGAATCACAGAAATAGTAGATTCTTGAGAAAACAATAAATCTACACAACATTTAAGTGCAATTCAAGACTTGTAAAATTAATTATGTGTTATGACATAAAAATCTAAAATGAATATACACACTCTTTAATCTCCTTTAGTGTTTATTTAGTTTCTCTTCCATCTTTGGTTCCATTTGCTTTTGTATCTTCTTCTTCTTCTTCCTTCCTTCTATATATATATATATATATATATATATTTTTTTAACGGTCAAACATGAAGATGTTTATTAATGAAAGAAAGGGAAACAGATAAAACTCAAACAAAACCTTTGTCCATTGTCTCAACGCCCATACTACAATTGTGATGCAAAGAACAGTGTTCCCATCCCATACTACAATTGGGACCCAATTTTTTTGAACAAATTTATTATTGTAGATAAAATAAAATTAACTACGAAACTAGGGGATTTATAGATTTTCAAATTGAGCCTCAAAAGTTAATATTTATTTTTTTAATTATGTTGCATTAGATTAATGAGGTCGATGCGACGATGTTTGATCTTATTTAATGTTTTAAAAGGTCCGAAGAATGAGTTTTGGAGAAGATAAGAAAAAGAACTATCAAAAATGAGTTTTGGATTATATAGCATTTAAAAATGAACTTCAAAAGTTAATTTTTTTACAACTTTTCATAGCACTAAATCAAAACATCTACGTGCCTTGTTTGTTCTTATGTATAAGGATGTTCAAATGGGTGTGAAACATAAATCACCACGAGAAAAATAAAATTAACTACCGAAATCATGGACTATTGTCTTTTTAATTGACCCTATAAAAAAACGTAGATGATAATTTTGTAGTACTAAAATAACATGGACAATGCAACTCGTACGTTTGACCCTAAATGATAATTTGAAATGGTGTAAAGATTAAATTTTCTTCTAAGAAATAAAAAAAATTCTAGCTACCAAACCAAGCTAACATTTCGAAATTGTGAATTATAGCCTTTAAAATTTAGCCTCAAAAGTTGATTGTTTTTTTAAATTTGTAGAGTTATACTAAAATGGTCTAAGTGACTATCTTTCTTCATGAGAGGTTGAAAAAGATGTTAACCATAATTTTTTTGTGAAAAAACTGTAATATAGACTTTTGAAATTGCGAATTATAACCTTCAAAATTGAGCTTCAAAAGTTGGTATCTTCTTTTAAAAATGGTCTATGTGACTATATTTCTTCATGAGAGGTTGAAAAAGATGTTAACCATAATTTTTGTGAAAAAAATGTAATATAAACTTTTGAAATTGAGAATTATAGCCTTCAAAAGTTGATATCTTCTTTTAAAATTTTGTAGCAATAGACTAACAAGGTCAAGGCAACAATCTTTGATCTTAAATGAGACGTGAAAATTGGTGGTTGTGAAACATAAATTATCGCAAACAAAATAAATTAACTACTAAAATTGTCGATATTTATACACTTTCAAATTGAGCCTCAAAGCTGATTTTTTTTATTTTGTTGGATTAGATTAACAAGGGTGCTCAGGGATGTTTGATCCTATATAAGATGTTTAAAAAAATTAGAAGAAAAACTTATAATTATAGCATTACAAAATCATGGATTATAACCTATAAGAATTGAGAGTCAAAGGTTGATATTCTTTTAATTAAAATGACAACGTAGAGCGTATGAACCTCAAGAGTTTTTATTTATTTATTTTTTACGTAAGACAAAAAATCTTAACTATAACATAAAGTCTTCAAGAAAATTATTTCTTTATAATCTATAACAATTCCAACCCCTCAGTTAATCGTTCGCCTCCCACTTAGTATCGAGAACCCATTTGCCAGTTTCTTCCTGAAAATATATGCCATCCCACTTCACTAACCAGTTGTAATCTGAAATACATCTTGTTCCAGTTGTATAGATGTTATATGCCTGAATACCTGCCTTGAATTTCTGGTGATGTTTACCATCTCTGCAATATAAATTGCACCAGAAGAGATCTAGAGTTGAAAAAAAATTATTGCGAAAGCTCCATGTATAAATATCTTGAAAATGGATAAGATGAAAACCCAAATCGTCGGCTTTAGACTTGCAATGGAGGCCCAAAGGCGCACCTCGAGCTATGTCATTCTTGATGTGTACATTTATTTTGCCAGGGTAAGCTACATGGGCAACTGCTAAATCACTGCATAAAATTAGCATCGTAACAACCACAACAAGTCGATCAACATGGGAACAATCAAGGGTAATTGGATCCCTTTCAAAACCCGTGCTTATTTCCCAAAAAAAATATTTTATGCATTAAGCAATAAGCTATGATACTAAAATATGGGATATTAGATCAAAAGTTATAAATGGAACCACAAAATTTATAGTGATTTATGATTTGGTATCATAATTAATTTTGAGTTTATGATTTACTTTTTGAGGTGAGTGATTTAAATTTTGGCAAAAGGTCAAACAGAGGTGGTGTTTATGATTTAAATTTTGAGTTTATGATTTACTTTTTGAGGTGAGTGATTTATGGCTAGAGGTCAATTTCTAGGGCTGAATCATCCACCAATTTAGGGCTGCGAGGGTTGCGATTCAGGACGATTTAGGGTTACGAGGACTGCGATCCAAAGACCATGTCAGGGTTGCGCGGGGCCGAGTCATGAGTATTCTTCTCAAAATCTTTAATGCAATTTGTGTTATTGCTTGACAGTGGAGTAATTGATGATGGCAGTTGATGATAGGAGTAAATCAGTGGTTAAAATTGAAGTGAAGGAGTTTGGGATTACAAAGACCATAGGTGGTTTCTTTCTGTTTGAATCAAGTGCAAAATTTGAGGCTAAGGTTTTTTTGGAATCTAATATGGGAGTTTGGTTAGGGTTACAGCTCGGAAAAGCTGTGAGAGTAGGCAAACACAGCTTCACTACCAGTCGGAAAGAAAGGAATTGATAGATGATGGTGGTGAAAGAGTCAAATAGAGGTGGTGTTTTCCTTTCAATCATGGTTGGTTGGCGTTCTGAAACCCCTCCATGTCCTATGTCTTATGCTGAGGTGATTTCAAACAACAGTTTCTATTATCCCAATTCCTTAGTTGTAAGGAAAGAGTCAGAGAAATCGGCTAATATTAGGCACGATTATCCGCTTCATTTCCTCTTCAGAATTCTTAGGGTACCTCTTCCTTAGGTGGAGCATCTTGTTGGAGTTAATGGGGTTTTGGTGAGGACAGTGATTAACTCCAAGATCTATGATGTCGGGTGGGCAATCCGCCTTACTGGTGTTTGTTAATGCCAAACAGAGGGTTGGCAATCAGCAGCAGCAGGTTTGAAAACCCAGAGCTTGTGACTTTTCCGAAACATCTCTCCGACAGGTTTGGAAATATTCTTTTTAATGCATGCTAATGTCGAGCTTGCTTCTTGAAAATGGATGGATTTAATCTGAGAACTTAATTAAGAGAACTTTTTATCTAATAATTGATGATGACACAATCTGTATTAATTTGATCTTTACGGATGTACTACATAAGAAGATTATTGATGGTTTGTGTCAAGGATTGTGAATGTGATTTCGTGAAATTATAAGAAATTTTGTTGAAATTTTCATTATTTTAAATTAGGAAAAGAAAAATGGCAAAAGGAAAAAAAAAAATATTATATTTTTCGATGGTTTTTTTTGAAAAATTTTGATAACATTTTTTGAGGATTTTTTTTCAAAAAGCTTTTGATATTTTTTTTATAAATTTCGAGATTTTTATTCTAATTATCAAATATTCTAATTATTTATTAATTTTTGAAATAAACTCCTAATTTCCTAATTATCACTTCTATTACTTATATATTGATTCTTTAAACTACCCATTAATTTTCTAATTATAGGTTATTTTTTGAATGACTTCCACCCCTCGAGGAAATTGAATGACTTCCACCCCTCCACCTCATTTCCCTCGCTGGTTTCCTCGCCCAAACCCTCGACATTTAGAATTTCTCCTCCAGTAACTATGATCAAGCTAGGTAATTTTTTTTTTATCTAAAGTTGCTTAGCCAAGCACGTGCTCTGCACACTCGTGCTTTGTTTAATCTTAATTTATAATAAAACTTGGATTGTATCACATAATATTGGTATTTTTTATCGCTTTTTCTAAATGTGGAGGGAATGCGTGAGAAACCAGCAAGTAGGGGTGGGCACGGGACGGGATGGGACGAGATATATCCCGACCTCATCCTATCCCATTCATACCGGATCGGGATAGGACGGGATGGGAAAACCCATCCCGACCTCGTCCCATTCCAAATGAGTTTGAGACGGGACGGGATCAACAAGTACCCCATTTCAATTCAAAGGTACACCATTTTATATTCTTTTTTTGTTAACTTTTATTAATAGACATTCTCAATTAAATAAATAGCTAAATAACAATATAAATGAACGAGAAACTCAGAATACAGAAATGGAAAAAAAAAGAAAAAACTACAAAAACAATACAGCTGTAGAGACAACTACAGGATGGATTCAAGATTCTTATTATCAAAGCGCCTCACTTCCACCAAATTGCCTCACCAATAAGTCTATATGACCAATAAAAATTCTATATGACCAAATCGGCCTCATTTCCACCAAAATCCCTCCATTTCTATTCTCATCTCAATTAATGAATTTATCAGATTGGGAATCACATCCAAGTTGAACACAAATTTTTAAAAGTGTTTAAATAACAAGACTTCCAAATCCAAACGTGATTTAAGGGGATGAATAAAATAAGTTTGTAAACCCAAAGTGTGTCTCCAATAATTATGACTCAGCTAGGTAATTTTTTTTAATCTAAAGTTGCTTAGCCAAGCAAGTGTTCTGCATACTCGTGCTTTGTTTACTCTTAATTTATATCAAAGCTTGGATTGTATCACATAAGAGAAATTCTAAATGTCGAGGGAAAGGGCGAGGAAATCAGCGAGGGAAATGATCTGGCGAGGTGAGAGCCGTTCATTTCCCTCGAGATCCGCGTAAAAAAGTCAACACACGGATCTCGAAGGAAATGAACGGCTCTCACCTCGCCAGATCATTTCCCTCGCTGATTTCCTCGCCCTTTCCCTCAACATTTAGAATCTCTCATCACATAATGCTGAATTTTTAATATCAATACAATTAAATACTATTACAGATAAATAAATAAATAATTGGCGGACAAGGTCTAAGGCTAGAAAAATGACAATAATGCTAAGCACCACTAGTCGACTGGTGGGTCATGCCACCACTATCTTTAACATCTTTTTTGGTTGTTGAGTGAATTATTGTACATGTCCTCTTTTGATTTTTCTTTTGTCCACATGACGTGCATTCAGCTAGATAAGAAGACTTGCACTTGTGCAAGCTTGATTCTTCCAAGTCGTGGTGATTGCTAATTTTGCTTTTTTTTCCATGAAATTTAAGATCCAATAGAGAAATCTTTAACATTTTTTGGTTTTTTAGTGAATATTGTACATGTCTCTTCCGTTGGCAAAAGTTTGGTTTGATTTATTTTTTTTTTTGTTCAAAATCTGAGCTACCAAACACTGGAATATATATTGAATTGTTGTCGTTGTGAGAAATCTCAAAATTAAAAAGGCTTAAAATCTAAAAACTATTAGATGAAATGTTTTTAATTATCTAATTCGTTCAAAGTCATTTGGTCGATAAGTTTGAAAAAAAATGATAATTGACAGCATTTGCTTTTGCTACGTTTTCTCTGCACAATTTGAGCGATGGTGCCTCTTAACTTCTATTTTTCAGTAATTTGCTTCGTGCTAGCGGGTGCTTTTAATTCAAATGTTTATTTGTAATTTTTCTTTTTTTTTTATTACAATCTCCTTCTCTTGTTTTGCTGACAGACTCCATGTTTATCTGCTTTTGACATATTTTCCTACCAAATTTCTCAAATCTTTGATCATTTATTATCATGAATCTGAACTAATGGAAACTTTCTAATGTCAAAATTGCTCTTCATTGATGACAACAAACTATTAGCTATGATGGTAGGAAAAGGCAATTAAATACTATTACAGATAAATAAATAATTGGGGGACAAGGTCTTGGCAAGAAAAATGACAATAATGCTAAGCACCACAGTAGTGGGTCATGCCACCGCTATCTTTTAACATGTTTTTTGGTTGTTGAGTGAATTATTGTACATGTCTCTTTTGATTTTTTTTTTGTCCACATGACGTGCATCCAGCTAGATGATAAGACTTGTGCAAGCAACTTTTCCAAGTCGTGGTGATTGCTACTCTTGCTTTCTTCTCCATGAAATTTAAGATCTAATAGAGAATTCTCTATACTATACTGTAACACTTCTAGTTGCAAGAAGAGAGATTCAGAAAATCCATCCCACTCCCTTTGTTGTGCAAGAAGATGGCTGATACAGTTGTCCAAGTTGTGGTCTCTCCATTCCTTGGGGTGCTCTTTGACAATTTAAGCTCCTTAATCCAGAAGGAGTTTGGTCGGATATGGGGTGTCCATAAGGAGATGGAGAAGCTTTCCAGCATATTATCAACAATTCAATGTGTTCTTGATGATGCAGAGGGACGGCAGCTTGGCAATAGGGCACTCGGAAACTGGTTAAAGAAGCTCAAGGAGGCTGCTTATGACGCTGACGATGTGTTGGATGAATGGGCATTCGAAGGCGAACAACTAGCATCAGAAATGAGATATAACAGTTGCAGCACGCAGGTAACCAGTTCTTGCATATCATTCTTCAATATTAAGAAAACAGTTTTTCGTCGTAAGATTGGGAAAAGAATACAAGATCTCATAAAGAGATTTGATCAAATTGCTGAAGAAAGGTCTAATTTTCATCTGCAAGAAGAAATTGTAGAAAGAGGAGTTGAATTCTGTGGGGATCGAGAGACTAGCTCCCTGTTAACTGAACCACAAGTTTATGGGAGGGACGAAGAAAAAGAGAACTTGGTGACTCTGCTGCTGAACAATGTGAACAGTCATGAAGATATCTCTGTATGCCCTCTAGTTGGAATTGGTGGACTCGGGAAAACGACTCTTGCTCAGCTGGTCTACAATGATGATCGGGTGGCACAACACTTTGAAGCTAGGCTTTGGGTTTGTGTATCTGATGATTTTGATGTAAAACGTTTGATGAAAGCAATCATAGCCTCCATATCGGGTTCTGCGCCTGATCTTCTAGAATTAGATTCCCTGCAACGACTCCTCAGAGAAAAACTGAAAGGCAAAAGGTTTTTACTCGTGTTGGATGATGTGTGGAATGATAATCAGGAAGAGTGGAACAGATTGAAGTACTCGTTGATGTGTGGAGCAAAAGGAAGTTCAATTATAGTAACTACTCGTCTTGAAACAGTAGCGTCTATTACCGGCACAATTCCTGCTTATCACCTAACAGTTCTGTCTGAGGATAATTGTTGGTTGTTATTCGAGCACCGTGCTTTTGGCATGGGGAATGAAAAAGGGCCGGAGTTGGTGGGGATTGGGAAGGAAATTGTAAAGAAATGTAAAGGTGTGCCTCTTGCTGCAAAGGCTCTAGGAGGGATGCTGCGTTTCAAAAGCGATGAAAATGAATGGTCGTTTGTGAGGGATAGTGAATTGTGGGATTTACCTCAAAGCAAAGAAAACAACATCTTGCCGGCATTGAGGTTAAGCTATAACCATTTGCCGTTACATTTGAGGCAATGCTTTGCTTACTGTTCGATATTTCCAAAAAACCATGAGATTTATAAAAATCAACTAATCCATTTATGGATGGCAAACGGTTTCGTACAATCAAAAGAAGGAATGGAGCTGGAAGATATTGGAAATGAGATTTTCAATGCACTGTTGTGGAGGTCCATGTTTCAAGATGCTGTGAAAGGTTATGATGGCAGTATAAACAGGTGTAAGATGCATGATCTTGTGCACGATCTGGCTTGTTCAATCGCAGTGAATGAGTGCTCACATGTGGACATTGGTGTTGGTGCGCAGAGGATAGAGTCAGCTGACCGAAAGATGAGACATTGGTTATTGAATGTATCAAGCTCCCGTGCATCTTTGCCCAAACCCCCGCCGTTGCTGCGTACATTCTTGTTAGAGCATGCACTTCCAGGTAACAGTGCTCTTTGTTGTTCAGCCTTGTCAAATCTTGTATTCCTCCGAGTTTTAGATTTGAGTGGCACAAGAATCCAAAGATTACCGATTCCAGTAAGCAATCTCAAACACCTGAGGTACCTCAATCTTTCTCTCACCGATATAACATCATTGCCCGAATCTATTTCTAGCCTAAGTAATTTGCAAGTACTGAACCTAGCCGGTTGTTCCGAGCTAAAAATGTTACCGAAGAGCATGAGTAACATGAACAGCCTCAGGCACCTAGACATTATGGGATGTGACCAGCTAACTTGCATGCCACGTGGAATGGGGCAATTGGTTCACCTCCAAACCTTGAGCTTCTTCATCCTCAGCCGAGAGAGTGGACATTTCATCAAAGAGTTGGAAGGGCTAAATTGCCTAAGAGGAGAATTGAGCATAAAAGGTCTTGAGCATGTGACAAATTCAGAGGATGCTAGAAAAGCTAAATTGCTGGAGAAGAAAAATCTTGGGTCTGTAAGGCTTGTTTGGTCCTATCCCAGCTCGCAAGAACATGCAACAGATGTGATGGAAGGCCTCCAACCTCATCCAAATACAAAATGTTTGTTCATAGAAGGCTATGGAGGTCTCAACTTTCCAAACTGGTTGGGAGTCTCATTGCTTCCAAAGTTAGTGCATATTTCTCTCTCGGACTGCACAAGAATCACGACTGTACCACCTCTTGGCCAGCTGCCTTCTCTTAGATATCTGGAAATGAGTGGACTGAGTTCTTTGAGATCCATTGGCAATGAATTATATGGTGACGGTCAAGGCATCCCGAAAGCTCTCGAATCACTTAAAAAACTGGAACTGTGCAATATGCCTGAACTGGAGGTCTGGTCTTCATTTGATGATAATGGAAGCCAAGTGCCAATGTTCCCGAGACTGAAAGACATAACTATCGACGGTTGTCCTAAGTTGACAACATTCCCATTTCCATTGTCTGTCGAGTGCTTGACACTAATGAAAAGCAACGAAATGGTACTGAGATTGTTGAGGAGCGACCTTCCTCGCCTTTCTAGTCTTGAAATTTCAGGTTTTGATGAGCTGATCTCATTTCCAGAAGATTTGCTTGTAAACCTTAACGCATTGGAAGAGTTGAATATTGATTTCTGTGGAAAGCTTCAGTCTCTGCCGACACGACTGGAAAATCTCACTGCACTGAAAACCTTGCGTATTTCTGGCTGTCCGGAGCTGAGTTCTCTCAGCGAGGGATTGCAAAGCCTCACCTCTCTCACATGGTTGTTGCTTACTGGTTGCGATGGTGTAGAGTCTCTGCCAGTCCTGGAGAGGTGTTCACTTTTAGAATTAGACATCCAGCATTGCCGCAATTTAAAATCTCTATCAGAGGGACTGCAACATCTAACAAGTCTCGAAGAATTGCTCATCAGTGGGTGCCCACAGCTGGAATTTGCACCAGGAGATTTTACGCAACTCGTTTCACTTCGAAGACTGGAATTATGGTGCTCAAAAAAGCTGATATCTCTGCCAGAAGGATTGCAACATGTCTCGTCACTTGAACATATAGAGATATGGGATTGTTCCATTCTGGCATTCTTACCAGAGTGGCTGGGCAATTTAACCTCACTTAAAGTTTTAGCGATTCGGAGGTGCAATAATCTCAAGTTCTTTCCGGAAGCAATGCAACGCCTCACAGCTCTACGAACTCTGATTATTGAGGATTGTTCTGATGAGCTAGTAGGACGATGCAAGGAGAATGGAGAGGACTGGCACAAGATTTTACACATCCCGGAGATCAACATCATCGGGCCATCCACAAGGCAAATTACAAGAAGACCGGGGGGGTTTGGAGTTGGCTTGCAGCAATTGAGGAGGAACTGTTTCAAGTAGCAACAGCAGCAGCACAACTAGTACACAAACATTCAGCGGAGTGGCATGGCATATAAACATGGAGTTTGTCAAATGTTCATTTGTACTAATAAGGAACAATATCAACAGATTGGTATCGTTAATGATTTTAAGTGCAATTCTTTAATGTTCTAAACCCTATTCATAACAAATACCAGAGTTTGGCCATAACGATTAGTTGCATGACAAATCAAATTACAAGAATCACAGAAATAGTAGATTCTTGAGAAAACAATAAATCCACACAACATTTTGAACATTAGAGAACATAACCCATCGCAAAAATTAATTATGTGTTATGACACAAAAAATTAATTAATTTTGAACATTAAAGAAATAGTACATTCTTTGGTCTTTCTTTTTCTTCATTTTTCTTTTTTGAACATTAAAGAATTACAATGACCACGTGACTATTTTTGTTCCAGTTTAAGTGAGTGAAATATGTGTTAAGAACAAATTGTCACCAAAAAATAAAATTGACTAACGAAATTATGCATGGATTACAAACTTTTTTGAAATCGTGGATTATAGTCTTTAAAATTTAGCTTCAAAATGTTAATTTATTTTTTGAATTTTGTACCACTAGACTGACGGGGACTATGCAACTGCATTTCTTCTTATATGAGAGGTTGAAAAAGGCGTTACTCATAAATTATCACGAAAAAGTAAAATAAACTATTGATTAACGCCTTCGAATTTAAGCTTCAAAAGATCATATTTTCGTATAAATTTGAATATGATCTTTTAAATTTGAGCTTAAAAAGATCATATTCAAGATCAAGCCCACTATGTTTGATCCTGATGAATGACATGTGAAAATGGATGAGTGTGAAACATAAATTATTGTAGATAAAATAAAATTAACTACGAAACTAGGGGATTTATAGATTTTCAAATTGAGCCTCAAAAGTTAATATTTATTTTTTTAATTATGTTGCATTAGATTAATGAGGTCGATGCGACGATGTTTGATCTTATTTAATGTTTTAAAAGGCACGAAGAATGAGTTTTGGAGAAGATAAGAAAAAGAACTATCAAAAATGAGTTTTGGATTATATAGCATTTAAAAATGAACTTCAAAAGTTGTTAATTTTTTTACAACTTTTCATATCACTAAATCAAAACATCTACGTGCCTTGTTTGTTCTTATGTATAAGGATGTTCAAATGGGTGTGAAACATAAATCACTACGAGAAAAATAAAATTAACTACCGAAATCATGGACTATTGTCATTTAAATTGACCCTAAAAAAGTAGATGATAATTTTGTAGTACTAAAATAACATGGACAATGCAACTCGTACGTTTGACCCTAAATGATAAGTTGAAATGGCGTGAAGATTAAATTTTCTTCTAAGAAATAAAAAAAAAATTCTAGCTACCAAACCAAGTTAACATTTCGAAATTGTGAATTATAGCCTTTAAAATTTAGCCTCAAAAGTTGATTGTTTTTTTAAATTTTATAGAGTTATACTAAAATGGTCTATGTGACTATCTTTCTTCACGAGAGGTTGAAAAAGATTTTAACCATAATTTTTTGTGAAAAAACTGTAATATAGACTTTTGAAATTGCGAATTATAGCCTTCAAAATTGAGCTTCAAAAGTTGATATCTTCTTTTAAAAATGGTCTATGTGACTATATTTCTTCATGAGAGGTTGAAAAAGATGTTAACCAGAATTTTTTGTGAAAAAAATGTAATATAAACTTTTGAAATTGCGAATTATAGCCTTCAAAAGTTGATATCTTCTTTTAAAATTTTGTAGCAATAGACTAACAAGGTCAAGGCAACAATCTTTGATCTTAAATGAGACGTGAAAATTGGTGGTTGTGAAACATAAATTATTGCGAACAAAATAAATTAACTACTAAAATTGTGGATATTTATAGACTTTCAAATTGAGCCTCAAAGCTGATTTTTTTTATTTTTTTTTATTTTGTTGGATTAGATTAACAAGGGTGCTCAGGGATGTTTGATCCTATATAAGATGTTTTAAAAAATGAGAAGAAAAACTTATAATTATAGCATTCCAAAATCATTGATTATAACCTATAAGAATTGAGAGTCAAAGGTTAATATTCTTTTAATTAAAATGACAACGTAGAGCGTATGAACCTCAAGAGTTTTTATTTATTTATTTTTTATGTAAGACAAAAATCTTAACTATAACATAAAGTCTTCAAGAAAATTATTTCTTTATAATCTATAACAATTCCAACCCCTCAGTTAATCGTTCGGCTCCCACTTAGTATCGAGAACCCATTTGCCAGTTTCTTCCTGAAAATATATGCCATCCCACTTCACTAACCAGTTGCAATCTGAAATACATCTTGTTCCAGTTGTATATATGTTATATGTTAGCTCTCAGAAATACAACAAAGAATGTTTAGGCTGAAGCACTTGTTTATTGAATAGCAAAAAGCAATGGCTTTATACAAGCCTGTTACAAAAGAAGTTAAACAGAAATATAAACCACGTTCACAACTCCTAAGAACGTGATGAGTGGGTCTAAGACCAATTCAAAACAGATTACCCTACAAACCAGGGCATTATTAACACTCCTAATCCTATAAAACTCCTAATCCTATAACAATTCTAATGCTTCAACATCCTCCCTTAAACTGAACTGCACACTAGTGCAGTCAGTTTACTCCAGACATCACACACATGCCAAGTCTATCTCGCAGCTTCAGAAAAACTTCCAGCTTAAGAGGTTTGGTCATGATATCAGACAGCTGCTCTTGTGTACTGCAGTGCACCAAATCAACTATCCCATCTTTTGTAAGCTCGCGTAAGAAGTGAAATCTCACATCAATATGTTTACTTCGACCATGTAAAACTGGATTCCTTGAAAGTTTAATAGCAGAACTATTGTCACAATAAATAGTAGTGCTCATACCTTGAACATGACCAAGCTTCTCAAGAATCCTTCTTAACCAAACTCCTTGACATGCACACGATGCTGCTGCTATGAATTCTGCTTCTGTAGTGGATAAAGTTACCACTGGTTGTTTTCTTGAGGACCACGAAACAGCTCATGTTCCTAGCATGAATACATAACCAGAGGTACTTTTTCGATCATCAATATCCCCCGCATAGTCACTATCAGCAAATGCTATTAAGCTCCCATCACCCCCTTTCCTATAACCAATTCCAAGCTCCACCGTGCCCTTCAAATACCTTAGAATCCTCTTGGCGGCTTGCAGGTGCATCTCGGTTGGTTTCTCCATGTATCTACTGATCAGCCCAACTGCATACATGAGGTCAGGTCTCGTGGCCGTCAAATACAGCAAGCTGCCAACTAGCTGTTTGTACTCTGTGGCATTTACCTCAGCACCACTCCCATCCTTTGACAGCTTACATCCTGGAACAATTGGATTGTTCACAGGATTACTTCTTCCCATGCCAAACTTTTCAAGAACTTCAGTAGCATACTTACGTTGACATATGAAGATCCCATCTGAATTTTGCACCACCTCTACACCCAAAAAATACTTCATTCTGCCGAGATCAGACATGTCAAACTCCTTCTTCATTGATTCCTTGAAGCTTTTGAACATATCTTCATCATTTCCTGTGAAGATAAGATCGTCCACATAGAGGCTCACAATCAGCAACTTACCCTTGTCCCCAGACTTGATGAACAATGTATGTTCACAGAGGCATTTTTCGAACCCCTGCTTGACAAAATAAGCCTCAATCCTGCTGTACCAGGCTCGAGGAGCCTGCTTGAGCCCGTATAATGCCTTCTTTAGTCTATACACCTTGTGCTCTTCTCCTTGCTTCTCGTAACCCTGAGGTTGATCAATGAACACTGCTTCATTTAATTCTCCATGCAGGAATGCACTTTTTACATCCAGCTGGAAAACACACCACCCTTTATGAGCTGCAAGTGCCAAGATTGTTCTAATTGTATCCCATCTCGCCACTGGTGCAAATACTTCATTGTAGTCGATTCCTTGCCTTTGAGAGTACCCCTTGGCCACAAGTCTTGCCTTATGCTTGTCCAAATCTCCCTTCTCATTAAACTTCGTTTTAAATACCCATTTTACTCCTATTCTTTTGGCTCCGGCTGGCAAGGCTGTTAACTCCCATGTCTCATTTTTCTCAATAGCTCTCATCTCCATATCCATTGCCTCCCTCCATTTCGAGCTCTTATATGCCTCCTCAAACGTGACTGGATCTTCAGCTGGAGTAAACAATGCAAGATTATGCATTTCCTCCTCATCAGACAGTCCCTCACCGATTACATAGTCTCTCATCCAAGCTGGCTGCCTTCGACTCCTCCCTTGATTTGGATTTAGGGGTGCTTCCTCAGATGATTCATTTGGTGATGAGTTATCTGATTCTTCAGTTCGCCCATCTTCCGAGCCTTCTCCTTCCTCATTAGCATCAGTATCTTCATTTTCTACTTCATTGTCACCTTCCCACTCTAACACATCATGATTCATCTTCTTTGCACTTCTGCCCCAATTCCACTTTTCATCCTCAACACACACTATATCCCTGCTGATCACTATCTTTTTTGAAATTGGATCATAAAGCCTATAGGCTTTTGATTCCTCACTCACACCCAAAAGAACACATTTGAAGCTCTTATCATCCAGCTTCTTTCTTCGACTATCAGGCACATGAACATAGGCCACACACCCAAAGATACGAAAGTGACCAACAGAAGGCTTTACCCCACTCCAAGCCTCTTCAGGAGTAACATCCTTGACAGCAAGCGTGGGACTCCGATTTAGCACATACACACACCAGTTTACAGCTTCTGGCCAGAACTCTTTTGGGATTTCCTTTCCTGTTAACATACTACGCACCATGTTCATTATAGTACGGTTCTTTCGTTCAGCTACCCCGTTTTGCTGCGGGGTGTAAGTAGTGGTAAGCTGCCTCCTAATCCCATTCATACCACAGAAGCTATTGAATTCCAGTGAGGTGAACTCCCCACCTCTATCAGTTCTTAAGCAACAAATGACATCTCCAATTTCTTTTTCCACAAATAATTTATACTTTTTAAACATAGCTAAAGCATCAGATTTTTCAGATAAAAAATATGCCCATGTCTTTCTACTGTAATCATCAATGAAAGTGATTACATACCTTTTCCCACTGTTTGATTCTGGTGTGATTGGTCCACAAATGTCTGCATGGACCAGTTGAAGTCGCTTAGATGCCCTCCACAAGCTTTTCTTTGGCATTTCTTCTCGATGTTGCTTCCCCACCATACAATCACCACACACCTTTGATGGAGCTTTGAGCATTGGCAGACCCCTGACCATTTTCCTATAGAGCAATGTCCTCAATCCCTTGAAATTGAGGTGTCCATACCTGCAGTGCCACAATTGGGTGATGTCTTCGGATGTAGCTTGGAGACAAGTTGAGGTTGGCGAAATCACAGAGGCCAGCACAGCAAACATCCTGTTTGCTGACATCTGAGTTTGCATAATTAATCCTCGGTTTGGATGGTAAATTCTACACATCCCATGCTGAATGAGAATAGCTAAGTTCTTCTCTTGAAGTTGGCCAATACTTAGGAGATTGTTTTTTAACTCAGGTATAAAGTAAACATCTGTGATTACCTGAGTTAATCCGTTGATGTGAAGCTTGACGTTTCCTCTTCCCATAACCATCATCCTTGAGTTATCTCCAAGCTTTACAGATTGTCTGAATTGTTCATCAAGATCAAAAAACCACTCCTTGTTACCACACATGTGGTTACTGCAGCCAGAGTCAAGGAACCACACATTCTCCTTTTGTTTGTGATTCATCTCCACGTGCGACATCAAGAGCATCTCTTCTTCCTCATCTTGTTCTGCGTAATTTGCACCCTTCTCCCAACTAGGGCATTCATATTGAAAATGCCCTAGTTTCAGGCATTTGTAGCACTGGACCAAGGCCTTGTCGAAGGGTTGCCTACCCCTGCCTCGGCCTCTTCCTCTAGAACTTCCACGAGCTCTTCCTCTTCCTTCAACTTTCTGCTCATCTCGTCCTCCACTCTTCCCGGTATTAGTGATGTTCAAAGCATGCTCTTCCTCTTTCTGTCCTTGCATCCGTTGTTCATGGACTAACAGACTGCTTTGAAGCTCGTCAATGGACATGATGGACAGATCATTGGACTCCTCAATGGAACAGACAACATAGTTGAACTTGGGAGTCATTGACCTCAAGATCTTCTCAATGATCACAATCGGCTCCATTCTGTCTCCATGCGCCTTCATCTTATTGGCGATGGTCAATGTTCTGGCAAAGTACTCATCAACTTTTTCACCTTCCTTCATACCAAGAATCTCGAACTCTCTCCTCAAAGCCTGCAGCTGAGCCCGTTTCACTTTGGTAGAGCCTTGATACTTCATTTTCATCGAATCCCATATAGCCTTCGCAGTCTCCTTATTGAGTATGGTCTCAATAATAGTTCTATCTATAGCTTGGAATAGATAGTTCTTGACCTTCAAGTCTTTCAGTTTCAGGTCTTCGGTGCTCTTGTGCTGCGCCTCTGTTGGCTCTAACCCTGCTACTGTTACAGGAACAGGAATTCCGTTCTCGATTAATCCTCAATATTCCTTCGATCTGAGGAAGTTCTCCATGAGCATGGCCCAATGGTCGTAATGACCATCGAACCGTGGAATCGCTGGCTGAACAAAACTGCTGTTCTCTGTTGCCATGATTTGCTGACTCTTCTCACTCTTGCTCCTTCTATAAGAAACTGCAGTTTCTTAGAACACTCAATCAGGCCCCTATGAAGAGGCTCTAATACCACTTGTTAGCTCTCAGAAATACAACAAAGAATGTTTAGGCTGAAGCACTTGTTTATTGAATAGCAAAAAGCAATGGCTTTATACAAGCCTGTTACAAAAGAAGTTAAACAGAAATATAAACCACGTTCACAACTCCTAAGAACGTGATGAGTGGGTCTAAGACCAATTCAAAACAGATTACCCTACAAACCAGGGCATTATTAACACTCCTAATCCTATAAAAACTCCTAATCCTATAACAATTCTAATGCTTCAACATTATATGCCTGAATACCTGCCTTGAATTTCTGGTGATGCTTACCATCTCTCCAATATAAATTGCACCAGAAGAGATCTAGAGTTGAAAAAAAATTATTGCGAAAGCTCCATATATAAATATCTTGAAAATGGATAAGATGAAAACCCAAATCGTCGTCTTTAGACTTGCAATGGAGGCCCAAAGGCGCACCTCGAGCTATGTCATTCTTGATGTGTACAATTATTTTGCCAGGGTAAGCTACATGGGCAACTGCTAAATCACTGCATAACATTAGCATCGTAACAACCACAACAAGTCGATCAACATGGGAACAATCATTGAAACCTCTCATAGCTATTGCCATGTTGAAAAAAAAAATGTAAAGATGTTTACATTTATAATCAAATCAAATGCCTCATTATGATTAAATCAAAGATTGGGACAAGATATAATTGTTCCAACAATGAAGGCATTTTTTTTTAAAGATATAATATTTGTACAATTTTGACTTATTTATGAGAGTTATCAAATTTATTTGTACTAATGCATGTTGACTATTTATTGAGTTTTTTTATAATGTAATTTTGATATGAATTTTCTTATAAAAATTATTTAAATGTACAAGCGCCCACGACTTTTATGCAACACAAGCAATTGCGCGGAGTCATGTTTCTCAATAAAAGAGGTTAACTAGGCAAAAAAAAATGTATATTTAGAAAAAACTAAAACTGAAATATATGATGCCGAATCTCCAACAAAATTCTTTCTAAATTTTTTCATCACATTTTTCTAATAAAAGCTTTAAGTTTTCAATATATTATATTTTCACAAAAACACTAACCCCTGCTTAGTATATGGGAAAGAAAAGCTAATAACCCTGACATTTATTTTCAGCATGAAGATGGAACATGAAGAAGTATGTATAAGGAGTTTAAATGGTAACATTTAAATTTTTAATAAAAGTTATTAATTAATGATTTCTGTGTTTTTTAACAATATTTCAATCAATTCGATCTTGTTTGATGGAAATACCGGAAGATTTCTTAAAGGGGCGTTTGTTGGAATATTAAACATACTCCAATTCTTCATGGGCCTAAAATTGTTTATGTGATTATCTATGGTAGTACCGTGTGAATTTACGATGTAGTTGTATGATTGGTACCCACCGATATAGTTGTAGTCCCACGACCCTGCTTTTACTTTTGCTTATGATTGGATTCGCCTTCTCTACTTCATAGCTCAGCACCATGGACATGCTTCAACTTGGTTCGGGCAATTCATAAATAACTTGCAAAGCTCAACAACAGACTGTCTTGCTAGTTTAATGCCTGCTACATCTTTTATTGAAATCGCGCCTAGTTCATTTGTTGAAGACATAAAGAAAATTATTTTTAACGATGTAACTGGGGAAATATGTAAAAGGATGTAACTAGTACCAATGATTTATGTCAAGGGTTATTGGATCCCTTTTAAAACCCACGCTTATTTTCCAAAAAAATATTTTATATATTAAGCAATAAGCTATGATACTAAAATGTGGGATATTAGATCAAAAGTTATAAATGGAACCACAAAATTTATAGTGATTTATGATTTGGTATCATAATTAATTTTGAGTTTATGATTTACTTTTTGAGGTGAGTGATTTAAATTTTGGCGAAAGGTCAAACAGAGGTGTTGTTTATGATTTAAATTTTGAGTTTATGATTTACTTTTTGAGGTGAGTGATTTATGGCTAGAGGTAAACTTCTAGGGCTGAATCATCCACCAATTTAGGGCTGCGAAGGTTGCCATTCAGGACGATTTAGGGTTACGAGGACTGCGATCCAAAGACCATGTCAGGGTTGCACGAGGCTGAGTCATGAGTATTCTTCTCAAAATCTTTAATGCAATTTGTGTTCTTGCTTGACAGTGGAGTAATTGATGATGGCAGTTGATGATGGGAGTAAATCAGTGGTTAAAATCGAAAGGAATGAGTTTGGGATTACAAAGACCATAGGTGGTTTCTTCCTGTTTTAATCAAGTGCAAAATTTGAGGCTAAGGTTTTTTTGGAATCTAATAAGGGAGTTTGGTTAGGGTTACTGCTCGAAAAAGCTATGAGAGTAGGCAAACACAGCTTCACTGCCAGTCGGAAAGAAAGGAATCGATAGATGATGGTGGTGAAAGAGTCAATAAAGGTGGTGTTTTCCTTTCAATCATGGTTGGTTGGCGCTTTGAAACCCCTCCATGTCCTAGGTCTTATGCTGAAGTGATTTCAAACAACAGTTTCTATTATCCCAATTCCTTAGTTGTAAGGAAAGAGTCGGAGAAATCGGCTAATATTAGGCACGATTATCCGCTTCATTTCCTCTTCAGAGTTCTTGGGGTACCTCTTCCTTAGGTGGAGCATCTTGTTGGAGTTAATAGGGTCAATTTGGTGAGGACGGCGATTAACTCCAAGATCTGTGATGTCGGGTGGGCAATCCGCCTTACTGGTGTTTGTTAATGCCAAATAGAGGGTTGGCAATCAGCAGCAGCAGGTTTGGAAACCCAGAGCTCGTGACTTTTCCGAAACATCTCTCCGACAGGCCGTAGAATCAGAGCAACCCCCATTGGTGCAACCGAGTGTTGTTCTGAGTAGTGAAAATTCGCCAGACCCGACTTCATGACCGAGTTCGTTACATAAGAGGAAAGACCTTCTGGTAAACTCTCCGACCTATGTATCTAAGTCGGAACAATGTGTTGCCTACTGAAAATTGTGGACTTTGATTGGAAGGGGAGCAGATTAGAGCTGAGGACAGAATCCAGGAACAAAGAGCTACTACTTATCAAGTCTCGTATCTCGAGGCAGTAGAGAATGACATTTTCAATTTGGACCCTCTTTTGAACAAGTTTGCAAACACAAGATAATAGAGCCTGTAAACAAGCCAAAAAAGGTGCAAAGAGATTGATATCTCATTTGAGCCAATTTCTCAGTCTTCCCAACTAGGTCATCTCTCATGTTAAAACAAAGGCAAGTGAAATCAGACATTCCTTATAAATCGGGGCGGGTGGAACAATTTGATGCAAATGTTGAATTGTAACGGAGCTTAACTTCTAATCCGATTCAGGATAACAGTCTTCCTTTCCCGTCAGGTTTTGAACCTTCCGCTGAGCATCTTGAAGGAAGTTCTTCGATGCTTGTTCATTTGGGAGCTCTGCCAGGTTTTGAAGCTCCTTTAACCGATCAATCTTCTACCAAAGCCGCCTCAACCCAGCCCATAGGGATTACTTCGGGTGAGTGTTCAAGGGCCAATATTGGTAGTGATCTCAGTGGTTTAGGGCGGTGTTCTGTTGAACCAGAGCTTAGCAGCAATGAGAACAAAGTTCGTTCATCTTTCAAAAATATCGGTCATTTGATAGGGGTTGATCTCAGCCTAGATGCAGATCGGGCCTTGGACATGGTGCAAGTTTTGTATTCAGGTTGAGGTTTTTTGCCAATTCTGTGACGAGTTTGTGGTTCTCGTTTCTTTCGAGTCTGATTTTTGCTGAGATCTTGTGTCAATTTTCTTTTTCATCTTGCAACACACCAAAACCTTATAAGAATAACCAACTTGTAATGCTCAAACATGATGTGGGTCAAATTTGTGAGCATATATACTTAGTGTGATAGGGACGGAAAAAACTTTACATTTTTTGGTTGATAAAACTTTGAAAGAAAGATAAGATGTTAAGCATCTTTGGGTGAGGCAAGACATAATTGAATTGAAAATATTGATTGAAAGTAGCATTTTTGTTTCATCTCAAGTGGTATTGTTTTGTCTACCTCTAAACCATTTTTCTTGGATTAAATTCTACAATTCCCATATATATTTGGTGTTTGTTTGACTTGAAAATGGATGGATTTAATCTGATAACTTAATTAAGAGAACTTTTTATCTAATAATTGATGATGACACAATCTCTACTTAGCTTAATTTGATCTTTTCGGAAGTGCTACATAAGAAGATTATTGATGGTTTGTGACAAGGATTGTGAATGTGATTTCATGAAATTATACGAAATTTTCGTTATTTTAAATTACGAAAAGAAAAAGACATTACACTAAATTAACATTTTTGTAACAATCCAAAAAATAGTAACACTTTTGAGCTATAACAATCCATAAAACAATTTTACACATTTTCACAAATAAAGTGATTCAATAATTGTATCATCAGAAATAGTATGGGCTTACAAGTGATGTTATTCATGGTGATCTCATTTATTGTATCATTTTTTTTGTAGTTGTTTTTCATTTTGTTGACTAAATTTAGTTTTGACTTAAAATTGCTTGGTGGACTGGATTGTAATCGCTCAAAAGTTATCTTATTTTTTAAGTTGTTACAAATATGTTAATTTGGTGTAGTGAGGGCGAAAGAAAAAAAAGTACATTTTTCGATGGTTTTTATTTTTTTAAAAAATTTTGATTACATTTTTTTTGAGGATTTTTTTCAAAAACTTTGATATTTTTTCATAAATTTCGAGTTTTTTCTTCTAATTATCAAATGTTTTAATTATTTATTAATTTTGAAACTAATTCCTAATTTCCTATTTATCACTTCTATTATCTAATATCTTGATTTTTTTAACTACCCATTGATTTTTTAATTATAGGTTATTTTTGTTTCATTTAATGTGTTTAATACATTTATTTTACTTGCATATTATTTTCATATATTTAATATACCATCGAAATTCATTATATATTTCATGTATTCTCAAAATTTTTATGTTTTTTCATTACACACCGAAATATTTCTTAAAATCAGGAAACCAAAATTAACTCGAAAAACGAAATCACAATCCTTGGTTTATGTTCATGTTTGGGTGTAGGGTTTGCAAGTGTTTTCCGTGTATTCCTTCTTGGGTGCTATTAGTCCTCGAAATTTAGTCAGACACCTAAATTCAAACTTAACTATTATTTCATGAATCTGAACTACCGGAAAGTACCCAAACTTTCTAATGTCAAAATTGCTCTTCATTAATGACACCTAAGAAGAAATACACATGGAACTAATGAAGAAATGTAAATAAAGAAATTTGAAATTGATACTGAAGACAGATAAAAAATGAAAACAATGGCAGTAAATCACAAATAAGGAATGGAGCTGGAAGATATTGGAAATGAGATTTTCAATGCACTGTTGTGGAGGTCCATGTTTCAAGATGTTGAGAAAGATGATGATGGCAGAATAAACAGGTGTAAGATGCATGATCTTGTGCACGATCTGGCTTGTTCAATCGCAGTGAATGAGTGCTCACATGTGGACATTGGTGTTGGCGTGCCGACGATAGAGTCAGCCGATGGAAATATGAGACATTTGTTACTGCATGCATCAAGCTCGCGTGTATCTTTGCCCAAAGCCCCGCCATTGCTGCGTACATTCTTGTTGGTGGATGCATATCAAGTTAACAGTGCTCTTTGTTCAGCCTTGTCAAATCTTGTATTCCTCCGAGTTTTAGATTTGAGTAACTCAGGAATCCAAACATGGGAAATTCTAGCTGGCCTGGGTCAGCGCCTGGGTGGCCGCCTGGGAGGCTCCTCGGCATGTGCCAAGGAGGGTGTCTTGCACATGCTTAAAGTTTTCAAAAAAAAAAAAAAAGCGGGAAACTGAAATTTGAATTTCAAAACTGAAATTTGAATTTCATTACTGAAATTTAAGAGGGAGGGAGGGCAAGTGGCAAGTGGTCAGGCAAGTGGCTTTGGCAACTGGGGGAGAGCGGGGGCAGCAGCTAGAGGGAAAGGGAAAGCAAGCATTGGAGATGCTCTGGGATTGAAAGCCGGCCCTAGAGCATCTCCAATGCTTGCTTTCCCTTTCCCTCTAGCTGCTGCCCCCGCTCTCCCCCAGTTGCCAAAGCCACTTGCTTGACCACTTGCCACTTGCCCTCCCTCCCTCTTAAATTTCAGTAATGAAATTCAAATTTCAGTTTCCCGCTTTTTTTTTTTTTTTGATTTTGAAAACTTTAAGCATGTGCAAGACACCCTCCTTGGCACATGCCGAGGAGCCTCCCAGGCGGCCACCCAGGCGCTGACCCAGGCCAGCTAGAATTTCCCATCCAAACATTACCGATTCCAGTAAGCAATCTCAAACACCTGAGGTACCTCCATCTTTCTTACACCTATATAACATCATTGCCCGAATCTATTTCTAGCCTAAGTAATCTGCAAGTACTGAACCTAGCCTATTGTTCCAAGCTAAAAATGTTACCGAAGAGCATGAGTAACATGAACAGCCTAAGACACCTAAACATTTGGGGATGTGACCAGCTAACTTGCATGCCACGTGGAATGGGGCAATTGGTTCACCTCCAAACTTTGAGCATCTTCATCGTCGGTCTAAAGAGTGGACATTTCATCAAAGAGTTGGAAGGGCTGAGCCTAAGAGGAGAATTGAGCATAAAAGGTCTTGAGCATGTGACAAATTCAGAGGATGCTAGAAAAGCTAAATTGCTGGAGAAGAAAAATCTTGGCTCTGTAAGTCTTGTTTGGTCCAATCCCAGCACGCAAGAACATGCAACAGATGTGATGGAAGGCCTCCAACCTCATCCAAATACAAAAGATTGTCCATTCAAGGCTATGGAGGTCTGAACTTTCCAAACTGGTTGGGAGTCTCATTCCTTCCAAAGTTAGTGCATATTTCTCTCATAGACTGTACAAGAATCACGACTGTACCACATCTTGGCCAGCTGCCTTTTCTTACAGATCTGTGTATGAGTGGACTGAGTTCTTTGAGATCCATTGGCAATGAATTATATGGTGACGGTCAAGGCATCCCGAAAGCTCTCGCATCACTTGAAAAACTCGAACTGTGCAATATGCCTGAACTGGAGGTCTGGTCTTCATTTGATGATAATAGAAGCCAAGTGCCAATGTTCCCGGGACTGAAAAGCTTAACTATCGACAGTTGTCCTAAGTTGACAACATTCCCATTTCCATTGTCTGTCGAGTACTTGAGACTAATGAAAAGCAACGAAATGGTACTGAGATTGTTGAGGAGCGACCTTACTCGCCTTTCTGACCTTGAAATTTCAGGTTTTGATGAGCTGATCTCATTTCCAGAAGATTTGCTTGTAAACCTTAACGCATTGAAAGAGTTGAATATTGCTTCATGTGGAAAGCTTCAGTCTCTGCCGACACGACTGGAAAATCTCACTGCACTGAAAACCTTGGATATTTCTGACTGTCCGGAGCTGAGTTCTCTCAGCGAGGGATTGCAAAACCTCACCTCTCTCACAATTTGCGGCTTAGTGATTGCGATGGTGTAAAGTCTCTGCCAGTCCTGGAGAGGTGTTCACTTAGAGAATTAAGCATCCAGCATTGCCGCAATTTAAAATCTCTATCAGAGGGACTGCAACATCTAACAAGTCTCGAAGATTCGCTCATCAATGGGTGCCCAGAGCTGGAATTTGCACCAGGAGATTTTACGCAACTCGTTTCACTTCGAAGACTGGAACTATGGTCCTTAGAAAAGCTGATATCTCTGCCAGATGGATTGCAACATGTCTCGTCACTTGTATATATAGAGATATCGGGTTGTTCCAATCTGGCATTCTTACCAGAGTGGCTGGGCAATTTAACCTCACTTAAAGTTTTAAAGATTCGGAGGTGCAATAATCTCAAGTTCTTTCCGGAAGCAATGCAACGCCTCACAGCTCTACGAACTCTGACTATTGAAGAGTGTTCTCATGAGCTAGAAGAACGATGCAAGGAGAATGGAGAGGACTGGCACAAGATTTCACACATCCCGAAGATCATCATCGAGCGATCCACAAGGCAAATTACAAGAAGACAGAGGTTTGGAGTTGGCTTGCAGCAATTGAGGAGGAACTGTTTCAAGTAGCAACAGAGTACACAAACATTAAGCGGAGTGGCATGGCATATAAACATGGAGTTTGTCAAGTAGTTGTATTTCCAATCTAATTTTCAGTATTTTGCTACTTGCTATTAATTCAAATGTTCATTTGTACTAATAACAAATACATTCTTGAGAAAACAAACATTTAAGTGCAATTCAAGACAGACAATATAACTTTTTGAACATTAGAGAACATAACTCATCGCAAAAATTAATTATGTGTTATGACACAAAAAATCCAAAATAAATATACACACTCTCTTTAATCTCCTTTAGTGTTTGTTTAGTTTCTCATCCATCTATGGTTCCATATAATCCCCTTTTGTATCTTCTTCTTCTTCCTTCCTTCCTTCTCTATCACCTCTATATATTTAAAACAAAACAACACTAAACAAAACCCTTCTCCATTGTCTCAGCGGCCCCCTTCCCTGTCTTAGAACCCAGTCATGTGTTTGAACCTAGTCGACGGTATATTTATCAGTTTATGGTGTGTTGATCAGTTCTGATCTTTGATAGGTTACAGAATCCTCAAACCCAACTCACTTTTAAAAAAAAAAAAAAAAAAACAAATTGTTTGTGGTTAGAGAATTAGGTTTGTGCAATTAGAGTGACGTCGAAGGATGGTGAATTTATTGAGATGCATATAAATATCTCAAGGACTTTTATCATTTTTTCCAGGTTACGTCTCAACACCATTGTGCCAAACGCCATGGTTATCATAAACATATTGAGAATTCAATCATCCTCTCGAGATCATGTGATGTCATCCTGATTGTAAAAATTCTTATTTTTCTAATATTTTTTAGACTTGTAAAAACACAACGGTTGTGATGACCATGTGCTTTTTGACTCTTATTCTAACATCATTCATTTCAAGCAACTTCCAATTCAATCTCTTTTTGCTTTTCCTATTTCTTCAGTCTCTCATTTCCAATCTATGCTATAGAGCTTTTATTTATTTTATTTATTTATTTAAGAATAAACTATGCACCTGTCTCACGCGCAAGGTACATCATTTACTCAATAAATTCTTCTAACGCTACCAAATCCGATATAGACCATCAAGGGATCCTTTATTCATTTCCCTAAATTTTTATAGTATTCCAATTGATAACTCCATTTCACGTATTTTTGTATTTATTTTCCTCACATTTTTGTCCATTCCATTATTTTAATTCTTGAAGATATATTCAATAAGGTACTGTTTCGTACATCATTTGTACTTATAATTAGAAAAATGTATCCCACCTAATTAAATCTGGCCCCCACTCAATTAATTGTTGTCATTTGGTCATCAACACTGACTCGGATACACCTCAACATATATAATTATAGTTGCTTAATTACTAAACTTGAATTACCTAACTTTGTTCAGGTTTAATTCTAAGTTTTTTATTTTTTATTCCACCGTTTACAAAATTTACTCGTATACTATAATTGTATTAAAACCGTATTGTGGCTAAAGAATATAGTCAAGTTGAAGGTATTAATTACAAAGAGACATTTGTTCATGTTGCTAAATTGACTATTGTTCGTCTTCTCCTTGATCTTGCAGCCACACAGACACAAGGTTGTCATTTATATCAACTTGATGTTAACAATGTTTTTCTTTATGGTGATATTTTTGAGGATTTGTACACGAGTCTTCTTCCTGGATTCGGTCGAAATGAAGAAACTCGAGTATGCAAGTTGAACAAGTTATTATATGGTCTCAAACAAGCCTCGAGATAATGGTTTCTTAAGTTATCTTTTGCCCTCATATCAGCAAGCTACAATCAATTTAAGAATGTTTACTCATTATCCAAAAACACAGATTGAAAAGCCGGAATTTCGACCAAAATTATCCCAAAGGTCAATATAAGTTGGGTCTCAGGCCCAATTGTCAAACCGACAGTGTCATGGAACAGCTGGAGCTTATATTGAATCATTTGTAGTCAATTAACCATCATTTTCTGCATAATATATGGAAGAGTGAAAATTGCTGTGTTTTTAAGTTAATTTCAAGTGATAATATTGGCATTCATATATCAACAAAGCGGCAGAGAGGCCTATGGACAATGTGGTTGGGCTTAAGTCCTGATTTTATCTATTCACAAATTACTTAGATGTTTGACAATTAGCTCCCAGTGAGGTATCAGGTCAACGGTAGACGGATGGAATCACAAGTTTAGGAGGCGAATTAAAAGTTAGACAGTCAATTACAAGTCCACATAGCTTACAATAGCGTTAAAGGACACCTCTTAGCGTAACCATCACTTTTTCATGAGCTAGGTGCTTTTACAACACGCCACCCTCATTGTATCGAATTCTATATTTCTTTTTAATGCATGCTAATGTCGAGCTTGGTTTTGGCATTCAAACTTGGAATCTCACTCGCCATTCAACACACATAATATTCAACTTCCAGTCCTCCCAAGTCAAACACTTAGCACCCCAAGATGCCTGCATGCATGAAAGTGATGATAAACACTGAACCATGCAACCAGCTCATCTCTCTATCTTCTTCATATAATCTGATCTCTCTCACTTTCATGGTGGGGAATGGGCGTAACAGATTTCTTCTCAGCACCTTTTCCTCACTTTTTCTTTCATGTTTTTTGCCTGAAAACTAGACTGTTTTGGCATCTTAATTAGACTGAAAACTAGGCTGAGCCACACATATTGAGGGTTCACTAACCAAAACACATTGAAAATTATTGAAAATATATTGAGAATATTCTGATTGATTGGGAATATTTGTATTAGGAGGGTTGCTTATTGAGTCAAAATTGTATAATAGTTTTAAGGAAGTTAGCAGATTATATTGTGAATATTCTCACAATATTCTCTTGATTAGTTTGTATATAAACAGGAGAATGGAATGAGAAAGGTAGAACAATACACACAAAATCAATTCTTTTGTGTCTAATATTTCATCATGGTATCAGAGCCTATCATACGAGTATCATAAAGGGAGAAAAGGTACCTGATCGAAACCTCTTTGAATAAAAAGGATCTCTTTGAATAAGAAGGAACGAAGAAGAAGAAGAAGAAGAAGAATCAAACATCTGGCCTGTGCGATTCAGATCTGGCCTGATTCAGATCTGATCGAACCTCTGGCCTGATCGAACCTCTGATCGAACCTGATCGAAGACTGAACTATCAAAACCTCTGATCGAATACTGAACTATCAAACCTGATCGAAGACTGAACTATCGAACCTGATCGAACCTGATCGAAACCTCTGATCGAACCTGATCAAAGACTGAACCTGATTGAACCTGATCGAATCTGATCGAAGACTGAACCTGATCGAATCTGATTGAACTTGATTGAACCAACATCCTTAACCATCAAGACTGAACGAAGAAGTTCTGATCGAACTTTTGATCGAAGAAGACGAAGCAGGAACCTCTGGTTTGGTTGAGAACCTCTCGATATTTATCAAGCCAGGGTACCAATCGGCCAAAAGAGGAGCAGTCAGAACCTCTCGCTGTGATTCTCTCTGTTTATGTTTCTCTGTTTCTCTGTTTCTCTGTTTGTGAAATGAATAAGTAAAAGAAAAGGAAAGAAAAGAAAAGAAAAAATCTCTGTTTCTCTACGTGAGGAGCAGTAAGAGCTGCAACTTTAATTCTTTCTGCGGCATTTTGAGATCTCTCTTTGAACACCGATCATGGCCGGCGGTGAAGTCTCTACTGGTGAAACTCGGAAGACGATTTCACCTTACGACATCACTTCCCTTGATAATCCCGGACTTTCAATTACTCAGGTTTAATTGAAAGGGGACAATTATGATGAATGGGCTCGTTCGTTTCGAACGGCCTTGAGGGCCCGGAAGAAATTTGGGTTCATTGACGGAACTATCACACAACCTGGCGAGCAGTCACGAGACCTCGAAGACCGGTGGACTATCAACTCACTTTTGGTGTCCTGGATCCGAAATACCATCGAACCTACGCTACGTTCCACTATCTCTCATGTGGAAATAGCGCAGGATCTCTGGAATGATATCAAGGATCGATTCTCCATTACTAACGGACCACGGATTCAACAACTGAAATCAAATCTTGCAGTTTGCAAACAGAAGGGGCTGACCATAATGGACTACTATGGGCGACTCAAGCAACTTTGGGATGAACTAGGTAATTTCGAACAATTACCGACGTGCAAGTGCGGGAAGTGTACATGCAATCTTGCTTCAATTCTGGAGAAAAAACGGGAGGAAGAAAAAGTACATTTGTTTCTTATGGGTTTGGATGACAATTTGTACGGAACAGTGAGATCCAATATATTGGCTCAAGATCCGTTGCCAAACATGAACAAGGTATACTCAATTCTCATTCAAGAGGAGCGAGTAAAGAAAATCGCTCGCGGCAAGGAAGAACACGGGGAAATTATGGCCCTTGCCACTCGAACCCGTCTTGACGAAAAGGATAAATCTAGTACGGTGTGTTCCCACTGTAAAAGGACGGGGCATGAATCTAACAATTGTTTTGCCTTGCACGGATATCCGGAGTGGTGGGGTGACCGACCCCGAAGCGATGGGA
This sequence comes from Berberis thunbergii, assembly GCA_003290165.1. Lineage (NCBI taxonomy): Eukaryota > Viridiplantae > Streptophyta > Magnoliopsida > Ranunculales > Berberidaceae > Berberis > Berberis thunbergii. The sequence continues at coordinate 449,263 of QNQO01000664.1, read as the reverse complement.
AAAGTGCTGGTCCTGGTCGCGGTAGAGGGCAGTCAAGTCTTCGAGGCCGTGGTCGAGGAACCAAGGGTACGCATTGTGCCAACGTTGCTCAAACAGGTTCTGCTGGGGCAGGAGTGACCGAGACAGATACATCTCCACTGCCTGGGCTGAATACCGATCAGTGGCAGACACTTCTCCAAATGCTGGGCGGGTCAAAATCCGCAACGACCGATAAGATGACTGGTAAGCCTTGGATTATTGACACATGAGCCTCGAATCACATGACTGGCATGATTGGGGATCTCCGTGACTTAAAGGCGATTGCTCAATGTCCCGTGGGATTGCCATATGGGAGTAGCGCTATCGCCACTAAAGAGGGGACGGTCACTCTTGAAAGAAATTTATGTTTGAAAAATGTTCTTTATGTGCCAGGGCTAACTTGCAATTTAATTTCTGTGTCGCAATTGACTGATCACTATAACTGTTTTGTCCAATTCACTAATGATCTGTGTGTTATACAGGACCGCACTTCGAGGATGCTGATTGGTGCGGGTGAACGACGGGATGGACTCTATTTCTTCTGAGGGCTGCCACAGGTTCACGCAATAAAGGCCAATAATGTGGTGTCTCTTGATCTATGGCACCAGCGACTGGGTCATCCATCTCTATAAGTAACAAAGTTAGTTCCCGAAGTAAGTTTTAGTGAAACGAAAAATCGCTTGAATAAAAATTGTGATGTCTGTCAGAAGGCAAAGCAAAGTAGAGATAAGTTTCCAGTTAGTGAACATAAAGCTACGACCATTTTTTAACTTATTCACACTGATCTATGAGGACCTTATAGAACAACTTCTTCTTGTGGTGCTTTTTATTTTTTGACCATTGTTGATGATTTTTCCCGTGCTGTATGGATTTACTTACTTGTTGATAAGAAAGAGGTCTCTCATACTCTTCAAATGTTTTTTCGATGGTTAAGAGACAATTTGATAAAGAGGTAAAAATCTTGCGGAGTGATAACGACACTGAATTCACTTGCCTGCGACAATATTTTCTTGATCACGGGATTGTTTTTCAAACATCTTGTGTGGGAACACCTCAACAAAATGGGCGGGTTGAACGGAAACACCAACATATTTTGAACGTAGCTCGGGCGCTGCGTTTTCAGGGCTCTCTTCCTATTGAGTTTTGGGGAGAATGTGTGTTGACGGCTGGATACTTGATAAATAGGACTCCCTCCTTGGTCTTGAATGGGAAAACACCCTATAGTGTTCTATATGGCAGCACACCCACTTATGATCACTTGCGCATTTTGGGGTCCTTGTGTGTATGCGCATGTATAGACGGGGGATAAGTTTGCCAGTAGAAGTCGAAGGTGCGTCTTTGTTGGGTACCCTTATGGAAAAAAGGGATGGCGTTTGTATGACTTGGAGAAACGAGACTTCTTTGTTTCTCGTCATGTTGTATTCTTGGAAGGAGTTTTTTCCTTTGCAGATCATTTTAATTTAGACCACGATGGTCTGCCTAATATTGAGGCTGTTCACGAGGACTTTGAGGAGACATCTACGGCTATTTTGAGGGGGGTGTTGAGGAGTTTGTACAACCAGATGGGGCTGTTGGGCAGTCGGCATGTGCCGAGGATGGGGCAAATGCTGGTGCCGAGGTGATTGTACAGCCAGATGAGGCTGCTGGGCAATCGGCTTGTGCGAACCAGGAGGACAACCTGGACGCAAGTCAGGAAGATGTGTTGGGCAGGGGTCAACGCAGAAGGCAAGCCTCGGTACGACTCCGTGATTATGTTACTCATACCATTCGGAAAATGAGTCTATCCGTACCAGCTTCACCCGTACCACGGCATTCCTCAGGTACACCCTATCCTATAGCACATTATGTGAATTGTGATAATTTTTCTATGCGACATAGACATTTTCTTGCAGCCTTGACAGCAAATCGGGAACCTGTGTGCTATTCTGAGGCCGCGAAAGACAGCCGCTGGAGAGATGCCATGCGACGAGAAATTGAGGCTCTTGAGATTAATGAAACCTGGGTTGTAGCAGACTTGCCACCAGGAAAGAAAGCTCTAGGATGCAAGTGGGTATACAAGATCAAGTATAACTCTGATGGTATCATTGAGCGATTGAAGGCTCGGCTGGTTATTCTTGGCAATCATCAAATTGAAGGAGTTGATTATACAGAGACTTTTGCTCTAGTAGCTAAGATGGGTACAGTAAGGGTCTTTCTTGCCGTTGCGGCTGCCATGAATTGGGAAGTCCATCAGATGGATGTTCACAATGCATTTCTACATGGTGACCTTGCGGAGGAGGTATACATGAAATTACCACCCGATTTTCAGGTGGGGACTTCTGGAAAGGTGTGCAAGCTTAGGAAATCATTATATGGGCTGAAGCAGGCACCCCGATGCTGGTTTGCTAAACTGTCAACTGCTTTGAAGAATTATGGTTTTCGGCAATCTTATTCAGATTATTCTTTGTTTACTCTACAAAGAGGTGCGGTTCAGCTCATTGTTCTTGTCTATGTCGATGACCTTATCATCTCTGGGCGTAATCCGGGGGATATACAAAAATTCAAGGGTTACCTCAGTGTTTGTTTCCATATGAAATATCTGGGTCCTTTAAAGTATTTCTTGGGGGTCGAAGTAGCACGCGGACCAGATGGGTTTGTGCTTTGTCAACGCAAATACGCGCTAGATATCATCTCTGAGGCCGGATTGCTAGGGGCAAGGCCCGCGGCGGTGCCATTGGAACAGAATCATCGACTCGCCTTGTCCAAGAGTCCAGAGCTCGCTGACCCGGAGCCTTACTGTCGCTTGGTGGGACGGCTAATTTATTTGTGTTTCACTCGACCCGAATTATCTTATAGTGTTCATGTTTTATCTCAATTTATGCAACATCCTCGGGCGGACCAATGGGAATCTGCTTTGCGGGTGGTTCGGTACTTAAAAGGTAATCCAGGTCAAGGTATACATTTGAGTAGTAAGTGTGACATGCAGTTACATGGGTGGTGTGACGCTGACTGGGCCGGATGCCCTTTGACTCGGCGGTCCCTCACTGGTTGGTTGGTGTTCTTTGGGAACTCGCCGGTATCTTGGAAGACAAAGAAGCAACATACAGTATCCCGCTCCTCCGCAGAGGCGGAATATCGGTCTATGGCTATGACTACATGTGAGTTGAAATGGCTTAAAGCTATTTTAGCTAGCCTCGGGATGCCTCACACACGTCCTATGTCTCTTCATTGTGATAGTCAGGCGGCTCTCCATATATCTCAAAATCCCGTTTTTCATGAACGGACAAAACATATTGAGGTCGATTGTCACTTTGTCCGTGATGACATTGTTGCTGGACATATCAATCCCACATTTGTCCCATCCAATGAGCAACTCGCTGACATTTTCACAAAAGCATTGGGCAAACGACAATATGAGTATCTACTTCGCAAGTTGGGCATACGGGATCTCCATGCACCAACTTGAGGGGGGGGTATTGAGAATATATTGAGAATATTATGATTGATTAGGAATATTTGTATTAGGAAGGTTGTTTATTGAGTCAAGATTGTATAATAGTTTTAAGGAAGTTAGCAGATTATATTGTGAATATTCTCTTGATTAGTTTTTATATAAACAGGAGAATGGAATGAGAAAGGTAGAACAATACACACAAAATCAATTCTTTTGTGTCTAATATTTCATCAGAAATCAGCTTTTCTTTCAGGTTTTCTCTATTCTCTACCCATGCAAACCTGCCACACTTCATCTCCTTCTCTGTCAGCTTAACCATTGATGTTATCTATTGTTGCATGTCAGCCATCTGTTCTGGAGGAGACCAGGTGGATAACTTCCCATAATGTTAATGAACAAAAATGTTAGGCTGTTTTGAAAATAAACAGTAAATTCGACAAGGATGTAATGTATTGGTCTTAACCATATATAACAGTCTTATATGGTCTGAAATTTAGGTTTTTAATTCATATTTTATACACTTTTAATTTGTGTTATCAAGAAGTCATTTAAATGGAATGTTCTATAATATATTGGACAACATAAGTTATGTGGGTGGTTGTGGTTCTATCACGGGCAATCTAATGAATAAATTAATTTCTCGCAATTGATGATTTTATATTTATTATTACGAGTTGTGTGTGTGTTTTTGATAAAAACATAATGCATATATATATATATTAAGAATTTCGGTTACAATATTGAAGTTTTGCCACAGTGGCTAGTTGGTGAGCCTTATAGTTAAGGTCCCTACTGATAAATTTATAAAAACCATAATGGATGATTTGTAAGTAGTCGCCGTATGCTGGTGATGAGGAGTCGCCATACCCAGTTCATGGCCACCAAAAGAAACTGCAAATCATCTTGCAAGATGGAAATAAGATTTTCGGAATCTCCCAACAAAAAACTTGTTCTCAACTGCCGTGCTTGGATGAGGAGAAGAGCCACCTCAGCTGCATGGCATTCAGCCATTGTACTGTCCGTTACCTTGCCACAATAGGGCATAGCACCAGAGCTGGGAGCTCACCTTGAAAATTGATCGCCAAAACACCAATTATGCCTTGTTGTGATGAGGCAAAGAAGTTGACATCATAAGTAACAACAATTGTATCTGGATCCTGATGGTGAGGAATGGGTCTGAGGTCAGAGGATCTAGAATTGAGGGGGTGATTCTTTACTATTTGAATTTGATCAAGAATAAGTTGTATCCTGGTAGCTTTTATGATATAAGATTCAAACCCGACCACATTATGTTCTCATTATGGATTCATGGATGAAAGTTACCTAGTATTATAATTAAGTAAAATAGTATAGCGGCTGGCTGGCTGGCTTAGTCTTGGCGGGATCAAAATGTTGGCATAATTTGTTTAGAAGATGAAAGAGTATTCGAGCGGGTACATGCCAATAATTGGTAAGAATTAGCCTAGTTGGTAAGACTTGCAACAAATAATAATATCACAAATCCATGTTGAAAGTGTGCCAAAGGGCATTTAACTAGTTCATACATGCATCCCAAATTCAAGGACATAATAAAGAAAAATACCAAGTTCTTATTGCCGGGTGTCAATTAAATTCAATAACTAATAATTATCTACACCACTTATTCTATATATAAAATCCTCATTGGCCTTCAAAATTATCAACATCACTTATTCTATATATCAAGTCCTCATTGGCCTTAAAAAAGGATCACTAAACTTTGATCATGTGAAATTGGGTGTTTCAAGTTTTTAATATTCAAAATAAAAATTATCAACAAGTTATTTGTCCAAAAAGGTTTTTAATATTTATATAATATTGTACATAGGTTCAAAAAGGTTTGGGCAAGTAGTCCAAGCTAGAGTGCAACTCTTTCAACCAATTCCTTACTTCAAAGCCCATTTATAAACTATAGCTAGCAATATATCCTAAGAGCATCCACAAGTACAATTAGCAATTATTTGCAAAATTCTAGAGAGTCGGACCCCTAACGCTAGATTAGCCAGGGGGCTCTTTGTGTGTGTGTTTGTATTCGATTGGTAGATTATGAAGATCTCTAGGATGATGGAGGATATTGAGGCTCCCTGACGCACTTGACCGGGCTCTCTAGACGAACTGCAATTTTTAATATGAAGATAAACTTTGGGCTTATAAAAAAGAAAGTGTAAGTAGCTAGTAGCTAGGATTGTTTGCTAGAAACTTGACAAACCTCATCTGGTTGAGACCACAAGACAAAATTATTTAGCTGAAGATTGTTAATCTCTAGATCAGTTCAAGAAAAATTGTTATAAAGTATAGAGAATTTGTAAATAAAAAGATTCGATAGCTAGGTTTGATTAGTATATATACCAGTTTACGGACTTCGCTTGGGCTGCTAAATATGCAATTAGGCCAAATTGTTTGCCTATTGTGATTGTGGATGCCCTTAATCCATCTTCAGTGCTTCCCATGAATAATTTGCAAACCTTGATTCAAGAACAACCCTATGTTACATAAATTGCATGTACTAGTTGTTGTACAATCCCCTGATAATTATAAGTGTTCAAATGACTCATTCATGGGCAAGCCATGTGCATGCAAATGTACATAGAGAGGTACCATGATGTGTGAGACCTCGAGCTCCTTTTGATGATTTTGTACTTCACATCGACAACGGTTGTATTTGAAGGTGAAGCTTATCTAGAGAGCCAGGCCCCTAACGCCATATTTGTGTCAGGGGAGGCTCCCTTACACATTTTTATAGGAGAGATAATATTGAGGAGTTCTTGAGAAAATCTTGAGAAGGTCTATCTCCTAAAAACATGCAATAAAGCCTCCCTTGACACGAATCAAACACTAGATGCCTGACTAAAGAATTTTTGTGGAAGGTGACATTTCAACCTTATTGTCTCATAAATTTTGTGGAGGTATAATGGAAGTGAGAGCTGTTGACTTTTGTATGGAAACAAGATTGGGGCATAGAATGGGTAAATGTTGGAGCTAAATGAATGATGTTGTATTTAAGATTGAACTTAATAAATCCAAATCCAATGGTTGGGTGTTTGTTTTTCTTCTGAATGTAGTTAGTTAATTAGTGATTAAAATTGTCGACTCTTCTACTATTAGTTTGGTGGTTTAAGTTTCTATTTGAATGAAAATATGTGATTTTCCGCATGGGTAACCGCCATTGTGTGTACTTAGGCTGCAAGTTGGGCATGTTAGGAGTCGAAAGGTCTACGGATCGTGACCACAATCAACATACATTTTCTTATATCATATCTAATTCGACTTTAAATTACCATATGATCATGTTGTCCATGGCTAGCCACACAATTAGGTTTCTTTCACTTTAAATGCTTGAATTGGTTTAATTGCTCGTCCAACTTGTTTTTCCATGACCAACCTAAATTTCTTCAGACTTGCTCACCCAAATGTTCAATCAATTACAGGTTTGTTGGCTTCAACTCACCCAAGTTGCAACCCTAAATATCACTTGCGGTTTTGTTTTTTTTTTTTTTTTTTCAGTAATCCCTTCCATTCCAAATGTTGTCTGCTGGGTTCGAACGATGAATTTGTGATTCCATCACAATGTTAGATATGTCATGATTAACAAAATATAAATTATTCCAATTGCATCACAAATACCTAGAAAAAACTCAAACAAGGTCTAGAAAATGGCATCATTTTAAGGAGAGAAAAAAACTGTCGAGGTTTATTTAACAAATTTTTATTGAAATTTTATAAATTATAATATATTTTAATTTTATTTATTTATTTAGGGAACCCACCAAAGCATGGTTTTCCCCTCAATTTTCTGTCAGGAATATTAGTTTTTTTTATTATTTTCTATTTGAATAGTTGTAAATTACCAGTTTGACATCTTTCTTCGCCATGGCTATGTGCCTTCTCTTCTACCATGGTGAAGGGGAGGTGGGGGTTGGTGGTGGAGGGATGAGCAGTGTTAAGTTTTCGAGGATCGCCAAATCTCAATAGTTAATAGTGTATAGAGATGTGTAATGTTACAAGCTTTAGCGGATCTCTAAGGGTAAGCACAAATCATAATGCAACATGGAACAACTAACAATCAAATTATTGTCAATGGCATGACATCAGATGGTACCACTGAGTCATGGGTTTGAACCTATCCGGCGGCATGTTTATCAGTTTATGGTGTGTTGATCAATTCTGGTCTTTGATAGGTTACAGGATCCTGAAAACTCATATCGATTTCCAAAAAAAAAAAAAAAAAAATTGTTTGTGGCTAGGGAATTAGGTTTGTGCAACTAGAGTAATGTGGAGTGATCTGAGGAGGATGGTGAATTTATCGAGATGCATATAAATATCTCAAGAATTTTACTATCTTTTTCGGGTTACATCACAACACCTTTGTGCCCAACACCATGATTATCATAAACATATTGAGAATTCAATCATCTTCTTGAGATCATGTCATGTCATCCTAATTGTAAAAATTCTTGTTTTCTAATATTTTTAAACTTGCAAAAACACAACGGTTGCGGTGACCATATGTTTTTTGACTCTTATTCTAGACTTTTGATACCATCCCTTATGTATCCTACTAACAAGCTAGCATTCGTTTCACGTAACTTCCAATTCAATCTCCTTTTGCTTTTCCTATTTCTTCGGTCTCTCATTTCCAATCTCTGCTATAGAGCTTTTATTTATTTATTTATTTAAAAATAAACAACCTGTCTCACGCGCAAGGTGCATCATTTACTCAATAAATTCTTCTATCGCAACCAAATCCGATATATACCATCAAGGGATCTTTTATTCATTTCCCATTGCATTTCCTTAAATTATTGTGGTATTCCAATTGATAACTCCATTTCACCCTACTTTCTTGTATTTTTGCATTTATTTTCCTCACATTTTTTTTCCATTCCATTATTTTAATTCTTGAAGTTATATTCAACAAGGTACTGTTTGGTACATCATTTGTATTTATAATTAGAAAAACAGAAATTCTAAGTGTCGAGGAAATGAGCGACGAAACGAGCTAGGGAAGTGAGGTGGCGGGGTGAGAGCCGTTCATCTCACTCGAGATGCGTGCATTGACTTTTCACGCACGCATCCCAAGCGGGATGAACGGCTCTCACCCTGCCCCCTCACTCCCCTCGCCCATTTCCTCGCCCTCTAGAATCACTCTTAGAAAAATGTATCCCACCTAAATCTGGCCCCCACTCAATCAATTGTTGTCATTTGGTCATCAACACTGACTCAGATACACCTCAACATATATAATTATAGTTGCTTAATTACTAAACTTGAATTACCTAACTTTGTTCAGGTTTAATTCCAATTTTTTGTTATTCCGCTGTTTACAAAATTTTATGAGTTAGTAAGACTTGTGACATTCTTCTGCCATTTTTTTAGTGTGAAGGAGTAGCAAAACTTTATTTTATATTTGAAAATTTTTAGAGAGTCTAGTTCGGTAGCACTGATTTGTGCGTGGGAGAGTAGTCTGCATATGATCAGATCAACTCTACCCCTCTCCAACTTCTCCAAACCCATGGAGAGAATGGTAGAGTGATCAAATCACGTGCAAACCACCCTCTCAGACAATGCTTTCGAACCAGATTCTGTAGAAGCTCTGTTTATATCATTAAGTCCATCATTTGTGAAGTTGTTAACAAGGGGGGCAAATTAGTCTAGTGATAATTAGACAAGATTTTTTGTGATTAAAGTCAATTGATGAGATTTCTAAAGATGTAATCTTGGCTTGATTTTAGCTTTGATTCTTGACTATTGCATGAACTAAACCAAATTTGCTAAAGTAACATGTTACACTTCCAGCTATAAAGATTTATTTTTCATTAAAAAATGATATATTTTTTTCAATTACCTTTTTTTCCATCTTTATATTCTACACAATCTCAAATAATAATTGTGATTTAAATTTTTTATAAAATAGAAAGTACATGGTTATTCAATGATGAATAATATTTTGTCTAAATCAAAATTAATTTTGATGATGGACATCTTGAGATTTGGCAAAGATAGATTGGTCAGTAGGGATGGCAACGGGGCGGATTTATGCAAATCCATCTCCGCCCCGCTGAGAATTGCGGGGCTCAAAATTCGCCCCACAAATTCGTTTATAAATAATTTTCAAAACCACCCCCGCTCCAAACGGATTTTCGGATATCCGCCCCGCCCCGAATATCCGCATAAAATAGATTTAAATGTGAGTTTTGAATCCCCGCCCCAACCAACCCGCTCATACAATTTTTACATAACAGAAAATTACAAAAACAAAAAAATTCTAAAGATCAGATAAGATCATCTGAGTTCGCTAATCTAAAATTTTTTTACAACAAATTCAAAAAAAAATTATAACATATTACAAAAAATTCGATCTCTGAGATCAGATCATTTATACATACAAAAAAAAAAAAATACAACATATTACCAAAAAAAAATTCTAAAGATCAGATCTGAGTTACCTGATCTAAAAAATATTACAACAAATAAAAAAAATTTTCAACAAATTAAAAAAAAAATTACAACATATACAAAGAATTCGATCTCTGAGATCAGATCTCACATCTTGAAAACTGATCGGATCAGATCTTGATCAGACCTTGATCAGATCAGATCAGACCTTGATCAGATCTCAGTCTCGGATCTTGATCTTGATCTCGATCTCTGATGGGGGAGAGGAAAAAACCCTTTGTCGGATTTGAAGCTTGGAGATCGAAACCCTTCGCGGCGTGAGGGAGGGAGATCTCGACTGTGAGAGGAAGATCTTGGCGATGAGAGGTCGCGACATGAGGGAGGGAGATCGCGGCGTGAGGGGAGCAGGGAGTATCTCACGGCGTGAGGGAGCAGGGAAGCAGATCGGGACGTGAGGGGAGCGCGAGAGAGATCGCGGCGAGGTGCCGTGGCGAGGTGGGGATCGCTCTGTGAGAGGGTAGGGATGAGGGAGAGGTCTTCGCTCTCGAATCACTCCTCGGTCGGCCCCTTTGCGTTCTTGTGTGAGAGGCAGAGAGGGAGGGAGAGGCGGGTGAGGGATGAGGGTGTGTTCTGTCTGTGAGGGAGGGAATGAGGGAGAGGAAGAGGGATCAAAGGGTTTTTTAATCCCTTTATAAAAGGGAAGGGCATTGTTGTAATGTTACATAATAAATGGATAAACGGATATCCGTGGGGCGGATATGGCCAAATCCGTATCCGCCCCGAATATTTAATGGATATTGTTTGGATATCCGTATCCGCCACAAAATCCGTTTAGGCATATCCAAAACCGCCCTAAACGGATTGGGTGGGGCGGATATCCGTGAAAATCCGCCCCACTGCCATCCCTATTAGTCAGGGGTGGGAGTTTAAGAGATTGTTCACTGTCCAAATGAGGGAGAATTACTCAAGTGATAATTACTCATGATCCCTTTATATTAGGGATTTAGTCAAGATATGTTCTAGAAAATAAAGACTTAGTCAGAGGATCGATGTAACATACATGGTAAGTCTTTGATTAATTTTGGCTTAATTTTTATTGACTATGGACTTGCATTTTTGGATGAAAATAATCCAAGTGGCACCCCTTTGATATTTGTTGATCGAGTCACCATATAAATTAGAAGGGTTATTTACATTTTGGGTACGTTTAATTTAGGCGTAATTCACATTGTGTTCAATGCTTAAGTCACGTTGTGTACAAAAGTTTTATACTACATATTGAGCACGGAATTGTGTCTTAACCATTTATTCATTGTCGTTGATCAAGGTCTGTACATGCCACGTTTAGTAAAGATCCAAAAGTTTTAGCGGATGGAATCACAAGTTCACTAGTCGAATTAAAAGTTAGACAATCGATTACAAGTCCACATAGCTTACAATAGCATTAGAGGACACCTCTTAGCGTAACCATTACTTTTTCATGAGCTAAGTGTTTTTACAACATGCCACCCTTCGTGTGTCGAATTCTATATATTTTTTTTAATGCATGCTAATGTCGAGCTTGGTTTTGGCATTCAAACTTAAAAGGAATCTCACTCACCATTCAACACACATAATATTCAACTTCCAGTCCTTCCAAGTCAAACACTCAGCACCCCAAGATGCTTGCATGCCTGAAAGTGATAGTAAACCTGATCTCTCTTTCACTTTTATGGTAAGGGTAACTGATTTTTTCAAAGCACCTTTTCCTCACTTTTTCTTTCATGTTTTTTGCCTGAAAACTAGACTGTTTTGGCATCTTAATTAGACTGAAAACTAGACTGAGCCACACATATTGAGGGTTCACTAATCAAAACACATTGGAAATCAGCTTAAAATAGGCTGAAAACTCTCTTCCCTTGGCAAAGGTTTGGTTTGATTGTTTTTTTCTTTTGTTCAAAGTCAGAGCTACCAAACACTGGAATATATATTGAATTGTTGTGAGAAATCACAAAATTAAAAAGGCTTAAAATCCAAAAACTATTAGATGAAATGTTTTTAATTATCTCATTCGTTCAAAGTTATTTGATCGATAAGTATGAAAAAAATGATAATTGAAAATAAAATAAATAATAACTGATTGAAAACAAACCTTAACTAATCCTGTTTGCCTTATTGCACCGTGATCGATTCACCTACGTAATGAAATTGTAATGGTTACGACATAACGTGTCTATCATCAATACACAACAATATTTAAGAAAAAAATTTTAATTTCAGTAGAGTGCCGATGAGAGGTCTTGTATAGTGCAGCTGCATCAGGAGTGGACAACATTAACTAAACGAGATGAAGAGTTTTGGAGGATCAGATTTGAAGTTAATTGGGCTTGTCATATGGATCAGGGGTCTAAATTTTTTCATAACTTGACTAACATACACAGACTTTTTAACTCTATTGAAGCTCTTAGCATAGGGGGGAGTTGGTAGTAGACTGTGTTCTTGCTACTAATGAGAATCCAAGTCCGATGGAAGGCTTCAAAATCAGATTCACAAAAATGATTTCAATTTCCATATCTATTTTCCATGCCACCAAACAAACCTTTAATACTAAAAGCTTCTTGTCAAAGACGATCTTTATTCGATATTAGATCACGCCACCAAATTTAACCCATGTTGATATTTGTTGCACAATGAGTGACAATTGAAAACTTAAAATTAACGATCATATATACTCTAGATTGAAGACTTTATCATATGAAAGCATAATTTTTTTATTTGGCGTCACGGTCTAAAATGCTTCATTAAACAAACAAACAAAAATAAAATCTGTCTATGTATATTTATTATGAATTAAAATCTAGCTTAACCACCTAATGAATTGCTCCATTGTACGTCTAGTTCTGGGTTTTGGGCTTGGCTGAGATTGAAGCCCAAGACTAGTGGGCTCTCTAATCTCTGGTCATGTAACGAATTTTGCTTTTAACTTGTTTTTTATTGTGTACTAGTACCATATCGAACCAAAATTTGTGTCAAATTAATAACCGAGATTCAAATTTGTTGGGCGTGGATTTCAGTCTCAATTCGAAACAGGCGAACCAACAAACAAACAAGCGCGTCAAATTCAATAACAAGCAAACAATATCAGAAATTCTAAATGACGAGGAAACAGGCGTGGGAGGGGGGCGCAACCCTTCATCTCCCTTGAGATATGTGACGGTACACATATCGAGGGGGAGGGAGGGTTGCACCCCCCTCCCTAGCTCGTTTCCTCGCACGTTTCCTCGACAACAAGAAGGGTTCCAAACAATATACTTCTTTGGATGATCTCAATTTATGGGTATGAGAAATTTCAGAAATTTATAAATGGTTGAACAAAACAGTGATTGAAAAGCCAGAATTTTGACCATTTTCCGTATCCACCAAATGAACCTTTAATACTAAAAGCTTCTTGTCAAAGACGATCTTTATTCGGTATTAGATCACGCCACCAAATTTAACCTATGTTGATATTTGTTGCACAATGAGTGACAATTGAAAACTTAAAATTAACGATCATATATACTCTAGATTGAAGACTTTATCATATGAAAGCATAATTTTTTTTTTAAATTCTACGTCCAATTTATGGGAGTTTCAACTTATTTGGCGTCACGGTCTAAAATGCTTTATTAAACAAACAAACAAAAATAAAATCTGTCTATGTATATTTATTATGAATTAAAATCTAGCTTAACCACCTAATGAATTGCTCCATTGTACGTCTAGTTCTGGGTTTTGGGCTTGGCTGAGGTTGAAGCCCAAGACTAGTGGGCTCTCTAATCCCTGGTCATGTAACGAATTTTGCTTTTAACTTATTTTTTATTGTGTTCTAGTACCATCGAACCAAAATTTGTGTCAAATTAATAACCGAGATTCAAATTTGTTGGGCGTGGATTTCAGACTCAATTCGAAACAGGCGAACCAACAAACAAACAAGCGCGTCAAATTCAATAACAAGCAAACAATATCAGAAATTCTAAATGACGAGGAAATAGGCGTGAGAGGGGGGCGCAACCCTTCATCCCCTTCGAGATATATGACAATACACATCTCGAGGGGGAAACCCTCCCTCCCTAGCTTGTTTCCTCGACAACAAGAAGGGTTCCAAACAATATACTTCTTTGGATGATCTCAATTTATGGGTATGAGAAATTTCAGAAATTTGTAAATGGTTGACCAAAAGGGTCCATATAAGTTGGGTCTCAGGCCCAATAGTCTAACCGACAGTGTCTTGTAACAGCTGGAGCTTATATTGAATCATTTGTAGTCAATAGCCATCATTTTCTATATAATGTATTGAAGAGTGAAAATTTCTATGTTAATAAGTTGAAATTCAAGTGATAATATCGGCATTCATATATCAAGCAAAGCAGAGGCAGAGAGGCCTGCGGACAATGTGGTTGGGTTTAAGTCCTGATTTTATCTATACACAAATTACTCTTATGTCTGACAAAAATTTAACCTCACTTAAAGTTTTAAAGATTCGGTCGTGCAATAATCTCAAGTTCTTTCCGGAAGCAATGCAACGCCTCACAGCTCTACGAACTCTGAGTATTGTAGAGTGTTCTGATGAGCAAGAAGGACGATGCAAGGAGAATGGAGAGGACTGGCACAAGATTTTACACATCCCGAAGATCATCATCAAGCCATCCACAAGGCAAATTACAAGAAGACAGAGGTTTGGAGTTGGCTTGCAGCAATTGAGGAGGAACTGTTTCAAGTAGCAACAGCAGCACAACTAGTACACAAACATTCAGCGGAGTCGCATGGCATGTAAACATGGAGTTTGTCAAGTAGTTGTATTTTTCAGTATTTTGCTACTTGCTAGCTGCTGCTATTAATTAAAATGTTCATTTGTACTAATAATAAGCTGGAACAATATCAACAGATTGGTATCGTTAATGATTTAAGCAATGGTTTGTACACTCCACACCAACTCAACTTCCTCATTAGCTTATAAAATTCATGCTAATCACGTTTTAGTAATTGATTATTTGCTCATTTAAAAAATTAATTTTAATAGATAGATTGATATCACCATCGCTATTCCTCAAGGGATCAGTTATGCAAAGCTAGCCAATTTATCACCCATTCTAGGCCTATGTCAGTATACTAAAAACTATTGGTCTTTTTAGGCATAGCTAATATTTTAATTTTTAGTAGAATTTGAGTTGATTTAAGATGCATAATGCAGATTCCAGCTTTGTACCACCTTTGGTCTAAGCAATGATGAGGAGTTCAAGAGATTTAGCAGTGGGGATTGCTGCGGTTGCCTCGCTTCTTACGGCTTCTATGTTGGGAAAGAGTAATGCTACAGTGCCCGGTCATTTGTGCTGTTTATGCTTGGATGGTTTCAGGCACATACATTGTTGATGTGGCAGGAAGAGAAATCCAACAAATACACATTACTCCTAACAAATACACATTGTTGAATGATAATGACCAAGTTATGGGTATAATAAATGACGCTTATACATATGCATCGATGAACGAAGATGGTATTGATGATATGGTAGGAGATACCATACCTCTCAACATGCTGCAAAGTGAAGAGTTAGAAAAATATAAAAGACTGTTGAAACAAGTCCAACAAGCATTAAACCCCGGTTGCACAGAGTTCTCCCTACTTACTGCCATTGTGGAGTTGATGCATTGCAAAGTGCAACATCATATGTCGAATAAGTGTTTTTCTCATTTAATGGAAATTATGAAGCGGATGCTTCTGAAGGAAAACGTTTTGCCTGAGGATTATCGTAACGCGTAGAAATTGTTGAATGATCTCGGTTTGGGGTATTGATGCAGGAGGATCCGAATCAGATGATGCTGAGCTATCAGATAACACGTTATTAGCACTAAGGTATCTCGAATTAGCAAATCAGCGCAAGAATAGCAGGAAAACATAATTCTATTTCAAATTTGGCAATTTTTGATGTGTTTTAGTATTTTGGCCATAACTTTGGCTACAAGTATCAAAATTGCGCAAACAACCCCAATTCGGAAAGCTCTTTTCAACGCGCACGACGCGGTCAACCATCTACACTCGTTGCACATCTTTTTGATGCCAAAATCCACCATTTCCCCTTTTGAATCCACAAATTTAGTAATTTATTTCCCTTTATATTAATATTTCAATTATTGTTTAGAAATTGATTCTGAACCCAATTTGGACCAGATTTTTGGCAGTATATTTCTTTATTACGTATTTTGTTTTAGCATGATTATTGGGGTGTTGACATTTTTGGTAAAATTTCAATATTGATGAATTTTAGCTATAAAGCCCGCTTGTGGGCTGAATTGAGAGATACCTTTGATTTGAGTAATTTGATTAAACATTAGAGTTATTTTCTCTGTATTTTTGGGTAATCTTCTTGTGTTCTTCCCTGTCAATTATCTGTTGCTATTAGCCTGCAGAATAATCGCTATTACTGCCCGGCGTCAGGTATCAAAAGATTCATGTTTGCAAATACAACTGTGCATTATTTTATAAGGAAATTGAAGGGATAGATGCATGCCCTGTGTGCTAATGAGCCAAGATATAAGCCTAATTCTAGTTCAATTAATTAATTAAATAATGATATACATTTTTTTCTCTAAAATAAACAAATTTGATGTTTGTGAGACGAAATTAAAATATTTCGTCGCACAAAATGCTTCCCCCTAAAAAACATGGCGCGTGCTTCTGGCGTCAAAAAAATTGGCGTGAAATTTTGAAAACTGACGCGACGAATTCTCTAATATATAGCGACGAAGGATTCGTCGCGCAAACTCAAACCCATTTTATCAAAACTCAAACCCATCGTCTCCTGTCAGTCTTTCGTCCCCAAATCACAGATGCAACATCTTTCAGTTCATCTGAGTTTGTGATTGCTTCTTTGAACTCAGATCTCTGAGTTCGTGATTGCTTCTCATCGATCTCTGAGTTTCTCTCTTGGCATAGAAGGTAAGATCTCATTTCCTCTCTTGTTTCATAGAGTTTTGTGATTTAGATCGTTTCTACAATGGATTTTCATAAAAATTGAAGCTTTGATTGTTTGGTTGGCTAATCATGATATTGGGTTTCTTTGAGGTGGGAGGTGGTATGAAGGGGAAGGATCTGTGTGGGTTACGTTAATTAGATTGGTAATTGCTGTTTATTTGATGAATTGGGTTTTGATATTATTTGAAGTTTTGTTGATTAGTTATGATTTTGGGTTTCTGTTCTAGAGGAGATGGGTGAGGGGGTTTGGGGTTTGTGGTGATTAAATAGATCAATGAAAATTAAATGAGTAAAATGTCGACTGATGGGAGGTGTTATTGAAAAAATTAAAGCTTTAGTTGAGGTATTCGTGATTCTGAAAAGGGCATGGTTTTGTGGGTGTTTTGTTTGATTAATGATAGTTGTGCTAAGTATGGAAGGATTAAGTTTGATTATATTGGGTGTAATCAAATTTCGTTTAGTGATGTTGTAGATTTTGTTGTATATGGATATCTTGTATTACCCTACGATTATTGTTAGGCTGGCTTAGTTGATGAAATGGCAATGGCTTGAGAGGATGGCATTTCTGTTTCTTAGATTAAATATCAGTACAATAGATTTCTGTGATTACATTCATTTCTCTAGCTGAGAATGTTCAGATCGAATAGCTTTTTGTTATAGTGTCTAGTAAAAATTAACTTAACAACTGAACATTTGAAACTACACATCGTTGACAATTTTCTAATTCAATAATTAAGTTTTGATGCACAAGAGACATTGAATTGGAGAGGGAATCATTTAGGAGTACTGGTGTTTTAAGTTTTAAGTTCCTTATCCTCTTCAGCCAGTCTGTTGCAATTTGCTAATACTAGTTCGCTCAAATCCTTTAAAAAGTATAAAGTTTGTTAGTTTGATGAACTTCTATTTTTGTGTACTTGTGAATGAATTAAGATGGAGACTGTAAAGAATTATACAGAACTATGCAGCACTCTCTCTCTCCTTAATCCCTATTTCATGGAGATTGAATCAAGGGTCCTAGTTTGTAATGTTGTGTAAAATCATATCACCTTGAAACAAACACTAGCATTCTCTCTCTCTCTCTCTCTCATGATTCCCTATTTCATGGAGATTGAATCAGGGGTCCTGGTTTGTTATGCTGTGTAAAATCATATTACCTTGAAACTAATAAACTGAGTGACATACCAGTGGAATATGCTTGAGATCCTACACAAAATTGAGTTAAAGTCTCCGTGTTTGTGCAAGGGAAGCTCAATAAGTTTGAAAGCTTTTGGTTACCTCGAACTCTTGAAGCCTCTGCATTGGCATTTTGGATATGATCCAATTTGTTTCTTCAAAAAAAAAAAAAAAAAAAAAAAAAGGTCTTCCGCAGGAATGAAAAATTGAACAACAAATAAGAACAAAATTCTACATGTAAAGGATATAATGAAACTTTAATGTTGCTTTATTGTTGGCACATACAGCTGACCAGATATTGTAGTGTAAATAGATTCAGTTCATTGATGAAGTTGTCAATTGCTTGATTCGGGTGCCGAAGTTGCTATTCTATGCATAACAAAATCTGGGGAAGTCCTCAATTACCAGGCCTTTACAAATGCAAAAGGGATCTACACAGTGGCAGAAATTAGCTAGTATCAAAGTAATTATACTTAAAAATCATCTTTTATCTACTGTTTTAACAATTTGTGTAGCAGAAAGATGACCTCTTATTTTTTCTTGTGTGGTTTGACAAGCAGACAAGACTTCATTAGAGGTGTATCATCATCCAAACTGGTTCAATCTTTTCAGGTCGCGTTCAAGGTCGAGATGAGGTTACAACTTTTGATTGAAGTACATATCTGCTATTTCACATGCAACAGTTGTGAGATTATGCTTAATTTTGTGTGCAATTGTCCAGAAAATTTTCAGTCAGCTTACCTTTATTTATTTTGTTTATTTCCAGTTTTCCTCTTTTTGTTCTAGTCTCAGTTATCATTGTTGTTTATGTAATTCCCCCTCGATAATTTCAAATTCTTATTTCTATTGTGGTCTCTAGTTACTGGAATTTTTAGTTCTTGTTTATGTAAAGCCATTGTCATAAATGCCACTATGGGGAACCATTGTCTGAGGAAAGCTATACTAGTGTATTGTTTGTTCATTTTCATTTTAACCTCGTTAATAATTTTCTTGCATGTAGAAACTGACTGAACTTTTATGCTTGAAACTTGTCAAAATGTGTGCTCTTACTTATTCTTTCCCATGTTTCTTGGGCAGACCCTTCTTGCAAGTGGGTATTCTCAATGGAATTATACACGTGCACAAGATGTGATCTACAAGGTTTTACAGGTCAATACCATCTCTGATGTCAATATGTTTTGTCCTTGGATTTAGTTTCTTACATCTTTTTTAGAGTATGCAATAAGTTGTAGGTCTGTTTTAATTCAATCAGATTGGTTTAGCAACTGGAACTGCTTTAAGTTGTAGGTCTGTCAATATGTTTTAACTAGAACTGCTTTATGCAATAAGTTGTAGGTCTGTTTTAATTCAATCAGATTGGATTAGCAACTGGAACTGCTTTGGCTCTCATCCTATTCCTTGGTTTTGAAACCTTCAGTCGAGTCTTTAGCACTGACACTGTCGTTCTGGAGATTTCAAAGTCAGGAATTTTGGTAAGAAACTTCTTTAAGATTGTTTGCACGAAAAATGATACTGTGGTAAATGTGAAATAAACAATAGCATATTGGCCCTAATGAGCAACGATATTATATTGGCCCAGAAAGAAAGGTTCACAAGGGCAACTGCAGCCAATTCCTCTGCGCCTGCGCCTTGCACCTTCCAGCCATCGCTGCCCTGTTTCTGTTCAGAAACAGAGCAAAACAACTCTGTCCCAAGCCAAGACAGCTCCTTGACAGGACTTTTTGCCATTATGCTCCACTTGCAAAACACAATTCGACCTGCAGAATTCAATTTGGCCATAGCTTGTCAGTTTTAAATGAGACTAACTTTTATAATTTTATACTCACTCGTATGCATGTATGCATATTAGAAATTGTTGAAACAATATGCTGTTAATTCGAAATAAAAAGTAGGAACGATGGTACCAGTATTTCTTTGGGTTGAGTCGCGGACTAGGTCGCTCTCTGTGTTTTTTTTTTCGTTTCTGTTTTTTTTTTTTAAGCAAGACTCTATTTCTTCATTCAAGAACTGGAAGAAACAGAAGAAGATCAGAACTGGAAGAAGATCAGAAGCTCTATTATCAAAGACTCTGTTTCTTCATTCAAGAACTGGAAGAAACAGAAGAAGATCAGAACTGGAAGAAGATCAGAAGCTCTATTATCAAAGACTCTGTTTTCTTCATTCAAGAACTGGAAGAAGATCAGAAGCTCTATTATCAAAGACTCTGTTTTCTTCATTCAAGAACTGGAAGAAACAGAAGAAGATCAGAACTGGAAGAAGATCAGAAGTGCTCTGTTTTCTTCAAACAAGAACTGGAAGAAGCTATGTTAGAAGAAGCTCTTTTCTTACTTTTTCTAAACTCGAAAACTCTCGAGTATATAGAGATTGAGAATCATACAAAGAGCCGTTTCAGTGGCGTGAAATAAGCCAGAAAACATGGAGCAAACACGGCGTGATTTAATCCAGAAATCACGGAGCGGAAATGGTGGAAGCACTATGAAAACATGGAGCCGCCCACCCACTGCTGAGTTTTTATGTTTTAAAAAGCCAAATGTTCCAACAATCCCCCACTTGGATTTTTAAAAACAATTTTACAATCCGCCACTTGGATTGAAAAAACAATTTTCATCGAGCAATCTATCAAATATAAGATTGTGCATAAACAAAAGTGTCTTTCGACTTGAACTCTTGCGTAGTGTTCATGCTTTAGATTATACTAGAGTAACTCGTAGTTTTGAACTCTATCTCTAACAGACATTACACGCACAATCTTTTCATGGGTGAAGTCTAAAAAGCCCGTGCTTAACGGCCATGCACGTATATCCCAGTAAGTGAAGGCTCTAGGAATTTTGCCCACAAATTCCATAGGAAGCGGCCAAACTTCCACAATCACTTAGGTGAGTCTATCAAGAGTACTCCTGTAGCTAGGTACTCCACTCCACATAGAGTATAGATCTCATTAAGAGTTTTGAACTCATCCTACTATCGCTTCAGGAATTCATGCTGTATTCTAGGAATGAGATTATTATTTTGTCAGCATGATTCACATCATATCATTCACGACTTGTTATTACCCATTGAACCTATTTCTTGGGATCTCCAGTCTATAGGTTGGGTTACCGTCATGAATGACTCAACAATCTAAGGGCATTAGTCCCATTCCTTTCGAGGTTTTGAAAACCTTTTTCTCTAGCTAATCCTTTCGTCAAAGGATCAGCTAAGTTCGCATCAGTTCGTACATGATCCACTCTCACAGCACCAGTAGATAGAAATTCTCTAACTGTGCTGTGCTTACGACGTATTTGTCGTTTCTTGCCGTTATAATAACGGTTCTGTATTTTTGCAATAGCCGCGGTACTATCACAATGGATCAAGACAGCTGGAATCGATTTTTCCCATAAAGGGATCTCTGCTAGCAGGTTTCTCAACCAACCTGCTTCTTCACTAGCCGTAGCTAATGCTATAATCTCTGACTCCATAGTGGACTGTGCCAAAATGGTCTGTTTCTTTGACTTCCAAGAAACAGCTCCACCAGCTATATTGAAAATATAGCCACTGGTGGCTTTGGAGTTATCTGAAAGGGTGTTCCAATCAGCATCGCTATATCCTTCAAGGACAGCGGAAAACTTCTGATAATGTAATCCAAGGTTCTTAGTCCTCTTCAGGTACCTCATGACCCGTTCAATTGCATGCCAATGCTCTATACTAGGTCTACTTGTAAATCTGCATAGTAATCCAACAGCGTAAGCTATATCGGGTCTAGTGCAATCGGTAGCATATCTAAGACTACCAATGATGCTCGCATACTCAGATTGTCTAACACCGTCACCGGTGTTCTTGAACAACTTTACACTAGAGTCATAAGGAGTACATGCAGGTTTACAGTCAGAGTAATTATATTTCTTTAGGATCTTCTCGATATAATTTGATTGATCCAAAGAAATTCCCTTTTCAGACCTAGTAATCTTTATACCAAGGATTACACTCGCTTCTCCAAGATCTTTCATATCAAAGTTTGCACACAATAAAGCTTTCACTTTATTCACGGCATGGATATTTGAACCAAAGATAAGTAAGTCATCCACATATAGACATATAATAGTGCAAATGCCATTTTCAGTTTTATAGTAAATGCATTTGTCACTTTCGTTCACATTAAAATCATGTGCGATGACAAGGTTATCAAATTTTTCATGCCATTGTTTTGGAGCTTGTTTCAAACCGTATAGGGATTTATCCAGTTTACAAACTTTGTGTTCTTGTCCTGGAATAACAAAACCTTCAGGTTGGTCCATGTAAATTTCTTCTTCCAAATCGCCATTAAGAAACGCAGTCTTAACGTCCATTTGGTGCAAAACTAGGTTATGTAATGCAGCAAGAGAAATTAACACTCGAATAGATGTAATCCTTGTTACGGGAGAATATGTGTCAAAGAAATCAACATTTTCCCTCTGTCTATATCTCAAGAGAGTACATTTCATCATCTATAGTCTCTTCCCAAAAATTGGCATCTATAGAGGATAGGGCCTCTTGAAAACTAAGAAGATCCTCTTCGACTGAAAAGACATAATAATCAGGGCCAAATGTCTTAGAAGTTCGTTTCCGTTTACTTCTTCTTGGCTCAGATTCTGTGGCTTTATCAGTTTCATTAATCCTGATTAAGGGTACATTATTAGAGGATGTACCCCCACTATTCCTCGAAATAAAAAGAAATTTATCTTCATAAAAGTCAACATCATTTGATTCTATAATAACTTGATCTTTTATATTATAGAATCTATAAGCTTTGCTGTTCATGGCATATCCTATGAATACACATTCATATGCTCTACTCGCTAGCTTATTCCTTTTAGGATCAGGAATTCTAACATAAGCTAAACAACCCCAAGTTTTCAAATAAGACAGGTTTGGTTGTCTATTTTTCAGAATTTCATAGGGCGATGTTTTACTTTTCGATTTGTGTGTTTTTTTTCGTTTCTGTTTTTTTTTTTTAAGCATGACTCTATTTCTTCATTCAAGAACTGGAAGAAACAGAAGAAGATCAGAACTGGAAGAAGATCAGAAGCTCTATTATCAAAGACTCTGTTTTCTTCATTCAAGAACTGGAAGAAACAGAAGAAGATCAGAACTGGAAGAAGATCAGAAGCTCTATTATCAAAGACTCTGTTTTCTTCATTCAAGAACTGGAAGAAGATCAGAAGCTCTATTATCATAGACTCTGTTTTCTTCATTCAAGAACTGGAAGAAACAGAAGAAGATCAGAACTGGAAGAAGATCAGAAGTGCTCTGTTTTCTTCAAACAAGAACTGGAAGAAGCTCTGTTAGAAGAAGCTCTTTTCTTACTTTTTCTAAACTCGAAAACTCTCTCTGTATATAGAGATTGAGAATCATACAAAGAGCCGTTTCAGTGGCGTGAAATAAGCCAGAAAACATGGAGCAAACACGGCGTGATTTAATCCAGAAATCACGGAGCGGAAATGGTGGAAGCACTATGAAAACATGGAGCCGCCCACCCACTGCTGAGTTTTTATGTTTTAAAAAACCAAATGTTCCAACAGAAATCATTGTCATTTGCATGGATTCCTATTTTATATAGTTGACTAGGTTCTGGAGTTTCCTCAGGATGGTAATATGATGGTGGGTGAGAAACTTTAATGTTAAATTAAGCATGCAACAGAGATAGCGGCTGATCAAATAGAAATCAACAATTTGAGATTTGTATTAGGGGTTCGACAGTTTCACACTGCTCTAAACATCGTCTGGCCATCACTCTGCTGGGATTGAGGTTGGAATCAGAAAGAAATGTTCACAAGGGCAAAATTTATACACCTATAAAAGAATTAAGTTGTTTTTATTTCATCTATTTGAAGTGCATTCATTGTTCTTCATTGTAATTGTTGTGTTGTGTTTTTATTATTTTGGTTCAGATGGCTTCTTTGATATCAAGAAAATGTAGGCTCGTAATTGTTGCTGCTAGTAGTTCGATCGCCGCTCCTCCGCCCAACGTAGCTCATTCCGCCATTAATGCTCCCGATACAAGGGTTGCTTCTATCAGTATTCCACCAGCACATGGATCAAATGTTCCAGTCGTTGATCAATCTTCATTGTCTGGATCAGTTCCTCAAGTTCTCACTAGACGGAGCGCCAGACGAACAAATCGTCGATCAGCGACTCCTGAGATTGAACAAACCGTCGATCCCTAAAAAATGTATTGATGTGTTTTTTTTAATTTGTAACTGATACAGTACGGATTTAAAAATTTTAATTTGTAATTGATACATTACGATTTTACATTATTAATTTGTAAAGTTAATAGTAATTAACTAAATTAGCAAAACCTTTCTATGCGTGAGACGTTTCAATTAATAAATATTTCAAATTTAATTAAAATAAATATTTGAATTACAAGATTTCAAAATTATTAAACAGAACTTTAAGCGACAAAATTTTTTGTCGCATAAGAATAGATCAAGCGTGTCTGGATCGATGGAATCTGTGTGACAACATCAGAGTGATGAATATTGTTGTCGTGTAAAAAAAATCTTGCGCGATGAAAGGTTCGTCACCATTGAGTTAAGTCGACAAAGTCTAACGCGACGAAAGGGTTCGTCACGATTGAGTTATGCCGAGAAAAGTTTAGTTCGACAAGATGATTAATCACGTAAGTATATTTTGCACAAAGAACCATGAGTGTTGCGCAAAACAGTATTACGCGACGCACCCTTTCGCAACGATCTTTGTTGTCGTCGCTCAAAATGACTCTGTAGCGACGAAGATTTATTTCCGTCACACAAACGCTTGCGAGACAGAGCTGTGGTGACAACCTTTGCGCAACAAATATTTTGTCGCCCAATATTTATGGCGACGAAATGTTGTTTATAGCGACAATTTTGACTACGTCCCTAAAGGCCTTTTTTTTTTGTAGTGTTTCTTGCAGTGTGTGTTGGTAAGGAGCTCAAGAGATTCATAATACCAACAGAGTACTTGAGTCATAGAGCATTTGGTATTTTGCTTAGAAAGGCTGAGGAGGAGTTTGGTTTCCAAAATGAAGGTGTGTTGAGAATTCCATGTGAAGTGAGAGTTCTACAGAAATTTCGATCCCTTGTCAGTTGTAACTCTACCCTCATTCCTATTCTACAGAAACTCACCTTACTCTTGATAGATCCAAAACAAATACTTCAAAACCAACCTAATGGAAGCACAAACTGAAGTCCAAAACCAAATACAATACTTCAAAATCAGAACCTTTTCAAGAGATAAACAACTAAAACGATTGGCAGATAAACTAACCTGCCCCAACAAGTATAGTGACCTTCCCAATCGCACAGCAGCTCAATCGCACAGTAGAGGAAATGAAATCTCTTCCTCTCTGAATCTAACAAAATGGCTTTGAATGGGCTAGCAATGGAAAAAAGATTCTAATTAAAATGGCCAGTTTTGCGCGACGAATACTTCGTCGCCATATATCTGCGACTTCGTCGCGTTAGTTTTTAAAATTTCACACCTCTTTTTTCGCGCGAGTTTTCAAATTTTCACATTTTGTTTTGCGCAAGTTTTCAAATTTTCACGAAACTTTTTTGCGCCTTTTCAAAATTTCGTCGCCATAAATCACAAAATTTGTCGCGCTAGTTTTCAAAATTTTGTGCTCATTTTTTCAAAATTGCCGCCGGAAGCATGCACCATGATTTTTAAGGGGGGAGCATTTTGTGCGACGAATTATTCTAATTTCGTCGTGCAAACATCAAATTTGCTTATTTTAGGAGGAAAATTTTATATCATTACTTAATTGCACTTCGACATTCGTTTAAAAAATTTATGGTAAAAATTCATAGTACATTAACAAATTTAATTAAATGAACTAACAAAATACATAATATTATTAACATTTTGTAAACGATCTAACAAATTATAATCCTTCAAATGTAATCTGAATCAGTAGAGTAATCACTTTCGACTTCTTCTTCAAGTTCATCTGACATGGTTGCCTCAGATTCTTCAAAAACTCCATCTTTTGTAGGTGATACCTCAACATCATATTTGCCATCAATCGGAGGAAGTTCGACAAATAACTCAAATGGCTGTTGGATAATGGGAATGCTTGAAGATGAATTTTTTTATCAGCGGTGTCGTCATCACTGTGGTCATCAGAAGCCTTTTCAGGAATGTCCCATATATTTCTGTGTTGGATCGTCTGGACTACTTTCCATCCACCACCGGCTTTAAGATCATCTAGATAAAAAATTTGTTTTGCCATAGTTGCCAAAATAAAAGGATCATGCTCGTACCAAAGTGTGTTTGTGTTCACACTTACTAGACCATATTCTCGTTTAATACTCCCGACTTTATGTGGGTTTGTATCAAACCAACGACACTTGAATAAAATCACCTGGCAACGGTCTTTGTACAGTAATTGAATTACAGATGTCAGTTTACCATAGAAATCAACATCGGCGTTGTCGCCGTCCCCAGGTACTGATACGCCGCTATTTTGAGTACTCAAATTGTTGTCTCGCTCGATAATCAGGAACTTAACACCATTCACATAACAACCCGAAAATGTTTCAGATCGAATAGGACCTCTCGCCAGTTTTGATAATTCATCATCGTAAAGAGCCGAATTTACTTCCTTCAATTGTAACATCTATTCAAAAAATTATATATATTCAGAATATGTTGAATATCAATTATTAAAAAAAATAATGCAATATTATCATATTTTCTTATAGTTATCAACTTACGTGTTTGCGAAACCATTCAGGAAATAATTGACGGTGTTTCTCGGCCCGTAAATGTGCAGGATACTTACGCCTAAGTAGTTCTTCATGCTCCTCCAAAAATGGCAAGACCTCGTCACAATTGTTGAGTATGAACCAATGCGCAATTTCCATGTCGTTATCGCTAAACTGATCATTTGTTGGTGGTTCGCCAAACGGTCGTGCGAGTTGCGCAAAAACAGAAAGTGTCTCACTTCTAGTACCACCGTCATTATTTCGTTGAGTTCGGTTGAAGGACGTCTCAACATTATGGAGATACATTGCACAATAAGTAAGTGATTCATTTGCAATATATGCCTCCACTATAGATCCTTCGGGTCTTGCCCTGTTCCGTACGTACCTTTTGTATGTGCCTAGTATTCTACAAAATATAAAAGATGTCAGATTCGTTACAATAAATGAAGAATAGTTAGAAAACAAGCATATGAGTTACTTTTCTATTGGGTACATCCACCGATAATTGACCGGCCACCAAGCTTTGCCTCACCCGGTAAATGTATCATCAAGTGAATCATGCAAGTAAAAAATGCCGGAGGAAATATCTGTTCGAATTTGCATAAGATGTTAATAATATCGGTTTGCAACATTTCTATATCTGATTTGCGCAGAGACTTTGCGCATAGCTGCTGGAAGAATCTCGACAATTCTGTAATAGGGCCAACAACACCTGATGGCAAAAATCCTCGAATAGCGACCGGAAGAAGGCGTTGCAGTAGTACATGACAGTCATGGCTCTTCAATCCCGACATTTTTCCATCACTCATTTTCATACAACGGGCAATATTAGATGCGTACCCATTTGGAAACTTCACAGAAGAAAAAAACTTAAAAATTTTTATCTTTACTGGCGGTTTAACTGCAAAATAGGGATGTCCCTTTACCCATTTGTCACCGACTTTCTTAAACCATAACCGTTTCTTTATACCCATGTTCATACAATCTTCCCTCGCTTTCACAGTGTCCTTCGATTTTCCTTCGATGCCAAGAATTGTCCCAACCACACTATCACACACATTCTTTTCAATATGCATCACATCTAGGTTGTGCCTGATCTTTAATTTCGACCAGTACGGAAGCTCGAAGATATACTCTTCTTCGTCCAGTTCAGATGTGTAGCTGACCTGTGCAAATTAGTATCACGATTATCGGGATGTTTGCCAATCTGACCAAATTCCAAGCTATTCAACTTAGCCAAAATGTTATCCCCCGACCATTCTCTAGGTCTAGTGTCGTTCTCCATTTTTCCATCAAAGTCCACCTTATTTGTTCGCCACTCGTGATCCTGGGGCAACCATCTACGGTGACCCATAAAACAAACCTTTCCCACGTGCCAATCAGACGTTACATCATCGTTGCATATCGGACATGCCTTATAGCCCTGAGTACTCCAACCTGAAATATTTCCATAAGCGGGAAAATCATGTATAGTCCACATCACTGCTGCTCTCAACATAAACATTGTGTTGGTAGACTTATCAAATGTACGTACACCATTTTCCCATAAGTCTTTTAACTCATCAACCAACGGCCGCAAATAAACATCAATGTCCTTTCCGGGATGACCGGGAATTAATAAAGTCATTATTGTAAATTCTTTTTCATACTCATCCAAGGGGGCAAGTTATAAGGAACAACAACGACGGGCCAGGTGCTGTGAGTAGAGCTCATATTCCCGAACGGATTAAATCCATCAGTTGCAAGTCCCAATCTGACATTGCGCGGGTCTTCTGCAAAATCGGGATACATAGTATCGAATGCTTTCCAAGCCTCTCCATCAGCAGGATGTCTCAAAAAATCATCATCAACCCTTCCTTCATTGTGCCATCTCATATGACTCGCAGTGTGCGTCGACATGTATAGTCGCTGCAATCTGGGCTTCAGTGGAAGATAACGCAAAACCTTTTGTGGAATTTTCTTCGTTTTATTACCAGAATTAGGCTTATATCTTGGCTCATTGCACACAGGGCATGCATCCATCCCTTCAATTTTCTTATAAAATAATGCACAGTTGTATTTGCAAGCATGAATCTTTTGATACCCCAAACCAAGACCATTCAACAATTTCTGTGCGTTACGATAATCCTCAGGCAAAATGTTTTCCTTCGGAAGCATCCGCTTCATAATTCCCATTAAATGAGAAAAACACTTATTCGACATATGATGTTTCACTTTGCAATGCATCAACTCCACAATGGCAGTAAGCAGGGAGAACTCTGTGCAACCGGGGTATAATGCTTGTTGGGCTTGTTTCAACAGTCTTTCATAGTTTTCTAACTCTTCACTTTGCAGCATGTTGGGAGGTACGGTATCTCCTACCATATCATCAATGCCATCTTCGTTCATCGATGCATATGGATAAGCGTCATTTATTATACCCATAACTTGGTCATTATCATTCATGGACATTTCATCAATGTGCGACACAAGTGGCTGGGAATTCGATGAAGTAGAACCAAAATTCTCGTTGCTCCCCATGATAAATCCACCTCGTATAATTCAAAATCATCCCATACCTCGCCAAATGATATCGAACCATATTGAATGTCTGCCACAAACAATTGTTACAACATTGACACGGACACTTGATATGATTCGTCGTACCAGTGACATGTGCCCTTGCAAACTCAATGAAGCTCTCGATCCCATTTAAATATTCATCACAGCATTTGTCCTGATTTTGTATCCACTGTCTTTCCATTACGCCTGTTTTCAGTTTATAAACAAAACATGAGAATTAAATAGAGTTAACGACACTAATGCGATTAGATTTCAATGTGGAAAAATTTCAGCAGCATCTCAATTACAATTCTTCAAGTGGACGATGTAGATATTATTAATTAATAATATCTAGTATGCACTCGAAAAATAATGTGAGACACTCTAAAAAAATCCACATGATAGCAACCTAATTTCATGAAATTTCAAAAAAATAAAAAATAAGCAATTTCCTCACCGTTTCCCAAGTGAAAGAGAAAGAAGATTGGAGGTGTGGCCGGCGCCGGCGACACAAAGAGAAGACGAAGCCTAATTAAGTGCTGGAAGCTTGGAGTATATAGTGACAGAAATCAATCTAGCAGAGAAAAAGAATAAAATGAGAGGAGAAAATAGTGAAAAATGCAGACCTGAGCTTGTGCGACGAACCTGCTCGCTTTACGCGACGAAGCTTTGTTGGGAAGACTTAATGCGACGAAGCTTTCCACTTCGTCGCGATAGCTATCTTTAGGCAACGACAAAGGTTGTCGCCCTAGGATGATTTAGGCGACGAACCGGCTCTCTTTAAGCGACGAATCTTTGTTGTGAGTACTTGATGCGACGAAGGGTTCCTATTCGTCGCGTACGCTATCTTTAGGAGACGACGACGTTTGTCGCCCTAGGATGTAAGACTTTAGGCGACAAAGCGTTCACAATCGTCTCGTAAGCTTTGTCGCCCTAGGATGTAAGACTTTAGGCGACGAAGCGTTCACAATCGTCGCGTAAGCTTTGTCGTCTTTGTTGTGAGTACTTGCGGCGACGAAGCGTTCCACTTCGTCGCGTACGATATCTTCAATATTTTTGTTGTGAATACTTTAGGCGATGACCAAGTTTGTCGCCCTAGGGGTTGTTCAAAGTGGGAAATTTTAGGCGACGAAGGCTTTTGGTGCGTCACGTAAGCTATATTTAGGCGACGCCGCTTTCCAATGCATCGCGTAAGATATCTTCAATATTTTGTTGTGAATACTTTAGGCGATGACCAAGTTTGTCGCTCTAGGGTGTTGTTCAAAGTTGCAAAGTTTAGGCGACGAAGGCTTTTGGTGCGTCACGTAAGCCATATTTAGGCGACGCCACTTTCCAATTCGTCGCGTAAGATATCTTCAATATTTTTGTTGTGAATACTTTAGGCGATGACCAAGTTTGTCGCCCTAGGGGTTGTTCAAAGTGGCAAACTTTAGGTGACGAAGGCTTTTGGTGCGTCACGTCATCTATATTTAGGCGACGCCACTTTCCAATTCGTCGCGTAAGATATCTTCAATATTTTTGTTGTGAATACTTTAGGCGATGACCAAGTTTGTCGCCCTAGGGTGTTGTTCAAAGTGGCAAAGTTTGGGCGATGAAGGCTTTTGGTGCGTCGCATAAGCTATATTTAGGCGACGCCACTTTCCAATTCGTCGCGTAAGATATCTTCAATATTTTTGTTGTGAATACTTTAGGCGATGACCAAGTTTGTCACCCTAGGGGTTGTTCAAAGTGGCAAATTTTAGGCGACGAAGGCTTTTGGTGCGTCACGTAAGTTATATTTAGGCGACGCCACTTTCCAATTCGCCGCGTAAGATATCTTCAATATTTTTGTTGTGAATACTTTAGGCGATGACCAAGTTTGTCGCCCTAGGGGTTGTTCAAAGTGGCAAAATTTAGGCGACGAAGGCTTTTGATGCGTCGCGTAAGCTTTACTTAGGCGACGCCGCTTTCCAATTCGTCGCGTAAAATATCTTCAATATTTTTGTTGTGAATATTTTAGGCGATGACCAAGTTTGTCGCCTTAGGGCGTTGTTCAAAGTGGCAAAGTTTAGGCGACGAAGGCTTTTGGTGCGTCGCGTAAGCTATATTTAGGCGACGACAAAGTTTGTCGCCCTAGGAGGTATTTTTGTTGTGAATACTTTAGGCGACGAAGCGGAACGCTGCGTCGCGTAAGATATCTTTAGGCGATGACAAAGTTTGTCGCCCCAGGGTGTTGTTCAAAGTGGCAACCTTTAGGCGACGAAGGCTTTTGGTGCGTCGCGTAAGCTATATTTAGGCGACGAAATAGTGTGTCGCCAGAGGATATTAAAGTTGGTCGTTTAAAGTGGTCGACACGTAGCCCTAGGTATTTTAGGGTGACGAAATATTTGGTTTTAAGCGACGACACGTTATCGCATATTAGGTATGCGATGAAGGCTTTACTTGCGTCGCGACAGAGGTTATGACACGACGAAACCGCTCGTCGCGTTAAGTGGTGATCATATGGATCAAATGGTTGGGCGTTGCTCATCACAGGCTGACTGCACTATGTCTCTTCATCCTCACAAACCATTGTGTAGATGACCACTATTTTTTTTTTATTATTATTATTATTCTTTTTTTTGTGAATTAAGGCAAGTGTGGGGAATAAAATAAGTGATGATGTTGTAGTTTTGAGAGGGAAGGAAAGAGAGGCAATGTGGTAATCAAGGGTTTTATCATCTTGTAATCCTACATTATTCTTGAGTAGAAGAAATTTGAAGTCTAACTATACATTTCGTGAGTTCTTTTTTTTAAACTACAATTTTTTTTTTTTTTAAATTAACCTCCAGTGGGGAGGGGCAACTATGGAATGCCAGACCTTTATTACTTATCAAAAAATTGACTTACAACCGCTACGGGGGTACGTGACGATTTTACCCGTATGAAACACAAAGAAAAAATTAAAAGCAAAACCTGTCGTGAAGTCCATTGCATATTTAAAGCACCAAACTAACTCATCCCAAATAGCCAGCGCCCAGGAACTTGGACAGCACCCACCTTATCCGCACGAACTCTGAGTCGCAGCAATGTACACTACTACAAATATAGGCTTGCATAGCGCTTAAAAATAGGCTTAGATAGCGCTTTTTAGCGCTATCTAAGGTAGCTTAGATAGCGCTAAAAAGCGCTATGCAAGGTGCGTACTTGAATAGCGCTTCGCTTAGATAGCGCTTTATTAAGCGCTATCTAAGCGTTGATTTTTTTTTTAATTAACTTCAATAGCGCTAATTTTTTTTTTAAATGAGCTTGAATAGCGCTTTGATGAGCGCTATTTAATTTTGTTGATTTTTTTTAATTAGCTTCATTTCTGGGCTAAATATAATATTTAATATAATAATGACAACGTTCAATCAATCAATAAAGACACAACATGATAACTAACTGTTTCTCATTCATTCAAAATATAATTTAAGCATTCATACAAAATTGTTAATATGCTATCATATATATTTGTTCGTAGCACAATACTAATAAATATCTTAAACTACAGGCATAATTAAAATGTTTTGCTTCAGCTTTCCATTTTCTCCTTGAGAAATCGGTTGTACAAGTATCCTGACCAATTGATTACAAAATTCTCCATACGGACTCCATACGGTAATTCTAGCTGATCTACAGACTGCAACGGATTCCTTGACGCCTGGACGAAGAGGATCCTTGATACCCACATGGAGCTGTTTTAAGAGATGAACATGATGTAGTCATAACAGCATGTGCAGGATCATCGCCTGGACACTCTGTAATTATGCACGAACTGCCCTTAATCTGATGGAAAAACACTGTATTAATAAGGCTATTTTTAGCACTGACTCAGCATATGCCCTGTCCATTCTCACAAAGAATGAAGCTACTCCATGGGAGGCTATTGCTTTTGCAATATATTTGACATTGCAAAGTAATATGACATGTACATAAACATAGATACCAAGGGAGAGAAAAAAAGAGGGAGTAACTAATCTACATTAATGCCGTACCAGAACATAAAAGAAGAGAACACCACTGCAGCATTGATCATCCAATGTTTTAGTCTCTCAGAGTGACCCTGGAATTGAGCAAAAACAATAATCAAAAGACACCTATCAGCTTTTCTACCACATCTTGTTCTTGTGTATACTCGATAAAAATAAGAACGTAATTGCACGGACGTGTATGCCCAACTTTACGTTACTAATAATGTTAAGTACCTAACAAATGCCCATGACATTGCAACTAAATGTGGACCAATAAAGTACACAACAGCCATTAGGACTATCCAAATAGGTGCTTACTCATGGCACAAAACTTCAATTGGTGACACAACACAAATCCTTGAAAAATGTAACAAAGAAATTATGTCAAAACACACCTTACAGAACATCCCTGTAGAGTAGTCATTAGCTCTTCAGAACATATAAAGAGAGATATAATGCCTTCATAAACAATTACTTACTGATTTAGACAAGTGCACCACACTTTTCTACTTTGAACGAAAATAAAACAACAAAAATCTCCACAAGTTTTCTGAGGAAGGAAACTGATTGAGACGATTGCTTAAGATATCGAAATATATTACTGGCCTCAAGGACCAGCTCCCTGACACAAGAAAATCATTAGTTGATGTAATTACTGAAGTTAAAAAGAAAGATTTCAATTATTTAAAGAAGCAGAAAAGAAAGAAAGATGCCTACCAAGTGGTGTGACACACTGAGCAGGAAAGGCGAGAAAGCTGTCACGCCCCGATTTTCGAGAAAAACGAAATCCTAAAATTCACGTAGGATTATCCGTTTCCCCAAAACTCGGGACGTGAAATTCAATAATGACAGAGACATTTAGCAGCAAAGACAAAAAGTATAATTTAGAAAATAGGAACAAACTAAAATTTATAATAAAGTTCTAGCCAGAAAAACTGACGTCGCTAGCCCCACTAGCGGAACTCCCGTAAAGCTGCTCAAATGTCTCTAAACCTGAAAAGCTAATCGGCTACATTCCCAAAGGAATGTACCCAAGAAGCAAAAGCTCACTTGGGTCAGCAATAAAGCTGGTGTGAGAAATCTTCATTCCAAAAATCAATAAAATCGCACGTGATGAACATCAAACGAAACACAAACAACCAACCATCACACCAATAGGTAGTTCCTCAACGAGGCAAAGGTGTGATGCAAGAAAACACAGTTCCAAGAATTTAGTTCCTCAACGAGGCAATCATTTCATCATCCAAATATGTAAATATGCATTTACCTGTACTTATCCTCTAGGAGTTGACTATGGCAAGTCGGACCTGCAGAAATATTAGTGGACTTGCCATCCTGCATAAAAAGAATTAGAAACAATGCAACGTCATTTCTTCTTTTTATTAGGTTCATCTTTTTAACGGATTGATCACTTAGACGATACCACATTCGCACCACCTCCGTGCCGAACATACATGCCCGTATGCCTCTCTCATATAAAGGAGGACTACTCCGTCATCCATGCCTAAGTGGGGACATCACATACAGGCATGCATCGCGGATACCCCTAACTATATGAGTACCAAAAGCCACCATTGGGCTATCAATGCGCATAACTCACGTCACATTTTTGACGGATAAATATCAAAGCCTATTTTAGGCATACAAACTCACCACATTTCCGCAAGACTAACCCGAAGGTTATTTTAGTTTCTCTAGTAAGAAATGGGTGCCCCAACTCCGCAAGACGACCCACGGGCCATTTAGTTTCTCTAGTAAGAGAGGGGAAATAATAAACAACAGAGATGTGGTAGTTCTAAGTGATACAAGCCCAAGTGTTTTATATTTTCAGAAATCCAGGTTTACTAATATCATTTATTTTGATATCTCACTTTTCTTTCACAATGACATTTTGTCATACATAAATTAGTTCACAATCTATCCACCCACATTTTTGGGGAAAAACATAGCATATACATCAATCATGCTTTATAACAACATGGCACTCAAGCCACTCATTGATTCAAATATCCAAAATCTTCATAATGCATAAACAAGTCAATATGCATACAAATCTCCAAATTTATCCCAAGGCATTAATATTCATCAACCATTCACATCTCAAGCATCACTATTAACTTAGAGTATGAAAAACGTAGTTATGAGCTACTAACTGTAGTTTAACCAAGCCAAACAAATCTATATCTAATAGCCTTTCTTAAACACGGATTTATGTGTGAGCTAACTTAGCTTACAGTGCCTTAATAAGAAATATGACATTCAATATACCCATCACAGAATTCAAACACAAACATTGCAAAGAACACGAACAAAATGCACAAAGAAAGCAAACTCATTCTCACAGACAAAACCCATTCTATTTTGTAAATTGGGAATATTCTATTTCCAAGAACAACATGAACCAGCCACCCAATCAACAAATCAAACAATCCAACAGATTATCTAAAAAGAGTACTATTTAATATATACTCTACTCATCAAAAGACAATAAATAGAACAAGAAACAAGTAACACAGCATAGGCAAACTGATAGAAAAGAAGGACTCAAAGTAGAAGAGAAAGAAATGAAGAAACTCACAGAAATTGCAAATCGCAAAGGATTGCACAGCCAACACCATCGTCTCATCATTCACCTCCATTCAACATAGCCGCCAACACCTCTCCAAGCACTTTCTTCAAGTTCTTTAAGTTTTGAATACCCGCAGCAGTGTCAACTGGACTATTGGGTTTCTTCCAATAACTCTGCATGGGACTGCCTTTAGCAAACAAACTTGTTTGGATATTTTGAGTGGTATCTAACTTATTCATGTCCCTGGCACTATCTGGACTTCCCTGAATTGAGTGACTACCATTTAATGCAAGACTGCTTTCCAGAACAGCCAAAGAATCCTTGGTTGTATGTCTGCAGTCCAGGAACTGCATGTCTAGATCTTCGAGTCTTCGATATGCATCTAAGAATCTCTTAAGCTGTCTTGGCCCAAAAACAAGTATGGGTTCATGAGGAACCCCCCCTTAACAATTCAGATCGCAGAGCAAGAATTCTTGCAAGACCCGTATGATGATCAGCATGAATATGAGAAATCCAAATACACCTTAAACCCTTCACAGAAGCATTTGCACCTCAACTCACAGAGTCGATCAACAGACCGACGAATCAGTTCGAGCATCAGTAGTTGTTGCAATAGCTCCTCTCATTGTAGATAGAGATTTCACAACAATAAAGTCCCCACCTAGCAGCCAAAAATCATCCCATAACCCTACAATATTTTGGAGTTTGTCCCAAAACTGATTAGAGTTAGCATTGTCAACAGACCCATACATATTGGAGATAATCCAAATCTAACCATCCATATCATTTGAGAGTTTAATGGTGAGGAAGAAAGCACCTTTGAGGGTGTCAATCACAGACCATGTGTCTCTGTCCCAAACAGTAAGAAGCCCTCAACTTGAGTACAATCCCAATCTGCCTTATCTCTGCCCCAAACAAATTTGATAATGGAACCTAATATTTGAAAGAGTTTGATCTCTTGAATAAGGGAGATATTGGGTTTGTATTGAGAAACCATGTGACGAAAACCAGCAAGTCTTTCAAAAGACCCCAAAAGGATCTCTTCCCGGACGTCCTCTGGCAGATTCCAAATAGACGCCATCTTCTTCTTTGCTTCGCAGCGCAAACAAGAGGAAGAGAGACCAAGATAGAGGGAGGCAGAGAAATCTATTTAGGAGAGAAACATGAAGGAGAAAAGGGGAAAAGAAGAAGGAGAAAGAAAATAGGGTTTTTGGTAACTATTCACCCCCACTAACATTCTGAGAGCACCCGCCTTTTAACTCGCCAAATAAAACCCTAATTTCGAAATTTACAATCAATTTAAATGTAACCCTATTTTATTTAATTAAAAATAAAATAAATTATCTTTATGAAATTTAGGGGTGTTACATTATACACACGTTAAATGGAATCTCGTCCCGAGATTCGAAAGGTAAGAAAGTTGACTGAATTTCGAAAAATACTAGTTGTCAAACAAAAGAAGATTTTGAAACACAATTTCAATTGAATTTTTGAAATATACATTATTTATTGTTATTGGAAAAGTAGGGGTGTTACATTTTATACAACTCAAAAGGAATCTCGTCCCGAGATTCACGGAAAGTGCAAAATGAACACTACGGATATTGAAACCCTAAAAATATAATACGAAATAATGTCACTCAAATATCGACATTATAAATAAAATTACTCGCGCACACACAAGTCAATGAAGTCTCATCATTAGATTCACGAAGAAAAAGCAACAATGCTAAAGTTTCAAGGCTTAACCTTGTCACTTCATCTTAAGACTTCTAAACTCCTACACACCCATATCCACATTCCGAGGATCACCTAGACTCTACCCCAGCCTAGGCTAACCAAATGCTCTGATACCAAACTGTCACGCCCCGATTTTCGAGAAAAACGAAATCCTAAAATCCACGTAGGATTATCCGTTTCCCCAAAACTCGGGACGTGAAATTCAATAATGACAGAGACATTTAGCAGCAAAGACAAAAAGTATAATTTAGAAAATAGGAACAAACTAAAATTTATAATAAAGTTCTAACCAGGAAAACTGACGTCGCTAGCCCCACTAGCGGAACTCCCGTAAAGCTGCTCAAATGTCTCTAAACCTGAAAAGCTAATCGGCTACATTCCCAAAGGAATGTACCCAAGAAGCAAAAGCTCACTTGGGTCAGCAATAAAGCTGGTGTGAGAAATCTTCATTCCAAAAATCAATAAAATCGCACGTGATGAACATCAAACGAAACACAAACAACCAACCATCACACCAATAGGTAGTTCCTCAACGAGGCAAAGGTGTGATGCAAGAAAACACAGTTCCAAGAATTTAGTTCCTCAACGAGGCAATCATTTCATCATCCAAATATGTAAATATGCATTTACCTGTACTTATCCTCTAGGAGTTGACTATGGCAAGTCGGACCTGCAGAAATATTAGTGGACTTGCCATCCTGCATAAAAAGAATTAGAAACAATGCAACGTCATTTCTTCTTTTTATTAGGTTCATCTTTTTAACGGATTGATCACTTAGACGATACCACATTCGCACCACCTCCGTGCCGAACATACATGCCCGTATGCCTCTCTCATATAAAGGAGGACTACTCCGTCATCCATGCCTAAGTGGGGACATCACATACAGGCATGCATCGCGGATACCCCTAACTATATGAGTACCAAAAGCCACCATTGGGCTATCAATGCGCATAACTCACGTCACATTTTTGACGGATAAATATCAAAGCCTATTTTAGGCATACAAACTCACCACATTTCCGCAAGACTAACCCGAAGGTTATTTTAGTTTCTCTAGTAAGAAATGGGTGCCCCAACTCCGCAAGACGACCCACGGGCCATTTAGTTTCTCTAGTAAGAGAGGGGAAATAATAAACAACAGAGATGTGGTAGTTCTAAGTGATACAAGCCCAAGTGTTTTATATTTTCAGAAATCCAGGTTTACTAATATCATTTATTTTGATATCTCACTTTTCTTTCACAATGACATTTTGTCATACATAAATTAGTTCACAATCTATCCACCCACATTTTTGGGGAAAAACATAGCATATACATCAATCATGCTTTATAACAACATGGCACTCAAGCCACTCATTGATTCAAATATCCAAAATCTTCATAATGCATAAACAAGTCAATATGCATACAAATCTCCAAATTTATCCCAAGGCATTAATATTCATCAACCATTCACATCTCAAGCATCACTATTAACTTAGAGTATGAAAACGTAGTTATGAGCTACTAACTGTAGTTTAACCAAGCCAAACAAATCTATATCTAATAGCCTTTCTTAAACACGGATTTATGTGTGAGCTAACTTAGCTTACAGTGCCTTAATAAGAAATATGACATTCAATATACCCATCACAGAATTCAAACACAAACATTGCAAAGAACACGAACAAAATGCACAAAGAAAGCAAACTCATTCTCACAGACAAAACCCATTCTATTTTGTAAATTGGGAATATTCTATTTCCAAGAACAACATGAACCAGCCACCCAATCAACAAATCAAACAATCCAACAGATTATCTAAAAAGAGTACTATTTAATATATACTCTACTCATCAAAAGACAATAAATAGAACAAGAAACAAGTAACACAGCATAGGCAAACTGATAGAAAAGAAGGACTCAAAGTAGAAGAGAAAGAAATGAAGAAACTCACAGAAATTGCAAATCGCAAAGGATTGCACAGCCAACACCATCGTCTCATCATTCACCTCCATTCAACATAGCCGCCAACACCTCTCCAAGCACTTTCTTCAAGTTCTTTAAGTTTTGAATACCCGCAGCAGTGTCAACTGGACTATTGGGTTTCTTCCAATAACTCTGCATGGGACTGCCTTTAGCAAACAAACTTGTTTGGATATTTTGAGTGGTATCTAACTTATTCATGTCCCTGGCACTATCTGGACTTCCCTGAATTGAGTGACTACCATTTAATGCAAGACTGCTTTCCAGAACAGCCAAAGAATCCTTGGTTGTATGTCTGCAGTCCAGGAACTGCATGTCTAGATCTTCGAGTCTTCGATATGCATCTAAGAATCTCTTAAGCTGTCTTGGCCCAAAAACAAGTATGGGTTCATGAGGAACCCCCCCTTAACAATTCAGATCGCAGAGCAAGAATTCTTGCAAGACCCGTATGATGATCAGCATGAATATGAGAAATCCAAATACACCTTAAACCCTTCACAGAAGCATTTGCACCTCAACTCACAGAGTCGATCAACAGACCGACGAATCAGTTCGAGCATCAGTAGTTGTTGCAATAGCTCCTCTCATTGTAGATAGAGATTTCACAACAATAAAGTCCCCACCTAGCAGCCAAAAATCATCCCATAACCCTACAATATTTTGGAGTTTGTCCCAAAACTGATTAGAGTTAGCATTGTCAACAGACCCATACATATTGGAGATAATCCAAATCTAACCATCCATATCATTTGAGAGTTTAATGGTGAGGAAGAAAGCACCTTTGAGGGTGTCAATCACAGACCATGTGTCTCTGTCCCAAACAGTAAGAAGCCCTCAACTTGAGTACAATCCCAATCTGCCTTATCTCTGCCCCAAACAAATTTGATAATGGAACCTAATATTTGAAAGAGTTTGATCTCTTGAATAAGGGAGATATTGGGTTTGTATTGAGAAACCATGTGACGAAAACCAGCAAGTCTTTCAAAAGACCCCAAAAGGATCTCTTCCCGGACGTCCTCTGGCAGATTCCAAATAGACGCCATCTTCTTCTTTGCTTCGCAGCGCAAACAAGAGGAAGAGAGACCAAGATAGAGGGAGGCAGAGAAATCTATTTAGGAGAGAAACATGAAGGAGAAAAGGGGAAAAGAAGAAGGAGAAAGAAAATAGGGTTTTTGGTAACTATTCACCCCCACTAACATTCTGAGAGCACCCGCCTTTTAACTCGCCAAATAAAACCCTAATTTCGAAATTTACAATCAATTTAAATGTAACCCTATTTTATTTAATTAAAAATAAAATAAATTATCTTTATGAAATTTAGGGGTGTTACATTATACACACGTTAAATGGAATCTCGTCCCGAGATTCGAAAGGTAAGAAAGTTGACTGAATTTCGAAAAATACTAGTTGTCAAACAAAAGAAGATTTTGAAACACAATTTCAATTGAATTTTTGAAATATACATTATTTATTGTTATTGGAAAAGTAGGGGTGTTACATTTTATACAACTCAAAAGGAATCTCGTCCCGAGATTCACGGAAAGTGCAAAATGAACACTACGGATATTGAAACCCTAAAAATATAATACGAAATAATGTCACTCAAATATCGACATTATAAATAAAATTACTCGCGCACACACAAGTCAATGAAGTCTCATCATTAGATTCACGAAGAAAAAGCAACAATGCTAAAGTTTCAAGGCTTAACCTTGTCACTTCATCTTAAGACTTCTAAACTCCTACACACCCATATCCACATTCCGAGGATCACCTAGACTCTACCCCAGCCTAGGCTAACCAAATGCTCTGATACCAAACTGTCACGCCCCGATTTTCGAGAAAAACGAAATCCTAAAATCCACGTAGGATTATCCGTTTCCCCAAAACTCGGGACGTGAAATTCAATAATGACAGAGACATTTAGCAGCAAAGACAAAAAGTATAATTTAGAAAATAGGAACAAACTAAAATTTATAATAAAGTTCTAACCAGGAAAACTGACGTCGCTAGCCCCACTAGCGGAACTCCCGTAAAGCTGCTCAAATGTCTCTAAACCTGAAAAGCTAATCGGCTACATTCCCAAAGGAATGTACCCAAGAAGCAAAAGCTCACTTGGGTCAGCAATAAAGCTGGTGTGAGAAATCTTCATTCCAAAAATCAATAAAATCGCACGTGATGAACATCAAACGAAACACAAACAACCAACCATCACACCAATAGGTAGTTCCTCAACGAGGCAAAGGTGTGATGCAAGAAAACACAGTTCCAAGAATTTAGTTCCTCAACGAGGCAATCATTTCATCATCCAAATATGTAAATATGCATTTACCTGTACTTATCCTCTAGGAGTTGACTATGGCAAGTCGGACCTGCAGAAATATTAGTGGACTTGCCATCCTGCATAAAAAGAATTAGAAACAATGCAACGTCATTTCTTCTTTTTATTAGGTTCATCTTTTTAACGGATTGATCACTTAGACGATACCACATTCGCACCACCTCCGTGCCGAACATACATGCCCGTATGCCTCTCTCATATAAAGGAGGACTACTCCGTCATCCATGCCTAAGTGGGGACATCACATACAGGCATGCATCGCGGATACCCCTAACTATATGAGTACCAAAAGCCACCATTGGGCTATCAATGCGCATAACTCACGTCACATTTTTGACGGATAAATATCAAAGCCTATTTTAGGCATACAAACTCACCACATTTCCGCAAGACTAACCCGAAGGTTATTTTAGTTTCTCTAGTAAGAAATGGGTGCCCCAACTCCGCAAGACGACCCACGGGCCATTTAGTTTCTCTAGTAAGAGAGGGGAAATAATAAACAACAGAGATGTGGTAGTTCTAAGTGATACAAGCCCAAGTGTTTTATATTTTCAGAAATCCAGGTTTACTAATATCATTTATTTTGATATCTCACTTTTCTTTCACAATGACATTTTGTCATACATAAATTAGTTCACAATCTATCCACCCACATTTTTGGGGAAAAACATAGCATATACATCAATCATGCTTTATAACAACATGGCACTCAAGCCACTCATTGATTCAAATATCCAAAATCTTCATAATGCATAAACAAGTCAATATGCATACAAATCTCCAAATTTATCCCAAGGCATTAATATTCATCAACCATTCACATCTCAAGCATCACTATTAACTTAGAGTATGAAAAACGTAGTTATGAGCTACTAACTGTAGTTTAACCAAGCCAAACAAATCTATATCTAATAGCCTTTCTTAAACACGGATTTATGTGTGAGCTAACTTAGCTTACAGTGCCTTAATAAGAAATATGACATTCAATATACCCATCACAGAATTCAAACACAAACATTGCAAAGAACACGAACAAAATGCACAAAGAAAGCAAACTCATTCTCACAGACAAAACCCATTCTATTTTGTAAATTGGGAATATTCTATTTCCAAGAACAACATGAACCAGCCACCCAATCAACAAATCAAACAATCCAACAGATTATCTAAAAAGAGTACTATTTAATATATACTCTACTCATCAAAAGACAATAAATAGAACAAGAAACAAGTAACACAGCATAGGCAAACTGATAGAAAAGAAGGACTCAAAGTAGAAGAGAAAGAAATGAAGAAACTCACAGAAATTGCAAATCGCAAAGGATTGCACAGCCAACACCATCGTCTCATCATTCACCTCCATTCAACATAGCCGCCAACACCTCTCCAAGCACTTTCTTCAAGTTCTTTAAGTTTTGAATACCCGCAGCAGTGTCAACTGGACTATTGGGTTTCTTCCAATAACTCTGCATGGGACTGCCTTTAGCAAACAAACTTGTTTGGATATTTTGAGTGGTATCTAACTTATTCATGTCCCTGGCACTATCTGGACTTCCCTGAATTGAGTGACTACCATTTAATGCAAGACTGCTTTCCAGAACAGCCAAAGAATCCTTGGTTGTATGTCTGCAGTCCAGGAACTGCATGTCTAGATCTTCGAGTCTTCGATATGCATCTAAGAATCTCTTAAGCTGTCTTGGCCCAAAAACAAGTATGGGTTCATGAGGAACCCCCCCTTAACAATTCAGATCGCAGAGCAAGAATTCTTGCAAGACCCGTATGATG
This sequence comes from Berberis thunbergii, assembly GCA_003290165.1. Lineage (NCBI taxonomy): Eukaryota > Viridiplantae > Streptophyta > Magnoliopsida > Ranunculales > Berberidaceae > Berberis > Berberis thunbergii. The sequence continues at coordinate 405,607 of QNQO01000664.1, read as the reverse complement.
ATCAGCATGAATATGAGAAATCCAAATACACCTTAAACCCTTCACAGAAGCATTTGCACCTCAACTCACAGAGTCGATCAACAGACCGACGAATCAGTTCGAGCATCAGTAGTTGTTGCAATAGCTCCTCTCATTGTAGATAGAGATTTCACAACAATAAAGTCCCCACCTAGCAGCCAAAAATCATCCCATAACCCTACAATATTTTGGAGTTTGTCCCAAAACTGATTAGAGTTAGCATTGTCAACAGACCCATACATATTGGAGATAATCCAAATCTAACCATCCATATCATTTGAGAGTTTAATGGTGAGGAAGAAAGCACCTTTGAGGGTGTCAATCACAGACCATGTGTCTCTGTCCCAAACAGTAAGAAGCCCTCAACTTGAGTACAATCCCAATCTGCCTTATCTCTGCCCCAAACAAATTTGATAATGGAACCTAATATTTGAAAGAGTTTGATCTCTTGAATAAGGGAGATATTGGGTTTGTATTGAGAAACCATGTGACGAAAACCAGCAAGTCTTTCAAAAGACCCCAAAAGGATCTCTTCCCGGACGTCCTCTGGCAGATTCCAAATAGACGCCATCTTCTTCTTTGCTTCGCAGCGCAAACAAGAGGAAGAGAGACCAAGATAGAGGGAGGCAGAGAAATCTATTTAGGAGAGAAACATGAAGGAGAAAAGGGGAAAAGAAGAAGGAGAAAGAAAATAGGGTTTTTGGTAACTATTCACCCCCACTAACATTCTGAGAGCACCCGCCTTTTAACTCGCCAAATAAAACCCTAATTTCGAAATTTACAATCAATTTAAATGTAACCCTATTTTATTTAATTAAAAATAAAATAAATTATCTTTATGAAATTTAGGGGTGTTACATTATACACACGTTAAATGGAATCTCGTCCCGAGATTCGAAAGGTAAGAAAGTTGACTGAATTTCGAAAAATACTAGTTGTCAAACAAAAGAAGATTTTGAAACACAATTTCAATTGAATTTTTGAAATATACATTATTTATTGTTATTGGAAAAGTAGGGGTGTTACATTTTATACAACTCAAAAGGAATCTCGTCCCGAGATTCACGGAAAGTGCAAAATGAACACTACGGATATTGAAACCCTAAAAATATAATACGAAATAATGTCACTCAAATATCGACATTATAAATAAAATTACTCGCGCACACACAAGTCAATGAAGTCTCATCATTAGATTCACGAAGAAAAAGCAACAATGCTAAAGTTTCAAGGCTTAACCTTGTCACTTCATCTTAAGACTTCTAAACTCCTACACACCCATATCCACATTCCGAGGATCACCTAGACTCTACCCCAGCCTAGGCTAACCAAATGCTCTGATACCAAACTGTCACGCCCCGATTTTCGAGAAAAACGAAATCCTAAAATCCACGTAGGATTATCCGTTTCCCCAAAACTCGGGACGTGAAATTCAATAATGACAGAGACATTTAGCAGCAAAGACAAAAAGTATAATTTAGAAAATAGGAACAAACTAAAATTTATAATAAAGTTCTAACCAGGAAAACTGACGTCGCTAGCCCCACTAGCGGAACTCCCGTAAAGCTGCTCAAATGTCTCTAAACCTGAAAAGCTAATCGGCTACATTCCCAAAGGAATGTACCCAAGAAGCAAAAGCTCACTTGGGTCAGCAATAAAGCTGGTGTGAGAAATCTTCATTCCAAAAATCAATAAAATCGCACGTGATGAACATCAAACGAAACACAAACAACCAACCATCACACCAATAGGTAGTTCCTCAACGAGGCAAAGGTGTGATGCAAGAAAACACAGTTCCAAGAATTTAGTTCCTCAACGAGGCAATCATTTCATCATCCAAATATGTAAATATGCATTTACCTGTACTTATCCTCTAGGAGTTGACTATGGCAAGTCGGACCTGCAGAAATATTAGTGGACTTGCCATCCTGCATAAAAAGAATTAGAAACAATGCAACGTCATTTCTTCTTTTTATTAGGTTCATCTTTTTAACGGATTGATCACTTAGACGATACCACATTCGCACCACCTCCGTGCCGAACATACATGCCCGTATGCCTCTCTCATATAAAGGAGGACTACTCCGTCATCCATGCCTAAGTGGGGACATCACATACAGGCATGCATCGCGGATACCCCTAACTATATGAGTACCAAAAGCCACCATTGGGCTATCAATGCGCATAACTCACGTCACATTTTTGACGGATAAATATCAAAGCCTATTTTAGGCATACAAACTCACCACATTTCCGCAAGACTAACCCGAAGGTTATTTTAGTTTCTCTAGTAAGAAATGGGTGCCCCAACTCCGCAAGACGACCCACGGGCCATTTAGTTTCTCTAGTAAGAGAGGGGAAATAATAAACAACAGAGATGTGGTAGTTCTAAGTGATACAAGCCCAAGTGTTTTATATTTTCAGAAATCCAGGTTTACTAATATCATTTATTTTGATATCTCACTTTTCTTTCACAATGACATTTTGTCATACATAAATTAGTTCACAATCTATCCACCCACATTTTTGGGGAAAAACATAGCATATACATCAATCATGCTTTATAACAACATGGCACTCAAGCCACTCATTGATTCAAATATCCAAAATCTTCATAATGCATAAACAAGTCAATATGCATACAAATCTCCAAATTTATCCCAAGGCATTAATATTCATCAACCATTCACATCTCAAGCATCACTATTAACTTAGAGTATGAAAAACGTAGTTATGAGCTACTAACTGTAGTTTAACCAAGCCAAACAAATCTATATCTAATAGCCTTTCTTAAACACGGATTTATGTGTGAGCTAACTTAGCTTACAGTGCCTTAATAAGAAATATGACATTCAATATACCCATCACAGAATTCAAACACAAACATTGCAAAGAACACGAACAAAATGCACAAAGAAAGCAAACTCATTCTCACAGACAAAACCCATTCTATTTTGTAAATTGGGAATATTCTATTTCCAAGAACAACATGAACCAGCCACCCAATCAACAAATCAAACAATCCAACAGATTATCTAAAAAGAGTACTATTTAATATATACTCTACTCATCAAAAGACAATAAATAGAACAAGAAACAAGTAACACAGCATAGGCAAACTGATAGAAAAGAAGGACTCAAAGTAGAAGAGAAAGAAATGAAGAAACTCACAGAAATTGCAAATCGCAAAGGATTGCACAGCCAACACCATCGTCTCATCATTCACCTCCATTCAACATAGCCGCCAACACCTCTCCAAGCACTTTCTTCAAGTTCTTTAAGTTTTGAATACCCGCAGCAGTGTCAACTGGACTATTGGGTTTCTTCCAATAACTCTGCATGGGACTGCCTTTAGCAAACAAACTTGTTTGGATATTTTGAGTGGTATCTAACTTATTCATGTCCCTGGCACTATCTGGACTTCCCTGAATTGAGTGACTACCATTTAATGCAAGACTGCTTTCCAGAATAGCCAAAGAATCCTTGGTTGTATGTCTGCAGTCCAGGAACTGCATGTCTAGATCTTCGAGTCTTCGATATGCATCTAAGAATCTCTTAAGCTGTCTTGGCCCAAAAACAAGTATGGGTTCATGAGGAACCCCCCCTTAACAATTCAGATCGCAGAGCAAGAATTCTTGCAAGACCCGTATGATGATCAGCATGAATATGAGAAATCCAAATACACCTTAAACCCTTCACAGAAGCATTTGCACCTCAACTCACAGAGTCGATCAACAGACCGACGAATCAGTTCGAGCATCAGTAGTTGTTGCAATAGCTCCTCTCATTGTAGATAGAGATTTCACAACAATAAAGTCCCCACCTAGCAGCCAAAAATCATCCCATAACCCTACAATATTTTGGAGTTTGTCCCAAAACTGATTAGAGTTAGCATTGTCAACAGACCCATACATATTGGAGATAATCCAAATCTAACCATCCATATCATTTGAGAGTTTAATGGTGAGGAAGAAAGCACCTTTGAGGGTGTCAATCACAGACCATGTGTCTCTGTCCCAAACAGTAAGAAGCCCTCAACTTGAGTACAATCCCAATCTGCCTTATCTCTGCCCCAAACAAATTTGATAATGGAACCTAATATTTGAAAGAGTTTGATCTCTTGAATAAGGGAGATATTGGGTTTGTATTGAGAAACCATGTGACGAAAACCAGCAAGTCTTTCAAAAGACCCCAAAAGGATCTCTTCCCGGACGTCCTCTGGCAGATTCCAAATAGACGCCATCTTCTTCTTTGCTTCGCAGCGCAAACAAGAGGAAGAGAGACCAAGATAGAGGGAGGCAGAGAAATCTATTTAGGAGAGAAACATGAAGGAGAAAAGGGGAAAAGAAGAAGGAGAAAGAAAATAGGGTTTTTGGTGACTATTCACCCTCACTAACATTCTGAGAGCACCCGCCTTTTAACTCGCCAAATAAAACCCTAATTTCGAAATTTACAATCAATTTAAATGTAACCCTATTTTATTTAATTAAAAATAAAATAAATTATCTTTATGAAATTTAGGGGTGTTACAAAAGCGGTATAAGCGAATATTATTTATGCACCACTTTACTTAAAATGATGAAGTTCTCTTATACGCCTAACATCTGCAATTTACTCTACACTCTTGGATCAATTAAAAAACACAGAAACCTCAAAATGTCTTTGCAGTTTCAGTGTACCTTCTTTTGCTTTCTCAATACCATATAACTTGAAGGCTCGTCTATTTGGAAAATCTGCAATGACTCATTAGCCGTGGCATCCAGCTTGAGAAAAATTGTCCCTGTTTTGGATAGAAGGTCATACTTTTCAGTGCAACTTAAATGGTCAATGTTTAGCAAGAGTAGGAACACTACAAGAAATTAAGGCACATACAATGAGATTTCTGTTAACACAGTCGATAGTAATTGACATTCCCACCTAATATCTGCTCAAGGGTATAACAAACCTCTCATTCTCTCGTATAACAAGAAGATCCCACTTGCTCGAACTTGGACATCACTTCCAATATACCACAGAATTAAGCTGAAAGTTAAGAAAATAACTAAACATGTTCAAAATAGGAAAGGGAATATATAAGATCAACCAAAATACGAAAACCTCTACAAACAAACCAAGCTCCAAGTTGCAAAGCACTTTCCTGAGAAGCAACGAGAGATGACTCTTCTGACTTGGTGCATATAATTATCAGAGGCCTTGCTCAATATTTTACTGGAGAAGGATCAAAGAAACACACAAGACCAACATAATAAATCAAGCTTAAAAACAGCTATATGCAAGAGATGAATGGAATCTAGTTGGAAAAAGTATAAAATCACTTCATAAAATGCTTGGTCAATGGCACATACCTATATCGATTAGGGGTAAATATGTATCCCTATCATCCCAAACTTCTGAGACATAAAGTTGGTGCATACTACAAATGATGAGCAACTCCAACTCTGAAACAACGACAAGCTAAAATACTATGACTTACGGTTTTCCTTCATAAGTTGTAATTTCCCACATGCTACGGTCCACCTGAAATACAATAAAACAGTTTATTCATTCATACAGAAGTACACACCATGAATCAGAAGTATCGAACCCAAATCCGAAACAAGCATCACCTTTTCCAGCCGAAACATCTGACCCTTCCCTCGAATCAACCTTATGGCAGTATCAAATGCCTTGCGAGACTGGAACTGCAGAACCCTGAATCCATTCACAATACATGAATTATTCAATCAAACAATGCATCCATGAGATTCAAACTTCAAGTAATTTATTCACATAAGAATACATACATTCCTTGTGGATTGAAATATCGATTGTAATCGACTCGAATGTCCATAGGACTCAAAGCACAGCCTTCAAGCATATCAACAATGTCCGTCTTCAACGTATGCTTCCCAATTCCAGTCAGTTTCCCATAGATCGCTTCTACACAACAAAAGACACAAAAAATTTACATTCCAATCAAAACCCAAAGTTTTTAATTCCCAAATGAAATAAACCCTAACCCTAGTTCGGGTAGAAAGTTACCATTGCTTGAAGATTGAAGAATGGGGTCGATTGCTGAGTCTGGGTATCGATTCTTCTGGTTCTCTGGGTCGGCTAAATCCGTCTTCTGTGGCGAGTTCTCTGGTTCGGTGGAGAACTGTTTCGGAGGTTGACGAAGAAGAAAGGGGAGAGCTTGATTGGTTTTGATTGCTTGCAAAGTGTTTGATCGAGAAAGCCAGTAACAACGCTCCGTCGAGAAAGAGCCAAAGCTCGAATGCGAGAGAGAGTGAGAGCGGTGGAGTGAGGGAGGCAGGGAGAGCAATGGAGAGAGTGAGAGCAATGGAGATAGGGAGCAGGGCGAGAGAGAGGGAGGCAGAGCTATGCACAGAGGGGGGACGAGAGAGTGGAGGCGTTGTTCTCCCTTCTAGGTTAGATCGAGAGCGCTATCCTAAATGCAAGTAACATAGCGCTTCGGAAGCGCTATGCAAGCACTTTAAAAGCGCTATGGTAGCTTTGGTAACGTTTTTTCCCATAGCGTTTTTTAAAGCGCTATCTAAGACATAACTAAGATAGTGCTTAACTGAAAAAAAAAATTAAAAGCGCTATTGTAGTGTTTTTTTTATTTTTTTTATTTTTTAAGACAAATAAGCGCTATCCTAGTACCCACTTGGATAGCTCTTTAAAAAAGCGCTATCTAAGTGGCGTTACCTAAGCTAATATTTGTAGTAGTGGTAGAAACCAAAAACCGACGCTGTAACAGAAAGCACAGCAGAACGCTGACTCTGTCAACAGCGTATTCTGGCTGCCAAGCTGAAAATACATTGCACCCTGTCTTGGGGTCCTGCAAACGAACCAAATTTGTCTCCCAGCAGACGTCAATCTCCGCCCCGCTACGCCTGAAACGTACAGCAGAAGCACGCATCGCACTCTGTCTACGCAGACCACACTGCTGTCTGTGCTGCAGAGTGCGGAATGTTACACGCGTCTGCAGTCCTGCCAACGCAGTCCGCTACGCCGCATTCCCTTATCCGCACGACCTCTGAATCGCAGCAATGTAAACACCGGCGCTGTAACAGCGCGTACCGCAGAATGCTGACTCTGTCAGCAGCGCACTCTGGCTGCCAAGCAAGAAAACCATCGCACCCTGTCTTGGGGTCCTGCAAGCGAACCAAACCTGTTTCCCAGCAGACTTCAATCTCCGCCCCGCTACGCCTGAAACGTACAGCAGAAGCACGCATCGCACTCTGTCTACGCAGACCACACTGCTGTCTGTGCTGCAGAGTGCGGACTGTTACGCGCGTCTGCAGTCCAGCCAAACCGCAGTCCGCTACGCCGCATGCCCTTATCAGCACGAACTCTGAATCGCAGCCATGTAAACACCGGCGCTTTAACCGCGCGTACAGCAGAACGCTGACTCTGTCAGCAGCACACTCTGGCTGCCAAGCTAGAAATCCATCACACCCTGTCTTGGGGTCCAACAAACCAGCCTCCCAGCAGACGTCAATCTCCGCCCCGCGACGCCTGAAACAGCATGTACAACAGAAGCAAGCATCGCGCTCTGTCTTCAACGCAGACCACACTGCTGACTGTGATACAGAGTGCAAACTGTTATTCGCGTCTGCAGTCCAGCCAAACCGCAGTCCGCTACACAGCATGCTACATTTCTCCCAGCCTATATATAGCCACGAATGCCCGAATAAACACTCACTACGCATCCCCATGACGAATGTATGGCGTATGCACTCTGTCAAGCATGATTAAGTCTGCCACTCTCCTAGGAAAATCAGTCCCATCGAAAGAAACAGTCCTATGATCTCGTTGTGCTCTATCTGCTAACGCATCCGCCACCGCATTGGCCTCTCTATAGATATGTTGGCAATCTAACATCATTGTCGCTGCCAACAACTTAATTTCTTTCAAAATATTCTCCAAATGCCATGGGATTTTCAAAATATCCTTGAACCAACCACAGACAAGTGCCGAGTCCGTTTGGACTACCACCTTTATGAAACCCCAAGCAAGACAAAGGCGGAGTCCCTCTACAAGTGCAAGCATTTTCGCTTTATTGTTGGTTCCTGCCAGTGTTCTAAAAATCGGTCTAGGCGCTAGAAGGTGGAAAACCGCCCAGATTAATGCCTGGGCGGGCAGTCTGGGCGGTTCTGGGCAGTCTGGGCGGTCTGGGCGGGTCTGGGCGGGGTCTAGGCGGCCTAGGCGGACTCTAGGCGGGGTCTAGGCGGTCTGGGAGATTTTTATTTTTTTATTTTTTTATTTTTTTATTTTTTTATTTTTTTATTTTTTTATTTTTTAATAAAGTTGATTGTGTTCTTATTTTATTTTTATTTCCTATTTTTTAGAAATAAACTATTTAATTGTTTTTTATTCAGTATATGTCTAAATGTAGCGAATGATGATTACTTGATGGAATTCTCAAAGGATCTGCCGGTACCAATTTTACTAATGTAGATTTTATCAAACATAACTGAGGTTATTCATGCAATTTGAAGAAAAATAAAAGAGTACACAAATTCAAATTTATATAAAGTACCCATCAATGACCTACTTCAGTCATTTGAGTTTTAATAAATTTTGTTCACGATTGTTAATTTTTCATGTTTTTAAATTTTGCATATGTATATTGACATTAAATTGGATGTAATTGATAAGGTATTATGCTTAATTTTTGTAAATTATTAAAGTTATAATACAAAACCTAAGACCGCCTAGGCACCCGCCTAGGCCCCTGGGCGCTAGGCACCTGCTCGCCGCCCGCCCAGCGCCTAGCGATTTTTAGAACACTGGTTCCTGCACCAAAAAAAATTTGTTTTCCCACAACACAATGACCCCGAAAGTCTCGAATAAGCAAACCACCCGATGCCTTGCCCTTTCGGGAAGATCCATCCACATTTAGCGCAACAAAATCTATGGGTGGGGGATGCCAATAAACCAATCGAACACACTTACATCTAATGGGTAGCACCTCCAACCCCAAAGCCCGTAAAGGTGCCTTATTGCTGCTAACTTGCTTGGGGATCATAAACTTATTTGCCAATCACAACTGATGCCTAATGTTCAAAATAGCAAAGGCCGGATTTGGGGACGTATTTTCATACACACATTTGCATCTCTGTTTCCAAATTTCCCATAAAATGAACATAGGAGTAAGAAAGAATAACACACCTGTCTGCGAATTGCGTTTTGCTCTCTTGAACCAAATAACTAGCACCGTTGAGATTTCTGTTGGTCGCCGTATATACACTTCAAAAATCCTGTCAAAATGACTCCACACCTGCATCGCCAATTCGCCGTCTAGAAAGAGATGATTCAAAGATTCTTGCTTTGGCAAATTACAACAACAGCATCTAGAGGCCATACTCAAACCACATCTGTATAATTCCCCATCCACCGGTACTCCTCTATGGAGTAATTTCCAAACAAATACTGAGATTCTGAAAGGAAGAATATCGTGCCAAAGCTCTGGACTCAACTCATTGACCTGCCCATGTTTACGTAACAGTTCGTAGGCCGAATGCAGGGAAAAGAGCCCATTCTGGTTGGGAACCCACACGCACGTGTCTTCCTCATGAGCCTCACCACTTAATCTCTCAGCAAAAAGGCCACGCGCTTAAACTACAAATTTGCTCTGCTTGTAGAGGTTCATCGACAGTTTTGCAAATGAACAAAGCCAATTTACAAATGTTCTAATTTTTTTTTTTTTTGTACAATTGCAATAATCAAAACCTTCATGTCAAGTTGAAATTTGGCATAATAATTCAATACAATAAGAAATTTTGCGCTTAAATTATACACAGTAACACAGACATATATATGCATTTGTATATATATAGGATTTTGTTTGATATGTTGTAGGCATTTCAAATTACAACTTGATATACAATAAGTTACCACTTCACATATTCAAAGTGTACTAACACTATATACAAAAGTTATCCCAATTCAAAGATTCGACGTTACCAATAGCTAGGCGGGTTTGTTAATTAACCAAGTGTTATTAATATCGTGAAAAGGAGAGATGAAATAGAAAATGTAGAATATTTGAGAATGAAGATGACCATATTTTAAAAAATTTCTCAGTGAATATTCTTCCTCCTCTAGACATTAAGACTGTCAGCCACAATGTAAAATTTTGCATTAATTTTTTGAGGTGAAAATTATAAAATATGTTCAAAATATTGTGTTGTGGGGTAATAAGGAGTGCGATTCTCATATTAATGGGACTTTCATTCTCATCATTAATCACAAATATAATGGTGGATTAGTGAGTAAACCTTAAATTAACTTAAATTTAGGTGATCCTCTCATGAATTCCCATAACAAACGCACCCTAAAAATGTTTAACAAACTTTGATCTATCAAAGCACATGTCCCAACACTAGCATCCAATGTGAGTGCATGTGAGAATGTAAAATTTAATTGGTATATAAGGATTAAACTATAGCTTAATTAAGCAAGGTTGTCTCTAATATGATATAAATGCACATACTAAGTATTATTAAAAAAATTAGTTCTTAAAGGTGATCAATGTGCTCTCCTATTAACCCTAATTCGTACTTAAAGAAACCTCACCCGTACAGTATGCGTAACGATCGATAAAAAAAGAAAACGAAACAAAATAGAATAAAATAAAAAAAATACTTTGGTTGACTAGTACTTAAATTATATTCGTCTGAAATTTTGTATTTTATTCGAAATTTTCATCCGCTTATGGTTGGCGATATATACATCTATGCACGTAAAGATTGGAAAATTAACAATAATTTATACGGGGCAACAATGACATTTCTATAATCTTTTAGAAAATACCACCATTTGTAGAGTTGTTTAGGTTAATATTATCCAAATTTTGCTATGTTTCCTTAAATTTGATAGATGAAATAATAATTGTTTGAAAAACTATCAACATCCGCTCTTATAATAATAATAATTTGTAGGGTTAGAAAGCATTTCTATGCTTAAGTCAGCTATCAGTTTGAGAAAGAATGAAAATTGTATGTAAATTGCAGCGTATATGCATATCTTTATCATTCCTTTCACCGAATCTTATAGCGAGTGTTTCCTCTTCAATTGTCAAGGCGTTATGGAGGGAGGAGATCTTGCATAAGATCTTACATGTGCATGATTAGAGTTTTTCGACACTTAGCTCTGTTTAAGACCCAATGTTTGATTGGGCTAGAGTTGGTTTCGTGCGAGTGAATCTTAGGTCTGTGATAGCTCTGAGATTCGTTGTTCAGGCCTTATTGTCTTGGGCCAAGTTCGAAGACCTGTGCATCTGAGGCTAGCATGTCTTGGGCCTGAGTGCGTGACTTACGAGCTGAACTGTGATATTGCATATGTTTCTGTTTGGACCGCACTGAAGCTTTTTACGTTCTAAAGTTAGTCTATGTCACATATACAAATGTGATTGTTTGATGTCCCACCAAATATATTGCAATATATTTCAGATTTGTTGGTTAAATTGATAACCCTACCTTGAAAGTAATCAAATATAACACACAAGTCCAAACATTTTTTCTGTAATACTATTTGAGGGCAATAAGCCCAGCAACTCAACTTAATTAGGTTGCTTTTCAACTTTATTTTTACTTTCCTTCCAACTTATGGTAGCAGCATTATCACTTTAAGATAACTGTAAATTCAAAATCTATTTCATTTTACGACGAATTTAACATTTAAGTTAATACACAATCGAGCTAATTCTATTTTGTGTTTGAACAAAAAAGAAACTGCAAAATAGAGCTGAAAAATCCATCAAAAAGGCCCATGGTATGATAGAAAAGCTCACACGGAATGAGAGGCAACACAGGTTTGTAAACCGGAATTTCAGCAATTGCAAATCTTTCAGTCAATAAGATTTGTAGCAAATGGTATTACTTCTGTGATGACATATTAAGGTACTTGGCAAAAACCCTGACCGCTCATAAAAACAATTAATAAGCGTGATGTGAGAAATCAAAAAAACATCGAGCTGTATATCGCCATGGGATTTATTTTTCTTAAATTACAAAAGTATTATTCATTGTAGCATTATAATGTATTGTCTATGCTTAGAATGTACAATTGTCCATAACATTTTTTTTCTACAAATACTACTAAAATGGTTTTCGCACCAAAATATGTTCAATTTTGCCGTGGTTTTCAGCACGTAAATGCGAATTTTCTACACCAAATAACGCACCACTGATCTAAATTCCCATTCCGCGGCAAATCGGAGCAATCTCAATAAAATTTTGCCACAATTAATTAGCGTTGTTTTGTCGAATATAACATCTATTTGATGATGTATCCTTCTTTTTCCTCTTCTGCCTCTCGGAACATTTGCCCAAAACCTCATCAAAATACTCCTCATCACAAGGAAACCTCAGCCCACCTTCTTGCTCAAATCCGAATTCCTCTGCAGTTCGCTCCATCAAAGCCCTAAAATCTGGCAACGATAAATAAGTAGCCGGTATCACATACCTTTTCATCTCTGTCCCAACGTAGACTGCAAGGAATCCCCTCGGTACCACATCTGTTAAATTCCGACCTTTTGACAAGTCCACCGGGAGCAACTTCTCGTTCGAGTATTCATCGATAGGCGAAAGCGACTTATAATTGTATTCCTTTTTTCCGAATGAGATTGCTCGCCATATCCTCGCTGCGGGAGGACGCACCGCATTGGAAATGTGGCCGGAAATTAGCATCCGAATAATCCGATAGAGTCGATGATACCACGATGATCAAATCGGTCATGGAGAAGGAGATAAATAATTGAAATTGAAACCTTTTTTAAGGGTTTCAATTTCGGTTTGATGAAAGAAGGTTTTTGGATGGAATGAATTGGATGCAAATTTAAATGAGATGTTTAGAGGTTTTTATCTGTTTCATTATGTAAGGTTGTCCGTTTATTTTGGTTTCATTTCAAGCGGGAAATTTTGTGGCATTTTATATTTGCCTCAATTAACTCTCTCAAAATATCTCTTTACTTTTTCTGCCATAATTTTGGTTTACTAATCTTAAAAATAAATGGAATCAATTTATCTTGTTATGCAGATTTTTATTGTTTGGTTATCCATTTACTGACAAGGAACTGATTATTCATAAGACTGTATTCTCGCTACTAATGGAAAACCAAGTCCGAAGAAAAGCCTCGAAATCAAAATCACAAAAATAATTTCAATTTTCATGTCTTTTTTTTTTTTTTTTTTTTTTTTTTTTTTAAATTAACCTCCAGTGGGGAGGGGCAACTATGGAATGCCAGACCGTTATTAAATATCCATAAAAATACAAATCATTGCGGGGGTACATTACGACATTACCCGCATTAACTCTAAAAACAAGGTTTATAACAAAATTTTGAAAGCAAAACCCCTGGGAAGAAAGAAACAAAAGGAAAAAAGAGGAAACAGCCAGAAATAGACTATAAACCCGAGCACACCCAAGACTTCCGAACCAAACAGCATACACCCACAACCCTGCATCCACGCAGAAAACCTGAAAGAAACAAAACAGCGTCACATCGCTCCGATGCACCCAGCGTCGCAGCCCAAACCTTCCATCCCAATCGCATGCACCCAGCGTCACAGCGCTCATTGCTTTGTTGTTCATCTCCGTGATGGCAAACAAACTGAACCAAAAAAACATGAAAGAAACAATCTGAGAATCTGTCCCTAAACTGTCTCTAATCATCCCCGTGGCGAAGATACGCCGTTTGTAATCTATCCAGCCCCAACAAGCCAGTTATTCGCCTGGGAAAATCTCTCCCATAGAAAAAGCCTGTCCCAAGATCATGGAAAGCTCTAGCGACTAATGCATCCGCCACTGCGTTTGCCTCCCTATAAATATGTTGACAGTGTAAAGTCATCGTCATTGTCAACACCTTAATTTCTTTCCAAATATTCTCCAAATGCCACGGGATTTTTAAGCTATCTTTAAACCAGCCACAAACCAATGCAGAATCTGTTTGAATAATCACCTTTTTAAAACCCCAAATGAGGCATAGGCGAATTCCCTCTAAAAGAGCCAAAACTTCCGCCTTGTTGGTAGAACCCAACCCGAAAAACATATATTTTCCAACAACCCCAACGCCTCGAGAGTCACGAATAACTACTCCACCCGCTGCCATATCCTTGCGAGAAGACCCAACAACATTAAGAGCCACAAAATCTTCAGGGGGGGGATGCCAGTAAACAAGACGAACAGACTTCCTTCTAACAGGGATCACACCCAACCCCAAAGTCTGTAAAAGAGCTTTATTGCTACTTCCTTGCTTGGGAATAATGAAATTATTTGCTATTTGCAACTGACGCCGAATGTACAGGATCACAAAGGCCGAATTGGGTTGGCCATTGTCAAAAAAACATTTGCATCTTTGTTTCCAAATTTCCCAAAGAATGAACATAGGAGTAAGAAAGAATAACACACCTGTTTGAGTAGTGCGTTTGGCTTTCTTAAACCATATTTCGAGAACCGTAGAAATTTCTGCTGGGCGTCGAGTATGAACGTCAAAGATCCTGTCAAAATGATTCCACACCTGCCTTGCCAATTCTCCGTCTAGAAAGAGATGATTCAACGAGTTAGATCACGCCACAAAATTTAACCTATGTTGATATTTGTTGCACAATGAGTGCCAATTGAAAACTCAAAATTAACGATCGTATACTCTAGATTGAAGAAATTTATGGGTATGAGAAATTTCAGAAATTTGCAAATGTTTGACCAAAACACAGATTGAAAAGCTGGAATTTTGACCAAAATTATCCGAAAGGGTCCATATAAGTTGGGTCTCAGGCCCAATTAATAGTCGAACCGACAGTGTCTTGTAAACAACCATCATTTTCTACATAATTTATTGAAGAGTGAAAATTTCTATGTTAATAAGTTAAAATTCAAGTGATAATATTGGCATTCAATATCAAGCAAAGCAGAGGCAGAGAGGCCTGTGGACAATTTGGTTGGGTTTAAGTCACGATTTTATCTATACACAAATTACTTGTGTTTGACAATTAGCTGCCAGTGGAGTATGTTAGAATATATAAGGATTGTAACATAGTTAAGTTCGAGTCTAAGATCGATTAACCTCTATAAAAAAAAAGTATAAGAATAAGAAAGTCACAGATAGAAAAGTAAATAGGAAAGTCAAAATAAGATACAATTAGATACTCAAATCCAATATTGATTCACTATTTGTACCGCCGTTCATGATGCTCGTTATAGTCAATGTGTCTTTCTTGGATATCCTTACGGTAAAAATGATACAAAGTCTATGATCTCATCCACAAAAAAGTCATTGTTTCTCGTGATGTCGTCTTTCACGAGAAGATTTTCATTATTTTTCTGACAAAATGCACAATCATCTCACAGACCGGTCCGACACACTTCCCTGATCGGTCGCTCATGTTCCGCTTTTTGATCATCCAACAGTGTTTTTCTCTGACCGGTCACCAAATTCGATGCCTTCGTCTCCGACCGATCGGAAACCCCGGAACCCCAACCCCAAGCAGTCGCCCCTGCTCCTATTCCACTCTTAGAGCCCCCTCTCCCACCTCGCACCTCCACTCATGCCACCCGTGAATTATCGTATCTTCAACAATATCATCTTGATGCTTGATTGCCTTCTCAAACGTCTCACTCATCTACTTCGAACGTTGGGCCTTTTATATGTATTGTTTACTCCCTTTCTAATTTTCTTTCCTATAACCAATTATCCACCTCTCACAAGGCTTATACCACTTCTTTTTCTTTAGTCAAATAATCCACTAGTTTTATGCAGGATCCAAAGTGGCATCACACCATGAGAAGTGAGATTGATGCTCTAGAAACCAATAACACTTGGACTTTACAATCTCTTCCTCATGGCAAGCATCCGATTGGTTGTAAATTAGTTCATAAGATCAAACTTAATCCAGATGGTAGTGTTGAGCGCTACAAAGCCCGTATTGTGGCTAAATGATACAGTCAAGTTGAAGATATTGATTACAAATAGACATTTGCTCATGTTGCTAAATTGACTATTGTTCGTCTTCTCCTTGCTCCTGCAGTTACACAGGGTTGGCATTTATGTCAACTTGATGTCAACAATGTTTTTCTTTATGGTGATCTTTTTTAGGATGTGTATATGAGTCTTCCTCCTGAATTCTGCCGAAATGAGGAGACTCGAGTGTGCAAGTTGAACAAGTCCTTATATAGTCTCAAGCAAGCTTCCAGACAATGGTTTCTTAAGTTATCCTCAGCCCTCATATTAATAGGCTACAATTAGTCTAAGGATGATTACTCATTATCCGAAAACACATATTGAAAAGCCGGAATTTTGACCAAAATTATCCGAAAGGGTCAATATAAGTTGGGTCTCAGGCCCAATTGTCAAACCGACAGTGTCTTGAAACAGCTGGAGCTTATATTGAATCATTTGTAGTCAATTAGCAATCATTTTCTACATAACATATGGAAGATGTTCTTAAGTTAAATTTCAAGTGATACTTTTGGCATTCATATATCAAGCAAAGCAGAGGCAGAGAAGGCTATGGATAATGTAGTTGGGCTTAAGTTCTGATATTATTTTTTTGACTAAATTTAGTTTTGACTTGAAATTGTTTGGTGGATTGTAACATCTCAAAAGTGATACTGTTTTGAGAGTTGTTACAAAAATGTCAATTTAGTGTAGTGCGGGCTTTGTTTAATCTTAATTTATAATAAAACTTGGATTGTATCACATAACGTTGGAATTTTTGATCGCTTTTTCTAGATGTCGAGGGAACGCGTGAGGAAACCAGCAAGGGGAGAGGGTGTGAGTCTTCATCCCCCTCAAGATGTATGCCTTTACAAATCTCGAGGAAATGAAGGGGAAACTCCCCGGTTACGACATAATGTATCTATCATCTGTGCATGTATACTATTTATAGAATGAATATACCCAATGTTAGTATGTACACTCCATATGATCTATGGATTTCAGATGGTGACCAGAATGAAGTTATGGGTGGATGGACAGTGGTGAAAACTATACCTCCATCTATATCGATTGGGCTTGAGCATCCACTAAGAACATTCAGGATGTTTAGGACCACCTGAATCTGACTCACATTTTGTAACACGCCAAAACCTTATAAGAAGAATCAACTTGTAATGCTCAAACATGATGTGGGTCAGATTTGTGAGTATATACTAGTGTGATAGGGATGGAAAAAACTTTTTTTTGGTTGATAAAATTTTGAAAGGAAGATAAGATGTTAAGCATCTTTGGGTGAGGCAAGTAGGGGTGGGCACGGGACGGAATGAGACGAATGGACTCATCTATATTCTGTCCCGTTCATTCGGGATCGGGACGGGAATGGACGAAATAGACTTCATCTCGACCTCATCCCATTTCAAACGGGATCGGGACGGGATGAACATGTACTAAATAGTCATCAAATAAAAAATAATAAAAAGAGTTATCTCGCATTATTCACACACAAATAATGTCAAATTTATATACATATAACTTACATCATAAATAATAATAGATATTATATAAATAAATATTAAACATTTTTTGGAAGGCAAATAAAAATTAAATTTCATTTAGAATTAATGATTCAATTCATTTAGATTTCATATAGAATTTTATCTTACATTGATTTAATTTCAACACATCGTAAACTTTAATTTAGAAGAATATTTTGATTAAAATTAATAATAATAAATATTAAATAAATAAATTAGGGACGGGATAGGTGGGATTGAAAATCTTCATCCCGATCTCATCCCACTTTAGATCGGGACAGGACGGGATCGGGATGAGTTTGATCAATCTCAAAAAGATCTAAAAAAATCGGATCGAAACTGGATGGGACGGAATCGAGACAGATTCAGAATTGCGGGATGGGATACCCAACCCTAGAGGCAAGACATGATTGAATTGAAAATATTGATTGAAAGTAGCATTTTTGTTTCATCTCATCGTCTACCTCTAAAGCCATTTTTCTTGGATTAAATTCTACAATTCCCATATTTGGTGTTTGTTTGACTTGAAAATGGATGGATTTAATCTGGTAACTTAATTAAGAGAACTTTTTATCTAATAATTGATGATGACACAATCTGTACTTAGCTTAATTTGATCTTTTCAGATGTACTACATAAGAAGATTATTGATGGTTTGTGTCAAGGATTGCGAACGTGATTTTGCGAAATTATACTAAATTTTTGTTATTTTAAATTACAAAAAAGGCGAAAGAAAAAAAAAATACATTTTTGATGGTTTTTTTTGAAATTTTTTATTACATTTTTTTTGAGGATTTTTTTCAAAAAAATTTGATTATTTTTCATAAATTTCAAGTTTTTTCTTCTAATTATCAAATATTTTAATTATTTATTAATTTTGAAACCAACTCCTAATTTCCTATTTATCACTTCTATTACTTATATATTGATTTTTTAAACTATCCATTGATTTTTTAATTATAGGTTATTTTTGTTTCATTTAATGTGTTTAATACATTTATTTATTTGCATATTATTTTTCACATATTTAATATACTAACAAAATTCATTATATATTTCATTTATTCTCAAAATTTTTACTTTTTTTCATTACCCACCGAAATATTTCTTAAAATCAGGAAACCAAAATTAACTTGAAAAACGAAATCACAATCCTTGGTTTATGTTCATGTTTGAGTGTGTAGGGTTTTTAAGTGTTTTCCGTGTATTCCTTCTTGGGTGCTATTAGTTCTTGAAATTTAGTCAAACACCTAAATTCAGACTTAACTATTATCCGAACTAATGACACCTAACTTAACTATTATTCAGACTTAACTAGCGGAAAGTATCCAAACTTTCTAATGTCAAAATTGTTCTTCATTAATGACACCTAAGAAGGAATACACATGGAACTAATGAAGAAATGTAAATAAAGAAATTTGAAATTGATACTGAAGACAGATGAAAAATGAAAACAATGGTAGTAAATCACAAATTAAATGACCAAGTTAAGTAATCTTGATTATTATTATTATTTATTATTATTTTTATCTAAAGTTGCTTAGCCAAGCAAGTGCTTTGCACACTTGTGATTTGTTTAATCTTAATTTATAATAAAGATTGGATTGTATCACATAATGCTGAATTTTTAATATCAAGGCAATTAAATAAAGATAAAATTTAGTACATGTACAATATTTATAGAACGAAAATTCTAAATGTTAAAGGAAGTGGACGAGGAAAACAGCGAGGGAGAGAGAGAGGGAGTCATCTATTCCCCTTCGGGTGCGTGCATGAAAAATGATTGCACGCATTTTGAAAGAGGTGGCTGTTTTTCTCGTCCACTCCCTTGACAGGTGTCACGGACTAGCAATTCGTGTGGCACTAGCTATCCAATTCACTAGTAAGCCTATGAGTAATTACTTTGACGGGCACAAATATTAACTTGAGAATGCACAATATCAATCTGTAGACAATATAACAATGCACAATAGTCAGTAAAAGTTCTCATTCACATTCAATAGATCACAATGGGGAGGAACGTTCGGAAGGACGTTGCTCAAGACTAGTTCGATACTATCGATCGATGGAAATACAAGTTTGGAGTTGAAAAGCAATGCAAAGAAAACAATAAAAATGCTAGCGGTACAGTCTGGCCCGACTATGCAATGGAGACAACACGTCCTCACAGTCAAGAGCTCAAACCTTCCCCCTATAATATAGATGCTAAGCATTTGGGCACTTTTCAAAAGTGAACATTGAGTTTTGAGACCATTAGGAAGGCCTCTGACCTTGAGTCCTGACACTCTCCCACACTCAATTCGCTGACGCCCTCGCAGCAAACTTTTCCAAGTACTCTTCCAGCTTTGAGAGGTATGGCAGTAGATGTTCGACTGGCTCCCAACTGATCTCTGAAGGAGGTTCATCCTGCCACTTGACCAAATACTCTCTATCCGGGCCTGTGTTGTTGATGAGGCGGTCAGCTAAGATTTCTTCTACTTCTCGATCTGGCTTAGTAGGATGCTTAGGCAAAGCGCGGGTAGATACATTTCTTGTGGGATCAGCGGCATCTGCATGGTAGGACTTCAAGTTACTTGCATGAAAGACAGGATGGGTGAAACGGAGCCAATGTGGTAACTTGACCCGATATGAGACTTTGCCGACTTTCTCAATAATCTGTACCGGTCCCTCATACTTGCGAAACAGATTGTTGTGTGCTCTAGCTGTCCTTTTATACTTGTTGAACATATCTAGCTTCACCAATACCAAGTCCCCGACTCCAAAAGGATCAATTCGTCGTTTCTTGTCGGCCCATTTCTTCATGTGACGGGAGGCTTTCTCAAGATAGGCTCGAGCAACTTCAATGTTTTTCTGCCAGGCTTTGACAAATTCAAGAGCTCTTGGGCTGGGTCCTTGGTATCCGGTAAGTACTGTATGTGGTGTCAATGGTTGCTGACCAGTAACCAACTGAAAGGGGCTGGAGTGAGTAGCTGAGCTCTTTTGTAAATTGAAACAGAATTGTGCAACATCAAGTAGTCCCACCCAATTTTTCTGATTGGCACTTACAAAATGACGAAGGTATTCTTCAAGCATAGAGTTAAAGCGCTCAGTCTGTCCGTCGGATTGGGGATGTTGGCTTGTCGACATATTAAGTTTAGATCCCAAGAGCTTGAACAACTCCTTCCAGAACTTTCCTGTGAAGCGAGCATCACGGTCGCTAACAATGTTTTCGGGCAGTCCCCAATACTTCACTACATGCTTGAGGAACAATTGCGCCGTATCTTCGGCCGTGCAAGTCAGTCCGGTCGGCACAAATGTCACATACTTTGAGAATCGGTCAACAACTACAAGGATACTTCTGAAATCCTCCACTTTCGGTAACCCCGTAATGAAGTCCATGGAAACACTTTCCCAATGACGAGTTGGAACAGGCAGGGGTTCTAGTAAGCCTACTGGTCGATCTCTTTCAACCTTATCTTGCTGGCAAATAAGGCAGGTTCGAACATAGGCCATTACATCCTCCTGTATCTGCGGTCAATAGTACCCCCTCTCTAGCAATGCAAGTGTTCGTCTCCAACCGGGATGTCCCGCCCAATGGGTGTCATGGCATTCTCTCAAAAGTTCTTTCCTCAGACCCGAAGTCCTCGGAACATAGAGGCGATTACCAGTTGTGAGTATTGCGCCATCTTTTATCCAGAACCGTCGAGTTTTGCCCTGCTTGATCAACTCTGTAATCGTCTTCGCTTGTGGATCTGTCTGTAGGCCTACTTTGATCTTCTCCAAGATGGTGTGACTCGGACCAGTATGGGTTAGCACTGCAAAGTCTGCCCTTCTACTGAGTGCATCAGCTACATTGTTAGTGCGCCCTGGCTTGTATTCCAATACTAAGTCAAATTCTGCTAATTTTTCCTGCCATCGAGATTGCTTGGAGGTTAGTATCTTCTGAGTAAGGAAATGGCTTGCTGCGGCATTATCCGTTTTAACAAGGACTTGAGACCCCAAGAGGTAGTGTCTCCACACCCGTAAACAATGTACAATGGCTAGCAATTCCTTTTCCTGAGCTGAGTAACGAGACTCTGTATCATTCAACTTTCGACTCTCATATGCGACCGGGTGACCATCTTGAAGTAACACTCCCCCTAAGGCATAGTCAGATGCATCTGTTTGTACTTCAAAGGGCTTGGTGATGTCTGGCAAGGCCAATACTGGATCTTTCATCACGGCCAATTTCAAGTCTTGGAATGAAGCTTCACATTGCCTATCTCATTCCCATATTCGGTCTTGTTTCAACAAATTTGTCAGGGCAACAACTCTCTTAGAGTAGTCCCTTATGAAGCGACGATAATAGTTTGCGAGTCCAAGGAAAGAACGTAGTTGAGACACGTTCTTAGGAGAGTTCTAATCATGAATTGCCTGGACTTTCTCCATGTCCATCCGAATCTTGCCATTGCCAATAACATGACCCAAGAAATTGATCTGGGTTTGGCCGAATGAGCACTTTTCCTTCTTGACAAAGAGATGATTATCCCTAAGGATTTGGAACACTTCTCGCAAATGATGTAGGTGTTCTTCTATAGTCCCACTATAAATCACAATGTCGTCAAGATAGACAACCACAGACTTGTCCAGAAGGTGACGGAACAGGCCATTCATAAGGGTGCAAAATGTAGCTGGAGCATTGGTCAAGCCGAAGGGCATTACTAGGAACTCATATGACCCATATCTAGTAGAACAAGCAGTTTTGGGTTCGTCACCAGCAGCAATGCGGACCTGATGGTAACCTGATCTCAAGTCGAGTTTTGTGAAGTATCTGGCGGATCCAAGTTGGTCGAATAAGTCTGCAATGAGCGGCAGCGGGTATTTGTTCTTTATAGTGACTTTGTTCAAGGCTCTATAATCAACACAAAGGCGAAGACTACCATCATGTTTCCGCTGAAAAAGAACAGGTGCCCCAAAAGGTGCTTTAGAGGGCCGAATGAATCCCGACTCCAACAAGCCATCTAGTTGTGTTCTCAATTCGGTCAGCTCTGGAGGGCTCATGCGATATGGACTACGTGCGGGTGGCTTGGCACCAGGGACTAACTCAATTTCATGATCAATGAACCTTCTGGGAGGTAGATTCTTTGGCAATTCATTCGGCATCACTTCGCTGAAGTCAGCAATAACTTGGGCAACTTCCTCAGGGATTTTGCTAGTATCATCTTCCATCTCTAGCTTTGCCACAGCTAAGTACGTATCTTCTCCTTTGGCCAAGCCTCTCTTGACTTGGAGCGCCGACAATATTCTATCATGAGTTGTTGGTCGAATTGAGGTTGGTACAATGCGTAGTCTGGGTCCGAAAAACCCCAAGGAGTCCATGAAAGGTAATGGTCCTGCTTCAGCTCCTCGGAAGAATTCTTGGCCAAGAATCACTTTAAAATCATCAAGTGGAACGGCCAAGAAGTTTGATCTTCCTTCCCATGGACCAACTTGTAATGGCACAGCTCTAGCCATACCATTAATAGAGATTGCCTCAGAGTTGACAGATTTCAACTTACCCACATCTCCTTCTAAGGTCAGACCCACACGTCTAGCTTCATCTGGGGCAATAAAATTGTTTGTTGCTCCGGAATCCAACAATGCTTGGGAAGGGAACCCATTGATAGTGATGTCGATGAATTGCAAGGCCTTCTTGTGAGGGTGCTCATACATTTCTCCTTTGACAGCATTGAGCTTGCGTAGAGCTCCCATCTGGGAGGTCTCATTGTTGGTGGGGTTTGAGCTCGATGCGGTCGAGTTAGAAGGTTCTGCTTGAAGCAAGGACATTAATGAGTGTAGAGCTGGTTTGGATGGACATTTGCCTGTTGGGTGATCCCTGCTATTGCAAAGAATGCATGGGGCAGGGGCAAATGGTCTCCACTGCCCAGAGTAGTTTTGCCCTCCTTTGTTGTTGTAATTTGAGTTGCTAGAGCTGGTATTCCAATTTTTGTTGGAACTCCAATTCTGGTTGGACGGCCGAGAATTGTAGTTTCCTCGGTTATGACTTGATTTTCCCCAGTTTTGGTGAGGTGAGCGAGCATTTGACCCTGAGCTTGAATTGGTACTGCCAGTTCTAGCTGTGGAGTGATTGAGTGAAGTGGATCCAGTCATGGGCATATAATCGCTAAACCTTTCTGCTGCCGCAATAGCGCTTGTAATATCTGTCACCTTCTGCCTTTGTAATTCTGCTTGTAGAAGCGGCAGAGCTTGTTCCATGAAACAGAAAACTTTGTCCTTCTCAGACATGTCTCGGATATCTAGCAAGCAAGTTGAGAATTGTCGGACATAGTCTCGAATATTGCTTGTCTGTTTGATGGTGTGGAGCTTCCTCCTTGCTAAGAAATCAGTGTTCTCAGGCAAGAATTGATTTCTGAGTTCCTTCTTGAGGTCTGCCCAAGTTCTAATAAGGATGCGACCTTCTTCCATCTCTACATATTTGGTTCTCCACCATAGTTTTGCATCACCTGCTAAGTACATGGTCGCCATGGTAACCTTGGCTTCTTCTGATTCGGGGTTCACCGCGCGAAAATACTGCTCCAGATCAAACAAGAAGTTCTCTAACTCCTTTCCATCTCGTGCCCCAGCATATGACTTTGGCTCGGGCACTTTCACTTTCATCCTATGGTGATCCGTCGTCCCTATGGCCTTAGTGAGCAAGCCAACCCTTGCAAATAAGTCCTCCAACTGTAATTGGAAGTCACTCATCACCTGAGCTGTGGGGTGAGGCGACTCTTCTATAGCAATTGTTCGTCCCTCTAAGTTATCAACGTGCTCAGCCAGCGAATCCACTCTGTCTGCCAGTGAAAAGAGTTCATCCAACCGACTAATCTGTTCTCCCAAAGTGTTCAACTGGTCCATTCTGCTTTCTAGTCTATGCATTCGACTAGCCTGTCGTTCCTCCATAGCGCTAAGGCGCTCATTTAGTTCCTGCATCCTGGTTTGCATTCAACAAGCTCTGGCTCTGATACCAACTGTCACGGACTAGCAATCCGTGCGGCACTAGCTATCCAATTCACTAGTAAGCCTATGAGTAATTACTTTGACGGGCACAAATATTAACTTGAGAATGCACAATATCAATCTGTAGACAATATAACAATGCACAATAGTCAGTAAAAGCTCTCATTCACATTCAATAGATTACAATGGGGAGGAACGTTCGGAAGGACGTTGCTCAAGACTAGTTCGATACTATCGATCGATGGAAATACAAGTTTGGAGTTGAAAAGCAATGCAAAGAAAACAATAAAAATGCTAGCGGTACAGTCTGGCCCGACTATGCAATGGAGGCAACACGTCCTCACAGTCAAGAGCTCAAACCTTCCCCTATAATATAGATGCTAAGCATTTGGGCACTTTTCAAAAGGGAACATTGAGTTTTGAGACCATTAGAAAGACCTCTGACCTTGAGTCCTGACAACAGGTAGAACAACTCTTTATGAAATGAATATACCCAATGTTAGTATGTACACTCCATATGATCTATGGATTAAAGATGATGACCTGAATAATGTTATGGGTGGATGGTCAGTGGTGAAAACTATACCTCCATCGATATAGATTGGGCTTGAGCATCCCCTAAGAACATTCAAAATGTTTAGGACCACCTGAATCTCACCCACATTTTGTAAAACACCAAAACCTTATAAGAAGAACCAACTTGTAATGCTCAAACATGATGTGGTTCAGATTTGTGAGTATGTACTAGTGTGATAGGGACGGAATTTGTTTTTACATTTTTTGGTTGATAAAACTTTAAGATATGAAAATCTTTTGTGGTGGGACGGGAAAAGGAAAACGTGTGGAGCACCAAAGGAAAAGGAAAAGAAAAAGGAAAAGGAAAAGGAAGTGGACCTGTGACCTTCCTTTCTGTCCGCGGAACGCACTCGGTACTTTCCACCTTAATAACTTTATAGTCTATATCAAAGCGCCTCACTTCCACCAAATTGCCTCACCAATAAGTCTATATGACCAATAAAAATTTTATATGACCAAATCGGCTTCATTTCCACCAAAGTGCCTCCATTTCTATTCTCATCTCAACTAATGAATTTATTAGATTTGGGAATCACATCCAAGTTGAACACAGATTTTTAAAAGTGTTTAGGGATTAAAGTTTGCAATTAATTAGATGTTTAGGAGACGAAACACTTTATTACATTCACATTATTCATTCAAAAAGAAAGACTTTCAAATTAAATTCAAACGTGATTTAGGGGATGAATAAAATAAGTTTGTAAACCCAAAGTGTGTCTCCAATAAGAATGACCAAGCTAGATAATTTTTTTTTATCTAAAGTTGGCTGGCCAAGCAAGTGCTCTGGACACACGTGCTTTGTTTACTCTTAATTTATAATAAAACTTGGATTGTATCACATAATGCTGAAATTTTAATGAGCTTGGCTAATTGGCGAGGAAACCCGAGAGGGCATCCCTTCACGATGCATGTAAAGGATGGGACGCACGTATCACAAAGGGGATGGAGGGTCTTCATTCCTCCATCGCTGTTTTCCTCGCTAATTTCCTTGACAATTAGAATTTCCCATTTTTAATATCAAGACAATTAAATACTATTATAGATAAATAAATAAATAATTGAGGAAAAAGTTCCGAGGCAAGAAAAATGACAATAATGCTAAGCACCACTAGTCGACTGGTGAATGAATTATTGTACACCACTATCTTAACACGTTTTTTGGTTGTTGAGTGAATTATTGTACATGTCTCTTTTATTTTATTTTTTTGTCCACATGACGTGCATCCAGCTAGATGAGAAGACTTGTGCAAGCTTGACTCTTCCAAGTCGTGGTGATTGCTACTCTTGCTTTCTTTTTCATGAAATTTAAGATCCAATAGAGAAATCTCTATACTATAAATATTATTAAATATAATATTATTAATTTCAAATTAAATAAGGGAAAAAAGTAGTTAAGGATTTATTTGTTATTAAATAAATTTTAGGGGATAGTTAATTTTCTCATAAATTTAAGAAAAAATTTAGTCAAAAGTTATTATAGGAGATAGTTAAATGGATGGTTGGAGGGCTCTTAGATATTTGACAATTAGCTTTCAATGAGGTATCGGCTCAATAAAAGACTTTTAACGGATGAAATCACAAGTTCAGGAGTCGAATTAAAAGTTAGACAATCAATTACAAGTCCACGTAGCTTACAATAGCGTTAGAGGACACCACTTAGCGTAACCATCACTTTTTCATGAGCTAGGTGCTTTTACAACACGCCACCACCGGTGTGTCGAATTCTATGTTTCTTTTTAATGCATGCTAATGTCGAGCTTGGTTTTGGCATTCAAACTTAAAAAGGAATCTCACTCCCCATTCAACACAAGTAATATTCAACTTCCAGACCTCTCAAGTCAAACACTTAGCACCCCAAGATGCCTGCGTGCCTGAAAGTGATGATAAACACTAAGGGCGTGTTTGGTTAGCCCATTGACCGTCGTAATGTAATGGTTTGACCATTACAATGTAATGGGTCAAAGGCATTCCTGCGTTTGGTATCACATAAAACCATCGTAATGGTCATTCCCATTACAGATTTGGTTGTAATGGCCATTCCTACCTCCCCCCCTATGAATGGCCATTACCATTCCCATTGTAATGGTCAAAGTTAAATAATGACCATTTTTATCCTCCTCACCCTCCCCCATTTTAACTAAGTGAGGGTATTTTTGGAAATAAATTTTACATTACCACCTTACCATTTTAAAAGTATACCAAACATACATATTCCCATTATCATTCCCATTACCATTCTCATTCCCATTACCATTACCATTCCTATTACCATTCTCATTCCCATTCCCATTCCATCGAGTAACCAAACGAGCTCTAAACCATGCAACCATCTCATCTCTCTATCTTCTTCATATCGCGGGATTTTCAAATTCAAATGTGATTTAGGGGGTGAATAAAATAAGTTAGTAAACCCGAAGTGTGTCTCCAATAAGCATGACCAAGCTAGGTAATCTTGATTATTTATTTTTTTGTCTAAAGTTGATTAGCCAAGCAAGTGCTATGCACACTCGCTCAATGAGTCAACTTCATGTTTCCGTGGCGCCTAGTTGGTTCATCCCTAAATAACTTTTTTTTCTTTTTCTAAATAACTTTGTTTAATCTTAATTTATAATAAAGCTCGGATTGTATCACATAACGCTGAATTTTTAATATCAAGGCAATTAAATACTATTACAGTTAAATAAATAAATAAATAATTGGCAGACAAGACAAGGTATAAGGCAAGAAAAATGACAATAATGCTAAGCACCACCAGTCGACTGGTGAGTGATGCCACTACAATCTTTAACATTTTTGGTTGTTGAGTGAATATTGTACATGTCTCTTCCCTTGGCAAAGGTTTGGTTTGATTTTTTTTTTCTTTTGTTCAAAATCTGAGCTACCAAACACTGGAATATATATTGAATTGTAGAAATCACAAAATTAAAAAGGCTTAAAATCTAAAAACTATTAGATGAAATGTTTTTAATTATCTAATTCGTTCAAATTCATTTGGTCGATAACTATGAAAAAAAATGCTAAGTATGATAATTCGTTTTCTCTGCACACTTTGAGCGATGGTGCCTCTTAACTTCTATTTTTCAGTAATTTGCTTCGTACTAGCTGGTGCTTTTAATTCAAATGTTTATTTTTAATTTTCCTTTTTTATTACAATCTCCTTCTCTTGTTTTGCTGACAGACTCCATGTTTACGATGTTTATCTGCTTTTGACATATTTTCGAACCAAATTTCTCAAATCTTTGATAATTTATTATCATGAATTTGAACTAACGGAAAGTATCCAAACTTTCTAATGTCAAAATTGCTCTTGATGACAACAAACTATTAGCTATGATGGTAGGAAAAGGCAATTAAATCTCACCCAACAAACTATTAGCTATGCTATGATGGTAGGAAAAGGCAAGCAATTAAATATCATAACTATTAGCTCTGATGGTAGGAAAAGGCAATTAAATACTATTTCAGATAAATAATAATTGGGGGACAAGATCTGAGGCAAGAAAAATGATAATAATGCTAAGCACCACTAGTCGATTGGTGGGTCATGCCACCACTATCTTTAACATGTTTTTTGGTTGTTGAGTGAATTATTTATTGTATATGTCTCTTTTGATTTTTCTTTTGTCCACATGACATGCATCCAGCTAGATGACAAGACTTGTGCAAGCTTGACTCTTCCAAGTCGTGGTGATTGCTACTCTTGCTTTCTTCTCCATGAAATTTAAGATCCAATAGAGAAATCTCTATACTAGACTGGAACACTTCTAGTTGCAAGAAGAGAGATTCAGAAAATCATCCCACTCCCTTTTTTGTGCAAGAAGATGGCTGATACAGTTGTCCAAGTTGTGGTCTCTCCATTCCTTGGGGTACTCTTTGACAATTTAAGCTCCTTAATCCAGAAGGAGTTTGGTCGGATATGGGGTGTTCATAAGGAGATGGAGAAGCTTTCCAGCATATTATCAACAATTCAATGTGTTCTTGAGGATGCAGAGGGGCAGCAGCGTGGAAATAAGGCACTCAAAAACTGGTTAAAGAAGCTCAAGGAGGCTGCTTATGATGCTGACGATGTTTTGGATGAATGGGCATTCGAAGGCCAACAATTAGCATCAGAAATGAGATATAACAGTGGCAGCTCGCAGGTAACCAGTTCTTGCATATCATTCTTCAATATTAAGCAAACAGTTTTTCGTCTTAAGATTGGGAAAAGAATACAAGATCTCATAAAGAGATTTGATCAAATTGCTGAAGAAAGGTCTAAGTTTCATCTGCAAGAAGGAATGGTAGAAAGGGGAGTTGAATTCTGTGGGGATCGAGAGACTAGCTCCCTGTTAACTGAACCACAAGTTTATGGGAGGGACGTAGACAAAGAGAACTTGGTGACTATGCTGCTGAACAATGTGAACAGTCTCGAACATATCTCTGTATGCCCTCTAGTTGGAATTGGTGGACTCGGGAAAACGACTCTTGCTCAGCTGGTCTACAATGATGAGCGGGTGGCACAACACTTTGAAGCTAGGCTTTGGGTTTGTGTATCTAATGATTTTGATGTAAAACGTTTGATGAAAGCAATCATAGCCGCCATATCGGGTTATGCGCCTGATCTTCTAGAATTAGATTCCCTACAACGACTCCTCAGAGAAAAACTGAATGGCAAAAGGTTTTTACTCGTGTTGGATGATGTGTGGAATGATAATCAGGAAGAGTGGAACAGATTGAAGTACTCGTTGATGTGTGGAGCAAAAGGAAGTTCAATTATAGTAACTACTCGTCTTGAAACAGTAGCGTCTATTACCGGCACAATTCCTGCTTATCGCGTAACAGATCTGTCTGAGGATGATTGTTGGTCGTTATTCAAGCACTGTGCTTTTGGCATGGGGAATGAAGAAAGGCCGGAGTTGGTGGGGATTGGGAAGGAGATTGTAAAGAAATGTAAAGGTGTGCCTCTTGCTGCAAAGGCTCTAGGAGGGATGATGCGTTTCAAAAGCGAGGAAAATGAATGGTCGTTTGTGAGGGATAGTGAAATGTGGGATTTACCTCAAAGCAATGAAAACAACATCTTGCCAGCATTGAGGTTAAGCTATAACCATTTGCCGTTACATTTGAGGCAATGCTTTGCTTACTGTTCCATATTTCCCAAAGACTATCATATTGAAAAAGAAAAACTAATCCATTTATGGATGGCAAACGGTTTCGTACAATCAAAAGAAGGAATGGAGCTGGAAGATATTGGAAATGAGATTTTCAATGCACTGTTGTGGAGGTCCATGTTTCAAGATGTTGTGAAAGATCGTGATGGCAGTATAATCGGGTGTAAGATGCATGATCTTGTGCACGATCTGGCTTGTTCAATCGCAGTGAATGAGTGCTCACATGTGGACATTGGTGTTGACGTGCCGACGATAGAGTCAGCCGACGGAAAGATGAGACATTTGTTACTGCGTGCATCAAGCTCCAGTGCATCTTTGTCCAAAGTCCCACCGTTGCTGCGTACAATCTTGTTGCATCGTTTTAATGTTCCTGATTCATCTTTGTCAAATCTTGTATTCCTCCGAGTTTTAGAGATGAGGCGCTCAGAAATCCAAACATTACCAATTCCAGTAAGCAATCTCAAACACCTGAGGTACCTCGATCTTTCTGACACCAATATAACATCGTTGCCCGAATCTATTTCTAGCCTAAGTAATTTGCAAGTACTGAAGCTAGCCTATTGTGACCATCTAAAAATGTTACCGAAGAGCATGAGTAACATGAACAGCCTCAGGCACCTAGACATTAGGGGATGTGACCAGCTAACTTGCATGCCACGTGGAATGGGGCAATTGGTTCACCTCCAAACCTTGAGCATCTTCATCCTCAGCCTAGAGAGTGGACATTTCATCAAAGAGTTGGAAGGGCTGAGCCTAAGAGGAGAATTGAGCATAAAAGGTCTTGAGCATGTGACAAATTCAGAGGATGCTAGAAAAGCTAAATTGCTGGAGAAGAAAAATCTTGGGTCTGTAAGTCTTGTTTGGTCCAATCCCAGCTCGCAAGAACATGCAACAGATGTGATGGAAGGCCTCCAACCTCATCCAAATACAAAAAGGTTGTCCATAGAAGGCTATGGAGGTCTGAACTTTCCAAACTGGTTGGGAGTCTCATTCCTTCCAAAGTTGGTGCATATTTCTCTCACGGACTGCACAAGAATCACGACTGTACCACCTCTTGGCCAGCTGCCTTTTCTTACACATTTGTATATGAGTGGACTGAGTTCTTTGAAATCCATTGGCAATGAATTATATGGTGAAGGTGAAGGCATCCCGAAAGCTCTCGCATCACTTGAAGAACTAAGCCTGTCCGATATGCCTGAACTGGAGGTCTGGTCTTCATTTGATGAACATGTGCCAATGTTCCCGGGACTGAAAAGCTTAATTATCGACGGTTGTCCTAAGTTGACAAAATTCCCATTTCCATTGTCCGTCGAGTACTTGAGGCTAAAGAAAAGCAACGAAATGGTACTGAGATTGTTGAGGACCGACCTTCCTCGCCTTTCTAGCCTTGAAATTTCAGGTTTTGATGAGCTGATCTCATTTCCAGAAGATTTGCATGTAAACCTTAACGCATTGAAAGAGTTGAATATCAATTCATGTGGAAAGCTTCAGTCTCTGCCGGCACGACTGGAAAATCTCACTGCACTGAAAACCTTGGATATTTCTGACTGTCCGGAGCTGAGTTCTCTCAGCGAGGGATTGCAAAGCCTCACCTCTCTCACACGTTTGTTGCTTGCTTGTTGCGATGGTGTAAAGTCTCTGCCAGTCCTGGAGAGGTGTTCACTTAGAGAATTAACCATCCTTCGTTGCCGCAATTTAAAATCTCTATCAGAGGGACTGCAACATCTAACAAGTCTCGAAGGTTCGCACATCTATGGGTGCCCAGAGCTGGAATTTGCACCAGGAGATTTTATGCAACTCGTTTCACTTCGAAGCCTGAAACTATGGTCCTTAGAAAAGCTGATATCTCTGCCAGAAGGATTGCAACATGTCTCGTCACTTGAATATATAGAGATATGGGGTTGTTCCAATCTGGCATTCTTACCAGAGTGGCTGGGCAATTTAACCTCACTTAAAGTTTTATATATTCGTAAGTGCAATAATCTCAAGTTCCTTCCGGAAGCAATGCAACGCCTCACAGCTCTACGAACTCTGTGGATTATTGGTTGTTCTCATGAGCTAGAAGAACGATGCAAAGAGAATGGAGAGGACTGGCACAAGATTTCACACATCCCGAAGATCAACATCATCGAGCCATCCACAAGGCAAATTACAAGAATACAAAGGTTTGGAGTTGGCTTGCAGCAATTGAGGAGGAACTGTTTCAAGTAGCTAGCAACAGCAGCAGCACAACTAGTACACAAACAAACATTGAGCGGAGTGGCATGGCATATAAACATGGAGTTTGTCAAGTAGTTGTATTTCCAATCCATTTTTCAGTATTTTGCTACCTCCTGCTGCTATTAATTCAAATGTTCATTTGTACTAATAAATCACCACGAGAAAAATAAAATTAACTACCGAAATCATGGACTATTGTCTTTTAAATTGACCCTAAAAAAAGTAGATGATAATTTTGTACTACTAAAATAACATGGACAATGCAACTCATACGTTTGACCCTAAATGATAAGTTGAAATGGCGTGAAGATTAAATTTTCTTCTAAGAAATAAAAAAAAAAATTTCTAGCTACCAAACCAAGCTAACATTTCGAAATTGTGAATTATAACCTTTAAAATTTAGCTTCAAAAGTTTATTGTTAAGTTTATTGTTTTTTTAAATTTTATAGAGTTATACTAAAATGGTCTATGTGCCTATCTTTCTTCATGAGAGGTTGAAAAAAATGTTAACCATAATTTTTTGTGAAAAAACTGTAATATAGACTTTTGAAATTGCGAATTATAGTCTTCAAAATTGAGCTTCAAAAGTTGATATCTTCTTTTTAAAATGGTCTATATGACTATATTTCTTCATGAGAGGTTGAAAAAGATGTTAACCATAATTTTTTGTGAAAAAAATGTAATATAAACTTTTGAAATTGCGAATTATAGCCTTCAAAATTGAGCTTCAAAAGTGGATATCTTTTTGAAATTGCGAATTATAGCCTTCAAAAGTTGATATCTTCTTTTAAAATTTTGTAGCAATAGACTAACAAGGTCAAGGCAACAATCTTTGATCTTAAATGAGACGTGAAAATTGGTGGTTGTGAAACATAAATTATTGCAAACAAAATAAATTAACTACTAAAATTGTGGATACTTATAGACTTTCAAATTGAGCCTCAAAGCTGATTTTTATTTTTATTTTATTTTGTTGGATTAGATTAACAAGGGTGCTCATGGATGTTTGATCCTATATAAGATGTTTTAAAAAATGAGAAGAAAAACTTATAATTATAGCATTCCAAAATCATGGATTATAACCTATAAGAATTGAGAGTCAAAGGTTGATATTCTTTTAATTAAAATGACAACGTAGAGCGTATGAACCTCAAGAGTTTTTATTTATTTATTTTTTACATAAGACAAAAAATCTTAACTATAACATAAAGTCTTAAAGAAAATTATTTCTTTATAATCTATAACAATTCCAACCCCTCAGTTAATCGTTCGCCTCCCACTTAGTATCGAGAACCCATTTGCTAGTTTCTTCCTGAAAATATATGCCATCCCACTTCACTAACCAGTTGTAATCTGAAATACATCTTGTTCCAGTTGTATAGATGTTATATGCCTGAATACCTGCCTTGAATTTCTGGTGATGTTTACCATCTCTCCAATATAAATTGCACCAGAAGAGATCTAGAGTTGAAAAAAAATTATTGCGAAAGCTCCATGTATAAATATCTTGAAAATGGATAAGATGAAAACCCAAATCGTCGTCTTTAGACTTGCAATGGAGGCCCAAAGGCGCACCTCGAGCTATGTCATTCTTGATGTGTACATTTATTTTGCCAGGGTAAGCTACATGGGCAACTGCTAAATCACTACATAACATTAGCATCGTAACAACCACAACAAGTCGATCAACATGGGAACAATCATTGAAAACTCTCATAGCTATTGCCATGTTGAAAAAAAAATGTAAAGATGTTTACATTTATAATCAAATCAAATGCCTCATTATAATTAAATCAAAGATTGGGACAAGATATAATTGTTCCAACAATGAAGGCATTTTTTTAAAGATATAATATTTGTACAATTTTGACTTATTTATGAGAGTTATAAAATTTATTTGTACTAAAGCATGTTGACTATTTATTGAGTTTTTTTATAATGTAATTTTGATATGATCATTTGCTTATAAAAAATTATTTAAATGTACAAGCGCCCACGACTTTTATACAACACAAGCGATTGCGCGGAGTCATGTTTCTCAATAAAAGAGGTTAACTAGGCAAAAAAATATATATATATATATAGCAAAAACAAAAACTGAAATATATGATGCCGAATCTCCAACAAAATTCTTTCTAAATTTTTTCATCACATTTTTCTAATGAAAGCTTTAAGTTTTCAATATATTATATTTTCACAAAATCACTAACCCCTGCTTAGTATATGGGTAAGAAAAGCTAATAACCCTGACATTTATTTTCAGCGTGAAGATGGAACATGAAGAAGTATGTCTAAGGAGTTTAAATGGTAACATTTAAAATTTTTAATAAAAGTTATTAATTAATGATTTCTGTGTTTTTTAACAATATTTCAATCAATTCGATCTTGTTTGATGGAAATACCGGAAGATTTCTTAAAGGGGCGTTTGTTGGAATATTAAACATACTCCAATTATTCATGGGCCTAAAATTGTTTATGTGATTATCTACGGTAGTACCGTGTGAATTTACGATGTAGTTGTATGATTGGTACCCACCGATATAGTTGTAGTCCCACGACCTTGCTCTTACTTTTGCTTATGATTGGATTCGCCTTCTCTACTTCATAGCTCAGCACCATTGACATGCTTCAACTTGGTTCGGGCAATTCATAAATAACTTGCAAAGCTCAACAACAGACTGTCTTGCTAGTTTAATGCCTGCTACATCTTTTATTGAAATCGCGCCTAGTTCATTTGTTGAAGACATAAAGAAAATTATTTTTAACGATGTAACTGGGAAAATATGTAAAAGGATGTAACTAGTACCAATGATTTATGTCAAGGGTTATTGGATCCCTTTTAAAACCCACGCTTATTTCCCAAAAAAATATTTTATATATTAAGCAATAAGCTATGATACTAAAATGTGGGATATTAGATCAAAAGTTATAAATGGAACCACAAAATTTATAGTGATTTATGATTTGGTATCATAATTAATTTTGAGTTTATGATTTACTTTTTGAGGTGAGTGATTTAAATTTTGGCGAAAGGTCAAACAGAGGTGGTGTTTATGATTTAAATTTTGAGTTTATGATTTACTTTTTGAGGTGAGTGATTTATGACACAAAAATCCAAAATAAAAATCCAAAAATTCAAGACTTGTAAAATTTATAGATTTTCAAAGTGAGCCTCAAAAGTTAATATTTATTTTTTTAATTATGTTGCATTAGATTAATGAGGTTGATGAGACGATGTTTGATCTTATTTAATGTTTTAAAAGGTCCGAAGAATGAGTTTTGGAGAAGATAAGAAAAGAACTATCAAAAATGAGTTTTAGATTATATAGCATTTAAAAATGAACTTCAAAAGTTGTTAATTTTTTTACAACTTTTCATAGCACTAAATCAAAACATCTACGTGCCTTGTTTGTTCTTATGTATAAGGATGTTCAAATGGGTGTAAAACATAAATCACCACGAGAAAAATAAAATTAACTACCGAAATCATGGACTATTGTCTTTTAAATTGACCCTAAAACAAGTAGATGATAATTTTGTAGTACTAAAATAACATGGACAATGCAACTCGTACGTTTGACCCTAAATGATAAGTTGAAATGGCGTGAAGATTAAATTTTCTTCTAAGAAATAAAAAAAAAATTCTAGCTACCAAACCAAGCTAACATTTCGAAATTGTGAATTATAGCCTTTAAAATTTAGCCTCAAAAGTTGATTGTTAAGTTGATTGTGAACAATCATTGAAACCTCTCATAGCTATTGCCATGTTTGATGTTTTTCTTGTGTTTATGTTGAAAAAAAAAATGTAAAGATGTTTACATTTATAATCAAATCAAATGCCTCATTATGATTGGGACAAGATATAATTGTTCCAACAATGAAGGCATTTTTTTTTAAATTTCAAAGATATAATATTTGTACAATTTTGACTTATTTATGAGAGTTATCAAATTTAATTGTAATAATGCATGTTGACTATTTATTGAGTTTTTTATAATGTAATTTTGATATGAATTTGCTTATAAAAAATTATGTAAATGTACAAGCACCCCACGACTTTTATACAACACAAGCAATTGCGCCGAGTCATGTTTCTCAAAAAAATAATATAGCAAAAACAAAAACTGAAATATATGATGCCGAATCTCCATCAAAATTCTTTCTAAATTTTTTCATCACATTTTTCTAATAACAGCTTTAAGTTTTCAATATATTATATTTTCACAAAAACACTACCCCCTGCTTAGTATATGGGTACGAAAAGCTAATAACCCTGACATTTATTTTCAGCATGAAGATGGAACATGGAGAAGTATGTCTAAGGAGTTTAAATTATAACATTTAAATTTTTTTAATAAAAGTTATTAATTAATGATTTCTGTGTTTTTTAACAATATTTCAATCAATTCGATCTTGTTTGATGGAAATACCGGAAGATTTCTTAAAGGGGTGTCTGTTGGAATATTAAACCTATTCCAATTATTCATGGGCCTAAAATTGTTTATGTGCTTATTTACGGTAGTACTGTGTGAATTCACAATGTAGTTGTATGATTGGTACCCACCGATATAGTTGCAGTCACACGACCCCACTCTTGCTTCCGCTTGATATATAATTGGATTCGCCTTCTCTACAAATTCGAGCTTTTAGAGAGTTGGCAATTTATACTTTTGCAGCATAAGCAACAACAACATCAATGTACGAAATAGCAATGAGTGGTATAGATGGTACATGGAAACTTGAAACTACATGGGAGAAGTATGTTTAGATGGGGAGTTTGAATATTTATTAGTTGAAAAAAACTCAATTAGTAGAAAAAATTTGTTTTGTTTTTCACTGCATAGCTCAGCACCATGGACATGCTTCAACTTGGTCCGGGCAATTCCAAAACAACATGCAAAGCTCAGCAACGGACTGTCTTGCTAGTTTAATGTCTGCTACATCTTTTGTTGAAATAGCACCTAGTTCATTTGCCGAAGACTTAAAGAAAAATATTTTTAACGATGTAACTTGGAAAATATGTAAAAAGATGTAACTAGTACCAATGATTTATGTCAAGGGTTGTGGAATCCCTTTAAAACCCGCGCTTATTTCTCCCCCCTCCCCCCCCCCCCCCCCCCCCAAAAAAAAAAAAGGTAATTGTTCACTAAAGCATATTTTATATATTAAGCAATAAGCTATGATACTAAAATGTGGGATATTAGATCAAAAGTTATAAATGGAACCACGAAATTTAGAGTGATTTATGATTTGGTATCATGATTAATTTTGAGTTATGATTTACTTTTTGAGGTGAGTGATTTAAATTTTGGCGAGAGGTCAAACAGAGTTGGTGTTTATGATTTAAATTTTGAGTTTATGATTTACTTTTTGAGGTGAGTGATTTATGGCGAGAGGTCAACTTCTAGGGCTGAATCATCCACCGATTCAGGGTTGCGATTCAGGACGATTTAGGGCTAAGAGGACTGCGATCCAAAGACCACGTCAGGGCTGCGAGGGTTGTGCGGGGCCGAGTCATGAGTATTCTTTTCAAAATCTTTAATGCAATTTGTGTTCTTGCTTGACAGTGGAATGATTTTTGATGGCAGTTGATGATGGGAGTAAATCAGTGGTTAAAATTGAAGGGAAGGAGTTTGGGATTACAAAGACCATAGGTGGTTTCTTCCAGTTTGAATCAAAAGCAAAGTTTGAGGCTAAGGTTTTTTTGGAATCTAATATGGGAGTTTGGTTAAGGTTACAGCTCGAAAAAGCTGTGAGAGTAGGCAAACATAGCTTCACTGCCAGTTGGAAAGAAATGAATCGGTAGATGATGGTGGTGAAGGAGTCAAATAGAGGTGGTGTTTTCCTTTCAATCTTGGTTGGTTGGCGCTCTGAAACCAAGACTTTGAGAGTTCTAGCTGATTTTGATGGCAAAGGCTGGTTAACTCTAGCTAAAC
Source organism: Berberis thunbergii (assembly GCA_003290165.1). NCBI lineage: Eukaryota > Viridiplantae > Streptophyta > Magnoliopsida > Ranunculales > Berberidaceae > Berberis > Berberis thunbergii. The sequence goes on along the minus strand of QNQO01000664.1, from coordinate 367,296 downwards.
TGGTGAATGTGACAACTATCAAGCATCAGAAGCAGCTGATACCCAAGCCTCAAGCATCCAAAAACAAGACTTCTCTCACTTAGCAGCCTAGAGTGAATCCCCTTCCATGTCCTAGGTCTTATGCTGAGGTGATTTCAAACAACAATTTCTATTATCCCAATTCCTTAGTTATAAGGAAAGAGTCGGAGAAATCGGCTAATATTAGGCACGATTATCCGCTTCATTTCCTCTTCAGAGTTCTTGGGGTACCTCTTCCTTAGGTGGAGCATCTTGTTGGAGTTAATGGGGTCAATTTGGCGAGGACTGTGATTAACTCCAAGATCTACGATGTCGGGTTGGCAATCCGCCTTACTGGTGTTTGTTAATACCAAACAGAGGGTTGGCAATTAGCAGCAGCGGGTTTGGAAACCCAGAGCTCGTGACTTTCCCAAAACATCTCTCCGACGAGTCGTACAATCAGAACAACCCCCATTAGTGCAACCGAGTGTTGTTCCGAGTAGTGAAAATTCGCCAGACGCGACTTCACGATCGAGTTCGTTACATAAGGGGAAAAACCTTTTGGTAAACTCTCTGACCCAGGTATCTAAGTCGGAACAATGTGTTGCCTACTGAAAATTGTGGACTTTGATTGGAAAGGGAGCAGATTAGAGTTGAGGACAGAATCCAGGAACAGAGAGCTACTACTTATCAGGTCTCATATCTCGAGGCAGTAGAGAAGGACATTTTAAATTTGGACCCTCTTCTGAACAAGTTTGCAAAACAAGAGAATAGGGCCTGTAAACAAGCCAAAAAGGTGCAAAGAGATCGATTTCTCATTTGAGCCAATTTCTCAGTCTTCCCAACTAGGTCATCTCTCATGTTAAAACAAAGGCAAGTGAAATCAAGCATTCCTAGGTTTTTTTTTTTTTTTTTTTTTTTTTTATCACTTTTGAATTCCCAAACTATTATTAAGACAAACTTTTTTAATGAAAAAATATAAATATCTTTTATTATTAAATTAAAGTGTAAATTATACTATAATATAGAGGCGGAAAAAAGATGTAAAAAACATTAAAATGAAGAAAAGTTGGTAAACAAAATAAAAATAGTAGAGTTGAAAAATAACTTATGACAGAAATTATAATAAAACCCCAAAAAGAAGTAAAAAGGGAGTGGATTATTTGCTGAAAAAAAAAAAAAAAAAAAACAGCTACAAAAGAATACAAAAGGAATAGAAAACTTTTGGTCCATTCCTTGTTGGAGTGAGAGATTGTTAGAGAGATGGATATTAGTTAACTTGTTGAATTCATTTAAATGCTAAGAAATCTGATTTTTGTTATGAATTTTTTTTTTTGCAACCAAGATAATATGGTGTGATCATCTTAATCTGACACCAACCTTTAGTAGCAGCCATATGTTGGTCTTATTATGCAAATGCTATGACACAAAATTTATATTGGAATAAACAACATTCTTTGTGCTTGTCCATTAGAAATGATATCCATGTTGAAGGGTTAAATGAATAGTGTCATGTCTTTCAATTTTAACTTTTGATTTTGAGTTTCCTCTAAAATTCTTATTATTTACAAACAAAATCAATAGTTAGATATACAGTTACAATGAATGTTTGTGTCTTTAAATGAAAAACACTATTACATATAGTAAATAAAAATCTACATTTTATGATGTCAAAAAATGCCATCGAAACGTCAAATTTTCTAAAATCGCACCAAATAGGCACGTATTGTTAAGAAAATAGATTTTATGGGCAATTGATATCTACAGTGAACACCTCTATAATTAGTTGGAACCCCTCTAGAATTATAAATTACTACTATAATTATTGAAAAATTTGTTATAAATTTTTTTTTTACAGAATTGGAATTATTTTCTTACATATTTTAATATAATACCCTTTTGCAAATTACAATATGTCGAGTGAATTAATAATTCTATAAAATTGATTACTTTTTTATCATTACATTTTGCATACAACAATATATATATATATATATAACTGTACTGGGTGACATTAAAAAAAATTAAAACTTTCATTTTTTGTGTCCAATAACAAGTTGTTGGATTCACATGGATACAAAACAAAATCTTAAGGAAATTATAAATGTCAAATGTAATTATTCGTAAAATATATGTATATTCATGCGTAACGAGCACTCACACCTAGTATATGTTAATTAGAAGACAATTTCACCCTTAAAGTTTTTGTCAAGTTAATTAAAAATGAATAAATAAGTTGATAAATAAATATAAAAATGAATTATAACTTTTATTTATATTAGCATATGTCAGTTTTTTAAAATTAACTTGTGGATTTAATTAAATAGAGTATGGGCTTCAAGGGACTCAAACTTTTTTTTTTGTCCAATCATAAAGATTTTTATTGAAGATAATAAGAGAAATAAAATAATTTCTTCCCTATATCAAGGAATGTCAAGACATCATGAATATGTCAAAAAAAATCTATAAAATGATTATAAGCTGAACCCATCTAGTATATCTTTAATTCCATCAATTGTGAAGTTGTTAATAAGGGGGGCAAATTAGTCTAGTGATAATTAGACAAGATCCTTTGTGATTAAAGTCAATTGATGAGATTTCTAAAGATGTAATCTTGGCTTGATTTAAGCTTTGATTCTTGACTATTGCATGAACTAAACCAAATTTGCTAAAGTAACATGTTACACTTCCAGCTATAAAGATTTATTTTTCATTAAAAATTGATATTTTTTTCAATTACCTTTTTTTCCATCTTTATATTCTACACAATCTCAAGTTATAAAATAGAAAGTACATGGTTATTCAATGATGAATAATATTTTGTCTAAATCAAAATTACTTCTGATGATTGACATCTTGAGATTTGGCAAAGATAGATTGGTCTATGTTTTTTAATATCTTTTTTTTTAAATTTCCACCTCTTTTTTTTTTTTTTTTTTTTTTAATCTCTCCATCTCTCTCTTAATTCCTACCAACTCATTTTAATCCATTCACTTCCTACACACGCAGAGAGCAACAAAGAAATCAGAAGAGAGGTACCATACATGGTGGGTTTGTTTCCCATGTGATTATATTCATATTAAAAATTTTAATTGGGTTGGAGACCGACCGAAATTTTTTACATCGTCATCATCATTGGTTTTCTTTTGTTTTGTTAAAAAAATAAAGAATAAGATTATCTTATTTCTGACTCAGCTAACATATGGTGGTAAGAGTGATAAAAGATTAGTTAACACATTAGATTAATTGGGAGTTGGGATCTGATCTGCTTTGCTTTATCTCTGATCTTTCAAAATTAAAAGTAATCAGTTGGGTTTGGGGAGGTTGAAAAAACACGATGACCGTAGGTCGATTCAGTTAAGTTGTTGCTTATATGCTTCACCTGAGCTAGCCCAAAAGGAGAGAACTTTCTCTCTCTATACACACATATATTTCCCGTTCGAGAAGACAGATAAGAATAAGAAGATAAAAGAGAGTAGGCTGGTTGTGTAAGTGTTATCCTCGGAGGCTCTGGGTTAGGAGTGAGTTTCAAAGAAGAGGAGATGGACGGACAGATAAAACAGGAGGAGAAGAGGAAGGAGGATTCCAAAAATAAAAATGTTGTTCAACAAATTCATTTGAATCCATTCAGTCCAGTCTAGCTACTGCTGCTACTACTCCTTGGACTTGGACTATACCGTCCTGCTATCTCAAAGCCAGTAAGAAAGTCAGAGGTCTGCTCATCGTCAACTCTCATCTTATACCATTATGCCTGCTTCTGTTTTCTTCAAGTAAAAAGGGAAGCTCTTAATTAACTAGCTACAATTGAATTAATCATGTCATGTATATTGTTTGTATGGTTGAATTAATCATCATTTGTTCACGATCACGCCATGTCACCATGATCGCAAAATATGATTGTAAAAATCTAATTTTTTTAGTATTTTCGTAAATAATTATGTACTGTTTGCCTCCCTTTATCTGCAATCCTGACTCTGCCCCTGATCAGAGGGACTGCAACATCTAACAAGTCTCGAAGGTTCGCACATCTATGGGTGCCATGGGTGCCCAGAGCTGGAATTTGCACCAGGAGATTTTACGCAAATCGCTTCACGTCGAAGACTGGAACTATGGTCCTTAGAAAAGTTGATATCTCTGCCAAAAGGATTGCAACATGTCTCACTTGAATATATAATCATACTGGGTTGTTCCAATCTGGAAAATGTGGTTGGGCTTAAGTCCTGATTTTATCCATACTCAAATTACTTAGATGTTTGACAATTAGCTCCCAATGGGATATCACCTCAATGGTAAATTTTTAGCGGATGGAATCAGAAGTTCAGTGGTCGAATTAAAAGTTAGACAGTCAATTACAAGTCCACAAAGCTTACAATAGCATTAGAGGACACCTCCCATCACTTTTTCATGAGCTAGGTGCTTTTACAACACGCCACACTCGGTGTGTCGAATTCTATATATTTTTTCAATGCATGCTAATGTCGAGCTTGATTTTGGCATTCAAACTTGGGCTTGTCTAATTGGCGAGGAAACGGGCGAGAGGGAGGGGGTGGAACCCTCCATCCCCTTCGAAATGTATGCACGCACGCATCTCGGGGGATGAAGGGTTCCACACACACCCCCCCCCCCTCTAGACTGTTTTGGCATCGTAATTAGACTGAAAACTAGACCGAGCCACACATATTGAGGGTTCACTACACATTGGAAATCAGCTTAAAATAGGCTGAAAACTGTCTCTTCCCTTGGCAAAGGTTTGGTTTGATTGATTTTTGATGGCGAGGAAATGAGCGACGAGGACACGCATTTCGAAGGAGGTGAACGGTCCCTACTCCGCCACCTCCCTTCCCTCGCTCGTTTCCTCGCCCACTTCCTTGACATTTAGAATTTCTGTTGTTTTTTTCTTTTGTTCAAAGTCAGAGCTACCAAACACTGAAATATATATTGAATTGTCGTGAGAAATCACAAAATTAAAAAGGCTTAAAATCCAAAAACTATTAGATGATTTTAAGTTCTAAACCCTATTCATAACAAATACCAGAAATAGTACATTCTTGAGAAAACAATGAATCCACACAACATTTAAGTGCAATTCAAGACGTACAATATAACTTTTTGAACATTAGAGAACATAACTCATCGCAAAAATTAATTATGTGTTATGACACAAAAAAATCCAAAATAAATATACACACTCTCTTTAATCTCCTTTAGTGTTTGTTTAGTTTCTCTTCCATCTTTGGTTCCATATATCCCCTTTAGTATCTTCCTTCCTTCCTTCTCTGTCACCTCTATATATTTCAAACAAAACCCTTCTCCATTGTCTCAACGGCCCCCTTCCCTGTCTTTAAACACACAATAATTTCATTGCGATGCAAAGAACAGTGTTCCCATCCGATACTACAATTGGGACCCAATTTTTTTGAACAAATTTTGGCAACACAATTAAAGCCCATGGTCTCTGGAACTTTATAGGTCCCAATTCCCAAATACTAGAGGGTGTGGGCTCTATAGCCACATGTATAAAAACATGGATTCTCATTCACGATATAGATAGAAAATGGAAAGCTCGCTCATTGTTTCTTCCATGCCATTAAATACATACAAGGAAACCCTAATGATATTCAGAAATTCTAAATGGCCTGGGTTTTCAGCCTGGGTTGACTGCTGGGGGGGCGAAGTTACACTATTGCCCTCCCTCTTTAACAATCTTTTGAAAAAGTGTTTAAAAAGGAGGGGCAAAAGTGTAAATTCACCCCCTCCCAGGCACCAACCTCGCTGGTTTCACAGGCCAGCTAGAATTACCCAATGATATTAGTTAGTGCTAACTCTACAAGTCACAATATTTAGTGAATATGTATGTGGGAAATCGAAAAAGCTTCACCATTGTCACAACCCGATTCACATAGTACTATGTTGTACTTTGTAGATCCAATATCGTACATATATAGTACATTCCCTTCCCTCACCTAGGCGATGTGGGATTATAATCTTCCTTTGATAGCTCGCCCAACCCCTCTTGAAATCCACGGACCTATTGAACTTCGCCATAACATCGAGTTTGTCAAGTAGTTGTATTTCCAATCTATTTTTCAGTATTTTGCTACTTGCTAGCTGCTGCTATTAATTCAAATGTTCATTTGTACTAATAAGCTGGAGCAATATCAACAGATTGGTATCGTTAATGATTTTAAGTGCAATTCTTGAGAATTAGTACATTCTTTAATGTTCTAAACCTTATTCATAACAAATACCAGAAATAGTACATTCTTGAGAAAACAATGAATCCACACAACATTCTTGAGAATTAGTACACCACTTATTCTATATATAAAATCCTCATTGGCCTTAAAAAAAGGATCACTAAACTTTGATCATGTGACATTGGGTGTTTCAAGTTTTAATATTCAAAATAAAAACTATCAACAAGTTGCCTTGTCAATTTGTCATCCTTCATATAATATTGTACATAGGTTTTAAAAAGGTTTGGGCAAGTAGTCCAAGCTAGAGTGCAACTTTTTCAACCAATTCCTTACTTCAAAGCCCATTTATAAACTATAGCTAGCAATATATCCTAAGAGCATCCACAAGTACAATTAGCAATTTTTACAAAATTCTAGAGAGTTAGACCCCTAACGCTAAATTAGCGCCAGGGGGCTCTTTTTGTGTGTGTTTGTGTTCAATTGGTAGATTATGAAGATCTCTAGGATGATGGAGGGTATTGAGACTCTTTGACACACTTGATCGGGCTCTCTAGACGAACTGCAATTTTTAATATGAAGATAAACTTTGGGCTTATAAAAAAGAAAGTGTAAGTAGCTAGTAACTAGGATTGTTGCGTGACGTGGTTAGGGAATAAAAAAGGGGATCTTGAAAACTCGGCTCACTTTCCAAAAGAAACAAAAAAATTGTTTGTGGCTAGGGAATTAGGTTTGTGCAACTAGAGTGACGTGGAGTGATCTGAAGAGGATGGTAAATTTATCGAGATGCATATAAATATTTTACCATCTCTTCCGGGTTACATCACAACATCATTGTGCCCAACAGGCCAACACCATGATTATCATAAACATATTGAGAATTCAATCATCCCCTTGAGATCGTCATGTCAACCTAATTGTAAAAATTCTTGTTTTCTAATATTTTTAGACTTGCAAAAACACAACTGTTGCGGTGACCATATGTTTTTTACTCTTATTCTAGACTTTTCCCTTATGTATCTTACTAACAAGTTAGCACTCGTTTCACGTAACTTCCAATTCAATCTCCTTTTGCTTTTCCTATTTCTTCAGCCTCTCATTTCCAATCTCTGCTATATAGCTTTTATTTTTTTATTTATTTAAAAATAAATTATGCACCTGTCTCACGCGCAAGGTGCATCATTTACTCAATAAATTCTTCTATCGCAACCAAATCCAATATATAGCATCAAGGGATCCTTTATTCATTTCCCATTGCATTTCCTTAAATTATTATGGTATTCCAATTGATAACTCCATTTCACCCTACTTTCTTGTATTTTTGCATTTATTTTCCTCACATTATTTTCCATTCCATTATTTTAATTCTTGAAGTTATATTCAACATGGTACTATTTGGTACATCATTTGTACTTATAATTAGAAAAATGTATCCCACCTAAATCTGGCCCCCACTCAATCAATTGTTGTCATCTGGTCATCAACACTGACTCAGATACACCTCAACATATATAATTATAGTTGCTTAAATACTAAACTTGAATTACCTAACTTTGTTCAGGTTTAATTCCAATTTTTTTGTATTCCACTGTTTACAAAATTTACCAAAATTTTATGAGTTAGTAAGACTTGTGACATTCTTCTGCCAATTTTTTAGTGTGAAGGAGCAGAAAAACTTTATTTTATATTTGAAAATTTATAGAGAGTCTGGTTCGGAAGCACTGATTTGTGCATGGAAAGGTAGTTTGCACGTGATCGAACCAACTCTACCCCTTTCCAACTTTTTCAAACCCATGGAGATAAGGGTAGAGTGATTAAATCACGTGCAAACCACCCTCTCAGGCAGTGCTTTCGAACCAGATTATGTAAAAGCTCTGTTTATATCTTTAAGTCCATCATTTGTGAAGTTGTTAACAAGGGGGGCAAATTAGTCTAGTGATAATTAGACAAGATTCTTTGTGATTAAAGTCAATTGATGAGATTTCTAAAGATGTAATCTTGGCTTGATTTTAGCTTTGATTCTTGACTATTGCATGAACTAAACCAAATTTGCTAAAGTAACATGTTACACTTCCAGCTATAAAGATTTATTTTTCATTAAAAAATGATTTTTTTTTTCAATTACCTTTTTTTCCATCTTTATATTCTACACAATCTCAAATAATAATTGTGATTTAAATGTTTTATAAAATAGAAAGTACATGGTTATTCAATGATGAATAATATTTTGTCTAAATCAAAATTAATTTTGATGATTGACATCTTGAGATTTGGCGAAGATAGATTGGTCAGGGTGGGAGTTTAAGAGATTGTTCACTGTCCAAATGAGGGAGAATTACTCATGATCCCCTTTATATTAGGGATTTAGTCAAGATATATTCTAGAAAATAAAGACTTCGTCAGAGGATCGATGTAACTAACATGAATAATGCTAGGAAACCATGTTTTGTAAACAGGTTTGGCAACCATGATGACGTGTCATGATCTCGTAAGAATGATAAAATAATCCAAGTGGCGCCCCTTTGATATTTGTTGATCGAGTAACCATATAAATTATTTTGGGTATGTTTAATTTAGGCGTAATTCACATTGTGTATAAAAGTTTTGTATTACATTGTGTCTTGACCATTTGTTCATTGTCGTTGATCAAGGTCTGTACATGCCACGTTTAGTAAAGATGCAAAAGCCCCAGTGTACCCAAAGTGCAATTATAGTAAATCTAATTTCCTAATTAGTAGTAGTAGGGATTCATTAGGTCACCACATTCCACAATTTCAATTATAATTTTGTTTATAATTTGATACTAGTGATGATTTGTGGGGTTTGGATGTTGAAAGACTCAAATTTTATTATAGTGGGAGGCAATTAGTTTGGTCAATTAGTACCTCTTGGGTACCATTAGGTACCACTTTAATACTATATTACTAAAATCAAGCAAACCAATTCTTAATCAATGTTCAAATTCATGGTTTAATAAACATATTAACAATACATTAACATGAATGGATTACTAAAAATGTGATGAAAGCAATGGCCAATTCGGCTAGTCGTAGGTTAAAATTTCAAATCATGGTTAAATTTTTATTTTGTAACCGAAATGATTAGAGCATTTCCTTGTTGCGTCCCTAAATTATCTTATGGCACCCCACTTAATATTGAAGTCTTATAATTCGCTTTATTCTCAAATCAAATATCAATTACACTCGAACATTTCCAAATTACCTATTCTCTAATTTGTCAAACAAGAATAAGTCATGAAATATTATCTTCTAACATTTTTTTTATGAACAAAAACTTTTCGATTAAATGGTAGATATGGTAAGGTTGACAAGTGGGGTGCCAAGAGGAAATTCATGGATTTCGAAATCTCTTAAAATGGAGATTTTAATCCTGAAATGATGAAAAGTTTTACCCTTTAGCCTTTATTCACACTCGTTTCTTTTTCTACAAACTCACTTTCACTATGTACTTTTAAACCTTTCTTTTAAGGAAGGAACACTTAGAAAAGTTGATTCTGTGAATTATAGGAATTTCCTTTTATTATTAGTTTTTATTTGGGAACAATAATGAGTTCAACATCGACATTATCTTTGGAGATAAATTTGATTTTTTTTCCCGATGAAATAGGGTTTATGACGTTGATCTCATTTAAATGCCTTTATATAACGTAATATCATTCTCAAACAATGACAGTGGTTATGACATTTATATGATATAGATGTCACGATCTTAGTCATGGATTTTTCTCTGCTGGATAGTTTAGGTTGTTGAGAGAATTGGTTGGTTCATGACAATTGGTATCAGAGCCAAATCTCACATCCAAGGTTGAGAGAAGTTCGTCGGGTTAGTGTCGATAGAGTAGACTGACGAAGACGTCGACTTTGAAAGCGTAGAGCAATGTCACGATTCTAGTAATGGACATTCCCTCCTGAACAACTCGACCTTTTAGGAGAATTTGTTGATTCATGACAATATAGCGTAAAAAATGTCACATAAATTTTTAGAATTATTTTCAGAAAATTTACTTTTTTTCTTATTTTACAAATTAGGTTAGCAACATATCATATCGTATGACAAAACCAAATTAGGGCATTCGAGTCAATTTCAAACATCATCTTTTTCCATAAATAAAAACAAATTTTTTTTTATTCCATTTTAATATTAAAAAATGGCAATGAGGTAAAAAGAAGGAATTAAGGAGCAAATTAAGTATGTATTAAAAAAAGACCTAAAAAAAATAATCCACATTAAAAATCTCCCCCTATATTTTCCCCCCTTTTCGCCCCAACAACTCTCCCTTCTCTCTCTCTCTGTTTCTCTGCAAAACCAAAACCCAAACCCAAAAAAGCTCTCACTTTTCCTCTCCAATGGCCTCAGCGATCAAAAGGGTCGAAAGAATCCGTCAAATGGCGCCTCTGAAGCAAGTGATGAAGCGGTGGAAGTCGATGGGGCTCGGTCGTAGATCAGTCTCCTCACGATCCGATTCAGACTCCGACAGTGATTCAGGGTCCCAATCGGGCTCAACAAGGAGGATTCCGTCTGGGTTTTTCGCTGTGTATGTGGGTTCGCAGCGAAGGAGGTTCGTGATCCCTACAAGGTTCCTCAACCTGCCGATCTTCGTGTCTCTGTTGAAGAAATCAGAGGAGGAGTTCGGGTACCAGAGTGATGGAGGTCTTGTTCTTCCTTGCGAGGTTGGGTTCTTTAAAGGGGTGTTGAAAGTGCTCGAGAAGGATGAACAGAGGTGGCGGAAGACTGGGTTGGATGAGTTCTTGAAGATGTTTTCGGAGGTTGGGATCGATTCGCAGAGTTGTAAAGACTCTGAGAGTTCTTGTCATGGCTTCACTCCTCTGTTGCAGAAAACTAGGGTTTGATTGATTTTGGGGTTTTAGGGTTTGAATGTAAAGGGGAAGAAAATAGCAATCTTGATGAAAATGGGTTTTTTTTTTTTTTTTTTTCAACCATCCATGAACTCAATCTATGTTTAGTGTGATGGGTTTCAATGAGATGTTGGGTTTCAATGATGATGAGTTGTTGTTTAGGTTTTCTTTTTTGAGGTCTTGGATGACCATCCTTGTGTGAGGGGTTATGATGATTGAAAACTTAATGAAAATATTGGCTGATTTTTAGGTTATTTGGAATGTTTGATTGATCTATTTTTACATAATTTTAGTGCTATGGTTTGCATTGTGAGGAAGGGAGAGTGATTGAGTGATGTTTGTTGTAAAAAACAAAGTTTATGTGTTGGTGTAAAACTTTTTTTTTTTTTTTTTTTGGGCCAATGGCATGACAGCTCAATCGTTGAGCGTTACGGATGGTATCACTAGATTATGGGTTCAAACTCAGTTTGTAACATCTTTATTAAGTCAATGCTAGCTTGATTAGATGATTAAAACTGTGGTAATTTAATCCCCACGTCTTGAGTTCTATATCCACCGAAAAAAAAATTGAACTTTTGTACAAAAGAGATTTGAAGTTCTTTGATTCATGCAAAGGATTTGTTTTTCCTCTTCATGTCTAAGGTTGATTCATTTAGTATGTTAACCTCTAAATTAGGATTATAATTTGGTTATTATTACTCAATGATTTGTGCTATGTTTGCACAAAATCTTCATGTTGATTCCAATATATTTCTTACAAATAGGGAGAGAGATCCACAAAGCAAGTGTTTAATCCATTGAAGGTGGATGAACTCTTCTTCACAATTCCACAATCTATAATCATCTAGACCAAATTGTCAATCAACACTATGAACAAGGTACTAGAAAATTTAGTACTCTTCGCACTCTTACATGTGTTATGATGTGGGGACTTCTAAATTGATTCACAAAATGGCCTCTTTTGTTCTTTGTGATTATAAATGCTTAGAAAAGTCATGGCTCATGTTGCCATCTTTCTTGGACATTGGGGTACACTTAATTAGTACTTTGTCTGCATTATTCTCCATCAATTATTGTTCTTCGGCATCTCACCATGTTCCCTTCTACTTGGTATTTTACTTTCGAGGTTGTCTTGGCAGTCAGACTTTAAGTTTTTTTTTATTAGATTTGAGTGTTTTTACATTTTTACTCTTTCTTTTTCAAATATAACCATAAATATTGTCTATAGAAGAAGTAGAAATGTAAAAAGTTCAAAACCTGACTAAAAAATGGCTATAATGCCTAGCTGCCTAGAATTGGAATTTACTTCCTCATGGAATGTCACGAGATTAAGTGTTTGGATTACATAATCCTTTTACATAACGTCGTAGTCGAACTCCTTTTTTAGGGTTTTCTAATGGTTTAATGAAATTCTGGGTGTAATACACTCACTCGGGTACCGTCGTTATCATTGATAATTACTTGTTATCTAATTTATTTAATGATTTGTACCTTAAATTTCCATCCTAAGGCAGCATCATGGTCAAAGCTTTTACCTCAAATGATGGGTGAGATAGGAAAATTTCCTCAAATAATGATTCCTTGCATTGAAAATTTTATTTGCAAATGTCATTATCCATGAAATAGTTATCCAAAACAATCAAGTAATCACTAATTTTGTATATGGGGAAAATTACAAGCACAAAATGAGGTGGTAAAACTATCTTGATTTGCTATTGTTTACTATTTCTCTCTTTCTTCTTTGTACCAAATTTTTGAAGTGGTTTAAATTGTGTTCATCTTCTCGAATATAAGTGTAATCACCTTACTCGCATCTTAGGTTATACGAAACAATCAATATCAACACGTAAGATACAACCTCCTGACTCCATAAGAAGCTCACCAAAAATACTTTCACTCGAAAGATATGAGACCAAATTTTGGTACAATTTCACCATAATAGTTCAACCAAAAATCTGATATCAAAAGAACCTTAGCAACTCATCATCTTTATTTTCAAAATAATTATAATCAAGAAAAAAATTCGGTGGGGGCAATATGGTCATTTGAGTGAAATAAAAAAAGCAAAAAGTTGAAGAAGTATATTTTGGTCCGTTTTTTGCTAACGGAAATCACGGAAGATACGGAAGAGATTTTCAACCGTTTTCTAATACGGAAAACCTTAGTGCCCCACCTGTCCTCCTTCCGTACGGTACCGTCAACACTCCCTAAATAAAGTAAACTTTTCCTTTTTCCACTTCCACCCTAAACTTTCTTATTATTTACCATACATACTTGTTTGGGTACAAAACTGATATGGAGATACGCGAAATTGAGGATAGGTCATTAAAAAATTGATAATTATATAATCTTATAATTAAAATAAGCTATTATAATCAATAATTAATGAATCATAAATATAAATGCATTTTGTAAGGTGGTCTTAATCTGATGCTAGTTGTATGAAAAACATTTAATTATATGGCAAAACTGATATTACGTTACAAATATTTTTAAATGAGTTACGTTGTTACATGTGAACGAGTAAATTTGATTGTATTAATTAATGAGTTGCATTGACACGTGAATGATAGAAACAAGCACTATCACTAAACCCTATATTAGATGAGGTGCAAATCATCGTGTTAACTAATGACTTGTGTCACTTATTCCTGAAATTTAAATAAATTTATTCCATACAACTCATATCAGATAAAATTTTAATTGATATATACAACGATAAAACTAAGAAACATTTGTGAGAATGGTTTTGAAAAAGTAAGAAACAAAAGTGAGAATGTGGAATGTCGTCTTCCACTTGTACTCTTTTCTTGTATGGAAGAGATGTGGCAGTTGTGCTGCTGAGCCCATTTCCTCTTTTGTGAATTGTCACATTTGGCAGGTAAGGTCTTGTGGTTTGACTCAGAATTTATGTGGGGGCAAATTGTGGAAAATTCGTGACAAGTTTTGTTGACATTGTTGGGTGAAAATAACATTTGGAAGTGTATCTACCATCCATTGTTTATCGAGATGTGTATTTTGCATGCAAAGATGTGGTTGGTGGATAGTTGCGTGTTGGTAATATTCATGTCGAAAGTAGGTAAATGTTTTTCATATTTATGGTGTTAGTTTGAGTAATCAAAATAGGAAGAATGACACATTTACTTAGGTTACCGATTTGACCTAAACCTACTAACATGACCTTAAATTAACCCATTTTTATCCATGTTTAATTATGTCTAGAATTTTAAGTTCACATGTCATTTCTTTAATCCCTTAACTACTCCCACACCAATCAACAGGGTTCGAATTCTGAACTTGTTCTGTCATTTGCTACAAGTCTATTGCTAAGTTGGTACCTCATTAACAGTTCAAAATGTTTAAGAGTAAAGTGGTTAGGTTTGGATTTAACTTCTTGTCCCGATTTAACCAGTTTACGTGTTTAACTATATTAGAGGTCATCAACACACTTGTCCCGATTGTTTTCAGATCATCACGAAGAAATACACTGAGGCGGATCCACCCTTTGGATAATTATATTTTAAAAGAAACCCACTAAGGTATTCGTATTTCCATATTACCCCCTTTAAATTTGTAGGTTGTCCCGCTCATGTTAAAAAAAAACTTTCATTCATTGAATTTCTGAACTTTTGATGGACACAATGATGCATTTTGAATATTGTTTATTATAATTTATAAAAATTGGGCCATACATCTCCTCATTTATTGAATTTCGAACTTATGATTTTTAAGTCATGTTTGCTTACCCACAAGACCAACAATTGAAGGCTAATACATATAATAATAATCATAGAAACCAAATCGAGACAAAACTTTTTTTTACTCAAAATTAAGTTATTCTCGTCCAGTGTCCTCTTCTTCCCCTTATTCTTTTCGTTTTCTTCTTATTCTTCACATTTTTTTTGTCGACAACAGATCTGAAACGAGCTAATGGTAGTAAAGTTATTCTCAACAAGATGGAGTGGGTCCTCAACAAAACCCTCTCTCTAGTAGCAAAGTGCAGAGCGAATGGTCTCATGAAACGAGTCTTCACAATAATCCCACCGATCGTGTTCAAGAAGATGCTTGCGCAGCTCTAGAATTCCACCGTGGACATCTCCTGGGCCCTTCGTGTCTCTGCCGAATTCGACGGATATTTATGACTCTCATCTATTGTTGCGAATGAACCGTGCCTAATCTGGGAGCAAATTGTCACGCTTTACACTGAACCGCTCGATGACAGGTCCGATGCGAAAGCATCGCTTGTTTCGCTTGCTTGTGACAACAATTGGTATGAGAAGCTAATAATTGAAGAAGGTGGAGTTGTGTCACTGCTAAAATTGATGTAGTTGAATAGTTGTATACTGTTTGCCCCCATTTATCTGCAATCCTAATTTCACCCCTGAAAATACATGTGAACATTAATTTTTACACAAACAGAGACACATTTGTATTTACAAAAAAATCAAAATCTACACTGTGGTAAGAGCTTGGAAAGTGTCAATGCCTGCCAGTGAAAAATAGTAAATGATATTTGCAGTAACTTCTCAATAGTTACTGTGTGTTATCGGAACTACACTGTGAGGTCTATTCTATGAAGCCAATTTTTTAATTTTGGTTCAAACACAAAGATGTTTATTGAAGATAAGAAGAGAAACAAATTACAACCATACCTATATTAAGGAATGTCAAGACACCATGAAGATCTCAAAGAACAAGTCTTTAAAGAGATTACAAATCAAACCCAACTTCCACATCAATTCCCTACGAAAGTGAGTGAGAGGTTAGTTTCTGCAAGTATAAATATGCCATGTTTATTTGTTTTTGTCTGTAGGGCAATCATGGAAACAAGAAGTAAATAATAAGTTCATATTTGGTTTCAGTCCTTAGCTTCCATACGAAGAACTAATGGGTCAAAGGGATACTAGCTCAGTTGTAGATTTGTATCAAATGAAATCATAAGTCCATGGTAGAAATTATGTCCGCGGCAAATTGGGTGGCAACGTCAAGGGATTAAAAAAAAACAGGTATTTGAATTAGGTGGTCTACTTGTATGCACTTTCATTCTTTAAATCCAAGAACATCACTATTAAGTTCTACCAATTACGACATTTAATTGGTTTTTTGGTTTTTTTTTCTTCTTACGTGTGAAAATATTAATTGTATTTTCAGATAACTACGATCCATATGCAACTAGTTGATTGTGTTCATGCATGATCAACGTCAACGTAGAAACCATCAAATCTGAGCTAATCAAACCCTAATTTTGGTCAATTTTGAGCTTCTCTTATAGACCATCGAATGTCTAGATTTTCCTTAAAAAATTTCTTCAGTCAAACTTATAGAAGAATGCATCCAAAATGCTAAATTGATGACATATATATTTTGTAACTTGGAATTACATAAACCATCTTTCGCAGATAATGAACCTCAAAAATTTAATTTCTCCTAAAAATGGAAAACGAAATTGAAAACAAGCAGATAACTTTAGATCATCATCATCCCAATTTTAGAGTCCTTAATTAGAAACCAAAAATCATTTTTTATGGATTCATCTCACATCAATAACTTGGCCTCGGTCACCTATAGGTAATTTTAAACAAGTTTCTTTTGCGATAAATACAGTATGGCTCGTAATAATCTATCCTCCGGATAATATATCATTTAAACAAAGCTAAAGTAAGCACCAAGTTTTTACTCATTTTAAAAACACATCATACATTACAAAACTACACTGTAATGGAGTAGTCTTTGACAAAGAAATGTTGGAATAAATTTTTATGGTTGCCATGCGTCCTTCCATTGTCCTTGTTGACTCTAAAAAGATTCAAAGTTTGATCAATATTTTGACCATAATACCATGCATCGATCCATCCTTGAACTTATTATATGGTCATTGGTCATCATACTTGTTGCTTACTTTTATTCTCATTTTAAGTTATCCTAATCATTAGCTCATCGCATGAGTGTGTGTCATCGGTCGACCGTTGAGTATATAAAAAATGTATAATTAATTAAGATAAAGAAAAATATTTAGTTCAAAATGGATTAGTGATTCTATTAATTAGTGGAGGATGGAATCCATGAGACTGGAAAAAAAAAGTCTCTTTGGTTTGGATGGTTGGTCAAGTGACATAGATGCATTAAACCCTAATATCTTGGACTTAGTTTACTACTTTTTGGTTTATTTTAAGCACTAAAAGAATTAGGATTAGTTTAGTGAAAAGTAAGTAAGCACCATGGCTTGAACTAGTCCGCACTCAATATTCAATATCAACCATGTTTCTTTTTGCGACGATGTCTGCCAAAACTCGTTGGTTTTGCGAGCATAAAGATTAAGACTCAGATTCGTATTGGACTTCAAAAAGGTACATAACATCAAATTTAGAGTTTTTTTTTTTTTTTTTTTTTTCAACACTCAGTGGTCAGCACTGAGGTGATATTTGCATTTTGTTTTGATGAAAACTATGGTTCTCAATAAGAAGTGTACTATTTAATCGAGTGATTGCTTTTACTAATAATTAAAATCTAAAGTTCTTAATAGATTTTGAATTCAGAACAATTCAACGTCAAGAAGATAATTATCACCTAGTACTAAAAAAAATAAACACCACCTAAATGCTAAACACCTCATTGATGTTTATTAAATTTTCTAAATTCAAAATCTATTAAAAACTTTTGATTAATAATAACAATAAACAATCAATCAAAGTGGATCACTTCTTAACCAAAGTTTTGGCAGACAAAGTTATGACCGCAATGTCTGCCAAAACTTGTTGGTTTTGCAGGCATATAGGCCTGCCCCTTGGCCTTCGAACTTTGTTTCAAACAAAAACCAGCAGTTATTCAATGGCCCATGGTCTAAAATTTTACAAATCCGGTCTGCATTCTTGAATCCCAATTTGTGGTAAATGTGTAAACGATTCATTCTGTTTTTTTTTTTTTTTTTTTGACTAATTGATTTTTTAATCTCGTTTCGGATTTTGCAAAATTTTTAAGATTATCTTTACGATGAATCTAACAGCCCAACTATTCTAACCCATTTATCAAATTCGAGTCTATAACTCTAATTGGCCTTCACTAAGGTGTAGAGATTTGAACTCCATCAAATTCAATGTCTGCGAACTTGTCGGCAATAATGGGTAGATGAATTCTTGATTTTAGGGTTGAAAATCGAACCGACTATTAACATAACCGTATACAAACTATAACCGAACCGATCAACTATTTTAAATATATAATATTATTTTTATATAAAATATATATTATTTATTATATATATTCGGTCGATTTAGTTTTGTCGGTTGAAATAACATTGAAATCGAAAACCGAACCGACCACTTTAATTTTGAATTTTTTAAAATTGAAACCAAACCTAACGTAAACAAAATCGATGATTCGATTTTGATTAGTTCGATCGGATTAATTAGTTTGATCAGTTTTTATTCAACTCTACTTAGTTTGGTATTGGACTTTAAAATGGCACATAACATCCTCAAGTTTTCAATCAAGTGTCTATCCTCCAATTCTAACTTGTTGCAAATTTACCAACAGTTCATTATGATTTATATAACAAATCAATAGAACATGTTTATGTAAAGTTGCAACAAAATAATATGGGAATCGATATTGTTTTGGAAGATTTCGTTTCTGTTTGGTTAACCATTTCACTGGTTATGCAGATTTTCAATATTTGATTGTCTACTTATTGACAATAAATCGTTTTTCATAAGATTATTTTTCCACTACTCATAAGAATCCAAATTCGAAGGAGAAACATCAAAATCGAATTCACGAAAACGATTTCAATTTACTATGCAACCAAACAAACCCTTGATTCTAATGAAAGATGAAAAACTAAGTACACACATAATTTTTTTTTTTTTACTATATTACATACACAACCAAATAGCGGAAAACTGTCTAACATGAAATTGGATTCCATTTTCCATAAAAAAAAAAAAATGGCCAACAAAACCAACAAAATAGAGAGCATATATAGCCATTTTTATCGGACAAATATCTAGTGAAATAATAACCATAGCCACTTTTTTCTATTATCCTAAAAACAGAATTTCCACACATTAAGCTAAAATAAAAACTGTACAACGCATATCTCGAGGCACAGCAATCAGATATTTGTGTTGTCTTCGTCACTCGTCACTCTTCAACTCTTCACTCTCTTCACTCCCAAAAGTTCAAATTTTGGATTTCTAATTGAATCAACAAACAATGGAGCTTCTTCTCCATACAAATTCACCCTTTCTCACAAGTCACAAATTACAATTCTGCCCTCGTCTCTATCGACGCAATGTTCACATCTCCGGTCTAAGAAAGCCGATGAAATCAACAGTGATCACTGCGAGAGATAATGGCGAAGGATGGAGGAAGGATGGGGTGGAGACGGCGGTGGTGGAGAAGGAGAAGCCGAAGCCGAAGCCGAAGAGTCCATCGAAGGTGGTGAGGAGATTCGAACTTCTGAGAGGGAGGCCAGGTCCGTTTGGGGCGACTGCTAGGGACGGTGGGGTCAATTTCTCGATTCATTCTAGTGGTGCTGTTTCGGCTACCATTTGTTTGATCAGTCTTAAGGATCTGCAGAGGGTAAGATCTTTTTTAGTAAAGTTTCGATTTTTATTGTGGTTTAGGTAATTGGGTGTGCACAATGCTGATGATCTGGTATCTTGGATATTGATTTTTTGTATTCCACATTAATGGATTGATGACAGATTAGGGTAATACAACAATTGGGAAATCTAGAATTTGGAAAGAATTGCTAATTGAGCTGTGGTTTTGTGTGATCACAAATGGCTTAATGTATTTTCTGGTAGAATGTTGAAAGTTAGGTCACAAGGCATTTTGTTGTGTTATGTTGTTTTTGAGTCGCACAATTTTACTTGTAATGAACTGAGGCCTGAAATACATGGGGTGGTAAAGCAATGGAGATAGTGTTTGGAGACACTCTACACACGAGTTGTTATTGATCTGAGTTCATTTTCAATTTGCATTTTGCCGGGCAGTCATTATTATAAATAGCAACACCAAATGTTGGGAGTTGTGTGAATGAATAATTTCCCTTCATTAATGTTCTTCAAGATCATGTCGTCTAATTAAGTTGTCTTCAGATTTTCTCAGACCACACTTGAGTCAAGTTTTCATCGTAGCCTTGCCCTTGTGACTGGCAACATGTACTTAACTTTTAACTGGGGATGCTCTTGGATCTTATGGGGTCACCTTAAATGAGTGTAAAAAAGGGTAATCATTTGGGATCTTATTTAGTTTCTTGATGATCTTGAAATATTTAGATTATGATCCCTTCTCTCTCCTGAACATGTAATTTCTTTACTATTTTTACTCTTAGCTCCCTATTTTATTGTTGAAGCACAGCTAACTTTTTAAATGTATCCAATACAGAATAGAGTGACAGCACAAATAAAGCTTGATCCTTTGGTTAACAAAACTGGCGATGTTTGGCATGCATTTATAAGGGGTGATTTTGAAGATATGCTGTATGGCTACAAATTTGATGGAAAGTTTTCTCCTAAAGAAGGACAGTATTATGATCCTTCACGGATACTGTTGGATCCTTATGCTAAGGTAGGAAACATCTAGGATACCCTCTAAGATTGATTGATTCTATTGTTGCAGTTTTAGAGTCATTAGTGCCATCTGCACAGTGTTAAAATTGTTTTTCTTTCTATGCATTTAAAGTAAATGGAAAAACTAATCCTTATTTTAGGCAGTTGTAAGCAGAGAGGAGTATGGTGCCTTGGGACCTGATGGTAATTGCTGGCCTCAAATGGCTGGCATGGTGCCGTCATCTGATAATGAGGTATAATACAAATTCATATATGTTGGTTCCGTCCATTTTACTTTATTTGGTGCAATAGCCCTTGACCATTTAAATTTTGCAGTTTGATTGGGAGGGGGATTTGCCGTTGAACAATCCTCAAAAAGACCTCATAATTTATGAAATGCATGTTCGTGGGTTTACGAAACATGACTCAAGCAACACGAACTTCCCGGGGACATACCTTGGTGTAGTAGAGAAACTTGATCACTTAAAGGTACAAGTTCATTAGTGATTTAGATTTTCTGGAGATTCAAGCTAGGTTACTTGCATGTTATTCTGGAATGTATTTGTTTTTAAGCAATTCAATTGAAGCATTGAGTATCTACTTCATTAAGTCAAATAAGTAGGAAGTCTTCTGGGATTTGATGAATCATTAGGCACCCTTATCTCTACAGTTATGTTTTATGAAGTCTTCTGATGTTTCAAGGGAAAATTTTCACTTAGTGGCGTCTTAAGTCATATTAGACAAATAAGCTGAACTGTGCTAGCCAGTTGGGATAGACTAAGGTATATTATCCATGATAGAATGCAGTAATAGAAGTGTTTATAAATAGTCATTTTGGAATACACTATCATGTAGACGAACCACTTCAAAGAATGTTGTTGAAGGAAATCATATATGAATTTCGAGTCCTTCTTTAGGACCTATAGCTTTCTCATGCCTAGGAAAAAGCAAATAATTTTCACATACCAAAGGGTTTTATGATCATGTTTTTGTTATTGGTGGTTACTATTGGTTTTGCATAGGGAATTCATAGTGGTTGGTTTGGTTCTCATTCTTTTTTTTTCTTAATGAATTTGGCTCAATGAAGCATCTTATTTCACTATGTATTAGAAGTGTTTGACAATGAAAACTTTTATCGAATATCATGTCCTTTTGGATGACTGAAAAAATACTGTGCAAGCCATTTTGTTGTGCGCTCAATCAGTTGGAATGAATTGCCAATTTCATTATCTGGGGTAAGACATATCTGATCTCTGATGATAAAGTTTATTGGTCATCTATTGATGTTGTCATCCATGTTTTCTCCATATGACAACATCAGTACAGTTTCATGCATTTTGCAGGAGCTTGGGATCAACTGTATAGAGCTAATGCCATGCCAAGAATATAATGAGTTGGAGCATTTCAGCTACAATTCTGTCCTGGGTGATTATAAGTAGGTCAATTCTCTCTTCATATCAACTTATTAATTGCTTGTGATTGAAAGACTTCTGCAGATGATTTTGTACTTTTCTTCACTGTCACCTGTTTTGTTCATTTCCTGAATTATTCTCACACCCTAAATAAGTTGGCATTTTGAGCGATGTTATGTACGCGTGCATTGGTCCAAGTGCTATTATCTTCTTTTCGAACACTTACATATTGAAGATGTCTAAAATTTTTGACGACTTTTTTCTCCCTATTTTAAGTCACTACCCTGTGAAAGTGTGAAGTGTTGCATTAGTAGCCTTTTACTGGATGAAATTAGTTGTTCAATCAGTGCTTTCTGGATGTTAACAATGTCCTCCCTTAGAACCCATTGTGTTTGATACATATAAAATTCAAAGTGACAAAAATAATATGTTGTTATCTTCTTCATATTCGCTTGTTTTCCCCTCGATAAACTCAAATTCCATCTTATTAGTCATGATATGTCATTGTTGATTTTTTTATTCAGGCTGAACTTTTGGGGATATTCAACTATCAATTTTTTTTCACCAATGCTAAGATATTCTTCTGCTGGCACACGTAATTGTGGCCGTGACGCTATAAATGAAGTTAAAACTCTGGTTAGGGAAGCACATAAAAGAGGGATTGAGGTGACAACTCTTTGAAACATATAAGATGTTCCATTTGCATGTTTGGCTTGTTTTGTCTTTGTATTCATATTTATTTAAAATTTTCAGGTGATCATGGATGTGGTTTTCAATCACACAGCTGAAGGCAATGAGAAGGGGCTTACATTGTCTTTCAGAGGTGTTGATAACAGTGTCTTTTATATGCTCGCACCTAAGGTACAATTGATATTTTGGTGAGTTGTATTGTCTTTTGAAGAGAAAAGTGAGAGAGCTCCTGCAGTATCTAATCTGAATTATTTTTAAGAAAGTGCTAGTAGTTTGAAAATCATTAACAAGATGACGGTTTTAATAACTAGCATATGGGTAATGATTATCTTAAAGGCAATGTTGCCACATATTAATTACACGGATAAGAGTGTTAGTTGTCATTAAAATACTTGGAAAACCTTCTTTCTTTTTAGAATAAGATCAAATAAAAGAAGTTAGAAGATACTTAGATATTTTACAGTGAACAATTTGATTTGTAGACAAAGAAGAAGAATGAACTAGATGTCTTAAACTCTTTTGGATGATCTGAACCATGGGGTTCTTTTTAAAGAGATGAATATTTAAGGATGTCCTCAGGAATGGTCAAGTAAATTGAATGCCGCTTTCTTACATATCGAAATTCCAGGAAAAGCAGTGAAAATATCAATAGTCCTGGTTTTTTAATTTAGATGTAAACCCTTAAAAAGGTCTTATATTAATATATGTTACTGTTTTTTATTATAATTAAATTTTTTTTTTTTTTTATCCCTACAGGGACAGTTTTATAATTATTCAGGTTGTGGGAACACTTTCAACTGCAATCATCCTGTGGTTCGCCAGTTTATACTGGACTCCTTAAGGTATTTCCTTTATTAATTTGCTCAGAAGGTATTGACAATTATCCTGTTGGCAAGTTTCAGTAATAAGTTGGCCAGTTCATTCTGAGGCCTGTTTCTCCTGAAAATTTTTACACATGAAATCCAGTTATTTCTAGTTTTGTGCATTTATTTACTTTTGCAGGTTTCATGCTCGACTAATCCAAAACTCTAATGGAATGATTAGTAGTAGATTTAGCTCATTTTAACATCTTACAGCTGCCCTTGGCATAAACTACCAGAACTGTTATTGGAGCTGGTTAGGATCATTAAACTTGTTTGTACAAGTTGATATATATCAAGATATCAAGAGATGTGGCAAAAAAAATTATTAGTATTGCTCAATTGCATTTTAGTATCATGAGACTTAAATGTTGTTTTCAAAATTTTCTTGAACAACAGATATTGGGTGAAAGAAATGCATGTAGATGGCTTTCGCTTTGATCTTGCTTCTATTTTTACGAGAAGCTCCAGGTATCCACTATGGACTTTACTCATTGGTTTCTGTCAGAAACTTCTCAGACTGAATTTATAATTTTCTTGATCTTGTATGAAGCCTCTGGGATGCAGTTAATGTTTATGGTACAAAAGAAGCTGACAATTTGACAACCGGCACCCCACTCACGAGTCCTCCATTAATTGATATGATCAGTACCGATCCAATCCTTCGTCGAGTTAAGGTACTTATGTTCTTTGGTCAACTAGTCACTAGTGACTTTCAGTTTCAATTGATGTAATGCCCATAAGGCATAGTGATTGCTTATACATTTCTCACCTGCAATCTTTGGTACACTAACTCTTCAAAGTATAGCCTGCTCTGCGTTTATGAATGATAGCACTTCTATTCTTTGGTACACTAACTCTTCAAAGTATAGCCTGCTCTGCGTTTATGAATGATAGCACTTCTATTGTTTTTTATTTTCAAATAACGTTAATGTCAATTAGCAGGTTCCTTTGGGAAAAAAACTGACGACATTTTTTATTTACACTTTTCCCATAGCTTATTGCGGAAGCATGGGATGCAGGTGGCCTTTACCAAGTTGGAGCATTTCCTCACTGGGGTATTTGGTCAGAATGGAATGGCAAGGTTAGTTAATTTCTGTTTCATATGCTAGTAGTACCCCAGATGTCCAAGCTTAGCGGTATCATGTCAAGAGAAACTCCTTAACCATTAAGCTATGTTTGAGTAATGTAACACACCATTTTCCATGCAGTTCAAAATTTGGAAAGTATTATGTTTTGATTTGTCTCGACTTTAATTTTCAGTATCGTGACATAGTGCGCCAGTTTATAAAGGGGACAGATGGATTTTCAGGGGCCTTTGCAGAATGTCTTTGTGGGAGCCCAAATTTATATCAGGTAATAGATTTCTGGTCATAGGTTTTAATTATTGTTTTTGAAGCATTTCACTTTCTCTCGCAATTTGCTGTGCTTTCTGTTCAGTCAGGAGTTTTCTTAATTTTTTTATCTGGACTCCAGCAGTAACTGTTAATTCTCTGATACAAAGTTACTGCTGCTAGTATAACATGAAAGATTGCACAAACCAAAGTATTGTCTTTGTCAAGGTTTGTTCTAGTTGGTGGTATTCCTAATCCAGTTTGTGAATCAGGGAGGAAGGAAACCATGGAACAGTATCAACTTTGTTTGTGCTCATGATGGATTTACTTTGGCTGATCTCGTGACATACAACAAAAAGCATAATTTGGCAAATGGGGAAGACAACAATGACGGAGAAAATCATAACTGTAGCTGGAACTGTGGTCAGGTGAATTGTCTATAGATTGGGCACAAAAGTTATGTAATGAAAATTAGTGTCAAAATAACTTGGCGAGCTTGTTTTCGCTGGCTAGTGATTGACGCTAGTATTATTGCTACATAGCCAAATTGTTAAATGTTACAGAATGCAAGTGCCCTCTTGATTATTTCAATAATTGTGCAGGAAGGGGAGTTTGCATCTCTAACTGTGAGAAGGTTGAGGAAGAGACAAATGCGTAATTTCTTCCTTTGTCTCATGGTTTCTCAAGTAATGTTCTAACCAGTCTTCTCTTCAATCCATTGTTTTTACTATTATTGTAACACATTCTCTGGCATACTGATTGGGATAAAAACCCTAGTGAATAGCTGGCTTACATGATAGCTTACACGTCAATTCGGTTCATTTTTCTTTTATTAGAGGATTATCAGAGCACTTTCATGCCTTGGTCGAGAGGATTATATATTGTTTCTCTCATATTAGGGACGTTTTTTTTTGTGCCTTTTTAGATGATGTTGCAGTTCTCTCACTCTGATTTGTCAATTTAATTTAGGGTGTGCCGATGATTTACATGGGGGATGAATATGGCCACACAAAAGGAGGCAATAACAATACATATTGTCATGATAACTATGTAATCCTCTACTCTTTTCATCATTTTGTGAATTTCCATAATGAAAAGTCAAAACAGGAGCCTGGGATTAATCAAATAGCTCTTTTCACAGGTCAACTATTTTCGGTGGGATAAAAAGGATGAATCCTCATCCGACTTTTTCAGATTTTGTCGTCTCATGACTGAATTCCGCAGGTATATGCCATGTCCAATGTCCATATCTAGTTTTTGTTTCTTAAACTTTTGTTTCAGAATACCCTTTTAGGACCTGTCCATTTAACATGTATCCCACGGTTGACAGAGAATGTGAATCACTTGGCCTAAATGACTTCCCAACAGCAGATCGCCTGCAGTGGCATGGGCGCACTCCTACAAAGCCAAACTGGTCAGAAACTAGCCGATTCGTAGCATTCTCATTGGTATGTGCAATTTGTCATTGCTTAATATTTTTATCCTGCATGTCATATCCCAATCTACATCAACTAGCACACGCGTGATTTTGCTTACTTAATTCTTAATTCATTCTTCCTTGTGTTTGACAGATTGATTCTGTCAAGGGGGAGATTTATATAGCGTTTAATACAAGCCATTTACCCGTGGTTGTCAACTTGCCTGAACGGCCCGGTTACAGATGGGAACCACTGGTTGACACAAGCAAGCCAGCCCCATATGATTTCCTATCTGATGACGTACCTGAGAGAGAGATGCCAATCAAACAGTATGCCCATTTCCTTAATTCCAACTTATATCCCATGCTCAGCTATTCCTCAATCATATTGATACTTGCTCCGGAGGATACTGCTGCTTAATGAAAGACTATTGGTTCCTGCCAAACTTGTGGCATATGCAAGGTCACCGGTTATGTAAATTTTCAACACCATTTGTATATTTGATAGAATTAGGATATTATTAATATTAGTAAACATTCTAATTCTTTTTGTAATAGGGATTCTAATTAGGGTTCTTACATTGGTTTCCTATTGGATTTAGAGTTTGATTTAGAAAGTAGGTTAATTATAAATAAGGATGTAGGTTGCTCGTTGTTCATTGGTTGATTGAATAAAAGTTATTTGTTATTAGATTATTTTGTTTATCGTTATTTTCGTTTACTGCAATTTCATTTATGTACTAGTTCAAATCTATTAATTGGTATCCAAAAAAAAAAAAAAAATTGAAATAAAGTTTTGAAGGAAAGTATGAAAAAGAAGAGTTAGTATGAAAAAGAAGAGTTTGTGAAGGAGTTGACAAAAGAAGAGAGATTA
Organism: Berberis thunbergii; assembly: GCA_003290165.1. Lineage (NCBI taxonomy): Eukaryota > Viridiplantae > Streptophyta > Magnoliopsida > Ranunculales > Berberidaceae > Berberis > Berberis thunbergii. The sequence goes on along the minus strand of QNQO01000664.1, from coordinate 340,087 downwards.
CAACCGGTTGAGTTGTACCTGATGTTCGCAGAATTTAGGGCATACTTAGCAGAACGTAGGGTGGACTTGGATCAGATCGTTGATAAGTCTATGGGACAGATGCAACAACATTGTCACCAATAGTACCACAACGGTCCACACCCAACACCGTCGGCGATGACACTGATCAAGAGACAGGAGAGTTGTTGCTTCCCCTGCTCGTTGCTATCTCTCTCCCTGAGTTGTTCGCTACTACAATCGATCAATCTGAGCCCTTTTCTGCCACAGTTGAGCGATAGACCATGCCACTTCCTCACACCGATCAACAGTCCCAACTCCAACTCCACTTCGATCGCCCCTCCTCCTTGCCAAACACCTTTGATCGCAGACAAAATCCTTTGTTCCATTCGATCGACATACATAGAGTTGATTGACACAGATCCCTCCCTTGACCCCTTCGATCTGACACCCTCGATCGACCAACCTGTCTCCTTGCAGGTTTCGATCCCGCAACTTATTTCCTTCAATCTACCGACACCAATCGATCGCCCCAAACCTAAGCCCCCGTGCCTATGGGTGGGCACAGGACGTGATGAACCTCATCCCTATTCCATACCGTTCATTCGGGATCGGAATGGGATATACCTCACTCCAACCTCATCCCATCCCAAACGGGTTCGGGACGGGACGAGGCGTAATGAGCATGTACTAAAAATCTTTCAATGAAGAATAACAAAAAAATTCCATCTCACATTGCTCACACACCAATAATGCCTAATTTATGTACACATAACTTTCATCATAACAATATAGAATGTCATATAAAATTTCATCTCACATTGATCCTAATTGTATCCTGTATGAATGATATAAGTTCTCAAGTTGTCTTAATATAAGTTCAAAAATGAAAAATATTTCTCAGTGACCAAACTTCCAATTACGTAACTCATAGTGCAATGCTATCATTTGCCTTTATTTTCTACAAGAATAATTGTCCTACAAACAATCAAAAATGTGAAAAACATACATTTTCATTGATTCTATTTAACCTAAAATAGTTTCTATCTAAACAAAGAGTACCAAATCAAGCAAGTTTTCAAACAACAGATATTTTGATTTAATTTCAACACATCTTAAACTTTCATTTAGAAGAGTAATTTGATTAAAATTATTAATAATAAATATTAAATAAATAAGTTCGAGATCGGACGGGATGGGCGAGATTGAAAATCGTCATCCCGATCCTATCCCACTCTAGTTCGGCACAGGATCAGATCGGAATGAGTTTGATCAATCCCAAAAGGACTCGAAAAAAATCGGGACGGGACCGGAATAGGATCGAGATCGCGGGATGGGATGCCCACCCCTACCCAGCCGATCGACCCAACGCCCACCCACCCTCTTCCACGATGATTGGTAGCCCATCCTCACCATTCCCTCTGTTGATCCCTTCCCTCAACCAAAAAATTAGTTTGCTCGCCTCCCTTCCGCTACCACCACACTTCCCTCCATGCTCGTCGCTACCTCATCGCTGACTCCACAATCACATATCGCTTCCCTCTTCGATCTTTGCCTCCACTCGATCAAGCGACCCCTCTAAATTATGTAGAAACAGTTTTTCGAGATCATGATGAAGATGATTATTTTATGGGTGGCTATATACACCCCACAAATTTTGTGTGCCACTACTTAGGTTTTCTAATAGTGACCATGCTATTCATGGCACCACAAGTTTTGTCAGTACCACCTCAAACCCTTGTCTTAGAACTGGTTATTTACCCTTTTCAGAAGCTCCATTAACACCGCAGGGTACATTCTCGGATCCAATTTGGGTTAATTTTATGGCACATTTTGAGAAGCATTTTGCGCATAGTTTTACTATTTGGTCGTGGATCAATATATTCGATTGGAGTGCCATCACCTACAAAGGCACAGTTTGAGGTCGCCTTCTGCTTATAGACATTTTACATTCTGTTGTTGTTAGTGCTCCTATGTCTTCCTTGGCTTCAACATCGAGAACAAACTTCTTCAACCTATGGAAGTTTGATAGAATTAGGATATTTATTAATATTAACAATAGTAGTATTTTGACAATATTAGATATGTTGTTATTTTTTTAATAGGGATTCCAATTAGGATTCTTATTAGTTTCCTTTTAGGTTTAGAGTTTGATTTAGAAGGTATATTAATTATAAATATAGGCATAGGTTGCCCATTTTTCCTTGGTTGATTGAATAAAAGTTATTTGTTATTAGTTTATTCGGTCTATTATTTATTTTGTTATTTTTGTTTATTGCAAGTTCATTTATTTATTAGTTTGAGTCTATCAATGTTACAGACCAATTAAAGTCGCAAAAATATTCAAAAGATTAATTGGCTTTTTTATACAAATAAAATTTAAAAACTTTAGAAAATTTGAAGTGAGTTATAAGTCTGCAACAAAGACTCAAACAAGAATAAGATTAAAATGATTAATTGGCTTTTCGACACCCATCAATAAAAATTTAAAATTCTGAAGGAAAAATTAAATAAAATGAAAAACTTGGGGGTTAAAATTGAAGTAAGTTACAAATTAAAAAAAGGCGGAGACTACACTACACCACCATTTTCTCATTTTCATACCATTTTACTCTCTTACACTATATACTTTCTTTCTCACACCACCATACTTTCTCACACCACCTATATAAACAAAAAATTTCCCTCACCATTCAAATCGATAATGGTTCCTCCCTCCCCCATTCGAAATCTCTTGCAAATCTCTCCCTAGACTCAAATCTCTTGCAAATCTTCTTCATCTCCCTCGAAAACTCTCAAAGTCGAAACCCTTAGACCCAAACTCAATAAATATGCATAACTTAACATAACAGAGAAACCCAAACTCAAAATGAATAAAAAAACAAAAAAAACGCAAAACATGGTAACTTTCGACCAAAAAACGCAAAACGAAATCTCTTGTGCGCTCGATCAAACAAGAAATAGTATATCAGATACCCCACAGTGCATTCTGCGAACAAAATATTTTTTGGACAGATTTGCGCAACTTTAGTAAAATGACAATAACTTGTTTATTTTAAAACATTTTCAAGTGATTCAAGTTTTGTTTATTAGATAACTCAGAGTACTACAAAACACATTTTTTCTGCTATAAAAAATTGGTTATTTAGTGCTACTTTCTTTCTCACACCACCAATATAAACAAAAACCATTCATTTTTTTCCCATCACCATTCAAATCGACAATGGTTCCTGCCTCCCCCATTCAAAATATCTTACAAATCTCCTCCCTTTCCCTCGAAAACTCTCAAAATTCCCTCAAAGTTGAAACCCTTAAACCCAAACTCAATAAATATGCATAACTTAACATAACAGAGAAACTCAAACTAAAAAAAAAAAAAAAGGCCAAACAGGGTAACTTTCGACCAATTTAAACCCTCAATTGAGATCGATTATCAACCTCGTCAAAACACAGATAGTGTTCGTGACTTTCGGCCAACTTATGTGCTCGATTGAACAAGAAATAGTATCTCAGATACCTCGCAGTGCATTCTGCGAACATAATATTTTTTGGACAGATTTGCGCAACTTTAGTAAAATGACAATAACTTGCTTATTTCAAAACATTTCAAGTTTTGTTTATTAGATAACTCAAAGTACTACAGAGCACATTTTTTCTGCCATAAAAAAATTAGTTGTTGAGTGCTACTTTCTTTCTCACACCACCTATATAAACAAAAATCATTCATTTTTTCCTCACCATTCAAATCGACAATGGTTCCTCCCTCCCACATTCGAAATCTCTTGCAAATCTCTTCCCAGACTCAAATCTCTAGCAAATCTCCGCACTTTCCCTTGAAAACCTTCAAAATCCCCTCAAAGTCAAAACCCTTAAATTCAAACTCAATAAATATGCATAACTTAAACATAACAGAGAAACCAAAACTAAAAACGAAAAAAAGCAAAACATTGAAAAGGAAATAGTATCTTAGAGTACATTTTTCTGCCATAAAAGAATTGGTTGTTGAGTGTGGGATTTGAACCCACGCCCTTTCGGACCAGAACCTTAATCTGGCGCCTTAGACCAACTCGGCCAACTCAACTTGTGTCTAATTTTACCTTATTAGTATTAAAATTACTAAATAGATAAATACTCCAAATACAACCTAAGCAATTGAGTTTTATTCACCAAACTCTAGTTAAGCATTGGCTGTAGGGGTGTTTGTTTTTCTCTGTTTGGTGAGCCATTTTTTTCATGAAAATGGAATCCATTTCTATTATTGTGCAGATTTTCGTTGTTTATTTGTCTATTTATTGACAAGAAATTGATTCTTCATGATACTAGTTTTTCCACTACTCATGAGAATTCAAGTCCCAACTAGGGCCTCAGAATCGAAATTCACGAAAACGCTTTCAATGTCCATCCATATATCTTTTCCGTGCAACTAAATAGACCCTAAATGTCATTTCTATAGACTTATTTTCAAAATAATCAGATTTCAAAGAATCGGCTTCATTTTCCATCTTAGTTTTCTGTGCTACCAAAAAACCCTAAGTTCATAAACATTTGAATGGATTTTTACTTAGTAGACCACAGAATTAGTGCCTTTGTTTTCAGAATAGCACCTCGAACTACAAATAAAAAATCACAACGTAGTACAGATGGCAAATTCAGATGAGCAACAAAATGAAGTCCACTACTACAAACCTGCGCAAAACATGTTTTCATAATCATTGTCAACGTGGTTAAGATCTGGCAAAACTTTGCAGGGGTTTGTGTGGTTCGACAAAGTTATCATATTGGTTTTACGACTAAAATGGTAGCAGAAGAAATTGTTGTTTGTTCTTCATGGTTTACGATTTAATCTTCACTTCAACATAATTACAAACTTTCACTCATCCAATGTGACTCTTAGGTGGTGTTGAAATTGATCAAACTTGCGCATAATAATGGACACTGAATGCAAGAATTGGCTATCGAAGAATTCTCCATTGGCACCAATCCTATCAGCAACATGGACTCCCCTCCAGCAGCTAGTGACTTGTTTCAACAGAAGAACACAAGGAGTTGAAGAACTTATAACCATTTGTCGAAGATAAATTGATTCCAATATTTTCTTGTGTTAACCTCTAAACCATTTCTGGTGTACTTTGAATTCCATAAACTAACGATTAATGTTTAGCCCAACAACCTAAGATTTGATTAAGCAAATAAAGAAAGTAATTTAATGAAATTTTAAATAACAATTCAAAAACATTTTTGAAATACCAATTATTTGTCCAAGTAAATCATACTCCACAATGTGCAGAATCAGTAAGTGATCCTAAGAATCAATGATCACCAAAATCTGACTCTTTTACTTGGTTCGAACACAATTAAAACAAAATAAAGCAGAAAGTTTCGACAAAAATTCAGCTAGAAATGATGTTAAGCATCGAAGCTACCAATTGCACGACAAACACACAAAAGGCGAAACACACGATTGGAGAATGATAAACTAACAGTTCTATAGATTATAGTTTTCTTTTATATTTCATCTGTCACACATTCCCTGATTTTTGAAGCTTACAAAAGTCCCCTGCTAGGCAACACACAACAAAACCCATCCAGCCCCACCTTTGCTCCATCGTCCATAAACATAAACATCCTACTGTATAGCGGCTAAAAGAGAAAAGTGACTTAACCTTACAGATGATCATATGCATGGTTTCCAGACGCTTGAGGCTCTTCCAGCTTGATTCCAGTTCGATTGCATGCAGAGTTGCTATTGTACAAGTGCTTCGATGATGGTAACTTTGCTCGCCTCTTTGCTGGTGGAGTGACATGTGATACAGGAACCTCAGTATGTGGAGATGCCGACCCTGCTCCACCAATCTGCGTCTCTCCAGACTCGAATGGCCCTGCCCATGATAAGGGATTCACTGCAGAAAATGTAGAGGTCGATATTAGCATCCCTCCTTCCGTTTCATATTTTTGCATTCAAGTAAACAGGACCGTGAGCTACAAGTTTTCAAACTCTGGTGTACATGCCTTCAGTAGGTTCTAGAGTCCTTGGTACGGAGAGATCGGCACGTGGGCGTTTTCTGACGTAGTTCTCCTGTAAAGGCTTCGGTATTTGAAATGAAAATTGAGACATGGTCACCCCAGCTTCGAGATACTCTGGATGTTCAAGCAGAAACCTGCACAATAGGGAACGTAAGAGCAACTAGAGAGAGTATTTCCAACACAAGATGAATTGAACCAAACTTTAGTGTTAGGCCACCAGGTAGAAATTATATCAAAAAGAAGATATTTCCAGTGAACTCTGAACAGAATAGACATACTTCTGGATCTCCACCATTGAACGCAGTTTCTTGCCTGTTGGCGTACTATAATACCTGAATAATATTAGAGAGAAAAGCAAAGAAAACTCAGTCAATAACAATGGCCCTTGAAAAATCCAACACACCCTGTATCAACAGTTAAAACCTGAGCAATCAACAGATTTATACAGGAATCTCCTCAGCAAAACCACAATGAAGACTACAGGTCATCAAATTATTGATCAACGCTACATGAATATCAAAGGATAGACAAGTCCAATAAGAAAAAAAGAATAGAAACAATACAAAGATAGCAGCACATACCAAGGAAAACACACATCAGAAATTTGCCCCCACCTATTAAAAGCAAGATCTACTTTAGTTGCCAACTGAAGCCGGACAGGCTACTATTTTTTGCAGCCTTCAGTCACAAAACTCACAACTATGTCCATAACCTGATCAGCACTTGGCAGTGATTCAGTACTCCAACCGATAAATGGAGCTCACTTAAGAACGTGGGTCAATGGGTTAACCTCATCAAATAAAGCATGGAAATCAATCATTACTTTAAGCAGGCATTCCTGTATGCAACTACGAAAAGCATGTCCCTTATAATGCTAAAGAAATTTGGGAAAACACAGTATGCCATGCAATATCTAGTTATCTACTACACAACAAAAAGAACACATGAAGAAACACCGAGTACAAAGTATTTTTGAAAGAGTACACTAAAATCATAGAAGCAAATGGGATTTTCAAAGCAGAATGATATGGACCGTGGAGCATATTGATTTCTTATTTGAAGAAACCACGAACAAAATGAGAAATGCTTAGATGATATAAAAAGGAGTGAACACTTCTAACAAAAAGGAATAAGAATACGCACACATCTGCAAATTTTGTGCTTCCTTCACCCCTAATCCTCAGCTGCCGCTCCCACCCAGGAGGAGGTTGAGCAATGTTAGGCTTATCAATGGCCCAGAGGCGGCTACCATCTTGTGAGATATCTGCCGGGTCATCGCAACATATGTCGGGCCTCCACTCACGAGCCCTTTCACAGATGAAAGGTTGTTGCAGAATGCTCTCCCGGATTTCTTCATACTTCTCCTTTGTGGGGATAAGCCTCCACTTGAAGCAGTTTGCGCATTGCACTGTGAAAGCTCCTACAGAAGGCAACACTCTTGAGGGTGCAACATATGTGGGGTAAAGAGGCTGCTGATACTCTGGCTCCACCATCGGTTCAATTTGACTTGTACCATTTGCCTTTGGATCATAAAGTACCAACTGATTCTGGGAGTTACTGTAATACTGCTCATGATTGGGCTCTACAATTTGCACTTCGTCGTCATCTTCCTCATCCTCCGAAGGAGATGCATCCAGCTCATTGCTGTCTAAATTATTTGGAAAATTATATTCAGCAAAATTATTCTCCTTCTTTACTTTAGGGGAAGCATCTCCGGGAAGTGAGTTTTCTTCGTCTTTCACTTTAGGAGAAAGGTGTTCCGAATGTAAGTCCATCTGGATAGACTTCTCGTAACCTGTCATAACATTCAGCAGACTAAGGCATTTCATATTGTAGTTCTTAGATATGAGCATTCATGAGAAACAAATAATAAACTAATCCAATACTACAGTAAATTAAATAGAGAATTCATTTTCTTTCCATATTATATTTCCAGCTATTTCAAGAAGAATCAGGTACAGAATTATCAACAATGCATTTTAATCAAAGAAGAGCAACACTTTTTAACGGTTATAAAGGCAGTCTATCTGAGCAGTAATCTAACTGAACAATGAGTTTTGTTTTCTTCCTATTTTATTTATTTTTCTATATTTTTGAGAACTCAATACTATAAATATAATATCCCAAAAATTCAGCTACTTATTTTTCTCAAAAGAACAGAGAGAGATGACCGAACTTATCTTATTTACTATTTTCTAATATACTACACAATAGAATGTGATAAAACTTGTAGATATTTTATGTCTAGGATGTTTTCTCCATGAAAAAGCACGTGATTCTAAAACCTCTAGGAAGATGGAATGATTTCTCAATCAAATTTTATGAATTTACTATAACTTGACTTGTTCAGTTGTCAATCTAAAATACTCAAATAAAATCTAACATCATTTCTGAAATGAACCAGAAGAAGACGTATAATGATAATAACTGCCTGCACCCTAACGTAATGGCTCGTATTTACAAATAATTAAATCAGAACAAAATCCTATTGTACTGGTTCGCACAGAAATCCCATCGTAATTATCATCAATTAATATCAAAAGATGCTGGAAATCTTTCTGGATGTCATCAAAATATCTGCTGTGGAAGTGGGGCCCATAGTATATCATATCAGCAAATATTAGTTTTTTTGAAGAACAAATATATTTATATAGTTTGTAAGGCCTCCATAATTGTAACTCTCAAGGGTGCAATGTTCTAATTCTCTCAATTAACTGAGAATTTTGTGTCCTGATGGTATAGCCAATACATACCATTTTATCTTTACTTGTAAATAAAAATGTTATTCTCAACAATTAACTAGATTGTATCCTGCCAATGGTGTTATGGTCTACTGGTTAAGGCTGTGTGGGTTTATCCCCCACGTCCTAGGTTCGAGATCCACATGCAGCATGGTTTATTTCTTATAGTTGTTGACTTGTAGGTCGCACCTTATTGATAGGTTGTGGGATCCTTAAAAACCCAGCTCGCCTTCCAAAAAAAAAAACTAGATTGTATCCTGATGGAATTCTCGAACATAAAAATGTTATTCTCAACAATCAATGCCCCCCTTGATCATTAATAGATTGCTAATGCCTAATGCATAAAAAATCTAGTTAATCTAATTGAAAGTAATGAACCTCCTCAATGTCATCCCAAAGGCATTGTAAGATGCTTGAACAACATAGTGACATAAATGGTCAAAACATCTCTAATTGTGTTATTGAATGAACCAAAACAAAATATTGATGATACTTTTTTTATTTTTCAAAACACCAAATGCCTAATCAAAGTACGCCACGACACCCTACCTCCCGGCACAACTCCATCCAATGAATGCCTAACACATCCTCGAACAGATCAAAATTCTCCATTTGATCCATGATAAATTCTTCCTCGGAAATGACTCAATATCTAAATCTGTGTATGATGATTCCCTTTCGGTGAGTCCCAAATTATATTGACTTGTATCTTTGTTATCTTCTCTCATTTCTTACTTAAAAAAAAAAAACTCTTTTCCTTAACAAAATTTTCTCCTTGAAAGAGATCCCTAGCTGCCTCCTTCACAAATAAATCCCCTTGTTTGCTTGATGACAATTCTCCTTCTTCCCTTGACCCACTCAACAATCTTCCCGACAAATTCCTTACGAAAAACATGCATGTCTCCAGGCATCAAATACAAAAGGTTATAGTGGAGAAATATCAAATTTTACACAATGCCAAGGTGATCTAGGAGGCCTTTTTCGACTTAAGACAACTTGTTCAATATGGTGGCCGTACACAAGAAAGGAAGTGCAAATATGGAAAGTAGAAGGGCAATAACACCAAAGATGGTCAAATGCTTCTTGAAATAACCGAGCATTAAACATTATTCTCTCTTCAGACGATACCACAGGCTAGGGTTTTGCTCAAATTTTATTAATCTAAAAAACTCCCATTCTAGGAATTTCACAGTTTTAATGGCGTAATCTTTCAAAGGCACCGTTATCAGAATTTCCATATTGTACCAAATGGGTATGATTTTCAAGGAGAAATTTCCATGTAATTGGTGTTTGATGACCAAACGTGAAACAAAAAGTGAGTGCTTTGAGTTTTTCATGCGAACTTTGATCAGACATGTTGCATCACGACAGAAACAGAATCATGTCTGGAAGACCTATTTATGCAGCTAGTAGCCAACATATACACACAAACATGTTTTACAAAGAAGTTTGATGTTCAGAATCTTGCGAAAACCCGGGAAACATACCGAAAAAAAGGTGTTAAACAACTAACTACCAAAGCGAGTCAATGAAATGAACTTCAATTATTGGCAGGCAAACAGGTTAAGATGAATTCAGGTTTCAAACGTAAAAATTGTTGCTTCCACATTCACGGCATTCAGTATTTCATCATTCTCATCAAGTTGGGCCAAAACAGATAACAAATTTCAATAATTTAGTCCATTAGGGACTCCATTCCATGACTTGGAACTAGTTTAGCAAACTCATTTGCTTGCAAAACTGAACTTGAATGCTGAAAAAACAAGTTAACAAGAAACAAGTCTGCATATTGTAGATTGATCATAAACTTTGATGGTTCATTCTAATGCTGATCAATTAACTACTAATATAAGGCGAGAAAACTAATTTCCCCAAATGCACAAGTGTCCATGTAGAAGTTTGACCGTTAAGAATCTAATGATAACCGTTATTAATTAGAGCAGCGAATCATACCGAACAGAAGGTAATCAAACAATGAACTATGCCAAAAGCAAAATTAGGGTAAATGACAATAGACTTCCATCTTTGGTCTGCAAAATGAATTCAAGTTCAACCACAAAACTATTGCTTCCGCGTTCGTAAAATCCACTGTCTTATCTAGTTGGGAAAAAATAATCAACCAAATTTCAATACTTTTTACTAAATTAGAGTCTCAATTCCATGATCTCAACCATGACTTGAACTTTAATGTTGAACAAAACGAATTAACAAGTTTACATGCTTGAGATTGATCATCATAAATGTTGATTGTTAGTTCTAACATGGAAAGAAAACTAATTTCCCCAACAAAATCCGAGTTCAATGCTCTTAGCCTATTTGAAAAGTTTTGGGAAAATTTTATTTCTTTGTGACGATTTAATGAACAATTAAGGATCAAGTGAGTGGTGTAAATTTGATGTACCTTTATGCTCTTGATTTTAATGATAAGGTTCGGGGATCCTCAAACCCAGCTTGCCTTTCAAAAAAAAAAAAACTCCAAATCATGCAAATTGAAGTTGCAAACACAACTCAAGCAATTCATTAATCAAATAAAATCTACGTAAAATCAGTTCAAGTTCAATCAAACACTCACTAAGCCACATTAACTCACCTCTTTCCAAATTAGCTTTTCCTCTCCTCAATCAGAGTTTTCACTTAATAAACAACATCTTGTGCTTGTTTTCACCCATGTTAAACAACAAAACTGCAAATGCAACAAATCAGAGATCAACACAAAGAACAGAACACCGAACGTTAGATCATCATCTTAATGACACAATCATCTCTCAGATCTCAACAAAAATCATAACAAAAACCACTCAAAATTGCAGAAAAACCAAACAAAAAAACACTAATCTCCGCCGATTCACCATTTTTCACAACAAACTAATCAAAAAGTCGCTAAACTCAACATGCTAAGCAAAATCTAGATCAAAAACCACGAAACACAACAAATTTTTCAAGAATTCACTGCTAAAACAACAGGAACACAACGCGAAACGCAGCAAATTTCTCATTGCCTTAAAATTTGCACAAGTTATATCCAAAATCATGATACTCGAAGAAAAAACGGGTTTCGGAACGATTTCCGAGACAGAAACCATTGAAACGAGGCATTGGAAAAGCAGAAAACGATTCCGTCGACCAAATCGAACGAATCGACACACAATCTGTAGCAAAAGAGATGAGAAATCCGTCAAGAAAGCTCATAGAACAAGTAAGATGAGATCCGTACGCTTGAAATCGATTAGAGACGAGGTGATGGATGAGTCGCTTCGGTCCTCTCGCTCTTTCGCTCTCGCTCGTCAGAGAGAAGAACAGAGAGAGAGGTAAAAATAAAAAATAAAAGGTTTTATGGTTTATATATATATATTTTTTAATGTGAAAATAGTTATGAAATGACGATAATGCCCCTACGACTTGGGAGTCGTAGCGAGTCGTAGAATAGTGTGGCGTGTTTGTCTCCGATAGAGTGTGAAAAAAGTGTGGGTTGGGGGGTTCATGATGAAACGAAATCATGCCATGTTTGGTGCGTCAAGTTCAAATCACAGAGTACTTAGATTGTACCGAGTTAATGGATTCTGGTTTCAAACATAGAAAATTTTATGTCAGAAGCGTGGCGTTTGTTTATTATTTTATTTTAAGTAGAAGTGATTCATTTTAATCAAGTGTTTGTTTTTATTTTGAGAGATTCTAAATGTCGAGGGAATTAGCGAGAGAAATGAGGTGGTGAGGTGAAAGCCGTTCATTTTTCTTGAGATGTGCGGGAAAAAAGTCAATGTATGCATCTCGAGGGAAATGAACGGCTTTCACCTCGCCACCTCATTTCCCTCGCTCGTTTCCTCGCTCATTCCCTCGACATTTAGAATAGTCTCCGCTTAGTCCACCTAGGAAAATTCTAGGGGTCGAGGGAGGGAGCGAGGGATGGGTGGAAGCCACCCACCCGCCTCGAGATGAGCATCATCGTATATTTCAAATTCAATGCGCTTATCTCGAGGTGTCGCCCCCTTTCCCTCGCTCTGTAGCAAAGCTCGTCCACCTAATACATATGCATTATTTTACAGGCGTTTGGTAGTAACTAAATAAAATCGATGCAAACTAGACAAGTGATTATAAGTGGTGTTGATTATAATAATAGTAACTGTTGTGGTGGCGGTGATTGTGGTTGTGATGATTGTGATTATGAATGTAGGTAGTGGTAATGGTGATTGTTGTTAAAATGGTGGTGGTGGTGGCGTCGGTCATGGTGGTGGTGATGGTTGCAGTGGCTATGGTGATTACAGCGGTGGTAGTTGTGGCGATTACGCTATAGTAGTGGTGGTGATGATTCTGCCATGGTAATTGTGATAGTATTAGTTGTGGTGAGTATCATATGATAGCGGTGATCTTAAAGTTGGTGGTGATGGTGGTAGTGGCAGTGGCTATGGTAGTAATGGTTGTAATGGTTTTGTTATAGTAGTGGTGATAGCGATGGTGGTGGTTGTTATGTTATAGTGGTTGTGGTGGTGGGGCGTGATGATAGTGATTATGATAGTAATAGTAAGATAGTGTTGGTCGTGGTGATTATGTTATAATATATAGTTGTGGTGGTGGAGGTGGTGGTGGTTGTTATATTATGTTATGTTATTGTGATCGTGGTGATGACATGGGACGATAGCGATCATGGTGGTAATAATAAGGTGATGTTGGTTGTTATACTATGATAATGGTGGTGGTAGTGGCGTCATGTTGTGGTTGTGATGGTTATGGTATGGTAGTTGTGATAGTTATGGTATGGTGGTGGTGGTTGTAATGGTTATGGTATGGTGGTGGTAGTTAGGGTGTTTATGAAAAAGTTGTGAATCCTCGAGGAGATGATGAGAGTTTTGCAAAATAATACGAGAGATTTTGTTTCGCAGAGTTATGTAGAATTTTATAACTAGTAAATGCAGAAGTCCTGAATTCAAATTTCAATAATCGCTTTTTGTAAAGTTAATCAAGTACCTAATTTACGTAACCACCGTAAACTTTTACATTATACATTTTTTTACCGTATATCAAATAAAGCCTTAATCAAACCCCGAAGTTCTTAATATATTTTGAATTCAAAACAATTTAATCAACACCACGGGTGCTGACCACAGAGTGCCAAAAAAAAAAAAAAAAAATTTATTGGTCATCGCTTTTACGTTCCCAAACACCACAAATTGAAAATATTACTACTATTATTATTGTTATTACAATTTACATTTTTTTATTTTTAATTCTATATATACAAAATTACTTTTCTTGCAACCCATTCCCCAAAAGAGCTTATCCAGAACATAGATAACCCCATTCCAGTTCCCAAACAAATCCATCAAATCACAAACGCAGCTTTTAATAACTTTTGGTTACGATCTCAACAAACACGCATCTCGATAACTATACCAAACTCCACATCTCGAGACCCCAAAATGGATTAAAGCCTTGAACCCAACAGAGCTCCTAAATCCTGATAAGGGGTTTATGAAGCAAGCAATGGTGAAGAAGCCATGTTAGCTCATACTATTCCCTCCAAAATCTCCACTTTCGCGCCCCCAAACGATCGAATTTCCCTCTTCAATCCCAACCCCATTGAATCCCCTCACAGAAAAATCTCTTCTTTCTCACTGAAACCACCCACAAAGCTCAAATTTTGTCTGCCTCCAAATCGTTATCGCAAAACCCTCCGAAGGGTTTCAACCACAGGTGAAAATGGAGAGTGGGTTGATGAGAACCCATCAATTGTTGAAGCAAGAGAGGCTGTTTCGGATATTCTTCGAGACGCCGGGCTTTCGAGGGAGGAATCAGAGGAAATAGCCTTGAATTCACCCAAATATGTGAAAATACTGATTGATGGGGTTCATGATTTGGATGAATTGTCTCTTTGGGGTTCGTATAGGAGTGAAGATGATGATAGGGAGAGTTTGGATTTTAAAAAGAAGGTGCTTTTTGTGGCGAAGGAGAAAGGGGACAATGGGTTGCTTCCCTTTTTGGAGAGTGTTGGGTCTTCAATGCATGTTGCTAGGTACCTCGCGGGGAATCACTTCCAAATCTCGTTGTAAGGGTAAGATTTTCGTATATTCTAGTACTTTGAATAAGTAATGTTTCAATTCAAAAATGTCAATTGCTTTAATTTAAGGACCTCATTTGTTTGTAGAAAAATTCAAAATTTATGACCAATCTATTGCACATATTTAGTATAAAAAGAGTGGTAAATTAATTATGCTATGCTTAGCTTGTTTGAGTGGTGTTACGGTTATCAGTAGCTTTCTTCTCTGAGTTTGTATTTATTAGGCTTATGGCATGCACCATAATAGACATGTTTTGATGTTGAAGTTCAGATATATGTAAATCATTCATAAAAATGACTATATATTAAAGAAGGCATATTCATTTAGACACTTGAAATTGTGTTTATACTGCGTCATCTAATAAAGATCACATGAGCAATCATGTGAACATCTCTTGGCAAAAACTTGATGGTGTGGAAAATAAGAATCTCATATTTACTCATTCCATGAGAAATTCATGGCTAATGGGACCCAAAGTTGAATTTCAAAGATGGTACAAATGATGGACCCATAGTCAAAATATCACAAGAAATTTACTCCTAACGTGAAGAGTGGAAGGCTTTGTATCTTACTTTAAGGATACATACAAAAAATATATACTTTGTTTTTGTAGGATCCAGTCATTCAGTTTACCTTAGTTGAACATATAGTGCTCTTGTGTGAGTTGCAATCTGTTATATGTTTGTGTGACATTTCTCCTTTAGTTTTGGCCACATCCTCCTTTTCTCATATTTGCATTTGGTTCACAGGTTAAATATTTGAAGGATATGTTATTCCCTAACAGTGATTATGATGAGTATGTTGGGAAGAATGCACGCCGCGTGATGTCACAACTGTCTATACCTACTACTGAGGATGTTCAACAGACTTTATCATTTTTCCAGAAGGTCTAGTATTTTTATGTGACACTTGTTCCTGTCAGAGATTCAGATTCTTCTTGAAGTTTTTAATTTCACTGAAGGTATATGTATCAAGGAGTCTTTCACGTTGAACTGCTTCTGTTGTTTCATGTTGTAGATGGAAGCCAGGCGTGGAGGACTTAAGATGTTAGGCTCCAAAGATTTCTCTTTTCAATATCTCGTCGAGTCGTTTCCACGCATTTTTTTGTTGTCAGTGGAGGACCATTTGGAACCTCTTATCAAATTTTTTGAAGATGTAGGAGTTCCCAAAGAACGCATTGGAGGTATATTCCTGGTTTTTCCTCCAACTATATTCTACAACATTGAGAAGGACTTGAGACCCAGATTGCACATTTTTGAAAAGGTATGTGACTGGTGCTAATTGCATTTTGTGTTTTGTTGAAAAACAAACTAATGTGTAAACTTTAGGTGGAAGCAAAATTAGAAATTAACCAATAATTACATCAAAGATTCCAGAAACAATCTTTAAGGGTTTCAACTCCCCCAAAAGCTCAGAACTAGAATGATTCATTCTTAATCTCAAAACGTAACATTCCACTGATTTCGTCATTCCTGCAGCCTTTTCATCCATCATAAGCAAAATCTTACTTGGTGGAGTACTCTGTTCATAAAGTATTCCTAAAATTTATATTTTTGATTTCTCATGGGCCATTCACTTTCTTTCAAATTGTGCGCTCGTGAGGTCTCAATCAGACTTAAATAGGATAATGCACTTTTAAGCTGCCAAACTTATTTGAGACATGTTTTTATTTAGAATCCTGAAAAACATATTCATAGAGGAAACAATAACTGCATAAAATATAATATTGTACTTGCTGGAATCAGATGTCCGAGCGTAATGATACTTTGTACAAGTTTTTTTTGGATATTTTGCTTAATTCTTGAGACACTTTCCTTTGTTTATAAGATATCATGTATATGATGTTTCCTGATATTATATTATTTCCATTTCAAATTTTTTATTGATTAATCCTTGTATAATTTCATGTTTCGTCTTTTAGGTTGGTGCAAAGGAGAGAGATATTGAAATGATGCTACTAAAGTATCCATGGATTCTTTCAATAAGCATCCAAAGAAACTATGATGACATCCTTTCATTCTTTGAAGTTGAGAAGGTACACATCTCTATGAATAATATGTTTTATGTGCATACAAGATTGGTGAAACAATCATTACTGATTACAAGCTAACAAATGTAGCGAGAGATACCTTTTCTGTGTCTCTAGGTTTTGTCTATTGTAGCTAAATGTTGAATACGTGATTTTCTGAAGTCTTCCAGTTCTTACAATAATAGTGACTTAATTGCCTCTGAAGGAGGAAATCCATCCTTATTTTTCTGATGAACTAGAAATCCACTTCTCTTCGAAAACAAGGACCTCCTGATTGCTAGATTATGACTTTAAGTTTGGGGAATGCTGCCAATCGTAAAACTAAGAAACCAGCTGTGCAAGCTTTTTAGTCAGTAACACGATAACATGACGTCCTACCTATTTCCTGTTGATTTATTTTTAACTCATTGACTTAGTATTTTTCTTTCTCGTCCCTCCCCATATTGTAATGGAATGAACTTTTCAATGTCAGGTACCAAAAAGTAGTGTGGATGATGCAATCACAAGTTGGCCCCATCTATTGGGAGGTTCGACTAGTAAGATGAAGAGAATGGTGGAAGAATTTGGAAATTTGGGTGTTAGGAGCAAGAAGTTAGGAAAAGTTATTGCTTCAAGTCCTCAGCTACTACTTTGTAAACCTGATGAGTTTCTGAAGGTTCGTAATCTCATACTTTATCTGTGTTTTATTGTCATCCTGCAATATTTATACAATGAAAGAGGACGAGGAGAATTTTTTTACTGAAATTAATGGTCTACATAGAGTTTTAACCAATAGTGCCTAGTTTAGTTCCCTGTTGAGATGAGGCATCATCTATGGTCTGTATTCTATATAATTTTTTCAATTTCTTCCAACAAGAGACATGGCATCGTTTTTCTTTTGCTTCATTGTTGTTGTTATTATTATTATTATTATTATTATTATTATTATTATTATTATTATTATTATTATTATTATTATTTTAAATTAATTGGGTCTCCGACGTGGTGGTGGTGAAGGGAGGGGGAATTTGAAGGGTGAATCCCATCTAAAGAAGAAATTGCAGCAATTTCTAGAAGTTTTGTATTTTTATTCCGTTGTTAAAATTATGCTATGCCAAAAATTAACATATTCTTAAAAGTTAGTAGTTGACAATTAGGTGGATAAGCATTTGCAAAAGTTGTATAATTGAGAAATATAGATGTGCTTGTCCACTATTTACTTTTTTTATTGATCTAATTATAAATAAAAATATAGATAAATTAACCTTGTTGGGTTTGAAGTTTGAGTTTTGTGTGCTATTGTATATTTTCCAGGCACGTCTTAATTAGTTGTTAGCTCACATCATTGTACAATTTTGTTGTTGAATTAAAAATGTGTGATGTTACACATCGTTAATCAACATTGTAAAGCAAATAAGTGATTCACATAACTTTGAATTAAAAAAGACATTTTTTTTCATCTAATATTAACAATTTTTTTTTTTTTTTCAATGTATAGCAATTCAAATTCACCATCTAAACATACATCTCCCATTTAGTATCAAATTTCCATGTACCATCTTCTTGCTGAAAATACATCCCGTCCCACCTTGCAGACCACCTGCAAAATTTCCAACATTCTTCTCCATTTGTATCAATGTTATACGCTTGGATACCTGCTCTTAAATTTGTATCATGTTTTCCATCATGCCAATTTAAGTTGCACCAGTAAAGGGTCGTATGCCACCAATTGATATGAAAGCTCCATGTATAAATACCCTGACAAGAAAGAGACTGTGTGCCCAAATCATCGTCTTTGGACCTGCAATGTACGAACAATGGCGCACCTTGAGCTATGTCATTTTGGATGTTTACATGTATTTTGCCTGGATAAGGCATGTGAGCAACAACTAGATGATTGTACCATATGAGCATGGTCACAACCATAACAAGTCTATTAGCATGAGAATAATCGTTAAAACCACTCATTGTTCACTCTTCGCAATATTGATGCTAGTGTTGCTTATTCTGCAAAAAATAAGTTTGGGTGTAACTCTCTTTTATAGGAGAAATTACCAGTATTGTAAGACTGGAACAATGTAGTCAACTAAGTAATAAATCTGAATATATGTTACAACCAATTTTTGTTATTGTTGTAAAAAGTGAAGTCAAACTCTACCAACCTTTTAAAAAAATCTTTCATTTAAAAACGCATGTTTTTTTTAATCTATTTATTAATTTATTTTAAGAACAAAACTCCAACAACATAAAGTAAATATGGTTCATGGTTGTTATTTATGTGTTCTGCTTTTTTCCCCTGGATTTGCCAAGGGTCAGAGTATTTTTCTGACTAATGTTATCATAGCTAAATTGAAAATTCTTGTCAATTCTCAACAAATAATGATGGAAGCAGTTGTATGTTGGAGTAAAAAATTTTAGGAAGGGGATTGGAAGGGTGAATTTAATTTTTCATAGTATATGGGTTGATAAGAACAATTAGATATTGTGAAATGGCGAAATGGCGCAATGAATCTATGGAGTCTACCAGTGGAAGTTCCTGGGTAGTGAAATTTGTTCTGAAAGCCTAGTTTTCTGGGGTTCTCATTGTACAGTGGATAGTGCGAATTCAAATACCTGTTTTTCTTTTTAAGCAGTTTACCATTCTCTCTTGAAATATAAAGTAAAACAAAATTAGAATTAGGCACCAATAGGGTGATGTCTTGTATATTCTTTGAGTTATTAATGAACTTTATCAGTTAGATAGTTCGAACGCATTAGATCTGTGTCTGCTTCTTTTATTTCTTGAAACAGACCAAACTAACACCTGACCTGAGGACAATCTTGTTAGTAAGTTTTATCAAATTCATGTTCAAGTTTTGAACAACATTCCAGTAGAAGAACCATAGAGATGGTTTGAAGATGAATTACTCTATCTGAAAAATGTGTACCTTCCGTGCTTTTACTTTCAGAGTGTGTTTGGTTGCATGGAATCTTATGCCATGGGAATCTATGAAGGGATCTCTATATTTTAGGCTAATTTGAGGTATAACTCCAAATGCACTATTTAATTTTGTTATCAATGGTGGGAATGAAAGTCTCATGAACATGAGAATCACATGCCTTGGGGGACCAAGGAGTGGGATTTCCATGTTCATGGGAGTTTCATTCCCGCCATTGATCACAAAATCAAATGGTGGATGTGGAGTGATATATCAATTTAACCTAAAATGTATGGGTTCCCCCATGGATTCCTATGGCATAGGATTCTATGCAACCAAACACACCCTCAGTTACATGATTGCCTTGCTGATTTCTTATGTTGTCTTGATATAGGTGGTTGACTTTATGGCAGAGCTGGGTTTGGATAAGGAAAGTATTGGGAGGATATTGGTTCGTTGTCCAGAAATTTTTGCAGCCAGCATTGAGAATACCCTCATCAAGAAAGTAAATTTCCTACTTGATATTGGTATCTCCAAAGAGCAATTTCCTCGGGTCATCCGAAAATATCCAGAGTTTCTTGTTTCTGACATCGATGATGCTTTACTTCCAAGGTATACCTCCATGCTTTGAAGCCAAATTTTAGTAGTTTAACAGCACGCTCAAATTGGAGAAATACAAATATTCCACGCTAGGATACTATCAAGGGAAAACGTTCATTATTGCAATCCTGTGGGTATATACTAGCATACCAAGCTACAATAGAGATAGACACATAGTTACCTAGCTAGGTTATTTATTTAATTTTTGAATCTATCTGTTTAACGGCTAGGAGCACAAATTTTGAAGAGGAATTTTATTTATTTTATTGTTATTTATCATTAAGCATTGCCGCTCAGAATCTTGAGTATCTGTTGAAGATCTCTATTCTTGATTGTGATTCACAAACAAGCTCATCGTAAGATGTACAAGACCCTTAGGATGAAAAAGAAACCATCTCAAAGCACAATAACAATGCTGAATAACTAAAAGGCTACCCTATGCAATTTTTTCTTCTAATGCTGTTGCTGTTCCATGTATCCGGCCAGCCTACTATTCTTATAAGGGCACGCCGGTATCTGTTAACTGATGTAATAACTTATAAATTCCTTGTGTGCTTGATGTTGGCAGAATGGAGTACTTAATGAAGATTGGGTTTTCAAAGAGACAGGTGGCGTCCATGGTGCGCAGATTCTCTCCATTATTGGGCTATAGCATTGATACGATATTGAGACCAAAGCTTGATTTCCTTGTGAACACAATGGAGAAGTCACTCAGTGATGTTGTCGACTACCCCAGGTACTTAAGTTACTCCTTAGAAAAGAAGATAAAACCTAGGTTTTGGGTTCTCAAGGGCAGAAACATGGAAAGCAGTTTGGAAGATATGTTAGGAAAGAACGACGAGGAATTTGCGGCAGACTTCATGGGTATTGAAAGGATGCTTGTTCCTCCTCCTGATTTGCAAGAATGATAATGGTTTGCATTATAGGTCAGACTGCCAATGTATCAACATATTTGTGAATAGTAGAGAAGCTCTAGATCATGGGAAAGACCTACAAAAGCCGATAATCGTTGTCTAGGCATTTCGCAGATTCCTGTGAACCTGGAGATGGGAAGTGCAGGCACCACATTCCTCACACCATTTCTAAGTAGTTGGAAACTTGGAAGTGCAGTTACAGACCGAATCGTTATTTGTGCAAGCAGATTGAGCTCTTTTCAAGGATGATGCCACTCCTGGATGCATGAATAATTAAATTAAGTCACGTTCCTACTCAAATATTTAGAGCAGGAATGCTTATGCCAGACTACATTTTCTGGGGGGTTTATTAGCATTGAGGCATGTGTTCATTCAAGTATTTGCATCTGAAATGTTCAGGATCCATGTGGAACAGCACCAGCTTGTTATTACAACGGAGAAAGCAATACAAGGAAACTAAATCAAATTATCATCCATGAACTCCTTCAATCTGAATTCCATCCTTCCAATGGTTGAAATGAGTGCAGTTTTGAAGAAAGGGCAACCATTGTTAAACCATGTTTTATTGTTGTACCAATATGAAACTCAAATGTATACAAAGAGTGGACATTTGCACATTTGACATCAATAGAGCTTCTCTTCTGGTTTACCAAACTCCATTGTCAGAGAATGTGAACTCTTTTAAGAGTTGGGAGTCACCAATATTGCATGCGCTGGGTCTAAATTGCATGCGCTGGGTCTAAATTGCATGCAGAGGCTTTCACCTGAGCATAATGATACTGAGTCAAGAGACCTGACTTTATTCTTCCCACCCATCCAGCACCAACTGATAAACATACAATTTAGACCCAGAGTCCCATCTTGGAATGACTATGCTCCCATTCTCTCGAAAGAGGTAGACTAATGAAATAACTTAAACCCTGTAACTTTGCTATCAAAAGCGAGTTTTTTTACGACTTGTGGTACCATGATGTGTAATTCCAAAGTAGCGGCATAGTTGATGATGCATTTTTGGGCTGGTATAGTTGATAAAACAATATCACAATGATGTGCTTGATCAGAAAAACAAAAAAGAAAAGAGTTTCTCTCTGAGCTGTTTGTTCTGTTGCCCTTCGTTCCCCCAATAATTTCCACTCAAGCCCAATAATTTCCACTCAAGCCATATACATCCCTAAATGATGATCTTTCTTTAACCGAATGAGGCAAACAAAAGAAATAACAATTCTGAAAAATCTTCCAAAGAATAGATAAGGTTCTCCTAATGAACAACATAGTTCTAAGCTTCACAATAGTCAGAAACTTCGAAACTCAGTAATTAAATCAGCAACCACACTGTTTCTAGCAATTTCCAAGGTGTCTTAGTGCATCTCCAGTTGTTGCGCGAATCACCACTTGCTCAACGCTCATTTGAATTGTTTCTGGCAATTCCAAGGGTATAAACCAGGAGAGTCGCCAAATTGTTTCATGCCAATCACACTTGCACAAAAGAGTTTCTAACATTTTCAAGGGCATTACCCTAGGAGTCTCCAATTGTCTTGCTCAACAAACCTCTTTTGAGGGGTTACAAGCAATTCCAAGGGTATAATCTAGGAGCATCTCTAACTATTGCGCAAATCACACTTACTCAAAACTCGAAGGGTATACTCAAGGATGCATGGATACAAACAAGCGCGTCATGTAGGACTCGTGCACGACACGCCAACTCGTCAATTTCAAAAAAATAGAACTCGGAAACACGTCATACTATTTTTTTAATAAGTCATATAAATATAAATAATAATCTAATAAAATATCTTTTTAGAGTGTCTTGAAGAAGATGACACTGTTGTCAGAAAAAATTAAAGTAAAGAAAAAGAATAGTAAAGAAGAAGTAGATGAGAGAAGAAACAAATGAGACAAATAAAAAACAAATATCAAGAAGAAGCATAGACTACCTTTATGCTTTAAGTAACTTTTTACCCTATTTATCTTAAATCTTAATTGAAATAGTCATTTACGTCAGATAGATCAACAACAATCAACCATTATATTATGTGATTATTTGCAAATATCTAAAAGTAAAAAATAAAATAAAGTTGATTTTCGAGTCTTGACCGCGTCCTGACCAAGTTTCATGTGTATCGGATGCGTGTCCAACACATTGACCTTGTCTGACATTTGCCAACTCGTTGACCAAGTGTCCGATGCATGTCGGAAGCGTGTCATGTGTCGGATACAAATATGGATACTCTAGGAGTATCTCTAATTATTGCGGGAAACACACTGAACACTCTCACAACGCTAAACCCAACTCGATAGATTCCATGAGGACCTTTGAGGCCTCTCCCCTAAACCACTAAATCCTCCATAGTACCCCATATAGTGTGTTCGGGTCTCTTCCATTGTCTGCCAAAACTCGTTTTAACACTTAACAATTCAATATAAAATCACTAAAACCCAAAAAACACATATACAAATTCACAAAACCACACAAACAAGTTCAAAGACTAAACAATCAACAAGTAAACATTCAACGACGACAATAAGAGATGATCTAAAAAGGTCCCATTTCATATATATATACTCTACTCATCAAAAGACAACAAGTTGAACAAAGAAACAAGTACCAAAAACAGAGACAAACTGATAAAGAAAAAGAAGCACTTAACCAAGTAGTTTCGACGAATACGCGCAGACCCGATTACATAAGAAGCAAAACGAAGATATGGGTATTGAAGATCTGAATCAAACCGGGCTGAGAAGCTGGTAAAGATGGGGTTTTGGCTCAGAATTCATGCCGATAATGATGACAAGAGGGATGAAGCCATAGTGGGTGATGACTTTGGCTTTCTTCATTGCCCAGGTGCTCCATTGCATCAAACACTTGGTGGTCGACATCTCCTCCGACCCCTTTGATCCCTTTGCCGATTTCCCCTTAGTCTTCAGAGAGATCTTTGAAGCCATCGATCGATCTGGAGAAGAAGAACCTCTGTTCTTCAGAAGAGAAACCCTAGTGAATTGGGGATTTAATAGTGGGGATCTTTTCCATGGTTGGGCTCTGAGTTGGGCTGGGCCTCTTTACAAGTGCGTCCATAATAGATCGATGTTGCAGGGCGACCTGTCACGAGCCATCTCTCAAAATATCCCTCACCAAGGCAACAAGGCATCCAAAGCATTATATGGACGCTGGCAGTAGGCCCGTAAAGGACCGAAGGAGCAACAAGCTTTCTCTAGATGCCTCCGGAAGGTTCTAGAGTGCTCTTGGACATTCTAGCTTAGCTTTCTCTAGAGTGTTCTAGCATGGATGAGTCTAGAACACCCTTGTACAAAATTGTGTAGTATTTTCTAGAAGTCTCCTTGTAATTTCTGGTTCCTTTGGAGGTGGGAACTTTCTAGATACATAGAGAATACTCCTTTGAAGGAGGATTGTGGAAAGTTCTAGACTAGAAGCCTCTAGGACTTTAAGGGCCTATAAATAGGCCTTGGCATTCATTTGTAGAGATCATCAAACACTTGTACAACTCTCTCAAGCAATACAAAGCATTCTTTCAAAAGCCCAAACACTTGTGCCTTAGCATTTTCCTCACTTAAGCTTTCGAAGCATCACTTAGCATTAGCCAAGCATCGAAGTGCCTTGACTAGTTAGTCCGACGGGAGTGTGACGCTAGTAGGCAGCGTGTTAGCCAAGGGAAAAGGTCAGCACGTGACACGTGGTATCAGAGCAGCGACGATCGTAGGGGCGGTCTTGCTGAAGTTGCGTTGTGCTAGCGCTGTGTGTACGAAGGTTAGGTGCGGAGCAATCTGATAATGTCGGGAAATAAAGAGAGTGTTGTTGGAGGGTCCGTGGTCGAGGAGACTGGAAGAAAGATTAGTCGGACCAGCATGCTTGAGGATCGTATGGCCAAGGTGGAGCTGACCGTGGGCGATCTCCAAGACAGCGTTGGGGAGATGGAACAGAAGGTTGAGTCCTTCAATGGGACGTTGGCTAACGTCACTATGGATATCGAGCAACTTGATAGCCGCGTCCATGACCTTGAGCTTAGCACTGTGGAAGCCAAGGACGAGACTCAACTTCTCGTCAACCAAGTTGCGGATGCCATGCGCAACGAGATGGGCCAGCTCAAGGACACGCTGATGGGGCAGCTCCAAGCCATCCGAGAGCAGGTTGAGTCCTTGCAATCGGACGTCAACCTATGCAAGGCGGCTGTGGCAGGTAGTGCTACTGTACGAGAGGGACCAAGGATGAAGGTGCCCGAGCCGCCAAGGTACCATGGGAAGTGCGATGCTAGGGAGCTCGACAACTTCCTATGGAGTGTTGAAAAATATTTCAACGCAATGCGCTTGGACGACGATGAGTCCAAGATTACCACCATCACCATGTACTTGGGTGATGATGCCATCCTTTGGTGGAGGAGGCGTGAGTTGGATATCAAGAAGGGTCTTTGCTCGCTTAAGACTTGGGACGAGTTCAAGGCGGATTTCAAGCGGCAATTCTATCCGGAGAATGCGGAGGAAGTTGCTATGAAGAGGCTGCGTGGACTGAAGCATACGGGGTCAATCAAAGAGTATGTCAAGCAGTTCACTTCTCTTATGCTTGAAGTCTCGGACATGCCGGAGAAGACTCAACTCATCTACTTCATGGATGGACTACAACGATGGGCTGAGCAAGAGTTAAAGAGACGCAATGTTCAATCACTTGCCGAGGCCATCGCAGTTGCCGAATCCTTGTTCGAATACAAGGCTGATTCGAAAAGCCACAAGGGCGGCAGCAAGAGTGGCGACGGTAACAAGGGAAAAGGTGGGGGAGCAAAACCCACTGAAAGAAGCAGCAGTAGCAGCGGCGGCAAGCAGATCGAGAGGAAGGACAAAGCCAAGCAGACCTTTTCGGATAGCAAGGTGAAAAACCGCGACTGCTTCTTGTGCGGAGGGCCGCACTGGGCTAGGGAGTGCCCACAGCGACAGAAGCTCAATGCGATGATCGCTGGCAAGAGTGGATCGTCCGGGGAATCATCGGGGGACGAGGCGCAAATGGGGACTTTGCGCTTGCTAAGCAGCGTCAAGGCTACGGTGAAGCAAAGCAACGTGGCTAAGGTAAGTACGCTACCCCGTTCGAAGAAATCCGCTCTTTTGTTTGTGGAAGCCAAGGTAAATGGCAAGGCTTCAAAGACACTCGTCGACACGGGTGCAACACACAACTTTGTTGCTTTGAAGGAGGCAACAAGGCTGGGCGTGCAGTACACCAAGGAGCCAGGCACCTTGGAGACCGTCAACACTGCACCGGTGCCTATCCATGGTGTAGCACGAGGCGTCTCCCTTCATTTGGGCGAATGGAAGGGGACGGTGGACCTGACTGTCGTCACGATGGACGACTTCTCATTGGTGCTGGGCATGGAGTTCATGGATACGGTGAAGCCATGGGCATTAGAAAGGGACGGGTCGATGACTATTACAAAGGGTCAAGAAGCATGCTCTGTCCCTGTCACTCGGGAGATCGTGGAGGCCAAGATGTTGTCAGCCATTCAAGTGAAGAAAGGCGTGAAAAAGGGGCAAACAACATTTGTGGCCACGTTGATCGAAGATGGGCCTCAACCCAGCGAGGTTCCAAAGAGGTAGCTGCGGTTTTGAAAGAGTACGAAGATGTCATGCCTCCAGAGCTACCCAAGAGACTTCCTCCAAGAAGGGAAGTCGATCATATGATCGAGCTGGAGCCAGGGGCTAGGCCTCCAGCCATGGCGCCTTATCGGATGGCATCGCCAGAGTTGGAAGAGCTACGCAAGCAACTCAAGGAGCTGCTGGACGCAGGGTTCATTCAGCCATCCAAGGCCCCATTCGGTGCACCAGTATTGTTCCAACGCAAGCACGACGGGTCCTTGCGTATGTGCATCGATTACCGAGCACTTAACAAAGTAACCATCAAGAACAAGTATCCAATTCCTTTGGTTGTCGATCTTTTCGATAGGCTCGGTAAAGCCAGGTACTTTTCTAAACTGGATCTCCGATCGGGGTATTGGCAAGTGCGCATAGCCAAAGGAGATGAGCCAAAGACAGCATGCGTCACTCGCTATGGGTCTTATGAGTTCTTGGTGATGCCTTTTGGTCTCACCAATGCCCCGACTACTTTCTGCACTTTAATGAACAAAATCTTTCAGCCTTTCTTGGATAAATTTGTAGTCGTCTATCTCGACGATATCGTCGTGTATAGCGACAACTTGGAAGAACATGTGCTTCACTTGCGACAGGTTTTCCAAGCATTGCGGGAGAGCGAGCTGTACGTGAAATTGGAGAAGTGCTCGTTCGCCCAAGACGAGGTGTCTTTCTTGGGGCACCGCATCAAGGCTGGAAAGATCATGATGGAACGGGACAAAGTACAGGCCATCAATGAATGGGAGCCACCCAAGAACGTTTCGGAGCTACGTTCTTTCCTTGGGCTGGCCAATTATTATCGGAGATTCATTTTGAGCTACTCGACGAGAGCAGCCCCACTGACCGACTTGCTGAAGAAGAAGGTGCAGTGGCATTGGAGTGAGAAATGCCAAGAAGCGTTCGATGATTTGAAGAAGGCAGTCACCGAGGAACCTGTCTTGGCCTTGACCGATTATGCTAAGTCGTTCGAACTTCACACCGATGCATCAGACTTTGCCATCGGAGGGGTGCTTATGCAAGAGGGGCATCCCATAGCCTATGAGTCTCGCAAGCTCAATGATACCGAGAGACGGTATCCAGTGCATGACAAGGAGATGACAGCCATCATTCATTGCTTGCGGACTTGGAGACACTATTTGCTTGGGAGTCGGTTTACCATCATGACCGACAATGTGGCTACGAGTTATTTTCAAAATCAGAAGAAGATCAGCCCCAAGCAAGCTCGGTGGCAAGATTTCTTAGCGGAGTTCGATTATGTCATGGAGTACAAGCCGGGCAAAGTTAATGTTGTTGCTGATGCTCTCAGCCGAAAGGCCATGCTCGCTAGCGCAAGCAGCGCCGCTAGCAACCTTCTTGATCGGATCAAGGAGGGGACTTCTCAAGACCCCTTGGCCAAGGGACTCATGGAGATGGCCAAAGAAGGGAAGACTCGACGGTTTTGGGTAGAGGATGGGGTGCTCTACACCGTCGGTCGTCGCATTTATGTGCCTAAGTGGGATAATCTTAGGCGAGACATCATGAAGGAGTGCCACGATTCAATGTGGGCTGGCCATCCGGGGATGCAGCGGACATTGGTACTCTTGGAGGTGAACTACTATTGGCCTCATATGCGGGACGATATCGAGGCCTATGTGAAGACTTGTCTTGTGTGCCAACAAGACAAGATAGAACAACGTGTACCGGCAGGACTATTGCAGCCTTTGCCGATTCCAGAAAGGCCATGGGAGAGTGTATCAATGGATTTCATATCAGCCTTGCCCAAGTCTGATGGGTATGGCTCTATTATGGTGGTGGTCGATCGCTTTTCCAAGTATGGGACTTTCATACCTGCCCCACGCGATTGCACGGCCGAGCAAGCCGCCAAGTTGTTCTTTCAGCATGTGGTGAAGTATTGGGGCTTGCCTCGGAGCATCATAAGTGATCGGGACCCAAGGTTCACAGCAAAATTCTGGACGGAGTTATTCAAGCTCTTGGGTTCGGGTCTACACTTCTCAACAAGCTTTCACCCGCAAAGCGATGGGCAAACAGAGAGGGTGAATGCCTTGTTGGAGTTATACTTGAGGCACTTTGTGGGTGCCAACCAGAAGAATTGGGCCAGGTTGATGGATGTGGCTCAATTCTCATTCAACTTGCAGCGGTCCGAATCAACGCAACAGTCCGTTCGAGATCGTCATGGGCCAGCAGCCCTTGACTCCACAAGCCGTTGCGTCGGGCTACACGGGTAGCAGCCCCGCTGCGTACAAGCTTGCACGAGGGTGGCATGAGCAGCTTGATATAACAAAGGCGTACTTGGACAAGGCGTCTAAGAAGATGAAGAAGTGGGCAGACAAGCATAGACGCCCTCTCGAGTTCCAAGTGGGCGACATGGTCATGGTCAAGTTGCTGCCACAACAGTTCAAGGTCTTCCGCTCGGTGCACAAGGGACTAGTGCGGAAGTACGAGGGGCCATTTCCCGTCCTACGAAAGGTCGGGAGAGTTTCTTACAAGCTTGAGTTGCCGCCCAAACTCAAGATTCATCCGGTGTTCCATGTGAGCATGTTCAAGCCCTACCATGGTGATAAAGAAGATCCAACGAGGGGCGAGTCACATCGGGCACCAACCGCGGTCGTGACTTCCTTTGATCGAAAGATCGAGAGCATCGAGGCAAAGAGGCTCATCCGACGGAGGGGTGTGCCAAGCTATAATGAGTATCTCATTCGATGGAAGGGACTACCGAACAGTGAGGCCTCATGGGAGAAAGAGGGCGACCTATGGCAATTTCAGGGAAAGATCGCAGAGTTCGAGGCACGGTCTTGACGGGGTCGTCAAGGACTTGGGTGGGGGAGAATGTCACGAGCCATCTCTCAAAATATCCCTCACCAAGGCAACAAGGCATCCAAAGCATCATATGGACGCTGGCAGTAGGCCCGTAAAGGACCGAAGGAGCAACAAGCTTTCTCTAGATGCCTCCGGAAGGTTCTAGAGTGCTCTTGGACATTCTAGCTTAGCTTTCTCTAGAGTGTTCTAGCATGGATGAGTCTAGAACACCCTTGTACAAAATTGTGTAGTGTTTTCTAGAAGCCTCCTTGTAATTTCTGGTTCCTTTGGAGGTGGGAACTTTCTAGATACATAGAGAATACTCCTTTGAAGGAGGATTGTGGAAAGTTCTAGACTAGAAGCCTCTAGGACTTTAAGGGCCTATAAATAGGCCTTGGCATTCATTTGTAGAGATCATCAAACACTTGTACAACTCTCTCAAGCAATACAAAACATTCTTTCAAAAGCCCAAACACTTGTGCCTTAGCATTTTCCTCACTTAAGCTTTCGAAGCATCACTTAGCATTAGCCAAGCATCGAAGTGCCTTGACTAGTTAGTCCGACGGGAGTGTGACGCTAGTAGGCAGCGTGTTAGCCAAGGGAAAAAGGTCAGCACGTGACAGACCGCTTGTAAGAATGTGGCTTATGACTTCGAATATATCCATTTAGAATTTTTTTTTTTTGGAAGGCGAGCTGAATTTTTAAGGATTTCATAACCTATTAACTGGGCGATCTATAGGTCAACACTCATTAAAAAGTAATCCTGTCGCATAGTCCTAACTACTAGGCCATAACACCATTGGCCCCATTTAGAACTTTACCTTTTGCTGCTTTGACACTTTAAATAATTATGAAAATGCGTTGAAGGTTGAAAAGTATAGTTGGAAGGGCTATAAAGGGATTTGGTAGTGCAATGCTCAAGATCAAAATATGGATGCTCGAAATCCATAACAAAATTTTGAAGTCTATGCGCAAAACCCTAAATATATGCGGAACCAACTTTTCAACCATATGTATGCAACTCTAATTACATGTTTGGACCTTTGTAACTAGTGGAACCTAGGGTCAACAATGTTGGGTGCATAAGACTATTTCGCGTGTAGCTCAGCCTAAATGAACTAAGCTCATAACTCTTTTCCGGCTATTATTTGGGCTGAAACCTCAAATCGATTGAGCTTTAGGCCATCCGTTGGAACGTGACACCCTCAAGGCTTAATAAAATCTTAAATTTGGTTTTTGAGCTTTGCCCATTGGAGATGCTCTACCGAATCAGTTTGAGTGGCGTTGGCGGGTTCGGGACAAATTACTTGGGCCTTTTGTGGATCATTCTTGTAGCCCAACAAAGCCCAACAACATATACCCAAGCGGGCAAGTGAGACTACAGAGAGAGAGAGTGAAAAACTGTGAAGAACTGAAGAAGAGACCAACCAGAGAAGTGAAGAGCAGAGGAGAAGAGAAGAGAAGAGAAGAGCAGAGCAGCCATGGGAGGAGGAATGGAGGTGAACAAGAACAAATTCATCGAAGACTGGAACTCAGGGAGGGAGAATCTGGAGTTTAACTTCCGCTGGACAAGGCGCAACTTTGCTCTCATTGGTATCTTCGGCATCGCAATTCCCGTTCTCATCTACAAGGGAATCGTCAAGGAATTCGTAATGAACCCTTTCTCTCTTTCTCTGTTTTCATCAACCCCTTTGATTTGATTTCAGTTTCATTGCTTTGATTGCTTGATCCAATTATGTGTTTGTTCTGTGAAAACCCTAATTTGGGTTCTTAAAATTTGGTTCAGTTTTAGCTTAGTTGGAGGTAAAATGGGATTTTTTGATGGACCCATTTGCGATCTGCGTGTGTTTGATTGAATTGGCTTTTTGTTTTTTAAGTTTAGCAAGTTTTCGTGTTAGATCGATGTGTATGGTAGTAGTGTTTGGATAGGAATACAGTAGAATTGAATGTAAGGTTAGAGTTTGTACAAATTGTGTCTTGGGGTGAGGAGAAGGAAGTTGAATTGTGGTTACCTATTAGTGGAAGCAACCACCCAGTGATCAAATTATTGTTTATAAAGGTCCAACCCATTGAACTTGGGATAAAAAATCATTACATCTTAGGGTATTGCGTCAAACATGAGGGTATTATACCAATATTTTCATTTTGATTTTAACGTAAGAGTAGTGATAATTTGAATATAGGAAGTGCCTATTCGTTGCTCACTTGTACTGAGATGGTGTGTTACAAGTTACAAACTATGTGGAGTAGAGACCAATGTGGTTATTGAAGTGCTGGACTTTGGCTCAGCTGTGGAGTATTAAATTCGACTTATTTGAGAAAATCTAGAAGATCGCCTGTGGAAGCGACATTCTTTGTTGCATAGTTTGGAGATAAATAGTTATTTAGAATGTGGGCTATGCGACCAAATGTCCTCTATACAGCTGAGGAGATATGGCCAGGGGGTTTATCATTGAATTTTCTTCCTAAAACCAACTCAACTTATAAAAGAAGCCCATGACAGAAAATGGTCTCTTCTAAGTGGACACCTCTGAAGTCTGAACTATACAAGGACCCAACACCAGTTATTCGGAAATCCTTTGTATTTGAAATGTTTCCATACCCACTAAAACAATATTCCAATCATATGGGGGCAAGGTTCCTTTGGGAGTGATTCATGTCCACTCCCGTTAAAAAATTAATTTGCTGTCCATTACTAGGCATATGCCAACTGACCATTGACTATGCTAGAAAATGTATATGATATGTATATATTGACTTCATGGACTATCTTCCTCTTACTAAGGGTTCCCCTAAGTCGGGTTTATTGGAGATAATAAAGGTGAATGTAGAGAAGCAAAAGTTTTTTTTTTTTAAATGTAAAACAAAAGTTAAAGGTTTCCTTGATTTTTCGGAAAAGTTAGCATGCCAAACTTCTATGTAAAGAAGAACTCAATATGTGAAATGACTAAAAACTCGTATGAGCTGCTACAAATCCATGTGTGTCTTGTTTTAAGAGTTGTAGTTGAGAAGCCATGTTTCTGTGTCTGTCAGCCTTCATACAGCAGTCCCACCACTGGTCTTTATACTTCCGAAAGTTACGGTAAATATAAAAACTTTCTGTACATACAAGAAGCTTTTAGAGTTTTTCTAATTATAGTTTCAGTTGGAAGGTCTAACCAACACATGCACACACCAAAAAAAAACTCACCTTAGGGTGTGTTTGGTTGCATGGAAAATAAAATTTTTCTCAAGAAAATTAATTTTCCAAGTGTTTGGTTGTTTGGAAAAGAAACTTTTTCTCGAAGGTAATATTTTCTAGGTGTTTGGTTGAAATATTAGACCCGAAAAGCTATTCTAGTATGTGCTTAATTTCCTATTTATTGTGTGAAAATTTTGTGTAGCTCACCCCCCAATCAATTTTTTCCAAGAAAAAGGTCTCATAAAAATTTGCTCGACAAAAATTTGTCCCAAAAACATAAAATTTTATTTTCCAACCAAATTTTTTCTCACAATCAAACACACCCTCAGTGTTAAGTTGTTTCTAAGAAAATTTGCCAATGGTGTTATGGTCGAGTGGTTAGGGTTGTGTGGGTTTATCCCCCACGTTCTAGGTTCGAGACCCGTCGGCGGCATGGTTACTTTCTTATAGTGTTGACCTGTAGGTCGCACCTTGTTGATAGGTTATGGGATCCTATAAAAACCTAGTTCGCTTTCCAAAAAAAAATTAATAAAAAATAAAAAAATTCATGAGACTATATCCACATCTATGCAGTTAAAACGTATAACGACCCATAACGATCCAAGAGCGTTATAGGTTATAATAGGATATATCGGAATATTAATGGTATATAATGGAATAGTTTTTTAAATATATTTTTAATACTCCACAAAGTATTAATGTATTAATGTGTTATAGAGTAAAAAAAACGTAAATCATGTTCATAACATTAAATTAAAAAAAAAAAAACAGTAATAAAAATATCTTCCCTTCGTATGAGAGTGAGATCGCAACAGAGATGTGATCGACTCTTCGTCTTCCTATTTTCTTATCCTGTTCTCTATCAAATGATGAGGTATGGTTCTCTATCGATTGGCGACGGCGAGCTCTGGTCCTTCTTTCCTATGAGTCTAGGGGTTCTGGTTCGATCGAGAATGAAATGGGTAGTTTTTTTTTTTTTTATGTATTAGAACAAAACGTTAAAACGGTGTTATTGAAAAAATTTTATCTCAATAATGGCCATATAACGCCGTTATATCGGAGTGTGATACCATAACGTGATAATGTCATAACGTAACGGCTCACCCCCGTTAAGTGTTATATCGGCATTATAACGCCGTTTTAATTGCACAGATCCACATTAGTCTTATAAAAAAA
The DNA here is from genome assembly GCA_003290165.1 of Berberis thunbergii. NCBI lineage: Eukaryota > Viridiplantae > Streptophyta > Magnoliopsida > Ranunculales > Berberidaceae > Berberis > Berberis thunbergii. The sequence goes on along the minus strand of QNQO01000664.1, from coordinate 306,057 downwards.
ACTTGAAATTCCTGTAAAACTCCATGTGACTGAACTATCCAGGTAAAATCTCAGCAATTAAAAGTGAGCCATACCTTCCAAAGTCGATCCAAACTTTTTTGAGATACATTGTACATAGGCACCATCAGGTGCTACTACAACATAGAAAAATTACATGGAAATATCTTTTTCTTTAGCAAGAGCCGAGATACATTGGTTTTCAATATAAATATTTTCTAGGACGATTACTTTTGCATAGATTTAAATAATGTTAAAAATACTAATAAGCTTTAGATGATGTGTTTTAGTACGTTTTTATTAGTGAGAATAGCTAGTAGATCAACTCAAACCTAAAGTTGGGCCATAAAGTTTAGGCTCAAACAACCCAATCGTTAGGAGAGTAAGAGCTATGTTCTGCTTGTATCTTGGTAGATATTGTCTATTACTCTAGCTTCTTGATATTGATGTACACACGAACAAAAAACCTAAATCGACAGTTACAAACCAAACAACAAACTACTTAGACCATCTGAAATCCTCTAACACTTCTTCCTCTGAGCGGCATTTTCATCCTCTTTGTTCTCTTGCTCCTCCTCTTTCCCAATGGCATTTAATATGTGGATATGGACATTATCTATCAAGCTACAATTATAATGTAACTTGTATTGTAATGTTGGTTGGGCTCTTTGACTCTTTGGGCTTAATCTTTGTTGAACATAAAAGAGTCTAAGACAATCTTCCACGACCTACTCGTAAGGCAACCTAGGAGAACAAAAAAGTTCAAAACTCATATATAAGATCATTACAAATAATCCCCACCTAATTCTGAGAGTAATCAAAGCTTAGAGGTTGGTGATAAATAGAGCCTGAACATCTACATGGCTGAACTGCTTGTATGACTCTGCTTACATCATTGCTAGGCTAGGACACTATGTATAGAGAATCTTCTCCAACAGGCAACAACACAATAAGGGTTGATAACCGGACTTGAAGAAGGCCTGTAGCTAAGTGAGGTTTAGGTCCTTGGCAACACGAGTTGAGGAAAACCTGTTTCATACTGCATAAAAGGAGGCTGGAAGTTTTGTGTGTTAAAAACTTAAAAGACCCCAAGCTAAAGTTTTGATTAGGTGATAGCCCTCTCACATACCTGTCATAACTGCGATCATAATCTGGGTCACTACTGTCTTTTTCTGTCTCTTAAAATTGCAACTCTGGATGTAGTACTATCCCTGATGATGTTTGTGTTATCTGGATCACTGATAATAGTCATGCAGACTTCATTCTCATCTCTTCCATAAAGAAGCTTTTTCACATTTATTGCGCCTTGAGACGACTCTTCTTTCATGTCAGGACTGCTAGACTTACTAAAGATGCAGGCTCTAGCTCTGTCATATTCCTCTTTCCTCTCCTCCGTGTTTCTCACTGGACTGCATTTATTACCATTTTGATTGGCATCATCCGAAGCTGATTTATGCAGCCTTGGCCTGATGGCAATCTTAACCTTTTCAAGTTTATCACTTTCTGGTTGTTCGCCTGGAACTTCGGATAAACAGACAGCAGGATATCTGCTCTTTGCTGTTTTCCTCACCACTATTCTGGTTCCTGTGCTATCTAAGTTACTATCCAGTACTACTGTGGATTTGCAGCCCATAGTGTTGAGCGACGCAGTGAGCAGCCAACCAAAGATATGAGGTAGGAAAATGTGGTAACTCAAGCTGCTGTTGATCAAAGTTCTGCCTGAACTTCTGGATGTCCAACTCCATTCGCGAAATGGTGAGGATTCTGCAGAGCTTCCTTCAAGGATGGTTCTACGATTGCAGACCCTTGCGGCTCCTCCTCCTTCTGGGTCATCTGATCTTCCGATCTTGCACTGCTGGTGATGGAGGAGAATCCATTGCAAGCAATGTGAAAGAAAACTCCAACAACAAAAATCCCCCGAAAACACACACTCATTACCCCTCTTTCTCTCTCTCAAATTGTCTTTTTCTTTACTACTTCCTTGCTGATGACGAAGGAAGGATGAAGAATGAAGAAGATTTCATTTTCTGCTCTGCATCAACGTCTCTCTCGGGCGCTCAGTCGCTCAAAGAGAAGGATTGAGAGGGTGAGAGAGTGAGAGATTTGAAAGGACACTTGGCCTTAATTGTTATGATCCAACTTATTTCTAAGTGTGATTTATCATACGAGCTCTTTAGAAAAGTGGCACTTTAGTTGGGTGATCTGTGTATTTTCTTAGCTATTTTAAAATGTGATTTATCATACGAGCTCTTTAGAAAAGTGGCACTTTAGTTAGGTGATCTGCTTATTTTCTTATCTATTTTTATCATCCAAAGTGAAGGAGTTTTCAGTACTGATAAAAATAAAGGAGGAATTTTCGTTATTTTATCATCACTATCATAAAATTATTAATTTATTGTTGTTAGGTTTTTTTTTTTTTTTATATTATTCGTATTCTATGCAAATTAATCATCCTACAAAAGTGTGGAGACTGAAGCCCATTCTGGCCCCAGTTAAAGGAAAATATATTTTCATGTCATTTTCCACTGGTGCAGCAGCCATACTTAATGTGTCCAGGTGAAAAGTTGCGAGTCAATAAATATTTTCTAACTGATAACTAGGATTCCCTATGAAAATGTCCCTTTACAGACCTCATTGATGTACAGTAGTCGTGTGAATATCTAATGTCCCTTTACTCGATTATTTCATCAAGGCAGCTATTGGTATTCATTCTGGGTTTGTCATGTTTGCCTCATTTTATTTTTAAGTCATGTGAATATCTAAAGCTAATACATTGGTTTGTATTTTCTGACAGCACATGCAAGATGAGGATGCTGGAAGACCATATAGGAAATTTATTTAAGGATCGACGCCTTGCTTTGTAATAATGTTATCCTGACTCCTGAGTAGAACAGAGTTTTCCTTTTTATTGGATGAACAAGGCGTGCCTTTTTATATTTGTGGAACTTATTTGTGGCATGAAAAAGCCTGAATAGTTGTACTTGGATAATCTTTGTGCCTTTTTGTTTTTTTTTGGTTGAAGACTTTGCAAATAATGCAAGAATTTCTATAGAAAATACCACCTTTCTTCTTGAAAGTGTTCTTGAAGTTCCTCACATTTCAGTACTTCATCAATGTTGATCAGGAGAGATTTTATAGCCTACTATATTTTTGGTTCATGAGAGCATCTGCTGTTTACTGTATCAACAAATTCGGAAACCGTAATGCTCAGTCACTTCCTATAATCTATATAAACGTAATTCTTCGTTAATGTGGGCATTTCATCATTGTTCTTCAGAAATTCACTTCGGAATGGAGAAGTTGAAGGAGTGCATACTGCAGAGAGACTTCTTGTTCGCCCTGTTAAATAAAAGATGACGCGATGAACCTAATACTTGTTGTATTATCTGGGTCTGAAGCTTAGATTTCCATCCGTTACCTTTGACTCTCAATCTAACAAATTTCACTTGCGCAAAACAATTCAATGTTCATCGAGGTTTTTCTCTTTATTTAACAATTCAAAGTTAGTAGAAGTTAGGCCAAATGGGAACTGTGGTGAGTAAAGTCACCAGTGGCGTTGGTGCTGCAATTGGAAGTGCTTTCGCTGCTCCAATTAAATCAATCTTTGGTGGCTCCTGCGAGTAAGCATTCTCTCTTTATTTGTTGAATGCTATCCATGTTTTGACTCATTTGATGTAAAGAAAGTTCAACACTATTACTAAGTCTTTGTATGCCGCTTGACATGGTAAGAAGCCTGAATTGATTGAAAAACTTCCCATGTTTTGGGAGATTCATATCTCTAGTCAGATTAAGTAAAATTAAACACCCATGGTTGTAGTATGAATTAGAGTACTCCAAGATTCAACTTACACTATATAATTTTCTTGGAACACAATGTTTTGTTCAGTTGCACCAATATTGTTCCCAACTTAACCATCAAGACGAGCTTGGGTTAGGAGCTACATGTTGAATTTGTTTTTGAAAGGAGTATGACAATGCTTATGTTGATTTTGCAGGGGCGTTAGCGCCGGAACATGGGACCTTCCCTGTTTCATCCAGCATTTATGTGTATTCGATCTTGTGAAATTGGTAATGGTTTTTCAGCCTCACCTATATAAGTAAGAAAACTTTCCTTGTTTACATTTTTCAGTGCTAATGAATTAGTCCTTTTTTTGAATCAAGTTTGATGTTCTTTTACCTTTTATTCAACCTGGGGATCTTTCAATGCATTGGGAGAAGTCTTTGTAAAATGGGGTGGACGGCATGTGAGACATGTATGCAGGGGAAAACATGACATGTTTTTTATGGCACAAACTAACCAACACGAAAAGAGTCTACCGAGGTCATCGTGGTCGCTTATTGAGGGATGTCGAACAAGGATACAGTTTGAGTGAGGATGATAATGATTCCATAGAATACTATAACAATTTGAGTCCGAGTAGAAGGCAAAAATCGTTTAGGGAGAGAAGGAAGGATCATTTGCGGAGGTCTCTTTACCTGGTGAAACATGGGTCTAAACTTCGGCATAGAAGTCTTAGTCATCGCCACAATGTTCAATTGAGCACGAACAATGTCTCGATGCGGTTACATGATTGCTCTGCAAGGATTAGAAATTCAAGACATCTTCAAGTGAGGAGGAATGGCTATTTCAAAAGATGTTGTTATGAGATTGGTTTAGGAAAATGATCAACACTTCTTGGCACATATTTACAACTAATTAACTTTTGCAAACCGACTTCCCCTGTTTCGTCTTAATGGTGCTCCACCACTTTCTTCTTCTCTTCCATCCTGAAACCACCCCGAAGCTTCCTTCAACGCGCAAACCCAAATAAATTAATAGCTCTTACTTATCTGATAAACCGCCTTTCTTATTAGTAAACTATAAATACAACCTTACAGTTCTCACTAGAGCTTCAATTCAAACTTTCAAAACCCATCACAAAACGCAGAAGTGCATACATTACAGAGCAAACTACAGTTGAGACAACAATGGAGAACTCAACAGACTCTTCCGTTTTCAGCAAACTTCGCAGGAAACTATCCCCCAAGAGAACCCAATCACAAACCCAGACTCAGATTCAAACCCAAAAGCAAAACCCAGTTCTTTCAATAGACCCCAAGGTGCCCAAACGCGATGAACTTGACGCTCTCTTTCGATTCTTTGATGAAGATGGTAATGGAAAAATCTCACCTAGCGAGTTACAGAGTTGCATGCGAACTGTGGGAGGCGAGCTGTCATCGGCAGAGGCAGTCAACGTGGTTGAATCTTTGGATTCTGATGGAGATGGGCTACTGGGGTTTGATGATTTCGCAAAGTTGATGGAAGCAAATGGGGAGGAGGAGAAGAGGAAGGACTTGAGAGAGGCTTTTGGGATGTATGAGATGGCTGGGTCAGGTTGTATTACACCCAAGAGCTTGAAAAGGATGTTGAATAGACTCGGTGAGTCCAAGACAATTCAAGAATGCGAGGCGATTATTTGTACGTTTGATCTTGATGGAGATGGTGTTCTTAGCTTCGATGAGTTTAGAGTTATGATGTGCTGACTTCTGTTTTCATGTCAACCTGCCATTCTTGATTCCTTTAATTCATTTTTTTTTTGTTAGGATTTAGAAGATTGAAACAATTGGGTTATTTGTTAAACCCCTTACTATTTGTATACATCTTTGTCCATAATTATCGTCACATTCTTCTAAATATAATCCATTAATTTTTTGTTCAGTAAAATTATTTGTACAAATTATGGGAAAGCCTCTAGTTAATTAAGCTAAAAGTTCAAGAAGTAGAATGAAATATATGGAATGCACTTGGAGCAACTGATAATGGAGATGGTTGCGTGGAGTGCATCAATCTCCAATATTTACCCATTCCCTATCTATTGTGATGTATATGCCCAAGTATTTTACCATTTTCCGAGCAAACAATGTGCCAAGATACTCGTTCCAGAAATTTCTTCCAGTCTTCAGTAAAACATTTGATCTCAAATTTCTTCCAGTCTTGCATTTGATCATCATCAGAAGATGATAACACTTCTATAGCTATAGTGTCACAATAAACTACTTGAAAACCTATGGTGCGTACCACTTTGTAGTATTGAGGACGAGTTTGATGGGGATAGCCTTTGCATGTGAGAGCAGTAAAACAATTCCAGTAGGATTCACTGGGCTTTCTCTTAGGTGTTGGAAGACTAAACCATTGCTGAGTTATGGGGTTGCAGATGTAATAATGAGTAATTGAAGCACTCCGCGGTTCCTCTTCATCCAATTGTTTTTCTTGTTCTTGAGAGCATAGTAAGAAGCCATTGGAAGATGCATGTATGTAGTGGTTTGTCTTTACGACTCCACCATAGTTTTGCAGTATGGCTCATCTTGAGCTTCCTTGCTTCATCACAAGTTGGTGTAAAGCGATTTCTCTTATCATAGTAATAGATACCCAGCATTAAAGGGGGATCTCTGGCATTATAGATGGATCCATGTTTCTGCTGTGGTACAACTTTAGAAAATAAGGATCATAAGATATGAATTGATTCCACTTCTTTGATACCAACTTGAATCTACGCAGTGATTTCTCCGGCAGTCTTACAAGTATGTCTGTTATGTAGTCTTCCATGCTTTCTTCTTCTTCTTCTATGATCAATTAACAACAGTGGAGGAGATGTGGAATCAAAATACAACCAAATTGGTAAAAAAGATAAGAGTCGAAAATTTATGAATTCCTTTGAGTTTTCTTTCTTTCACTTGAATTTATATTCCAAGTACAACTTACATTCATGTTTACAACTCCTGTTTACACAAGTTGCTTTCTATAGCTGATGTAAGGAACAAACATACCAAAAAAAAAAACTTCTCTGCCACTTCAAAGAAGACAGTTCATTGAAGTTTCTTCACTTGGATGTGATTTCTATTTCTATCTAATTTTCTATTAACAGTGTCATGTGTAACAAGTGGCATTGCTTGTTTCTGTAATTATTCTTCTAGTAATTTGTCTCAGCTGGATGGGAGTATGGTAGGGGTGGGTATTCCATCCTGAGATTCCGTTTCTGTCTCATCCAGATTTTTTTCGGGTTTTATTGGGATTGATCAATCTCTTTCCGATCATGTCTCGTCCCGTTCCGATTAGGGGTGGGCATCCCATCCCGCGATCCCGAACCCGTTCCGTCCCGTCCCGATTTTTTTGGGTCATTTTGGGAGTAATCAAACTCATCCCGATTCCGTCCCGTCCTGATCTAGAGTGGGATATGATCGGGATGGAGATTTTTAATCTCGCCTATCCCGTCCCGTCCCGAATTTATTTATTTAATATTTATTATTATTAATTTTAATCGAAATACTTTTCTAAATTAAAGTTTAGGATGTGTTGAAATTAAATCAATGTAAGGTGAAATTCTATATGAAATCTAAATGAATTGAATCATTAATTCTAAATGAAATTTAATATTTATTTGCCTTCCAAAAAACAAGTTTAATATTTATTTATTTAATATCTATTATTATTTATGATGTAAGTTATATGTATATAAATTTGAAATTATTAGTGTGTGAGTAATGTGAGATAAAACTTTTTTTTGTTATTTTTTATTGAATGACTATTTAGTACGTGCTCATCCAGTCCCACCCCGTCCCGTCCCGACCCGATCCCGTTTGAGATGGGACGAGGTTGGGATGAGGTCTATCCCATCCCGTCCTGATCCTGAATGAACGAGATGGGATAGGGATGAGTCCATCTCGTCCCATGCCCACCCCTAATCTAGAGTAAGACGAGATTGGGATGGAGATTTTCAATTCCGTCCATCCTATCCCATCCCAATTTGATTTTTTTTAATATTTATTATTAATAATTTTAATATTATTCATAAAAATAATAACACATGGATTCTATTCTAGAAGGAATTGTTTTCTATTGTTGTCTTGTTCATGAAAATAATAACACATGTATTCTATTCTAAATAAAACACAAGATGGTACCAAATAATGTTCATTCATAGAAAGCTCAATTTACTAAATATTTCTTATAAAAGTTCACATGGTAAAAATGCATAACAAAACATATTCATATATACAATCATATGTATCTATTATTTCATATAAGTACTAGTAAAGCTAATATAGTTATTTAGATTTGAAAATAAAGAATAACGTAATAAACAAAATGTTTTATTTCGTGTTGATCCCATCCCGTCATGAACCCGTTTGGGATGGGACGAGGTTGGGATGAGGTTTATCCCATCGCGATCTCGAACGAATGGGATGGGATAGAGATAAGCAGGTACATCCCGTACTATCCCGTCCCGTGCCCACCCCTAGATTATGGCACTTGCCAATTTCATTGATCATTGTTCCTTTCCCTAATTACCTTTGGAAATTGATATTCACACCGTTATATTGGATTAAAACACAAGTCCAAAATCTTTCCTTTTTTAATCAAAAAATATATTTAAATAACAATCATCTAACGGGGGAATGATAGTAGAGGTGACTCTTGTAAAACACTGCATCAAGTGAGCTAAGCTCAGTAGTAGAGGTCAATAAAAGGGGCGAATTTGTCTACAGAGCCAGGCCATGCCCAATACCATCCATCATCCTGGAGATGCTCATAATGCCCCAATCGAACACAATCACACGGACAGAGAGCCCCCTGGCGCTGTCCTGACGCTAAGGGCCTGGCTCTCTAGATTTTTTGAAAAGGGGCAGATAATTGTCCCCCATAATTCATCTAGAGAAACCAAAAAAGGCACACATGTCATAGAAGGGAACACCAAGGGGCAATTGAGGAACAAACAAGATCCTCCCCTAGATGCCAATGGTCTTCCTCTTTCATAGGCCGAGGTTGTCAATCAAACCAATAAAATGGAAACAAGAGAATAACAAACTGGAAATTTTTTGAATGAAAAAAAACAAATCATAAACATTCAATTTTTATTTATCCATCACCAAGAGCTCTTTTTCTTTTGGTGGTGTAAACAAATCCCCTACCCCACCACCCCTCATTATTGTGATCATTCCACCTAAGACTACAATCAAATTTTATTGCTTCATTCTTATTCTTCTTCTTGACACCCACCCAAGATACATTTCATATGTGTTTCAGATCCTCATTTACTTGTTTTTGAGATTGAGAGGTGTTTATGGAGGGATAAGTTCATTTTCATTTTTCTTTTTTGGAGAATTTGACTTCATGGGGAATTGCTTGACCTTGGAAGTATCACATAAGTCCTCAGGTACATACATTTCTTTCTCTCTCTCAAGTTTATGTATTGGTTTATGTTGTGATTTCATTTTGGAGAAGGAATAGAATGTACCCATTGTTTAGAAATCTATGTTTTCGAGCAATATGAGTTGATTTGTGTTCTAGATTGCACCACCCTTTGGATGACTTGAATGTTCAAGTCCTGCTACAATTCTTTATTCCTAAAAGAGAATGAAAACACCCCATTATTGACATTTTCAACTAGTTGATTGAAAACAATTGGAATTGTTGCACCATTTGGTTTACATAGCTCAAACAAAAACTGGCCTCAGTTTGCTTATTTGATCTTGTCTAATATGGTGTTTTTGACAAGTCCTGAAATGCTTAAATTCTGAATCTTTAGATCTTCCAATGACATTCCCTTGATGAGGTTAGTATACAATAACAAGTAGTATGGTGTAAAATATTATACTCTTTGAAAGAATTAAGATATAAACATAAAGGCATTCGCAACAGGCGGTATTCTAGATTGTTTGACATAGATCATATTAGGTGTAATTTATATGTCATTATCTCCTGGCCATTCATCGTCTATCCAACTCCAGTGAAATCTGTTTTGCATATAGGATTGATACCTTGTTAAAAATGATACTTTCGATCACTGCTTACAATAGAGATTTGTAACTAAAATATTTTGTTTGTCAAACAACGCAGAAGTCAAATACACTCCTGCTGCATCACCTAGCAAACCTAAGGTAGGTTCCGATATCACCAGTCTTGCTACAACACCACCTTACAAACCCATAAAATCTATAGATTCCGGTTTCAACAGAACTAGTACAATACCACCCATCACAGCCAATAAATCTGTTGGTTCTAGTGCCAACAGCACTGGAAGTGCCACTACAGCTTCACCCAGTAGATCAGACAAATCTGCAGATTCTGGTGGTGTCAACAGCACTGGAGATGCCACCACAGCATCACCTAAGAAATCCAGGAAATCTGCAGGTTCTGGTGTCAAAGGCACCAGAGGTGCCGCCAGAACATCACCTAAGAGATCCAATAAACCTGAAGGTTCTGGTGTCAAGAGCAACGGAGTTACAGCAACAATCTCATCGAGCAAACCCAACTCATCTGGAGGTTCTGGAGGTGCTGTTACATCATCATCTAGCAAAGCCAACACAACTGTAGGTTCTGGAGTATCTCAGGTTGCAAAAGATGTCAATGACCTCCGCGAGAACCCAGGAAATACTAATGCAGACATTTTTACTTATGAAGAAATGAAACTGGCTACTGAGAACTTCCGGCCTGATCTAATTCTTGGGGAAGGCGGGTTTGGGGTGGTTTACAAAGGAGTTATAGATGACAATGTCAGGAAAGGCTATGAAAGCATTCAAGTTGCCATCAAAATGCTTAATCCGGAGGGCTTCCAAGGAGATAGAGAATGGCTGGTAATTTCCTTTCCTTTTTGAGTTTTTTTTTTCCATCTTTTACTGATCATCACTGAACTTCGTAATTTTGCGATAAAAGAGAGAAGACAGAGCACTACTATTGCATTACTAATAATGGTTTAAAAGGACTTTGTAGAGGTTTTCCATTCTAAGTCGCCATCTTTTCCTTCTTTCTTCTTCTCAGGCAGAGGTCTACTATCTTGGGCAGCTTAGTCACCCAAATCTTGTGAAACTGATTGGGTATTGTTGCGAGGATGAACACAGATTTTTGGTCTATGAGTACATGGCAAGTGGATGCCTAGAAAGACACCTTTTCCGACGTAAGTAATCATGATCTAATGTTAGGCCATCCCTTAAACTTGACAAGCTTTTTCTGTTTTCCCTCACAACTCATGACGATATTTGGTTTTCAGATTGTTTACTGAAACTTGTTGTATTCTGTGCTTTGTTCCAGGGGTGTGCCTTACTATGCCTTGGCCAACTAGAATAAAAATTGCCCTGGGTGCTGCAAAAGGACTTGCTTTCCTTCATGGATTAGAGAGATCGGTTATTTATCGTGATTTCAAGACTTCCAACATCTTATTGGATGAGGTGAGTGCATGAGATCTTATTGTGTTACCTTCATTCAACCTTCACATAACACATTCACGGGTAGGAAAAAATGTCCTTTTAGAAAACGAAGGGTTATGGCTGGTTTTAGATAATTTACTTCTCACGAAAGTTGGATGTATGTCATGTATTTGATATCTCATATAGGAGTTGAATTCTCAGGTTTCTCACTGCATGTGGGAACCGATGATTCGGGGAACCCTGCACCAGCTTCTTTCTCTTGTCTTCATGAAAAACATTGGAGAGGATGGTCATCTTCTACCTCACTTCCGTTTCTCTCTTCTCTCCTCTCCCCTTGTAACCAAATATGCCGTAAGATTCACTTAGCAACAGAATCAGACAGCGCTGTATCGAAGTGTTATTCTAGTTAAGGCAGGCAATCAATCCAATAAGGATAACAACCAGATCACTGCATGTCTGAAACAAATAATGTCACTTTCTGCGACTAATATTCAGGTTATAACTTGCAGGAATATAATGCTAAACTTTCTGACTTCGGGCTTGCAAAGGACGGACCTATGGGAGACCAAACCCATGTTTCAACACGAGTTATGGGTACTTATGGTTATGCAGCTCCTGAATACATAATGACTGGTGCGTTCTCTAACAGACTGTGACTTAGTACTCTGTATGTTCTAAAACATTATGAGCTAACAGCTCATAATCTTGCAGGCCATCTAACAGCTCGGAGTGACGTTTACGGTTATGGAGTAGTACTGCTTGAGATGCTCATAGGAAGAAGAGCATTGGACAAGAGTAGGCCAAGCCGAGAACACAACCTGGTGGATTTTGCACGCCCACTCTTGACTCATTACAGGAAATTGGTTAGGATCCTAGACCCAAGAATGGATGGGCAGTACGCAATCAGAGATGCCCAAAAGGTGGCCAATTTAACCTATACTTGCCTTAGTCAAAATCCGAAAGGCAGACCAACAATGAGCCAGGTAGTCAGAGTACTGGAAAGTTTACAACTGCCAGCCATCCCAAAGGACATGCCTGCAGGGAGTGGGGATGGTTGTATAACCCTTTATGAGGTTCCTAAGACACCCCCGCAAGTTCCTATATCCAGCAAGAAAAGCCCGAGGAGAAGAGAGGGAGAAAGGTCTCCTAATCGACAGTCTTCCAGTCAAAGTAAACCACCAAAATCCAGGAGCAGAAGTGAACCTTCTGTTGACAGTGATTTGTATTGTCTTTCTCCAGATTCAAACAAAGACTAGTAATGTGAAGGATTCATCTGTATAACGAACAATAATGAAATGTTACACAATACCATACTGAAACCTAATATAGTAGTCAGTTTACATCTAACCAGTCTCAAGATCCTTGTTCAAAAAAAAAAAAAGATAACATTCAACAATATTGTTCTAAGCTAATCATTTCAATCGACTAGCAAATGTAGAGAACCGTCAAGATCTTTCATACATAAATGCTATTTCTACCACGACATGAAAGAAAATGCCATCTTTGTACACCCCATGAAGAAAGGATGATTCCAGAGACAGACAAATTTTCATTTAATGTCGGCACTTCTCAAGAATTTGTGTAGCCAGCAATTAACAAATAGTTTTTGGATCTATTTGATACTATCAAAACTTTCCTGAACAACCTGTTTCATTTTGCTAGAAACCCAGAACAGTGAGGGAACCTTGTAACATAACTCTTTCTCCAATACAATAACATGCATCTCATAAGAATGTGAAGAAATTGAAATTGTATGTCATCCATTAGGAAGACAATACTAGTTCATGCACTTACTGGACTAACACATCTTACATGCTTCTAAACAAGCAAAAACTAGTCCACCAACTACATTTCACATGCTTCTAAACAGCAGAGTTTGGGCCGAAAAGGATTACAACATCAACCACATGAATTCCAGCAAAAGTTTCTGTTTGACATGGGGGCACATGATCCACTTAGCAGAATTCTCCTACACCACAAAAAAGGATATACAAATCATAATTGAGGTGATTTATGAAGGAAAAAGAAGAAGAAGAATCTATTGAACATTAAGAAGAGTGTCACTATCCTAATCTATGTTGTCAGGAGTGAAGCAAGGTGTGAGGCACAGCTGCAGAAGAGCCTATTTTTAAGGAGTAGAGATTTTAAGTGTGGTAGTGGATGCCTTGACTAACGTATGACTTTTGGCGCTCTAAGGCTGGGACAAGGCAAATTGAAGAAAAGAAAAAAAAAGACAGCCTTTCAAGCCTTGACAGAGCACCCAAAAACATAGATAGTAGTTTCCCAAAGGACAGATTTTCAACCATCAAATGCAGTGACAACACTTAATAGACTACAGTTAGCTTAAATTAAAACAATCAAAAACTGAATTTCCCATGAAAAAGAGAAAGAAAAAAAAAAAAAAAAAAAAACCTCATTGAAAAGACGTGAATATGTTAAAAACTGAATATCTTTAAACATGAATATGTGCATAAACAGTTAAGAGTCAAGAAGTGGCCTTACCCCAGATTTGCTGCAATTTCATTGCCAGCTTTGTGATAGATCTCCTATCTGCTGGGTTAGGAAAATCCATGGATGCCGCCTCTTCTATTGCTGACAAGAACTCTCTTCTTGCTTTTCCTGACAGAACTAGGTAATCTGGTCCATACGTCATGCTCAAATCCACAACCTAAAAGAATTCAGCTTAATCTATGAAGAGCTAATATGATAGGATCAGATCTCACACTAACATATGACACAGGCAACATATTTCAGATTTGATTCTAGTCACATTTAGAAAATGAGAAAGAAACAAAAAGAATACATGACGTAAAAATTCAAATTTTGGATGAAAGTGCAACACTATTATGCTGCATGCTGTGAAAATTGAGCGAGAGAGAGGAGATGATGAGAGGGAAGACTAACAGATGATATGTGCGTGGGGGGAGGGATGAGGATCGCAGAAAAAACCTTACTCGGTTTTGATAATTGGGGTATCCATGATGAAGTATTACTTATAATGAACTAGCACATGCCCCTCTGTCCAACACAATTTTTTTAATTCAACAATTTCCCATAAATGGATAGCATACCAATCATCTATGTCAACTGTAACATGGATATGTAAGGAAAAGAAACCATACAGAAAGCAAATTTTCAATGCTCGCCTCATAGATAGGAGAGAAGAGTAACCTACCTGTTGCAACCAAGGGATACTGGAGCACAAAAATCTTTGATCTAAGAAGTAAACTGCCAAAGTGCTCAAGATTTCACCAACCGTCTCATGGGATAACCTTTCTAGAACAGGGCCAGTTCTGTCTAAAAGCTCAATCAAAGTAAGATCATCTCCAGAACAAAGAACCTCAACAAATGCTGAATCAAGATGACCATTGCATAGAAAATCCTTTACACGCTTCGACAAGGTATTCTTAGTTTCTGGATTACATTTTCTATTTTTAGCATTGCATGCCAAGGAAGAAGTGACACTGTTAGCCTTTCTTGTCTGACAATTTGTATTTTGAAACTGGTGTCCTATTCTTTGCTGCATTCCGTTGACTACATGATTTCTAGTGATGAACGGTTCCCTCAACATCTCTACATCTTGTTTATCAGAAGTGCTTGATCTACTAATGGAAAATGTCTCCCTCAAAATATCCCTATTATTCACAGACCTGACGGAAGATTGTCTATTACTTATATCTAGAGATGGCTGCGGCGTGCAGATTGAGAGTCTAGGAGAGGAAAAACTTTGCGTGCTCTTTGAAACTTTGGAGCTTGCCGCATTAGAATGATTCTTTCCTTGAACATCTTGGGCAATTCTATCTATGGCATTTTCTAGTCCAAGCACCTTTGACTGCATCACAGACAGACTATCCATTGTGCTTCCCATAAACATCTGAGAAACAAGAACGACAGAAAAGATCAGGGTAAATAAATAATCTGGAGAATTGTGGGAAAAAATAAAATAATAAATGCAAGATACTTCTTGAGAAACCCGTTAACTATATATACTCAAAACGTCAAAAGTAAAAGAAATTGCACAATGTTGCCTTAAGTATCAACAGTTTCATGCATGAAACCATGAATAAGTATTTCTTCCTTGAGGCCAAATCGAATACCTGCAGGAGATCCATTAGGTTTGATTGTTTTGTTTCAATCTCCTGAAGTTGCTTCTGGATAGAAGACAATACATTTTCTGTTTGGGAACAGCACAATCGCCTACCATGTGGGCTTTCTGAAGTAATGGAATCAAGGCTCTGACGTTCTCGGAATCCTTCTGAACAAGTCAGAGTTTCACAACCGACTTCAGTTTCAGCATACTGGTTCATCCCCACTGGACTAATCAGAGCACCTTTCTCAGGACAGTCATGAGCATCCATCACACGCTTTGTTTCAAAGTTACTACTGGCACGATGAGACATAGAAGAGCACTCTGGTTTCTCATCCATTGAAACACAATCATACTCATGCACACCTGTAGCATTCTCAGCTGTTCTCTCAAACGTCTTTGCAAAACAGTTATCCTCTGATTCTTCATTGTAAGTAACTGCTGAAGAAAGTGTACGGGCTTTCGGGACGACAATTTCAACATTCCAATCATTTGCTTTGGAGTTTTGAGGGCTTTGCATGACATTTGGACTTGTTTTCCTGGAACTTAGAGTGGTCCTCTTTACTGAGCAGGTAACCACTTTCTTGGAAGCAACACTTTTCCACCCACTGTCACTGGCACTAGTAAGATCACTGTAGTCGCATCCATAGGAGTTATCTGTAGCAAGTTTTTGATAATCAGATAAAGTAAAATTACTAGAATGAAGAAGTTTACAATACACTTCAAGGTATACAATAAATCACAAGCACCGATAAGGTTGGCAACAACTAAAATTAGTAAAAGTTTTGCGCTAATTAAATATTGGTGCACCAACCTTTTGTAGAAGATCCAACTTCTGAAGGTTCACAACAATTGGAACCTGAAAAGGTTTTCCAGTATTGCAAGGCCTGTAAGACTGAATCTCTAACTGGTTTCACCTAAAGAAATGCAAAGCAGCAACCACTCAGATCGCATGCTTGTTTAAATTAAGGCAATATCCACAAAAATTGAAATATATATATATGGAAGAATATAAACAAAAGTAATACTCACTGACCTTGTCGAAGCGGCACGATTCAAGGGAGCATATGCAGGATTCCTTGATGGAAAGCATCAAAGAACCACCACTTATGGCAATACTAGCCAATGCAACAGCAGCAGCTTTACGTGTTGTCCAGTCACTATTTTTTAGGGATTCTTGGACATTGCTTATAGCAGTGGATAGAGCATTTTCTGTAGGAGCACCCCCTGCCTAGAAAAGTGAGAGAATAAATGAAAATGAAAGATTAACAAACAAAAATATCAAAGGAACCAAACTCAGGTTATGTTTCCTGAAGTGATAAGCTAGGGGAATAGTGTAATACAGTCCTCGTAGATATTTATTTCATGGTTGAATAATTGTTGGCTGAGCATCTATAATCTATTGTTGCAAACGCAACATCAAACAAGCAAATTGATCATATTTGCACCAAAAAAAAACTTTCATTGACTAAATTGGTGTATCAGTACCACATGTGTTGTGATTTAAAGAAAACGAAAATATCAAATTACCCAAACTCAGGTTATGTTTTCTGAAGTGGTAAGCTAAGGGATTAGGGTAATACAGTCCTCGTAGATATTTACTCATGGTTGAATAAGCATCTATAATCTATTGTTGCAAGCACAACATCAAACAAGCGAATTGATCATATTTGCACCCAAAAAAAAACTCCTTCATTGACAACCATATTGGTGTATCAATACCACGTGTTGCGATTTAAAGATATATGATAAAATTTGACGAGTAGAAGGAACAGATCTTGATTTCAGTCAACTTAAAAGATTTTATGTTGGAAACAAAATAAAATTTAAAATATTTGATTCATCTAGAATGGTGAAATTTAAAGATGAATCTCGTTATCAACTGAGGAGTGAATATCCTTATATGGTAAGGAAGGCCTAATGATTTTATCAGCTAATTCCCATGGATTCATTAATGCACTTCATCACAACTATAGTGTTACTAATCTATTTTCCAAAATTCTACTGCACAAATGATACAGGTAATAAAACAATAAAAGGAAAAAATGATAATTTATGTTAGATTTAGATCAAACACAAATAAAGGTAGCATAAAGCAAAACTAGAAAATTATAATTCAGTGAGTCGCATAATAAGTTGTGAACCTGTATAATACTTCTTATCAAGTCAATGATACCCGGCTTTGCCATAAAGTGCGGATTCTTAAGCAACTTGGTCATTCGAGTCAACATCCTCGACAAAACTGAGACAGGAGGGCTAATGGCATTGTCTATGACATTGGCCAAACATAGTGCTGAACCAGACTGCACTTGCCTATTCTGTTCACCCAAAGCTTCAAAAAGAGGTTTTGCAATCACAACAAATGCACCATCAGAATCACCCCCGGAACTAGTCATTTTGGAAGCCAAAACACCTACTGCTTCCACACAGGCATCTCTGACAACTGTATCGGGATCTTTGAGACGTTTAACAATGCTAGCCACCATCTTTCCAAGATGTGGGCAGAGAAGTCCCGCATGAAGCCTCACCAATGTGCCCATAATTCTAATACATTCCTTTCGAACTGTGCTCTTCTGCCCTGAATCAGTATCAAGAACACATGAAAGAAATGGGGCAACCCCTTCTGGGGACAAGCCTGCAGCAGTTTTCTCAAGCTCTTCAACACCAATTTGAGAAGTATCTCGATCTGCAAGCTTGTTCAGTGCATGAATGACCCGTTGCTTGAGTTCAAAACTTGCTTGCTGTGGACTAACCTTGACCAAACCTCTCCCTCTAACATGTGTCTTCATTTTGTCAATTCACGTGATCTTCAGCTCCCTATCGATTTCCTCCAACCCATATTAGATACATTTCAAACACCCAATTCAAACCATTAGGTTGAATCTATGCACAAACTGTCTCTACAACTTGGGGACTGAATCACTTAAAAATTGCTTCCATGAAATCGTAACCGACATCTGGAATTCCAAAATTCCATTAACACCCTACCAAATCAAAACTACAACATTAATAATCTAATGAAATCAACAAAATATGGGGTAAACTAAACCGTAAACTATATAAACAATGATATCTAAGAAGAATAACATGATTGCTAAGCAAATCTTACCAATTGGGAAGCATTGATAAACAACATAGAAAATAAGAACATCAAGAGCCACCCTTGCTTCAAATTAGATATGCCTGCAAAATCAAACAAACCCATTAGCCTTCATTTAAAAATTTTTAAAAAAAACACCCTTCCAAGCACCATCTAAATACTGCAATCCAAATGCAAGCTTTACTTCAAAATAGCCCTAAAACACATTAATGCCAGTTAAGTAACATAAACCGATTGAAAATCAAAGAACAAACAATTCATCTAATACCCTTATGCCCAACCAACAATCAATAAAACCAAATCCCACTAAAGAGGAAAAAAAAACTTAAACCCTAAAAACACTTTCAAAACCAAGTTCAAAAAAAAAATGTCTCATCAACAACAAACTTCAATTACCAATTCACATTCTCACCACATAACTCGCCAAAATGAAAACTTTCAGAGACCCCATCGGTCCATTTCGGGAGAATAAACCATCCCAAAAGAAAAACCCACAAAACTCACTCAGATTTAACATAAAACCCACAGTTTTGGTTAAAAAAAAGTTCAAATTTTGAAGTGTAAAAGAGGAAGATTTATTTAGATGGGTAGACCATAGATTATAAAGAAGAACGAATCACAGTGGAGATCGAGAAAATCTTACCCGTGAAAGCATTCAATCGAGGTTCTGCGTTTGAAATTTGAAACCATTTTGTTGTTTTTATAAATTAATGGTTTTTGTGCCTTCTTCTTTTTTTTCTGAAACTCTGTATCGACTTCACTCACTCTCAGACTCTGTTTTCGCGCTTACGAATGAGTGTTTTGAAATGCGAGACAAGGACAAAGGAAGAGCGTGTAGGGTGGGGTCTGGGTTTTTAATATTTTTGGTGTATTGTGTGTTGGATGATGGATGGATGGGCAATGGTGGTAGTTGAGATTTGTGCTGGGGAAGATGATGATGTTTTCGAATGAGGCCTCGAGATAGGGTTTAGTATTTTGGATTCAAATCTGGTCCGCTAAGTTTTGATCGGATAGTTATGGTACGAAAAGGAAAAATATCATTGCGGAAGTGTTCTAAAAAATGGCCTATGCGCTAGGTGTTAGAGAAACACCCAGATTAATGGTTGGGCGGAGTAAAAAATCGGGTAGGCACCTAGGCGGGGTCTGAGAGAGTTTTTTTCTTTTCTTAATAAGGCTGATTGTATTCTTATTTTATTTTTCTTTCTCCATTTTTGGAAAGAAACAATTTAATTATTTTTTATTCAGTATACGTCTGAATGTAGCAAATGATGATTACTTAGTGAAATTCTCAAAGTATATGCCAGTAACAATTTTAGTAATGTAGATTTTATCAAATATGACTGAGGTCTTCATGCAATTTGAAGAAAAAAAAATAAAAGAGTGGGTTTGGCATTAAATTTTTCATGTTTATAAATTTTGCATATATATTTTGGCATTAAATTTGATGTAATCGATAAGGTATTATGTTTAACTCTTGTAAATTATTAAAGTTGTAATACAAAACTTAAAATCGTCTAGGCACTAGGCAGCTGCTCGTTGTCCGTCCACCACCTAATGCTTTTTAGAACACTGACGAAGAGGTAAGAAGTGGAATATTATAGCATACTCGGTGAAGCACATAGGCTAGCAATAGATGTGATTAGATTTGAGACTAAATCTGATTTGAACCGATAAAGCGATATCGGGATAGAATTTAGTAGCGTGTATTTGGATCTAGTTCTTTAAATTTTAATTTTGTGTTTGGTTGGATGAAATGGAATATGATCATATTCCATGAGAATCTATGAGGGAACCTCGACATTTAAAGCTAAATTGAGGTAGCAGTAATAGTTATGATACGGTTCTAATTGTGAACCTAGTTAGAACTCGTATAGTTGTTATTAGCCTTAACCTTAACCTTAGTGTGGATAGGAAGTAAATATAGTACCTTAGTGTCACAGATAAGGCTAGCAGTAGATCCACCGAGGAGAGATAAGAAGTGAAATATTATAGCATACTCGTGTCGCAGATAGGCTACCAATAAATCTGATTTGATTTGAGACTCGAACTGATAAAGCGATATCGTAATAGAATTTAGTAGAATGTATTTGGATCTGGTTCTTTAAATTTTAATTTTGTGTTTGATTGGATGAAATGAAATCATATTACATGAAAATCTATGAAAAAACCCCTACATTTAAAACTAAAATGAGGTAACAATAATAGTTATGTCATTGTTTTGGCTGTGAACCTAGTTATAACTCTTACAGTTCTTAGCCTTAAATTTAATCTGGACAAAAAGTGAAATATAGAACCTTAGTCTAGGCAAGAAGTAATATAATATTAAGGATTTCACATACACCACCATTCACCCCCTCATCAGAATTTGGACCCGGGGTGGTTCCTGTGCACAAAGTGCAGGAGGACGTCCTGTGCAGGAAGCACAGCCGTCGGATCTAATAATCCGACGGTTAAGATTGAAGGATTTCAAAAAAAAAAAAATGAAATCCGTCGATCTGAGCCGTTGGATCAGATCCGACGGCTGGACTTCCTGCGCAGGACGTCCTCCTGTGCTTTGTGTACAGGAGCCACCCCGAATCCTTAGAATTTAGGGTGTCAAAAAGACTTCTGGATCTATTTAAAATGGGGAATTCTAATTGTCGAGGAAAACAGTGAGGGAGGGAGGACCCTTTATCCCCTTGCGATATATGTAAGGGATGGAATACGCGCATTGCGAGGGAATGGAGGGTCCTCCCTCCCTCGTTGGTTTCCTCACCAGTTAGTCAAGCTCATTTAAAATAGATGACAATGATGATTATATGCAATAGAAATTTTTATTTAAAATCGATGATGACGATAATGATTATCTAAAAATATAATTTTTGGAGATGCAGGGGATCGAACACTGTACCTCCGCTTTACCATTTGAGCTACATCCCCAAATGATGAGCTATTGTTTAGCAAGGTTATATCCTAACGGTGTATTTGTCAAAGCCACACTTAACTCATTTGCGAAGGATTTGAAAAAAAATTGTATATGAAGATAGAGTATGAAAGATTTATTTGAGAATGTAACATGTCTGGGTTCTCTAGAGCAGTGCATAGCTGGGACAACAAAGTATGTCAGCCAATGAAATAATGAGAACAAACCATGTGAAGATGTTCATTGGACAAAATCATCCATTACCTATAGTGTTAAAGTCATCAAAGAGTGGTCAGTCCCTGACAATGCTTCACTCAACTCTTTGTAGTTACTGTTATGCAATTATAAAACGTGGGGTAGATGAGACATCAAAACAATCATCCAATCACAATTAAATATATAGCACACGTCAACCCTAACAAAAGAAGTTCCGCACATATCAAGCCTAAGCCTACTCCAAATCAGACCCAAATCAAATCCAAGTTCATTTTTATTCAGTTTGTTAGACAGACGCTCAAAATCAGATTATGCAAGTCCAATGTGATATGAATCTCGGAGTTTGGCCTTGGACAATAATGCCTTAATACGTACTCTAAACTATAGCAGAATTAGAAATAGACGGGTAAATAATCTTACATGGACATAACTTGATGAGGGAAGATCTTAAGCGATATCTTTTCTCTCCATCGCGCATTCACACGTAAAGTCAATGAATGAGTAAAACAATCTCATTATGTACGGTGAAAAAAAGGATGAGAAAGGTACACATGCAACCATAATTTTATCAGTCTACCTCCATTCTTGTTCAAGTGTTTGACTTTACCATCGGAGTGCCTTTGGCCGACACAACATATTGGTTTTTATTACACCGCTACTCACTTTTATAGGTCAAAATCAACGGCGATGGATATGGATCAGAGACAATTAGCGTACTCGTGATTTAACACAGGTAGAAATAGTCTGGCTCTAATGGCAGTAAGAAAGCAATTTTGTAGGAAGCTTTTCTCAGTAAACTCATTCAAACATATTTCAGCAACTTCGGAAGTAAAACTCAAACATGGCCATAAGTATTTGTTTCTTCATTTATATACAAACTAAATCGATAACATGTACCTAACCCACCTCCTCCATCTCCAAGTCTGCTAGACGTGCATTTTCAATGTCTAAAAACTATATATGTAACTTCTACTTTTCTTAGGAAATATAACTTGTAACAAAAATCTTATGAAGTCCTAACGCTCAATGGAGTTTGTCTGAATGACTTTGGATTTGGTAAGCATTCATCAAGTGAATTATCCACAGAGATAATCCAATTGGTTATGTTATGAAGTATTGAGCTTTACCATTCTGGCAAGACAACAACACATCAAAGAAGTATGAATGTTGATGAAGAAAGAATGTGTTCCTAAAAAGCCAGTATATAAAGATAGCAAATCCATATTCTAAGGCAAAACAAGGTAGATTTTAATTCTTAGGTAGAGACATGGACCAAGCAAGAGGACCAGCAGCTCCAACTACACCAGAGCCAACAATAGTGAACCCTTATCATTGTTTTGCTTGCGTGCTTCCATCAAATGTTCATCATTTTATTAAAATCATGGCAGATAGAGAAAGGAACAAGATTTTGGTGGTTCCCTAGGAAATTGAGAGCGTTACATAGTTAAGAGTTTAGCAGAACTCCACAAACTATACTTATTGCCTAGAGTTACAGGAAATGTGTGTGGAATACACCATTAACTGATATAAGAAAGTCAGTTTTTTTTTCTCGTTTGCAAGTGAGCCTTGTTCACAAAAATCTAGCATAGAGTTCCTTCTTTGTGTAAAGAATTTTCAATGGGAGACCCCAGGATGTTAGATATATATGAGGGAATTAGCGAAAAAAAAAAAGAAGTAGGAGCAAGGGAAAAGGAGCGAGGGATCCTTAAGAGGAGCGACAGCGCGCATCTCCAGGCCGATGAGCTCATCTCGAGGAGAATGGGTGGTTACACCCATCCCTCGCTCCTTTCCCTTGCTCCTTAGCAAAGCTCATGGAATTAATACATTTAAGGGAGCAAAACACTCCAATGGGAAACCCCCGACCATAAAACGATTAGGTCTTCATCCTTTTAAAAAAAAAACATTGACCTTACCTATATTTTCGTATTCACCTCTGTAATCACTATGCCCTGCATCGGGCTTTGCATTCAGCAATAATTTTTCTTGTTGTGAAGATGTTACTGTTTATACAAAACTCTGTTAGAATTTGTATAGCAAATACCTAACATTAAAGAAAAAAGATGTGTCTTTTGATTTAAGAAATAATGTGTATGATACATTGAAGAGAAAAAACAAGTTCTTCAAACATATTAATTTTCTAAAGTTATTCATTCTTCTTTACTTCTGAGAGACAGTAAATTCGCCAGAGCCAACACCCTTGTGCTACAGTGTTGGTATTAGATAGTTGAATCTTGGTAGTCAGACGCCTAAAGAACTACAACACTGAGGAGGGGCGAATTCTGTCTATAGAACATAGCGTATCCACTAGCATCTATCTATAAATCAAGACGTACCAACTCTGCTAATTCAAGATAGTGATTTCACAAACCTCTATCTACAATACAAGTTAGTAGATTTATTTTATTTGATTTCGTTGTAATCAATTTATAGTGCAAATAATATTTGTATTGTTATATTATTTATTTCAAATAAATTTATACATTGTTCTGATTGTTCTCCAACAAACTTATTGGTCAACACTTGTTGCTCAAACCTTATTATCTACGAACTTCTCAGTAAACTTACTTAGCATGATGCAAACCATTAAACATATGAAATATCAAATGCATCCCAGATCACATTCTTACTATACAACATTGATACTTGAAAGGTGAGATTGCACTCAAGGAATGGCCAGATTTGAGACTCGATCCGAATAGAACTGATAAAGTGAGATCGAGATAGAATTTAGTAGCGTGTATTTGGATCTGGTTATTTAAATTTTAATTTTGTGTTTGGTTGGAGGGAATCATATTCCATTGGAATTCATGAGAAGATCCTTACATTTAAGGCTAAACTGAGGTAACACTCATTATTTATCATTAGACTTTATGGTCAATTGTAATGAAAATCTTCTGAACATGAGAATCACACTCTCTGACACCCCAAAGCATGTGATTCTCACATTCATTGGAGATCCATTCCCACCATAACAAAATCTAATGGTTAATGAATATAAAATTAGCTTAAATGCAGATGATCCCTTCATAGATTCCCTAATCCCTTCATGGATTCACATGGAATAGAATTTCTTACAATAAAAAGCACCCCACTAATTATGATATGGTTCTGTTGTGAACCTAGTTAGAACACGTACAGTTAGGGGTGGGCACAAGACGGGATGGATCTCATCCCCCTCGTTCATTTAAGATAGACCTCATCCCATCACAAACGGACTCGAGACTGGACGAGATCATCAGACTTCAACACTTCTCCTTTGCCCATTCTAGATTTTTTTTTTTGTAGCCCTGATATTCCCTTCAAATCGAATGTGTTCTAGTCATCAATGACACTATAAATATGGTGAATAATCAAGAGATAGATTTGGCATATATGATTTGTAATTGATAAAAATAGTCAACAAAATCAATCAATGCTATTCAAATTAAGAGATTGAGTATATGTGATTCCAACTCAAGTACTTAAATAAATAATGAAAAATAAAATCTATAGCATGTACATTTTTTTATGACAAAAATCTTCATCCCAATCCCATTCTAGATTAAAATGAGATGGAATGCCCCCGATTATGACAAAAATGATTATTTAAAAATACTAGTTTTGGAGATGCAGGGGATCGAACCCTGTACCTCCCGCATGCAAAGCGGGCGCTCTACCATTTGAGCTACATCCCCATGTTATAAATTATAGGACATGAGTCAAGGAGAAACTAAGAGTTGCTAAGATAGGAGGAATCGTTAGAAATTCAAATGGTAGACACGATGACGGTTTTAATGAATTTATAGGTCCTCAAACCAACAAAATTGCAGAAGAGACCGTTGTTCGATATTAGTTTTTAATTCACAGTGAAACTAACAACGCAACGAATCATTTAGCAGGGTTATATTCTAACAGTGTATTTGCCAAGGTTGCGCCTAGCTCATTTGCGGAGGATTTGAAAAAAAAATTGTATATGAAGATAGCGTAGGAAATATTTATTCGTGAACACGTTCCTCTATTTTTTTACCCTTAACCCTCCCCACCCCATGTCGCCGACTGAGTTCGAACCCGTGACATGTGATACCATCCGCCACACCTCTACCCTTAAACAATTCATCTTGATGATAATCTAACAATCCAAATTTAATCTTACACACATCTCTAGATAAATCCAATTGTCCAAATTTAATTGTGTGCGCATTTCGAGGTAAATCTAATGATTTATCTCACATCTCAAGGGAAATCTGACGATCTGGATTTAATCATGCATCTCGAGAAATTTGGGGTGACCTTGTATTAGCTATTAATTATAGGGGGCATACTGCAAATTAAAAAAAAAAAAAAATTCCACCTCTTCTTCCTCCTTTGTTTCATAGCTCCGCCATCATCAACGGAGGAGGTAGAATATGAGGAATGAGGAGGGGCTATGAAACGGATGAGGAGGGAGGATGAGGAATAAGAGAGGAGGGAGGAGAAAGAGGGGTTGTGAAACAAAGGAATGAGGAAGGAGGAAGTGGAGAAATGAGGAAGAACAAGGAAGATGAAGGGGGGAGGTGGTTTAATGGAAATTAATGCTTCAATGGAAACTACAATTAAGTATTAACACTGCATAATGTAAGAGATTAAAAAAGGTCAATAGCTTCAATGAAAATCAGTGTTTCATCATCTCTCCTCTTCTTCATTCCTCCACTTCTTTCCTCCTCCTCCCTCCTCCTTCCTCTTCCTTCCTCCTCTGTTTCACAACCCATCCTCATCTTCCTCAAGTTAAGCTTGAGTTGCAAGTCATCTTCATCATCTCTCAGGTCTGCTCTGTTTCAGGGGGCCAAATTAAATTCAAATTTATTTTATGGTATTAAGTAATTTATTATATGGGGGTAATTTATTCAGACCGTCAGATGTTCCTCGAGATGTGTACACGAATAAATTTGAGGTAACATATTTTCTCGATGTGCGTGTTGGTTTTTTAGATTTACCTGGAGATACACACACAAGTAAATTTGGACCGTTAGATATACCTAAAGGTGTGTGTACGATTAAATTTAGAATGTTAGATTTTCTCGAGATGAGTTGTTTAAGATGCAAATTGTTTTAAATCAACTGTTGAACTTTTCTCGAGATACGACTACGATTTCAGTTGGGCTTTAGGATTTTCCTCAAGATGAAATGTTCGAGATACGAAAGATTCAATCTCAGCCTTTGATTTCTCAGGGGTATTTTTGTAATCTGCTTTGAAAACAGACAGTTGAGGCACGTTGACTGCTAGTCTTAGGGAACAAATGCAATACGATTAATAATTTGAGGCAAAGCTCAATAAGACATTTATAATAGGAGGCAAAATACAAATAACCCAATATTTTATTAGCTCTGTAAAAACCCGTGGAAAGTATAGACCATATATTTGGCAACGTAAACACATAATGCACAAAGCCATTTGTATTACTTGATAGGTCAACAACCAGAGGACGGTTGTATGGAAAGCAAAAAAATCGCATGCTTTATGGACTGTTGGGCTATTGCAACAATTTTTGCCAATAGCTGCTACTACTTGTAGGGAAAACTACGTGCCATAAATGAAACAAAGTCCCCAGCTTCCATACCTGTGAAAGTTGAGTAAGTCTAGGGAGCGAGGGAGAAGGTGCGAGGGCAAGCCAACACTGTCCATCATTCTCGAGATGCGCGGTGATGTGCATTGCGAGGAGGGTGGGCGGTGTTGGGCTGCCCTCGCGCTCTCTCCCTAGCTCCCTAGAATCAGGGGTGAAAGTTTATGTCAAATTCTCCATTCGTTTCATGAGTAATAATCACAAGAAAATTGCATACGGATATGGAAATTTTCTAATAAATAGATCATTAAACATAACACGAATGAAAATGCTAGGAAACCATGTGTTTTGT
This sequence comes from Berberis thunbergii, assembly GCA_003290165.1. Classification (NCBI taxonomy): domain Eukaryota; kingdom Viridiplantae; phylum Streptophyta; class Magnoliopsida; order Ranunculales; family Berberidaceae; genus Berberis; species Berberis thunbergii. The sequence continues at coordinate 278,700 of QNQO01000664.1, read as the reverse complement.
AATCAGATTTTGTAACTATGGTGACTATGTGTGATCTTGAAAGAATGATTTAATCTTCAAAGTGTTTATCTGTATCTCGAGGTTGTAAAAAACATTATCTGATGATGCCAGATCATCCTGGTTATAAAACCTAATTACAAAACCTGATTTCCTAGCCTCACTCTAACACGAACCATCAAACATTTTTTCTTCTTCGAAAATTGCAGTCATATTTGGAAAACCTGTGATTGTTTTAAAGTACAGCTAAGATTAAATAGAATTTTTATATTAAATAGAATATCATCATTTAAAGTACAACTACAAGTGAACTTAAGCTTAACCATTCAATTTTTGGATTAAATAGCATGGGCCTTGAACACAATACATGCACCGAAGAATCTCTTTTTTGGTGTTCCGATGAAAAATGGCTTGTCTAATTGGCGAGGAAACGGGCGAGTGCACACATCTAGAGGGGGATCCTCCCTCGCCCGTTTCCTCGCTCATTTCCTTGCCAATTAGAATTCCCCGATGAAAAAATAGTATCCAGCATACATCCAGTCACGAAAAACCTATATTTATGTATATTTTCTTGAGCTAAAATTCCAACTATAATTAAGGACTGAACTCCATATATTCATATGGTTCCATTTTTATTTCAAATTTATTCAAGCCAAGAACCTAGTTCAATCGCAAAATTAAATTCATCAACATTTCGCTTATCATTGAATCAATCCTACCTAGGGGTGGGCATCCCATCCCGCGATTCCGTTTCCGTCCCGTCCCGTCCCGATTTTTCTGGGTCTTAATGGAATTGAATAATTTCATCCCGATCTCATCCCGTCCCAAACTAATTTATTAATATTAATTATTTATATTTTTATTTAATTTTTATTTTAAAATTGTAGATGCCCTTACAAATATACTAATGTATATAACATATTTAATTTTTTAGCATCTCCATAAATATCTTACACATCTCCATGAATATCGCGGTGGAGGATGAATGTTCAAGTTTAACAGATGTGGATGAATTTGTTTGTGAACTTGAAAATATCAGTGTGTTTCCCCATCGGGGTTTGTCAATACACGCTCTCGCGTCCATTTCAGACTCTGAAATGAGTGTGGGCTTGTCTAACTGTGATGAATCTAATTATGTTTTTGTTTTTTGTTGACAAGGTGACTGTGATGGCTTCTCCAATGCAATAATGATGCTACTGTTTCTTTCAATAATAATCAGCGAACTCAGGTCTTACTTTTTTGAATCTGTTTATGGTTCATTTCAATATATTGTTTCAAATTACAGGTATATAACTATCCAAATTACAGGTAATGAGTGTGGGCTTTGTATCCAAATTACAGGTATATAACTATATATTGTTTCAAATTTTTTGGATGCCGCTGACAGGGATGGGTATATCTCGTCCCATCCCGTCCCGTGCCCACCCCTAATCCTACCTACTAGTTGCTACAATAATAATCAAAATTTGCACAAAATTAGGATGAGAATTTTAATTCCTCTTGAATTGCAACTAACATAAACTAAAACTTTAAACATTTTAAAAAATAATAATAGTAATAAAAAAATACACAGACGAGACAGTCTCTCTCTCTTTTCTTTCCTTTTTTAACCAAAGAAGTCTTGCACACCACGACCAGCGAAGACCCGGTCAGAAAGCTCAGCAAGGAGAGCGTTGACCGTGAGCAAAACTACGCTAGAACCGGCTATAACACCTAAAACAACTCCCGTGGTCCCCACAACCTTGCCGAACGCTGGCCATTCAATCTCCTTTATCTCCTCCGCCACTCCGCTCCACAAATCTTCCTTCTTCTTCGTCTCCTCCTCCTTCGCCTTCTTCATCATCGCTTCTCTGATCTCTGACCCTAGCTGAGTTTCTCGGGATTCGGGAGATAATGATGATGAAGAAGACACGTTGATTTCCTCTTCTTTGATCTCTGTCTCCTCACTTTGACCTTGACCTTCTCTTTGTTTTTCGATTGCGTTGAGTCTTGTTAAGGAGGTGGTGTTTGCGGTTGTAAATCGATTGAGATGGAGAAGAGAAGGGGAGAGGTGACCGGATACTGGTTTGGGAAGTGGGAAGGGGAGGTGGTGGTGACTGGCACGTGTCGGTTGTTGAAAGGCGAAGGTGGTGGTTGGAAAGCGGAGGGAGAGTGAAGTGGAGACTGCCATTTTTTGTGATGAGAAGTGAAGAGGGAGAGAGAGGGAGAGAGGAGAATTGGGGAAGAAAGATAGGGTGGGAGTTGTGTGTTGTCAAATGACAAATATGACCTTCCATTCTGTATCTTGTTGACACACTTTTCACATTTGGTAAGATAAAAATGAAAAGGGTGGGTTCTTGTTTTATTTCTTTTTCTTACCATTTAGTGGAATATTGGAAGAAATCAAATAACTAGCGGACAGAGATGGACATGAGTAATCGCTTCAACTACAAGATTGATTTATTCCTGCCAAACAGGTTGCTGCATCTTACAATAGATGTACAAGCTTTTCTAAACTGAGAGCAAAGCCTTAGTGCTAATCCACTTTTTATTGTCCAGCAGTTTATACCTTGTGGATTGGATGGCTGTGGTGAGAGATATGAGTGGTGCACATAGAAATTATCAGATCTTGTATAGGGTTATTTTTGAAAATTTATATGTTGTAGCATTAAATATTGCAGTGGGCTTAGTATTCTGTTGGATTTTTTCAGCAGAATATCCATTTAGAGAACATTTCAGAGTCCATTAGAGAACATTTCAGAGTTCAGAATTGGGAGGTTGTAATTTAGAGCTTTTTAAGTGAAATGATTGATCAGAGTTTCTGCTTTATTCTATAATCAAGTAGGTAATAATTCGTAAGGTTTGATTCAATTTCGATATTTTTCCATCCATCTCTGTCCTTTGTGTGCCTTCAAAATGAATACTTCATTTGAAAAGCTTATCGCTGCATTTCCATAGCTTTTATGTTCTTGAGGTATGATGATGATTGATGATTGATGATTGATGATTGATGATTGATGATTGATGATACAGATTTTAACTATCGAGTTCCTTCTATTTTTTTCAATTCTGCTTATTTGAGTGTTCTGGATTTGTCATGATTGCGAGACTATGATTGCTTCAATAATGACTTGAATCTATACCATCTTCATCTCATTTATTTGGGCTGTCTGCCTTTTAGATTTCTCCAGTAGAGTCTTTTCTTCAATCAAATAAAATCAAATCAATTTGTGATAGTGGTTTTATTTCTTGTGGTAGATTTGAATAGCATAACAAGATGTAAATGCAAATTTCTTATTTTCATTGGGTTGTGTTTACTTGCATATATTCTTGATTGGGTTTTGTTTGTGTTTGTTAAATCTCATGTTACATGATTACATTCTTATTTATCTTCTTCTTCTTTTTCAGCTGTCACATTGTTGCCCAAAGAGGTTGATAATAAGGCTCCATACATCTGTCTGCCATCATGTTTAAGATCCCTGATCATCAAGTTGCAGGCCACCAAGCTCGTGATGGAATGCTTGGTCCACTGATAGACGATTCAGGCCGCTTCTACAAGCCTCTCCAAGATGATGGACGTGGTTCGAAAGAGTTGGATTTCTACGCTTCCTTCTCTTGCAATGCTAAAATCCCAGATCACATCCGCAGATTCTTCCCTGTGTTCTATGGGACTCAACTTCTCACAGCTTCGAATGGGTCTGGTATGCATCCCCATATTATTTTAGAGGATGTTGTTGGAAGTCGACTAAACCCATCTGTAATGGATATTAAGATTGGGTCTAGAACATGGTATCCACAATTATCAGAGGACATTATCCAGGGTCGTATAAAGAAAGAAAGGGCGACCACCAGCCTCTCATTAGGTTTCAGGATATCTGGCTTGCGAGCTTATCAAACTCAAGAGTTGGGATTTTGGAAGCCTGATAGGAAGCATGTCAAGATCCTTACGACTGATGATGTACGTTCATGTCTAAGGAAATTTGTATCATCAAATCCATCTTCCGAGGCTAATGAACCTGATTGTTCATTTGCATCCATTGTGTATGGTGGTTCTAATGGGATACTTGCACAATTGCTAGAGCTGAAGTCATGGTTTGAGGATCAAACTATTTACCATTTCAACTCTTGTTCTGTGCTCATGGTGTTTGAAAAAGGGGCTGCCGAGATGGGGAAGTCATCGGCAGAAGTGAAGCTTATTGATTTTGCACATACCATGGAAGCCCATGGTGTAATTGATCACAACTTTCTGGGCGGACTCTGTTCTTTGATCAAGTTCGTCTCTGAGATATTAACCAACCCAGGTGATCCCGTATGCGATTTTGTTACGAAAATGGCTTTAAAAATTAGCCATAAAGATGTAAAAAGCCACATTTAATTGTTGAATAAGCTACTGAAGTTGAGCTCAGATTGTTTTTTTTTTTTTTGGGTAGGGAATGATTGAATTTAATTAACTTTACAAATTAGTAATGACAGCATGCAATATATATGAAGCTACTCTACTCTTTCAAATCAGCTTACTTCGTTTCCTTCTTCATGAAAACAATTTCATCGTGGAACTTAGAAATTCTCATGCCGCTACCAGGGGCGGATCTACAGGTTGGGTAGGTTTTGAAAAAAAATCTATCAGAGCATATCAAATTTCAATCTTGCACCCCCTTAAAAATTTCATCTTGCCCCTCTTATAAAACCAAGAATTACAATAACAGATCGCGTATCACAATTGAACGAAAAAAATTGAGTCGCCGCCTCTAATCTCCGCCTCCACGCCTTCGGTCCTCAACAATAGTTTCTTCTCCATCCCTGCAAAACAAGGTGAGTTTGTTTGATTATGGATTCTAAATGAAATCAACAGGACAAGTGGACAACAACAAAATCACCGTAAGCTTTAACATTTCTTCCTACCTTGGTCTCTGTCTCCCTCTTTGGCAATCCAAAATTGAAACAACGCATCAACTTTGAGAGATCAGAGAAAGATCTCAGAGAAATCAGAGCGAGATCAGAGTAAGATCAGAAAAAGATCTCAGAGAGATCTCAAAGAGATAAGAGAGAGATCTCAGAGAGATCAGAAAGATCAAAGAGAGATTTGATCAGAAAATCGAAAGAGATCATAAATTCGATGTCTCTATGATGAAACTGAGCTCGATCTCTCCTGAATCTGCCTCAGAGTCTGATGAAACAAACTCAAAATCTCTGATAAAAACTCGATCTCTCGATCTCACTGAGTATGATGTAACAAACTCGATCTCAGTCTGAAAAAAATTAACTCGATTTCTCTAAATCTGATGAAAGCAAACTCAGAGATGAAGAGTGAGCTTGACTGAGATGAAGAGTGAGCTTGAGTGAGATGAAAAGTCCCCTGCTTTGAGCTTTCTCAGAGACGAAGTTGAGTGAGATGAAGAATCCCCTGCTTTGAGCTTTCTCAGATATGAAGAGTGAGTTTGAGTGAGATGAAGAGTCCTCTGCTTTGAGCTTTCTGAGAGAGCTTGAGTGTGAGAGAGCTTGTGAGAGCTTTCTGAGTCCTTAGAGTTTGAGCTTTCTGAGAGAGCTTTCTCAGAGATGAAGAGTGAGGCTTGAGTGAGATGAAGAGTGAAGTAAGGCTTGAGCGTGGGTTTGGTTTGGCCGTATGGGGTTGGGTTTGATAAAAAAGAGAAAGGAGAGAGAGATGAATGAAAGGACTGTTATATTAAAAATTATTCTAATCAATCAAAGAAAGGGGTAAATTTATTTCTTTTGTTCCATATTTGTTTAAGCTTTAATGAAGTATTTCATATTTATTTAAGCATCTAATTTATTATCTTATCTTTATACAGGGGAATTTCATATTTGATTTTTAATTTAATTTAATTTGTTTATTTGTTTAGGCTTTGACAAAGTGGGTATTTGATCCTTAAAGCTTAAGTAAGTATTTAATTTCATCTGCTGAAAATGCCATCTCAAGTTCTTGATATTTGGTAAGGTTTCTTCTCTCTCATGTATTAATTATTGATTTACATTATAAATTTAATAATTTGAGAATTTGGGAATCTGGGATAGCATTTTTTAATATGAATATTGGGATTGTTTGTTGTATTTGTGTAGTTAAATATTTGTGCACTTGTGCTGACATGTGATGGATAGACACTTTAAAAGAATAAATGATGTGAGTTATAGTTCTACTGCTCAGGCTGTCACTGATAGGTCTGATAAGGAGCTTCATAGTTCCAAAAGGAGTTGTATTGAGACTAAGTTTGATCCAAAAACTCTTCCAGCAGATCCTGAATTACGTAAGTCGTCAAGGAGTATCATCCCAACATAAATCTACTGCGCATCTACATTGACTCATTATGTATGTTTCTCTTGTAACACTTTTAAAATTCTATTTTAATCATATTTATCTATTTATTTTAGGAATTAAATTATCTATAATTTTTTTGCCCCCCTTTGTCTGCAATCCTAGATCCGCCCCTGGCTGCTACTCAATCAGTGTTTGAACACAACCTACTTATCGTTTTCAAATCCGACTCCAAGAGTGCAAATCCTTTTTTTATGCCTTGCTTGCTTACTATAGTTTTTGTTGACAAGGTCTCCGTCCGAATTCCACCACGTTCCCTCCTTCGTTACTTGAGGCATGCACTGAGCTGAATTATATTACACATGGTCTCCAAATTCTCACCCATGTTGTCAAAACTGGTTTGAACTCTAACATCTTCACCTAGACTCAGTTGCTCCGTTGTCTTGCTACGGGTGGCTGTGTGGGTGAAGCACATAAGGTGTTTGATGAAATGGTCGAAATGGGGTTCAAAGATAGTGTGGCATGGACAACTATGATATGTGCTTATACTTCAGAACATGGAGATATTGATGAGGCATTTAGGCTCTTCAAAGACGTGCCATTTGAGAGAGATATTGTTTGTTGGAACTCAATGATTGCGGGGTTCATTAAATGGGGTGAGATTGCCAGGGTTAGAGGATTGTTTGAGAAAAATGCTCAAAGAGACGATGTTGTTTGTTGGAGCGCCATGATTGGTGGCTATGTTCAAAGAGGCTCTCAAGCTATTCAACTGCATGAGAGAGTCCAATGCGAAGCCTAATCACATTACCTTGGTAAGTGCACTATGTGCAAGCAAGCACTCAGTTGGGTTCAATTAGAAAAGGAATGGACATGTATATAGGAACTACGCTTGTAGATGTGTATGCTAAGTGCGGACACATAAGGAGTTCCATAAAAGTATTCCATATGATGCTCGAGCGGGATGTATACACTTGGAATACTATGATGAGTCCTTCTAGGGAGCGAGGAAAGGGAGCGTGTAACCACCCATCCCCCTTGAGACAAGCGCCAACACGCATCTCAATGCATCCCTCGACCCCTAGAATTTTTGATACTATGATAGAAGGGTTTGTTGTTCATGGGCATGCAAGTGATGCGTTGGATATGTTCTCCAGGATGCGAGAGGAAGGACTTGAACCAAACGAAGTCACCTTAGTGGGTGTGCTCACAGCTTGTAGACATACTAGAATATGACTCGTGCCGTTGGCACTCCACATAATTTTATTTTTGCCAAATATTTTGTATTGAATACCTCTGTCATTATCCCCATTTTTGCTCTCAATCAGTATTGAAGTGTGAGCCTATTCTAAGATAAAAATATATATTATAAAATTTTTTGGTTAAATTCATTTAAATTTGATCCCTATGGAATAAGCAATATTTGCTTTTGTCCCTTCCTTCTGGATCCCTTTTGATCTGAAGCGGCCAGTTAATGTTATCCCACTTCGTTGTGTTTTAGTATGTTGGCTTGACTTGTCTTCAGAGTTGTGTATGGTTTGTATGCGTTCTTCATCACGCTCATTACCCGTTTGTGTCGAGCTCGCGCTGGTTGCGACTTCTTGAATTCCAGTCGTCATGAATCGCTCATTCCGCTACTTCGATGCTTTTTCAATGGGTTGTTGCCTTCCTGTTGTCCGCTGTATTCCTTTATTTCTCGTTTTCTTGAGAAATTTTTTCTTTCTTGATCATTTTTCTTCCTGACCGCTTTCATCTCTTCCAAGGAGATATGCTTCTGTGTTACTTTCAACATGATTGTCATGCCCTTTGGGGGTTCCAAATTAAGAGCGTCAAAGAAAGGGCATCTTTTTAATCCGGCTACGAAGGTTTTCGCGGCTGTGTCATCACTACATCCATCGATCATTGTCAGTTCATTGATAAACCGAGTGACATATTCTTGTATCATTTCTTCTGGTTTCTATCTAATATGCAGGAGGTTGTGTGGCCATTTCCTCATCCGTTGGCTTTCGATAAATCTGATGATGAAAGCAGTGGTCAGAGCTTGAAATGAATTTATTGATCTTCGCGGTAGACTATTGAACTAGTTCATTTCTGTATAAGTGAGCTTGATTGCGAATGTTTTGCATAAAATTGATTATGTGATCTTCTTCAGGGCCATCATGTGATAGAAGTGTCTCAGATGATCGGTTGGGTCAGAAGCTCCATCATACACCTCAAACTTTGGTGGAATGAACTTTTTCGGCATAGATGTTTTCATGAGGGCGTAAAAAAATGGTGATTTTGCCAATTCATATAATACTTTAGGATTCGTTACTCCTATTCCGAACGAGATTTTGGTAAGCGTTCCTTCGTGTAATGGATTTCTGCTTCAAGGAAGCCCGCTGTTTTCAAAGTTTCCTTATTGGGGTTCCGCTGCGACTTCGCTACTCTCTCGAGTTCGATTTGCAGAGTTTTGTTGTGGTAGTGCCTGAACCGGGTTAGTTAGTTGAGTACGCTTTTGTGCGATCATTTCCAGCATCATTGTTACGTGTTCCATCTAAGTTACGAGTGAATCTACTCGAGGATCCGTGGTATTGTCGATAGTTGTCTAGACTGTTGCGTGCAACAGACCCTCATTCTCAGATGTTATTTGTCACGACCCGATCCACAGAGTACTATATTGTCCGCTTTGGGCCCAAGGCCCGCATGGCTTTAAAACGCGTAGTACTTTGTAGATCCAAACTCGTACATATATAGCACATCCCCTTCCCTCACCTAGGTGATGTGGGACTATAATTTTCCCTTGGTAGCTTGCCCAACCCCTCTTGGGATCTACAGGCCTATTGGGCTTCTCCACCATGGTCCTCTCCTACACCCTCCGCCTCAGGTCCGCCCACACAAGGGTATCATATTATTGGTCCGGTGATTCAGGTCGCATCTTCTTCTCGAGCCTTTATTGATACGTCAGCAGGAAAATGGTCACAATCACTGTCGGATTGGGGATCTATAGTCTGCATTATTCCCTCTTATGGCTTGTGGATCTTTCATCAAACTGTGGTGAACTTTATCACATTTTGTTTTGTGTTTAGAAAGAGGACAATTGTCGTTCCCCACGGACGACGCAAAACTGATGCATCCTCCTGCGAGTTTGACCTACAAAACCACTGCTAGATTACCAAATACCACCTTTTTGGTGGTCGAATGCACTCAAATGCTTAAGTCAATAACTCTGTTAGAAGAAGGAAGTAAATCTAGAATAAATTCATTTAAAGTTGTAGGCCTTTGTCGAAAGTTCATTTTTCTTTTTATAATGATCGTAGTTAACTCTTTGTGTAACTTAAGCATGTGAGGCCCAACGAAAGGAGATGTCTCTATAACAGTTTCCTCAATGGAGATGCATTCATGGAGGTGTAGGTCCCTTCACGACTCTTTTTTGGTGCAACACTCTTCTTCTTTATGAGAGAATGTGTAGCGGGCTTGGATTTGTGTTTTGGTTCGTCTGAGCCTGGATTTGGATCATGCTTAATCCCATTGGGCTTTATGAGCTGGCCCAATGGATCAGGCGTTGTATCCTCGTGATGAGACCTTATGCCACATATATGGTTGTGATGATCAGTCTATTTTGATGTATCATAAGATTTAACCAATAGTTTAAAGTGAAGGGTATATTTGGGTTTTAAGATAGTTAAACAAGTCAAGAGTAGTGAACTACGTTGACTGTTACAGTCAATGTGAGTTTGAGGGTTGGACTTAATTAATTTTTAAAATGAGGATCAAACTCAATTAAACCTAAACTAATGAGTGTCAAATTCAAAAAAATCCTAAAAATAAAGTAAATAAAAGTAGGGGTGGGCAATGTCGGTTCGGTTCGATTTTGAGCCCCAAATCGATTTCATTCGGTTTGCCCAAAACCCAAACCGAAATCAAATTTTGTATTTGTAAACCGATGAATTCGGTTGAACCGAATTTCGGATCGGTTCGGTAGGGCCAAAATTTCGGGTTCAAACACTTGAAAGAATTTTATTAAAATATGCCCAATTTTTTTACGGACCAATTTTTAGCCTAAAATTTAAAACTTTGAGAGAAGAGGGCGAATCAGTGCAACAAGGTGTACTGCAGTGCACTTGTTGCACTAATCAGGTATTGACACCTACCTGTTATTCAACTATTTATATATATATCTAATTAATCGGTTGGTTCGGTTATAAATCGATCGGTTCAAAGCCGTAAACCGATTTCGAACCGTTTATAATCGGTTCGGTTTAAATTATTTTATTTCTACTCATATTTTGGTTCGGTTACCGAACCGAATTTGAAAATCGGTTTGGTCGGTTAACCGAATTTAAATCGATTTTTGCCCACCCCTAAATAAAAGGGTACTTTTCATTTTGGATATCCATAGTATAGGCTATTTTACATAGAGTATAAAAGATTTGTAGAATTGTACATTGGTACGAAGTTGATCTTAATTGTTTGTTCAATGATATTAACCAAGGCCAAACATTCCACATTTACTAAGTACTCAAATATCTCTTAGTAAATGAGCATATAACTTGAACGAGGTATACAAAATATAATTATAGTAAAAATATAGGTAGTATAATGCAAAAAACTGTCAAACTTTTTTATGAAAAAAATGGAGATTCGGTTACTTACCTTCTCCAATGAAATAAGCCATGCACAATTTTTGTTAACCCCGAAAATATCAACTTTTAACTCGGCCATTGTAAAAATGACTCTGATTTTACTCATGGATACTCATTTATAATTGTTGTTAATCAAATCAAATCATGCTCAATCAAACTCTTTAATTAATCTACTTATAGGTTGAGAGGTGGGTGGGGTAATAATCTCCATTTTCTCATCCCCATTTCTAGAGACTGATGCGTTAGATCTGTGCCAAACCTAACTCTCTACCATTCAATATTCTTGAGCGCATAATCCCACATCTCGTAAATTGAGAATGGTAGAGAGCTAGGCCTGGCACAAATCTGGCACACCAGGCTTGGCTCCTTAGACTAACTATTTTCTCATAGAACAAGTTGTTAGGCTTTTGCATTATGGATACTTAAGTGTTTACCTCGTGCAAATCACACTCCTTTACTACCAAGTATTCGAGTTTTTGAATCTCAGACGTCTGACCTTGATCAACATCGTTGAACAAACGGTCAAGATCAAATTTCATACTCAATAAGTAACTATGTCAAATTTTCGTATCGAATATGAATGATGCCTAAATTACTCCTACCCAAAATGTAAATAACTCTAAATAAAATCAAGTCACACCACTGAATCACGTTTAATTGAACAATATTTACACATACAAAAAATTAAAAATTAAAAATACACCGGGACAGAACAAAAACTGAAAGTTAACCAATGATCCGTAAGGAAATTATCCCATAACAAGGACGAGTTTTTTGCTATGTACTCAGTTCAAGAAAGAACCACAACTTTACTTAAAATCCATAGCACTAAAGAGAACTCGAAAGCAAAGAGTGTATGAAGCAATCCACGATCAAGTGCATATCCAAACAGAGTGATTCCTCCATGGTTGTGTTGGAAATATGACACTGCAATTCATATTTTTTGTTCGATCAAAAGTGTTATTTAAAAACGAATAAGTTTAATCACTTAATAGTAAAACTACGCGTTTGTAAGAACTCACCTAAAGCTTGTCTGGTTTGAAACAAGGATGGATCTTGTGAAGACATTGTGATGGAAGTAGCCGATGAATCCAAATGACTAACACAATCACTGGACTCGTAGTTCACATTGCTCACCGGCATTGGATTCTTTGTGAAGCATGTATCAGACCCAATATTCGATGAACAAGTGACTAGCATATGCCATCTTGTAGCGACGGAAACAATTCCTTGAGCTCTATGAGTGATTTTCGAAGCCCCTATTAGGCACAAGAAGAATCCACTTATCTGAACAGCTGAGCAGACCTTTGTAACATCAACAAAAAACAAGAATTATATCGACAAAATTAGTATCAAAGCACAAAAACTTGAATCTAATAGCAAAAAATGAGCTAGTTTTATGCTTTTATAGACTTACCACAAGATCACCAGAATTGAAGAAACTCTTTTCTGATTTAGAAGCCAAGACTATCAGTAAGGCACCCAATTGACTAACTGTGATACTAACAAAACACATGATAATGAACAATCTGTATCGATGGCTTGTAAGCAATAATTGCTTTCTTATTCTCACATGTTCGGAAAATATAAAATTAACATCAGACCCAGACCCTTCGAACATCTTCTTTAGGCCTTCAAACCTCAGTAGCTGAAGCTCACATGTCAGTTTGAAGAACACACAGACCAACAAGAAAACACCAGTCCTGTACAACCACGACGCCAACATGGCTATAAACACAATGGAATTGGCAGGAGCACCGCGTAGAACATAGGGTATTGTCACTGTTATAGTTGAGAAGAACAAAATTTTATGTGCTAATTCGACAAAGAATGAAGGGAGGAGTATATATACAAGGTACTTGAAGGCCTTGTCAAGTTCGCGAGCGTACCCACGTCTAACAAACTCTGTATCATCCTGAAGTCCATCGAGAAACAGTAATTGACGGAGACCATAACGTTGGAAGAACTGAGCTAATGTAAAAAAGGCGATAATCGCAAGGATAGATTCCGGTATTTGGACTAGTTTGTTCAAGGCAATAGGGTCATTAGCAGGGAGATGGACTAGTATTGTGCTTACAATGGGGACTATTATGGTAAGAAGGATGAACACAAGGTAGGATATGAATTTACTCATGCAGGATGAGTGATCAAGTGCACACGACTTGAGACCAATCCGAAAGTTTCGAAGTTCGTCGAATATTGATGACTTTGATCTGGAATAAGATGGATTTAGAAGCAATGGAACAGTAACTGCAGTATGTGATTCATGTTGTGGCTCCGAAAAGGTTACATGTCGATGGTCGTGATGGCGTTCGACGTCGATGTTTGTGTCACCTGAATTGTTGGAGGGATTCATAGGCAAGGGGAAGATAGAAGGGTCAATTAGCTTGCTTGATTTTATTTGTCCTGGTAAAGAAGAAATGAAGGGTTGAAATAAATGTTGTTTGAAAGGGAGATAATTGAAGGGAAAAGTTTACATGTAGATAGATCATTTAAATCAAACACCTGAATCTATTATTTTGATTCTTTAGTGTTTCCACTAAGATGGGTTTGGTAAAGTAATGGGCAGCAAAGAGGTTTTAAGCAAGGTATAAATTCCTAGGCCCCATTTTTTCCAAATAACCCTAAACTTTTTATTGAACAATTATTTTTTTTTCTTTCCAGTGACACCCCTTTTGCCACCACATTAGGGTTGAAAACCGAATCGTGAACCGAACCGACTTTGGTCGATTTCAAAATTTTTAAACTGAAACCAAACTGATCATTAACAAAATTGAACCGAAACCGAACCGATTCTACTTTATGCAAACCGAACCAACTAAAACCGAACCGACCGACTATTTTAAATATATTATATTATTTTATATAAATATATATTATTATTATATATATTCGGTCAGTTTGGTTTAGTCAGTTAAAATCACATAAAAACCAAAAATCGAACCGACCACTTCGATTTTGAATTTTTAAAACTGAACCAAACTTAAAATGAATCGATCAGTTCGGTTTTAATTGGTTCGGTCGGTTTATTCAATTTGGTCGATTTTTTGTTCAACCCTACACAATACGACATTACTGAAATTTCTGAAAATAATAATAATAATAATAAAGAAGATAGTATAAAAAGTTGAGAGATTCGAATAACTTATAGTTAAGTTTTAATTAAGGCATAAAGAAATGATAAAGAAGGGAGGGATTAAAAAGTGCTGAAAGCATTAGAACATATGGGAAAGAGACACCACACAAGAAAGGAACTTTTTTTGCCAAGTCTTGTGAGCTCTCTTTGTAGTTTTGTAGTCTTTGCCTTGTAATAGAGGTTTCATGGAATCAAAGATAGAAGTGTGTGATTGAGAAAGAAGTAGCTAGGGTTCACATGATTCTCATCAGTCCCTTCTAGCAGCAACTGTCAAGCAGCTGGAAGATTGATTATCACTCAATTGATCTCTACTGATCCATGGGGAAATAAACTCTGTAGTTGTGCTTTGTATGTGCCCGTTGCATTGATTTCTAGTGTTAATGTTTTTTGTTGGTTGGTTCCATTATCGCAGAGCTGCTGAGCGTAGAATCCTTAATCAATCACCGCTTAGCAGGGTTACTAAAATTCGGTCTCAAATTTTCTACAGACGCAAAAGTTATTTCACAAAATTCATCAGAGTAATATGATCTGCATATTGCATGGTCAGCATATTTTGTCAGAAGCCAAGAGACTAAAAGCATAACTAAGGGAAACGTTCGTCTTGCATTCTTCACTAAATGATAATATCATTTAGATTTACAGTTCTAGCAGAATGAGGCAAATAAAAAGATACGTGATCAATCAACAATGCGTGCAGAATAACTATATTGCAGAATAACCTACCTCTATGTTCGAACAATACATCATGGGAGCCTCTTCCATCTAATTAAATATCTATCTAAAACTAACGCTTCTTGAGCGCATTCATTCGGTCTCTGAGATAATAAAGCTTAGCCCTTCTTACGCTCTTCTTCTCCAACACCTTTACTTCTTTTATGTTTGGCGAGTATCTGTAATCACAAAACAGGCAATTCAAATGCATTAACAAACTAACCGCATCATTCACCAGTATAACAGTGCAAAAATGAAGTGCTGAAAACCCTTTTCATGGAACCAAAGAAAAAGTAAGTTGTCCAAAACTGAACTTATTAATTTGATTCAAACCCCTTAAGTTATAGTATGACACTGAAAACAAGACACAAAGAAGAGTCTTGGCCCTTTTATAAGAAGAGGAGCAAAACTGTGAATACTAAAGAAAAATGAAGTGTGGTATAAACGTGTTGTGCAACTTGCATCATGAAAATTTTAAATTAGAAAAGAAGTCCGAATGAGAAGATAACCTCTATACTGTTCTATTTCACAAAATCGATGATTAAAAGTGGTCTGAAGTCTGTACAATTGAACAAAACATAATAGACTGAAAATTGGAATGGCCCCCACGTATCAGATATAATGGAGAGGGCATGATTGGCAAGACAGAGTCTTAACAATGAAAAACGACAAATCATCACCAGCAAGGAACAAGCCCTTTGGATGATCAAGATGAATATTCTATCACATTCTGTAAAATAGTTATTTAGATCATATTGATACGAAAAGGATTTTAAAAATGTTAGATGTTTGGAAACCAAACAATTATTCTTTGACCCCTTATCCCTGGCAGGTCACCATAGACGTGCTCATTGTCTTAGTGAAATGTGGTTTATCGAAATATCTTGAATATCACATTTACTTATGTTTCTTAGTTTATTTATAGACATGGAAAGCTAATAAATCTAGAAATATTTAATAACCACCTTTCCGTTCATACATTTAACTGGTAATGAGCTTTGCAAACTAAAATTTGTAAACGATTTGCAGAATGGTGGTTACTTATTAGCATACATTAAATTTATATTCGTCAAAAACTAAAGATTATTTCTGAACGTTCAATAATAGATTAGTTTTCTGGTCAAACATCTGACTGCATTCATAGCCTGGTTGTCCAGAAAAACATAAGCGAATATAAAGCTTTGAAACTGAAATGGACCGCATATTTCAGTATAAGCATCTACTTATTTACTTACAGAGGGAAAACAGATTCCACCCCAACCCCAGCTACCAGCCTCCTCACTCTAAATGTGGAGTGTAAACCAGCATTCCGCCTTGCAATAACAATGCCTTTCAAAGTTGAAACTCGCCGCTTGTTCTCGGGCACTTCCTGTACATTTCAGGGTCAATCTAGGAACAAAAAGTTCACAGAATTTTTGAAAGAAAAAAACTTTCCACCCTCAACAAAACATACAACATTATACCACTTTGAGTTGAATAATATAACCGGGCTGTATATCAGGGATCTCCCTATGAGCCTTCACGTCCTCTACTGCTTCCTTATCTAAAATCTGTGAAAGGAAAAATATGTTAACATCAAGAGAGATATAAAAGAAGACTGATCATTCAAAGATCTTAAGACAGAATGCTATGCCTTCATTATGTTTCTGGCTGTTTTATCAAGCCTCTTAAATTTGATGCGTGGAGGAACAGTGACATCCGGGATGACGGTTGATCCATCAGGTGATGAGGATTCCTCAGAATTGACTGTCGTAATCCATCTTTTGGTGAAATTAGGCCCAACCATAGCCCCTTTAAACATACTGGGTCCATGGCTGCTACTAAAGTGTGGCACTTGAGGAATCCCCTTATAATAAGTTGAAAACGACTGTGCTTGGCAACCAAAGTTGTTTCCCTGAAACACATGAAAGATTATTTACAAGGACCTACCAAAATGTTATCATCATGAATAAATACAGCAAGTACAAATACACAAGAAATTGAGTCTTGTAGTCCCAACTTCCAAGACACATCACCAATTCATAATTATTTGAGAATGGTGATTACAGCGGCATAGCATTTCATCAATGTAACATTAAACAATTAATAATATATACTTGCCAATTTAATTAACCACTGTGAAATGTGAGGAAGATGATTAAAACAAGAAAAGTTATTGTAGGTTTAGATGTAGTCCCATTGACGAAGATGAGAACAAGAGCAGTTGGATGGAGTGTAGCAAATGAAGGATGTATTGGGCTCTCACAGAAATATTTGTGGTGTTCCACATAGTTTTCAACATTCAAAATAAATCTCAAAAACATGCCTAAATGCCACTTACAACTTTCAAACACCAAAAAGCTACTTTGAATTTCCAAACTACTTTTGAACATCAACATTGAAAATAAATCTCAAATATTTGTTGAACATCAACAAGCTACTTTCACATGGAAAGGCCTGATAAACACTTTGCAAGACTCCCTATGGCCTTCTGCACTTTCAGCCTTTGGTTCACTTGCTGTATACTTGACCTTGGAACCTCTAACCTTCAAGTTTATTTGTTATAACAAATGAAAAATGTCGTTGGACTTATTTTAAATCAAATCAAAGTAATAATAATAATAATAATAATAATAATAATAATAATAATAATAATAATAATAATAATAATAATAATAATAATAATAATAATAAAAGAGTCAAAGTCCAAGAGATGTGAATGCTAATGTCTCCCGAGCAATCCCATCATTACGACATCACCTATTACCCATGTAACAAAGACACTTGATTCTTTAGGCACATGTTGGACACTCAATGTTTAGTTCATCAACTTGTTTACATATATTTCAAAAAATGTAATGCATAGTATGTGAGGAGGAAAAAACTTAAAATTCTCTAGAAGTCAAGAGTTCTAATTGGTCGAAGTTGGACTGCAAAGTCACGAAGTCAAGATATGTATGACCCTGTTGGCTGAGAATGGGATGGCATAAGATTGGATAAGCGGTTAGCTGTTGTTACGTGACCCCGAGAGGTCAAACTTTTGGAGATAATCCTAAGGGGCCAGATTCTGCGTGAGATAGATTTATAGTTTTATAAAAACTCCTATTTTGGGAAGGTTTTCTTACTAGATTTCCATATCGCACAAATTAAGACTTTTGAGAGAAGAAAAGGTTTTCCACAAACTTTTTGGATTATCCTCTTCATCTCTTCTTCGCATTGAAAACTTGTTGTGAGCACTTTCCATTATTGTACATCAAACCTTGTGTGGTTCATGTTTCTCTACTGTAGGAAGGCATGCAAGATGTGAAAAAAGCAAGGAAGTACACTACAAACTCTTTGGAAAACTTATCGTATCCGTGTCCTACACATATCCGACACTGACACGTGCTTGACACTCCTTCAACAAGCGTCGGGCATGTAGTCTATGTATCAGTAGGTGTCAAACACATGGTCAATATGTTGGACACGTCTCCGGGTCAGGACACAGTCAAGACTAGGCAATCGACTTTTTTTTTTTTTTTAGATGAGTGCAAATGGTCGCATAATTTAATGGTTGTTGATCCATTTGAAGTGAATGACTCTTTCAATTGACATTCAAGATAAATACGGCACAAAGTCACTAAAGCAGAAAGATAGTCTATGCTTATTTTCTCCTATACGATATTTTTTTCTTAAACAAAGTGTCATCTTCTCCGCCTTTTGCACCTATTCTTCTTTTCTACTATTTTTCAACTTGCAACAAAGATGAAGATACTTTAGGAATGCACTTTATTATATTATTATTTATTGTTATATGACTCATTCAAAAAATAGTATGACGTGTCCACGAGTTCTAGTTTCTGAAAAATTATCGAGTCGGCAAATCGTGTCTGTATCCATGCATCCTAGGGAAAAAGTGTTTATGGCACTGAGGCAAAATGATGTAAGATGTAAACTTGTGCCGATGTGAAATGTTGTTCCACCTTAATCACCTACTTTGTTCATTTTTTCAATGTATTAGAGTAGATAATCCAAATCCTATAGACAATATGTGGGTCTTTTTTTTGGGATGGGGGGAGGGGTTCGCCTAAGCCCATCATTGCAGATAGTTGTGTACATCATTAGCGTAGACAATAGCAGAGATAAAACATTAATCAAGAAGAAAAAGTGTTTAGCATGTATCTCTGAACCCATAAAGAGTGTTCTTAGAAAGAAGCCAGAACTGTGATAACTCCACCAGTGGCGGTAACTGACAATGTTGTGCTTTGATGAATAAACCATCATCTATCCAATTTCAAAAAAAAAAAAACCTTATATGCATCATAAACCCTACTAGGAACTGATTTTTAGCGACACATGGTATTTTGGAAAAGGATTGCACCATAAACCCACAAAAGTTCTGCCACAGGAGGATAAATACAATAAAAACTTATTTTTAAGACTGTCAAGTTAATCTTATTGATTATATCAACTCTTAAGAAATGCAAGAATTATACATTAGCGCGTATTTGAGGCACCCAAGCATCTATATTCCAAATGAATTAGGCTAGACCATCCATAAAAAATTGATGAAAAATAAAACCTTGGATTCACTTCCACATGGACACCACAAAGGAGTGGTTAGGATAACAACTTTATCCATCAAAGTTACATAGATGTAAAGCTTTTTGCTATGAACATTAACCATGGTTGAAAAAACCCTTGCGATACTATGATCTTAACAATGAACCATCTTTAAACTGACACTATGAAGTTATTTAAAATCCAAACTTGAAATGAAACAGGGAGTAAGAAAAATACCCACTGAACTGAAGACTGAGAAATGCAATTGGGTGGAGACTGGAACAAAGATCTCTTGATAGATCCAACTGAGAATTGATTTCTAGCCACACGTAAGGTTTTCCAGAGAGATTGCATCATGCACCCACCACTGTTCTGCACCATTAGAGGAGAAATTGGATAAAAAACAGAGACTGAGAGAAACTAGTCAAACTACTAGTAAATTATGCGGCAGTGAAGACCGAGTCAATTGTAATAGAACAAACTAAATCAAATGAAAAAAAAATAACATTTATCATAACAATAACAATCAAATTTGAAGTTTTTCTTCCAAAATATATGATTGAAAAAAGAAGTAGAATTCAGATAAACAGAAATCAAAATAAATATCTCTAATCCCCTGGGGGAGTGTCGTTGGAAATCAAACTTGAAATTTTTCTTCCAAAGCCAATTGAAATCAACATTGGGATCTCATAACAAATATTGAACATGCATAGTGCATTCAATCTCAATGTAAAAGGGTGGGAGAGATCATTCCCCAAACTCAAAACTTCTTTTGCTTGACTAAACAATTAAACTCTGGTCCTAGGGGAAAGACAAAAGATTTAACAAACAACAACAAAATCAGATGAGGAGTTTTCACCTATCAACTTATTTGCAAAGAAGATTGAAGGATTCAGATGTCTCTTTCTCCTCTTCTCTCTTCTTTTATCTTCCTCTTTGAATCTCTGAAACATAATTTTTCTCTAGCACCCCCGGCCGTTTTACTCGAATATCAAAGACAAATATGATTATCTAGAGACACACGGAGGTTCTCATAAAGCTTTAGTGCTTTATTACCAACTAGGACAGTGACCTCCACTATTAGAGATAGTTCGACTTATGTAACTCATGTTCAACGAACAAAATAAAGGAAAAGATATGACCTTTTGAGATTTTATACTCGTAGACTCCACTGTGCTACTCCCATTCATATGAAATGGACCTTCTCATAACTTCCTACCTTAATTTTGCAAAAAAAATTCTAAAACTTTCCTCGTGAATGTATTACATTACAGGTAAGTGAATTTTTTCCCCCAAGTTACATTGTGAGGGTGGGTAGCAAAGCAAAATCGATTAAAGCAACAAACAAACACTCATTGAAGTCGCCTGCTCAAGATGCTCTCACACCTCAATCTATTCATTGAAATCGATTGCACCTTGATTGATAGAATTCACTAAATCTGAGTGAAGCTCAATCGATTGATTGGATTTGTAACCCAATACGAGACGAGAGAGGAGGAGAGAACGTTGGTTCTTAAACCCTTGCTTACACCCCCAAAACCCTTATCTATAAGTTTAAAACAGTCGAAAAAAAAAAGAAAACCCAAACGGAATCTCCATGTTTACCTCTCAATGGCGACCTCAAGTTCCAATCTTTCGGCCTCTTCAACGTCGTCGTTGTCCTCCTCCTCCTCTTCTGCAACTCAAATTCTTCTTCGAAGTGTACAACAAATTAGTGAGACCAGTGAAGAAGAGAGAGGGAGGAGGGCTATGGGTGTTTTGTGTTATTTGAACCATTACATGGGGTCCTGGCCACCTCCTAGGTTAGGAGGACTTAGGAGCCTCCGCGGCGCTTAACTTAGTGAAGAGACGTTGCATGTAGTCCTAGACCAACAAGGTACTAATTCAGCGGTAGACTTGTGGCTGATTGAATTACAAGTTCGGAATTTGAACCATGTCAGCAACATTTGAGGCGAGAGGGTCTAACTACATGTCGATTACCATCCAAACCTAATTATAGACTAGTCCATTGATCTAAGTATTGATGTATGTATTTTACTTTTGCAATAAGCCAACAACTATATAGTGTGCTTCGCTCAACTAAGAGCAACCACAATAAGTATGTGTCACAAATGTGAATGTTTTACATCGACGACAAGATGAGGAATGAGTTTCGTCTACCTTTTTTGTGACATTTGAAACTGTGTGTGTCATCTAAGTTACATACTCATAACATGCTGATGTATTTTTCAGTGTTCTAAAAATCGCTAGGAAGTGGACAGGGAACTAGCGCCCAAAGACGGAAGCAAGGGATTTGGCGATTTTTTTCTGTATTATAAATTATAATTTATAAAAGTTAAGTATAATAACATGTAAATTACTTCTAATTCAATGCCATACACATGCAAAATATATTAACAAAATAGTTTTTTTTTTTTAAATCCAAAACCCACCCAAGCGGCTGCCTATGAGGATTTTTAAAACAATGGTATTTTCCACAGGTTTTTATTTTTAGATTGTAAAAGCAAACATTTGTTCATGCTCATATCCAGTAAGCTAAAACGAAAATGCTCACACAATGTCCAACGACAATTTGAATACAAGAGATGTTTACAGGGAGGAAAGAAATTGGAAGGATGTTTATCCCTCTTCGCAAAGAAATCATCGGAAACATCTCCAATGACTATAAGCCCACTCGATGGCTATTTTCAATAAATTCCAATGGTTATTTCAATAATTTCAACAATGCAACACCTTCAGAGAACCTCACATCACTCTCACCCTGACAATATCTTGCCAATTTCATGTGAATACAGAATCAACTGATATACATGCAGCAGGATAAACTTCAAATACTGAATCCTGTTGTCATAAGCCTATTGCTGACAAAAGCTTAAAGAACTTTGCCGCATTCCTACAATAACTGTAACAGATATCTAACCAGTTGAAAGTTTCATTGTTTTGAGTATAAACATTGGATATGGCATTTTGTTTCCCCTTTCCTCTTCCTTTCTCCTGTTGTCCGATCACCAAATCAATTCCAAAATCAAGGAGAGTTCTGGTTTCTCCATCTTTCACAACTCAAAAATGAGATTCAGTATCAGCAGTTTACGAAAAGCCACAAGCGAGTTCATAGCATCCATTGTTCTGCTAATGGCTTTCATCCATTGTTTTGCTATTGGCTTTCATCCATTGCAACATCCTTACTCTCATCTTGCCTTGACCCTATTTCATCAGATCCAGATACTTTGTCGACAGAATCATCTAGGGCCTCGAGGAACGATAGCACACTCAACTTATCTGCAAAGAAAGATAATATGGTTACAAAATAAATCATTGTCAGACTTCACACAACTCATGGAAATAAAGCTTCCATACAACTTGCAATACGAAAACCACTCAATACAAAAATGCATGATAGACTGAAACTCCAAAATCAAGACTAGTTCCAATTTCCAAGCTCAGAAATACTCACATTTGCTTGGGTCAATCCCGAATTGAGACAAATCTATCTGTCCTGATCGCAAAACCTACACAAAAATTGATAACAAAATAAAGTCTATCAGGAAGAATGTTAACTTACAAGGAAAATCACAAAATAGTCAAAGTTCTCACATAAGTAAATGCTTCTACTTGCTGACGAAAAGGAGGACTTTGCAACAACTCCATTAGATCCTCAGGAGTCCATGGACCCTGCAATGTAATAAGTACTAGTCAACAGACAGCTTCAAATTGGCTCATGGGCAGGTATTTTTTACACATTTTTTCTCCACATGACGCACTCACATAGAATAGAATCAAAAGTTACTTTTCCACATCTCCACTATAGAGATCATCACAAAATCAGCTCATTTGACATTTCTATTCACATCAAACAATGATAAAAATTAGAGGATGTAATTCTATGTAACATAGCATTTTATTTGATATGGTTAATTATGTCGAATGAAGTGAATCATTGTGAGGACTATCATCATCATGGGAAGACCATTACAGAATCCACAGGTTCCACACGCAAGTGTTAGTGTGTGGCAAAAAACGTGTCAAAACAACTTGAACCATATACACCATTTGCCATCACTCAGTAGTAAATTACATACATTGCAAATAAATGACACCTCTACAGATTTTCAACAAACAGAGTTAAGAAGATCCTATCCCGTCCCTCTTTCTTAATAATCAGGGTAGATTCACAACATAAAAATAAAATTAAATAAATAAATTATTTAGAGCGTTGAAAGTTCCTTACCTCAGGCAAGTATGATGCCAGTCGTCGTTCCAGTGGAAGTGTCTCAATTAAGGGCAAGATCAACTCAGGTTTCAGAATATCTCCTAATCCCAAACCTTACAATAAAAAGTATGAAAGTCTTATAAAAAAATAATTCCAGCAGCACAGAGCAAGGAAAAACAGTCCCTTAGTCCGCGTTGCTTTAGACTTGTTCACAAGACGGAAGTAATAGTCTTTATGAAGGGACCTAACCCAGCTTTCCTAGGCGAAAAATGTCCAGATAAGATTATCCTAACCCATGGTATAGCAGGTGCATATGAAGCACATTTAGTTTGGTTAGGACTGTTAGAACCCGGGATCATAAATATCAGATATATTACGACTCCACTAAAATTTGATCCAAAGAAGAGTTGAATTTGTCAGACAATGTGGTGCAATGTTACTACATGTCTACACTTTACAATCTACCAGTGGCATCTCACGTTACATGTTCCATGTTAAAAGTCACAGAAAAGTTACCTCCATCTGGATCTTCAGCAACATCTACAAGATAAGAAAGACGATTACTTTGTGTTAGAGAATAAACAAGAGACCAGACACAATAAAAAAAATCAGAAGTAATAAAAATGAATGAAACCTGCATGTCCAATGCTACTTAATATTCTTTGGAGATCTGCCAATTTTACTGGTCCAGATGAAGAGGCTACATCACTAGTTACTTCTGCACCTAGGTTTGGGCCAATCATGTTTGCTGCCCTGAATATAAGAGGCAAAGAATTATCATCAAAGAGCAAACAAACTTGTCTAAAAAATTGACAAAAAAAAAAAAAAAAAACTAACTGAATTTTTTTAATGGATTTCATAATTCATGGGCTCCTCTTTGGAGTTTCCGATAACCAGAGAACATTTGTTTTGGATGTATTGCACAAGCAACAATGTCCAAAGTCCAAACTACATGCATGGATAGAAAAGACTTGGCAGGATTTTCAAATCCGCGAGAAGCATTTCAAAGACTTCCTCTATTATGATAACTCTCCACATGTATCCATTCAAGTCTATGAAGTACCAAAAATCAAACAAATAATATCTAGTCAATCAAATATATAGTTTAATCCGAGACAAGATGGGCTTTGCGATATTTCAGTTTGGGGCACATTTTGATTGGAAGTTTTTAGTTGTTTGATTTTACTTGGGCAAAAGAAAAGTTTTCCGCATGGCACGTGTTTTCTCGCTTCAAGAAAGAAAATGTTTTTTCGAAAAAATATTCCATGGTGGTATTTTTGTTACTTCTCTTCTCGTCTCCCAGCTTCAATCAATTGAGAGTTCCCTCTGTTTCAACTATTCTCACTCTCCCTCCCTATCATCTCTCTTAGTGCTCAATTTCGATCTCTCTCGGATCTAGATTGAACTCTCCATCACCTAGCCAAGATGAACTCTACAAGCCCTTGCAAGAGAGGTGAATCAGAAATGAAAATGAAGCCATGAGATTTTCTCCCATTGCGACATCCTCTCTTTTGTCCTCAATGAATCTTCACATTGAATTACCAAATCGAAAACTTAACCTTTAGGATCTCACCTCACACCCTTGTCTTCCTCCAACAGTGTGTAATGGGATCACCTTCGTTAATAACATGGTAGTGAAATTGAATAGGTTTAGTGGAAGCTTACAAACCAAAACATAACCGAAACTTGATAAACAAAGTTTCACAACTTCAATGTATGTCAAAATTCAACAAAAACTAACTCCGACTTATTCTTCATGCCTATTAAAATTCAATAAATTCTAAACCTAATTCTTATTGAACTCGTCCTCCTAGTTGGGCCTTAACATTGACTAACCCAATTAAATAATAAATAATCCTAATATACAACCCAATATTACATCTTTCTCCCCCACTTCAAAAAGCTCGTCTTGGAGCTTTGAGGATAATATTTCTGAAAAGTGTTTAATATGAGCCGACCTCGGACTTTCCCTTGGTAATTGTTCATAGATCATACCATGAAAAATCAAATCAAAATGTTGCCACCAAAAATAATATCCCACATGAATCCTTGGCTCACCAGATATCCACTTTATAATTTGAATATTGTGCGCAAAATTTTCCTTAAAATTCGCCATAAAATAATCACAAATTAGGTCTTGCGGTGGGACATATCTTGTCTTGTAGTGGGTAATAACCTCTTAACCAGTCATCAGAATCAGCAATTTGTGATGAAACAAGATCTGTCTTGTGACTGCAAATAGCAACAGAATCACTTAAGTCAGATTTTCTGGTGGTACTGATTGACGCTAGGGAGTAAATAACAACCGCTAACTTGGAGATCTTCTCCATCTTCTCTTCTTCCTCTTGAGATTTGGGTAGATAAAAGTTCCCAATTGCAAATTCCAATTTAATGAATTGGGGAAATTAGGGTTATCATCCTTATCTGTGACAGCCACCCCGTTCTTGCGAACTTCTTCAACTTTCAGATTTTCTTTCACGTGAAAACTTGTAAAAATTTTGTGACGAGTCACAACGCTACAACTTGCGGGTAACTGTATATGCTTCGTACACATCAAATACAGGTGGTTTCTCCCAATCAACAATGATGTTTTGCGGCCTCTTCTCTAAGATTTTAACAAACCGTTTTGATACCAAATTTATAGGCTTAGCGGAAGCTCACAAACCAAAACCTAGTCGAAACTTGATAATCAAAGTTTCACAACTTCAATATATTTCAAAATTCAACAAAAAGTAACTCCAACTTATTCTTCATACCTATTTAAACTCAATAAATCCTAAACCTAATTCTTATTAAACTTGTATTCCTAGTTGTCCCTTAACATGGACTGACCCAATTAAATAATAACTAATACTAAATAAATATTAATACTAATATACAACGCAATATTACATCAGTACAGTTTTCCAAGTATTTGATGAAACGACTAGAAAGGGAAAGAGAGATCACTCACTGGATGTGGTGGCTAAAGTGTGTGATGATGGTGTTTTTCTTTGTTGCAATCTAGAAAATGAAATTTGATTTTTTTTTTCCACAGAAAAGAAAAGAATATATTCTCATGAAAACTTTTCCTCACAATCAAACACACCCTATGAGAAATCAAAATGAAAGTGATAACAAGAAGTTCGATAACAACGTTTAAAGTTGTATTTTCCCACTAACTCTTCCAGATAGGGTCATCAATGAGCACTCTTTAAGTAAACTTTAATTTTTAGATTAGTACTTCCAAATTCAAGATTCAATAACAAGGCTAACAACAATTCCCTGAAATACGACTATGAATTAGAATTTAACTGCATTCCCTCTCTAAGGTTTCATCTATTCAAATGCCAATTCCACCTTTTAAATTTTTACAAAATTTATGGGTGAACCTGAATTTGTTCACAATACGTGTGACTCACATCACAGTCAAGCAAATTGTTTCCATTGGAATATCCAATGATCCATGACCGCATAGAGGAGAAAAACTAAACTTAGGAAACAAATCTAGGTTCTGGCCTAGGTTCACAATACGTAACACCAAAACGAACAGCTAAAATTAACTGCCAAACTGCCTGAGGCTTACAAGAGTCAAGTTCATACATCAGCAGTAAATGCTGAAGACGCGTTTGGGAATTAGGTTAGTTCCAAGATAAGTACAACCCCACTCTATATTTAGAAATTTAAATTAACTAGAAAAGCATCTTCTAGATATCTAAGGATTTAATCTACAAGGAATGAAGAGAGTTGTAGTGATGAATTAAGAACAACTACATTGAGTTGAGGAAAGCTCCCCATGGAAAATATTATAGGGGATGAAGATCTTCCCTACACCAATACCAATACTCCATTCCCAAAAGTCCTACATATAAAAAAGTTTCTCCCCCATTTTCTTCTCTTTCCCATTTACAAAGGAAATATAAGTCCCTTCCCATAACACAGTTTCGCAAAAAAAAAAACACCTTCTCAAATGGTGTACGCCCTCGATAAAGGAACAATTGTGGAATAAGCCGCTTTGGTTTTAACGACTCGTGCCGCTAAAAAAACCTGGGTATTGGACAGATCATGTTGTTCATGAGCTCTATTGGTCCAAAGACTCCCACTTTCAACTATTATTATTTTGTTTTTAAATAAGGGATGGATGGGTTGTAGGTTTCCTATAAATGGGGGACACTTTTTGCCATGTAATGGATTTTAGGCAACCCACTATGGTGCGCTAAGAATTCTATTTGTTTTGAATTTGAAATCCTTATCCTAATTAAGGAATTATCATTTGGTAATCGTCTTGTTTGGCTTCTGCAACTAATCTTACCATAAAACTGGTATTATTAAACATTAAGAGTCGGAATTTGACCCAAATATGAAATAGCTAATAGGGAGGCTTTTGCATCCCTACTTATAGGAGAAATCCTAAGAATAAGAAATTCTCCTCAGAAATGCAATATATCACAAATAAACCAATCAATTCTATGACCTCTTCATGTGAAATATATTTTCTTCATTTTATAGGTTTTCAATTTGGGCTTCATTTGTTCCTTTTCCCAAGAAAATTGCATTCAAAGCATAAAACATTTAAATAACTAACTATTTACTTCTACTTTTTCATATTGAAGATTTAAGCGGCCAAAAACATATGAGACAAACTAGAGCTCCAAAAATTATAGTTTTTAAATTATGCATAAAACTGAGAAGTGGGAACATATTGATCAGTGACATGTCATGCTTCAGAAAACTCTAGTTCATTAGTCATTCCAAAAATAGAGCTCAACAAGTATACCTTGAGGTAATGTCATCCTCAGCCATGTCTTCTGACATTTCAGACATTTGGGGCACTGAGGCTTCACGTTCTTCTTCGCCAGCTAACTCAGGCAATGAGACCAGAAAAAATGAATTTTACATAAAGCAATGTCTAGGAACTATCGAGACACAGATCAAACTTTGTCTACCTAATGGTCGATTAATATGATAGTTGACTGAGATGCATATTTGATTATCGCCATCAATGCTTGGTTCCTGAATCGCATTCAGTTAAGAAAATTTTGAGATAAACCAAAGGCTACCAATTAAATAAGTATTAAAAGGTCCTAAGAAAGGATCACGATCAACAAGTATTTACCTGCATCCAAAAGAAGAGCTTCCTATTGTCTGTGTTGAACTTCAAAATGTAAACTCTTCCAGATGATTGATTGACCTGAATAAACAAGGAAAAAGAAAAGATAAATATCAAATCTAACAAGTTCATGAGGCAATTCAACACTTTTTAACAAAGAAATACCTTTTCAAAAACTGCTTCGTCGGGAAAAAACAATTTGGTCCTGTGATATTCTGAGTCAAGGTAAACTGTAAACTTCTAGTTCCACGGAAATAGATCTTGCTATGTGTTGCAATATTTGAAATGACAGCACTCAAATTTAAAAATTAGGAAACCATTCGACCATCACTGTTTGATACAAAGACTAACATGAAATGTTTCCATTTAGTCTCAGAAAATGAATGCAGGAGCATGGGAGAAAGTGACTCAGAAGCTTCTCTGATATTCTCTATGTGATAGTGATGTAGGGTTCAGAAGAAGATACAAAACCAATTCATCAATACTTAATTGATAAAGTTTCAAAACATTCATTAATTTTTCAAAACTCAACAAAACTAATTACAAAGTTCATTTCATCCATATTTAAACAAAAGCAAAACCTGAGTTTAATTCCTATTTGGACTTCTACTCTTACTTGGGCTTTATGGACTAGCCCAATTAATAATTAAATAATAAAATAAGCAAAAATTCTCATATTAGATCATTCTCTCCCACTTCTAAAAGCTCGCCCTCGAGCTTTGAGGATGATATATTTGAAAAATACATGAGCAAAAGTCGACATCAAATTCTTACCTTGTAGTTGCTCGAATAATGATCATATCATCAAAGCCCATTCCCGATATTTTCGGGGTCGGCCACATGGATTTTGGTTCTCCAAGCAATGTGGTCTTCCCACATATCCTCACCTAATCCAATCTCAAGGATGTCTTCCTTCACCGCCTTCATCCAAGTTTTCAACGGTCGTCCATTAACTTGCCAATCTAGACCCATCCTTCAACGTCTACACTCTCCATGTGACCAAACCAAGTTAAACTCCCTTCTCTAATTTTGTTCTCTATGGCGTAAATATCTCCTAATTCTTTCATTCCTAATTTTATCATTACGGGTTTTACCACACATCCACCTTAACATAGGCATTACTGCTACTGCAATCCTATGCGTATGTTGTCCCGTAGTAGCCCAACATTTTGAACCGTATAGCATGGCTGGTCGAACAATTGTCTTATAGCATCCCTTTTAGCCTTGCTGGCATCTTTCTATCGCATAATACTCCTGACTTCATTCTCTATTTCAACCAATAAGCTTTAATCATATGGTTCTCATCTTCTCCAATAGTCTCATTCTTTTGAATTATAGATCCTGGATATCGAAAAGCCTCACACTCTGGGACCTCCACGCCTTCGATCTCAATTGCATTACTCCTCCATCATGATTCACAACCAAAGTTGCACACTAGATACTCCGTCTTCGAACTACTAATTCTAAAATCCTTACTTTCTAAAGTTTCTCGCCACCTATCTAATTTTCGACCTAAACTTTCATTAGTTGCATCAATTAAGACAATATCATTTGCAAATAACATGCACCAAGGTACATCTTCTTGCAGATGTCTTGTCAACTCAACCATGACCAAAGCAAAAAAGTATGGACTTAAGGCCGACCCTTGATGTAGTCCTACTAACACTGGGAATTCACTGAACATCCGACCCACTAAGCGAACACTTGTTACGGCCCCTTCATACATATCTTTAATAATATCATCATAACATGGGGACACTTTCTTCCTTTCAAGCACCCACCAAATTAACTCCCTGGGGACCCTATCATAAGCTTTCTCCAAATCAATAAAAACCATATGCAAACTCTTACGTTCCTCTAGATATTTTTCTATAATTTGCCTAAGCAAGAAGATGACCTTCATAGTAAACCTACCCGGCATAAATCCAAATTGATTCTCCAAGACTGTGGATAAACTCTTAACTCTTCGTTCTATAAGCTTCTCCATGACTCATAAGTTTTATCCCTTTATAATTTGAGCAATTCTGAATATCCGCTTTGTTCTTATAGTTTGGTATCACAATGCTATACCTCCACGAATCTGGCATTTTTTTAGTTTTCAAAATCCTCTTAAAAAGCCTAGTTAGCCATTGAATCTCAACTTCTCTCAGAGATTTTCACGCTTTAATTGGTATATCATCCGGTCCAACTGTCTTCCCTGTCTTCATTCTTTTTAAAGTTTCTCTCACTTTTGTAGCACTAACTTTGTGATGGAACACACGATTTCTCCCTTCCTGTGAAGCATACCCCACCAAGTTTAACTCTCCTACATGTGTTCCATTGAGTAGGTTCCAAAAGTAATCCCTCCATCTATCTAAAATAACTTTATCCCGCACTAAAACTCTTTCATCCTCATGCTTAACACATTTAACATGACTCAAGTCCCTAGTTTTTCGTTCTTTAGCTTTAGCTATCTTGAAAATATTATTCTCTCATTCCTTTGTACCTAGCTTATTATACAGATCATCATATGCTCTCTTTTTAGCTTCCCCTACTGCTTTACTACTCAACTTCTTAGCTTACTTATAGAGCTCATAAGACTGTAGGCATCTATTTATTTGCCACTTCTTAAAACATCTTTTCTTTTCCGTAATGACTTGTTGCACATCATCGTTCCACCACCACGTCTCCTTATCATATACACCTCCTTTTTTGGCCTCTCCTAACTCTTCCTTTGCACATTTTATTCGACTTGCCAAATGTTCAAAAGATCGGCGCTATTAGTCCTATCCTTTGATTCTAGATTCTCCCAACCCTCTGAAACTGATTGGCCACCCAAAATGTTATTTATAAAATTTTGACACACATCTCCCAGTCCCTGTAAGGTCCACCACTTAATTCTCGGTCTAACATGTTATTTAGCAAAACGACCCTTACTCTTAAGACAAAAATCGAGGACTAACAACCTATGTTGGTTTGTCAGACACTTCCCTGGTATAACCTTACAATTTTTACACCTACCTAAATCGTGTCTCCTAACAAGAAAATAATCAATTTGATTTCTATTACGCCCAGTTGCAAAAGTTACCAAGTGATCTTCCCTCTTCTTATAAAAAGTATCCACGATCCCAAAATCCTTAGCTAAAGCGAAATCTAGAATAGAAATTCCCACAGTGTTTTATCCCCAAAGCCTTGACCTCCATGTACCCTCTCATGCCCAACTCTATCCTTACCGACATGGTCATTCAAATCCCTGGATAGAAAAACCCTATCGAAAAAGGGAATTCCAAGAACTAACTCCTCTAAAGAGTCCCAACTCCCAAGAACTTTTCTTAGTCTCCTCGTCTAAACCCATTTGGGGTGCATACGCACTAATAACATGCACTACCTCTAGTTCTACAACAAATTTAATACTTATGATTCTATATTCAAACCTCCTAACGTTGACTACTGCATCCTTAAAAATTTATCTACCACTATCAAATCAAAATTTGCCACTCAATAAAGGGTCCAACGTGAATCCCCGGCACATAAGATATCCATTTCGTGGTAATATTTCTCCGTGGAAAGGCCCAAATTTCACCATAAATTTTTTCCCACAATGGATCATAAATTTTGTCCCGCAATGGTATATAGTCAAACATGTGGTGATGAATAACTGCCAGATCAAAATCACAATATTTTGTTGCATGTGGTGGTATATTGTCTCCCATGCAGATGTGAATAACGTGGTTCATATATTCAAATACATGTGGTGCCACAGGCGTGTACGTAGCCCCTATTACAGAAATCAGTTTATTTTCCAAACAAATTGCATTGATGACATCGCCTCCATCGACTGGTGCGATCAATGCCAATAGGATGTGCAACTACTCAATTGGGGTAAATGGTTGTTGAATATTCATGGCGTCATGGAATTTATGGTGGCGAATCTATTAATTATGGAGTGGCAGGTCAGATGGAGGTGTGGTTTCACGACAGTCATGTTGCCATGACAATTGCTGCAATGGGTGGTGGTATTGGTGTGGTTCGAATCCCATTCAAGCACTATCTCTTGTGGCATACCAATCTCTTCTTCTCTGTCTCTTCTTCTTCTTTGGGTTTTGGGAAAAATCAGGGTTTACACCCAAAAAAATTCTTCCTAATTGGAAGATTTGGGAAAATTAGGTTATCATCATTCGTGACACCCACCCCGATCATGTAAACTTCTCCAATGTTTGATTTTCTTTTACGTGAAAATCCGCAAAAACCTTGTGATGTGTTTCGATCTCACAGTGCAATAACTTGCAAATAATTGTATATCCTTTGTACACATCAAACAAAAGTGGTTTCTCCTAGTCAATATGGGTCACATCCTCTTCAAACGAATCTGGAAAAAAAAAATTCACATTGTTCATCCAACAATCTGCGTCAAGATGAAGATGTCAACCAGACTTTTCGTGGCATCTTTCTCCAAAATCTTATCACTCTATACGAAACTGATGTAGGGTTAAGCGGAAGCTACACAATCAATTCATCGAAACTTAATTGACAAAGTTTCAAAACATTCATTAAAATTTTCAAAACTCAACAAAAAGTTGATTACAAAGTTCATTTAATCCCTATTTAAACAAAAGCAAAACCTAAACTAAATTCCTCCTTGGACTTCTACTCTTACTTGGGCTTTATGGACTAGCCCAATTAATAGTTATAATAAACAAAAACACCCATATTACATCAGATAGATAATGAGGGAAGGGTGGAATGGTGAAGCACGAAGGTTGGAGTGACTGGTAATAATGAGAATCCTGGAAATGGTTTAACTAGATTCCAAGTGAACTTTCTCTAGTTCCGATAGTGTTAGGGCGCGAAGCTCATTAATGAAGGTTCACCATAACAATTTAAAAAAAAAAAAAAAAGATTAATCACTAAGTACATGAATTAAATAAAAATACCCAGAGTAAGAAGCCACTAATGCATTGGTTTAGAACTTTAGCTGAGAACGAAGGACAACTGTGTAGATATTTTAATAAGGACAGCTGTGTAGATATTTTAACAGAAAAGTCTCCATACTTCAACCTCTTTCCTCCATGCTTCAAATGAAAAGAAGTTAACATGCCTTGAAAAAGAACAGAAATTACAACATCTAAAACAAGAAACTAAATTTTCTAGGAAGCATAAATACAGGTACGAGTGACATACTGTATAAAACACAATACATACACACAAAACGGAAAATTTTAAAGACTATGAATCTGTGCTGAAGCCATAAATGTATAGCTAAGATATGACTACAAAACATATTTAAGGCATATAATATCTTAATCATAGACACCAAAACATTAATATCTTGGTTTACATCATATATGAAAAGAAAAAGGAAAAAACACACACATCTAATCATCAAGACATTCATGCATTAACTTTCTAACTTTTTAAAACAAGAATATTGTTGTGTTTTATATTAAAATTTGTATTCAGCCTTTAACTACATAATTATTCAACATACCAAAAATACATATATCTCCTTATTTGTTCGATGTGCACTTTTGCTATATGCATGTCAACCCCATGGTTTAGAACCATATCCGACAGGTATCCGAGGAATATCAGTTCCAACACGAATGTCTGACACAAAGATTGAAGCCCCAGAGAGTGTCCATACTTTCTAGCATTGCATCATAGTCAAGGAGAAGATAATTTATTTATTTTTACTTTTACTGCAGCAAGATGACAACTAAATACATATATAGCAGCCAAATTGAACAAAAACACACTACTTTCAAGTTTCGATGATATTAACACAGGTAATATTATGGACAAAAAAATTCATTATCTTCTCTCTATATTTCTATTAGTGTGACAATTTAAAAGCTTGAAAACAGACTTCAATTAAAATATATTTCTATCAGCCAACACCTAAAAGAGAAAAGGATACATCTTCAACAACATTTAGACTCCGATCAAGCCACTGAAAGTGGATCAACCCTTCCTCCCCCTGGTGAATATGAAGTGCAGGTAGGATTAGATACATTTTAACATGACAACGTGAATAAGCATTTGAAGAACAGTCTATCTCTGTCTGTCATAGATTGCTTAAGTTATAACATCACACACCCTTCCAATGCGTATGAGTCCCTTACGAGTGTCTGGGACCACCCTTGTGCCCTCAGTAAGCATCTTACCAGCACGAAACTCCAGCATAATTTCCTGCTCAAATGAATTACAGCATTCATCACTGAAGGATTTGAAATAATATTCTTAAACTCAATCCGTATTTCATTATTCATCAGCATTTAACTTTTTCGGGATTGTTGTTATGTGCACAAAAAATATGAAATAAACTAAATTCAGAATAGCCACAGAAAATTGATGTCCCAAATGGCACTTTGTACTGACAATCTTAAACAGCTACATGAAAACGAAGGCAATGCTCAACCCCAATACCATAGGAAACCCCTAACCTCATACACTAATCCCTCCTAACGAAACCGTGTCACGAAAGATTTAATAATCTCTTCCTATCTAAGCTCCCCCAATTAAATTGCATAAGAACCCATTCTTGTTATTGAGTCTTTATAACTAATCAAAATTAAAACCAAAGAGCCTTCCATCAATAAAACTCAAAACACATAATTTTCACTAATATCACTTGTAATCACTAACAATAACATAAGAACCCCAATAAAATCATAACTAAGTTGTCCAATAAAAACCCAGATTAGCAAAACTTACCTGCATTGAAGGGAACTCTTCCGCCATGGGATTCTCAAACTACTTCTACTAAACACAAGTAAACGACTGATTAGCATACAAAGTGTACAAAGTTGTCATCTTTTGTTGTTGGTAATAGCATAAAAAACCTAACTTTACTTACTCTGATCAAAGAGAGGTTGGGGGCTTCGAAGAGAGAGATCTCTGATTGAAATTTTGGAGCCCCAGATTGGAACATTTGAAAATCGGTGAGGTTTTTGTTTGAGGAAGACGAGAGAACGAGACAGGGGGTTGAAGAGCGGTCTTGAAGAAGGTTTGGGAGTTTTAAGGGGCGGTGGAAGAGAAATTTACTAGCGATTTAAATTCACTGGGATTCCTAATATGGGGATGGTCGCAAAAACATGATTTCCTAGCATTTTGTTTCAAATTAATGCCGCTCAAATGCTGCCGATTGGGTTTGAATCCAGTTGGTACACTATTAGCAAGCCTAAACGTTGTTAATGGGCATTTGGAGCATTTAGACCGTCAATCAACGACATCATTTTTTTCTATGTTGTTTTGTTTTTTGCTATATATAAGAGGTATATAATTAGGATTTTACACCGCTATGGCTCACAAAATAGACAATTTGAAACACATTCTACACTCTAACGGGCTCGCCAAATAATGTTAAGATAACCATTAGTGTCATTCAAGGTCACAAAAAGAGCAATTTCAAAATTGACATTTAAGCCTCCGGACACAAATGTGTCTGTGTTTAAATTATTCTCTAACACTTAAGCCATAAAATAAATCAAATATCCGATAGAGAGCTGTGTGTGTACTCCCTTAATACATCCCAGATATTATAAATCAAGGAATTATATAGACTGAATTCAATGAATTATATAGACTTAAATCAAGGAAAGCTGAAACATTATTCAAATGATATTTTCTTCTAATTACTTGCAGAATGTGGGGTTGTAAGGCGACATATAGTCTCATCAATTAACCTAAAGATGGTTATCGTTGTAATCCGAGGAGAACCCACCGACAACTTATGAGTTATCAAAAAAATCATCATGAATATGTAGGTTTCTTTAGTTAAGTTAATATTTTGTACAAGATATAGCTAATGATGACCTGTAACTCTGTATATATTAGAGAATTAATATAGGTTCCAAATAAAAGTGACACTACTGGTGATGCTTAGCCAAGTTGCATATAAATAGGTGAATCACAAGAAGTTTGGAGGAACGCAAGGATGAAAGAGGGACGTGTGGAAGATACATAATGAAAGGTAACTGTACATGAGAAAATTATTGGTATACAAAGAATAGTGGATAGTGGGTTTCAGAAGTGAAATAAAAGAAAAAACTAAACAAATGCTTATTCTCTATGAGAAAGAAAGAGGATGGAGACGAGAAAGATAAGAGGTCTAAGAGAGAAGGAGAACTTTGATGCAAACAATGGAGTTTTTACAACTATTTGTTTAAAGATCCAAATCTCGTGAATTGTAATTAATAAAAAAAATCAATTAACGGTTTAAATCCTTTAAATTTTTTTTTTTACAAGGGGCTTTAATTTTTTCGATCAAACACATGTTGACACATATGACCGAGTCTAGCAACACAATCTTGGCAATGACTAGGTGAAATCGGGTTGGTCGCAACCATGGGTGGGCACGGGACAGGATGAACCTCATCCCTGTCCCATCCCGTTCTTCGGGATCGGGATGAGACAAGACTAGACGGTATTAACATGTTTTAATTTGTAACTTCCAATTTACTTAGCTCACACACATACTGTAGCATGCTTTTGACAAATTATATTTTCCAATCTACACTAGAAAGTTGCATGTTAAAAACATAAAAAAAATACTACCCACTCCCAACTACAAGACCATTCATAATAAATATATTAAAATTATTAATAATAAATATTAAAATATTCAATTTGGGATGGGATAGGATGTGCGAGATTGAAAATATTCATCTCGATCCCATCTCACTCTAGATCGGAACGGGATCGGAATGAGATTGATCAATTTCACTAAGACCCGAAAAAAATTGGGGCGAGATGATATCGGGATCGGGATCGCGGATTGGGATGCCACCCCTAGTGGCTCTAGTCTGAAAGTATAGGTGTTATTTAACCATTGTCTTGTGCACAGGTCTTCTATCCCGTTTTAGTTATCAAAATCCGACTCCTTGGAAAACAGAGCAGAAGAACATTTTCTTGCAGAAATGTCTCTCCTTCTCACGTCCTCTTCGATTTGGGAAGAAATCGATCGTTCCGAGAGGTAAAACCCAAACCCCATTTTTCCTCATCACTCTATGATTCCACTAGGTAGATAATTTTTCGAGGTTTTTTTTTACGCCAGAATCTGTGTTTTTTCTTTGTCCCACTTGTACAAGATTGCTTCTTTTTTCATAATTTTATGTGGGGTTTCTTGATTCATGTCGTTTCAATAGTTTATGAGTGCAATCACAATAAATGATCGAGAAAAGTTTATTAACATCTGATCCATTTGATCATCTCTTGGGGTTGTTGACATGTGTGTGAACTTTGTCATGAAAACCATTTAGTCAGTTTTGTGGTATGAAATTTATGAAAGAAGTTATTTATATAGTTTTGAGTTAACCTAAAGGCAGCTCAAGTATGGAAGGCAACAAAAAGTGAGGTGAAGCACACTCAATAAGTGGATTTTATGTAGCAATTCTTAAACCCAGAATGCATATTGAAGTTATTAGGAGCGTAGAAGATGATGGGATATGTGATAAGCAACATGTTGCTTCGGAGTCTCTAGGTCTTTAGGAAATAAGGAAGCAGTTTGAAACTTGAAAGTAGAGAGCGAAGAAAAGGACTCACACAACTTACTTGGAAGAAGAGGTGAAGAAACTGTGAGTATCGAACCAATAAGTAATCAGGAGATTGTAGGGACAGGCAAGGTAGAACCTGAACTTTTGAGGTTAAGAGCACTATTGCTTGATATAATGTAAAATCTATGTTGAATTGGGTGTTTGTCCATTCAATAAGCAGTGCTCTACTATTATCCAAGAAGCGGATTGCGATCTTGTTTGTAATGTGAGACAAATGTCCCATGCCTTCACCTAGGGTTGGGCACAGTCTGGGAATGGACTTATCCCGGTCTAGTGAAACGGGACCGGAACGGTCCGGGATAGCACATTTTTGGGCAAACCCGATTGGTCCCGGTTTGAAACGGGTCGGGACCATGCCATCCCAAATTGAGTTGTTGGGCCTATGAACTTTTTTTTATTTTTTTATTATTAAACTTTTTTTGTGCTTCAAGAATCTTTGGTGATGCTAGTCTAATTTTGAGCAAAATATGCAAACATCAGAAAAATCAAATAAGAATAACTACTCAGAATCAATTAACCATTTCTATAACCAAGCAGATAATTATGG
Organism: Berberis thunbergii; assembly: GCA_003290165.1. Classification (NCBI taxonomy): domain Eukaryota; kingdom Viridiplantae; phylum Streptophyta; class Magnoliopsida; order Ranunculales; family Berberidaceae; genus Berberis; species Berberis thunbergii. Next base: position 240,084 of record QNQO01000664.1, on the reverse strand, counting down.
AGAAGATGAGTACAGTTTGCAAAAATTAAAATCATAGAGGAAAAAGTGATACGGAAGAATTGAGTGTACCAAATCAAATAGGAAGGTGTAGTGAAGAGAAGGGGATCGCTTATCCGTGATTGAGTCTTCATCGATGTTTTCAATAGGATGCTCTTGGCATCATCTTGGTATTCTTATTCCTTCCCTTTGAAGCCTTCGTTCTTCAATATCGACAATGACGTTGCAACGAGGTCCATCATCATCATCATCTTCTTATCTATTTGTTGGGTGGTTGCAATGTAAGATGAGAGGGCAGAGAGTGGAGAAAGAGCAGAGAGATGGGGAAACCACATAGAAAATGGGTGGGGAAGGAAGATGTGTTTTTAACCCCACCCAAAAACCAAAATTCCAACAACATTGCCACTGCCATGGGGTTCTCATAAAGGGAACAAATCTCAAACCCAAATAAAAAAATAAAATAAAAAATTAATGATGATACCTCACTATTACGATCATGTACTACTAGTGGATTGGATGAATGATGGTGTCATTTTTTTAAACAACTCTTTTTCATGTTGGTATCATTTCACATAGGTGGATGAATGATAGAGATTAAAGACTCCCCCAGCCAATCAAACTTGTGTTGAATTCCAAATCATTACTCACGTATGGCATCTCATCTCATCCCCAACACAACACCACAACACAGCCTGCATCATCACACCTTTTACAAAATTTAGTCAGTCAGTCAATCCACTCCTAAATCTCCTCTCACAATTGATTTAATGAGAGGGTTGTGCGTGAGAGGCTGAGAGTGATGGAGATAAGAGGCGGAGAAAAGGTCAAGCGATCGGCGATGGTTGGCTGGCATGAGGCGGCGAGAGCTGTGTTAGAGAAAATGAGAGTGATGAAGGAAAATGGTGGGTGGAGTTTGGCTAGGGTTTTGAGGCAGGGTTGAATTGGGCTTGGGTTTGAAAAGTGGCTATAGTATCGGGACGAACTGGAACGGTTTGGACTAAAATTGTGGAAACCGGTTTGGGATCGGGATTGGAAAAAATGGGGAGAAAGCGGTCGATCCCGGTTCAAAACGGGTTGGGACCATACAGTCCGGTACGAACTGGGTCGGGATCGGGATTGTTGCCCACCCCTACCTTCAAACTCATGTAGGATCATCATCCTAAGCTGACAGTGGTGGAAGCACAAAAACAACTAATAACTGGGAAGGAAGCTGTGAACCTGCTAATGTGAGCCATCAAACAAACCGGAATGGAACCATTGGAAACATTTTAGTTTTGAAGCTATACGGGAGAGTTTCTTACCAAGCAGTTTGGACATAAATGAAACATTTCCCTCATCTTCAGCTCATCAAGCATGAGGGTGTCTCTTGTAAGTCTAGTTGAATTTGTTAAGTTTTTTTTTATTTTCGTCTTCCCGTACTTCCTAGATTTAGAACAAACTTCTATCTTATCTTGTGTGCTTGGTGCGTGATTGATACTTTAGTATCTTCCTTTAAAAGCTTAGTGGTTATTCAAGGAAAGTTTTTCCTATTAAGAGTATGTTTTCCTTATTTGGTTAAATGAGAAAGTTTTCCTTGAGGGACAAGGAAAGTAATATGGAAATACTTTCCTATTAAAAGTATGTTTTCCTTGTTGGGTTAAAACAATAAAGTTCTCTTTGAGGGACGAAGAAAGTAATATGAAAATACTTTCCTATTAGGATCAAGTTTTTCTTGTTTAGTTTGGACTTGTTTAGCCTATATATAGTGTCTTTGTATGCAGGTTAGAGAACGTTCATAAAAATTGAATAATCAAGGATCAGAGAGCAAGGTTAGAGATGTAGACATGGAGCTTGTTCAATAGAGCTCTCAAGGGAGTTGTCATTGAGAGAGAGCGTTAAGAGTTTTCTTGTGGAAGATAGTTTGTTCTTGAGAAGTTGAAGCCTCAAAAGAATTTTTTCTTGAGAAGTTGGACTTGAGAGTTTGTTATCGAGAGTATTGTAATCTTTGTTAGCTAGCAAATGTTGGAGCCTCAAGAGAGTTTATTTTTTAGAGATTGGAATCCTTGTTTATTAATATACTGGAAGAATTGGAAAGAATTCTAATTGTGTTTTCTTATTCTTTTCGCATTTAGCTCCAAATCGTTCCATGTATCAAGTGGTATCATAGCATGATTTTTCCACCCGTGAAAGATCTTTTGTGGTGTATGGTCATGAACTTGCAAGAATGTGATTTCAAGATTGAAGATGGAGGAACAAATTGTTAGAAAATGAAAACAGGTTGGAAATTTTGTTTCCAAGTTTGTCATGTTTGAGAGAGAAGTTTGCAGTGTCCGAAAAGGGGTTTCAGAAGATGAAAGGACGTTTCAGATCCGAAGCCAAGAACGAGGTGGTCTAGTTTTTCTGACGACAAAGATGGGAACCAGAAGGGGAAACACTTTCTATAAAGGCGATGACAAAGTTCAAATGCCACCAGTTGATAACATATAGTATGGAAAAGGAGGGCCATTGAGGGAAGACTGCATTTTGGAACGAAAGATGATTGGAAGAGAGCATGAACTTTTTCACATTGGGTGTGTTGGTCATATTTCGTCAAAGCCCAATGGTTTGACAAGTTGAAGGGGGCTCGTGGGTTCCCTAAGCTCTAGTTCTAACTTGAACTGGAGTTCAAGTTTTTAAAGGGGGAGCCATGATACAAGAGTATCTTCTTTTAGAAGCTTAATGGTTATTTAAGGAAAGTTTTATATTTGGATAAGGTTTCCTTAATTAATTAGGACAAGGAAAGTTTTATTGTTGGAAAGTTTCCTATTTGAATTAGGTTTCTTTTTCAATTTAGACAATGAAAGTTTCCCAAATCAATTAGGAAATTAAAATAAGGGAAGTTTATCCTTGAGGGAAAAAAAGTAATATAGAAACATTTTCCTATTAGGAATATGTTTTACTTATTTGGTTAAAACAAGAAAGTTCTCCTTGAGGGACAAGGAAAATAATATGAAAATACTTTACTATTAAGAGTAGGCTTTCCTTGTTGGGTTAAAATAAGAAAGTTTTCTTGAGGAACAAAAAGTAATATGAAAATACTTTCCTATTAGGAGTGGCCTTTTCTTGTTTGGTTTGGACTTGTTTAGCCTATATATAGTGTCTTTGTATATAGGTTGGAGGCATCCAAGAAATTCCGAAGAATCCAGGCTAGAGAGATGTAGATCCATAGCTTGTAAGCAGAGTTCTCAAGAGAGTTGTCCTTGAGAGAGAGCCTCAAGAGTTTGTTCTTGAGGGAGAAACCTCTCGAAGAGTTTGTTCTAAAATAGCAAAGATTAGAGCTTCAAGAGAGTTTGTTCTTGAAAAGTTGGAACCTCAAGAGAGTTTGTTCTTAAGAGGTTGGAGCCTTGAGACTTTGCTCTCAAGAGTATTGTAATCGTTGTTAGATAACAAAAGTTTGTTCAAGAGAGTTTGTTCTTGAGAGGTTGGAATCATTGTTCTCATAATATAGTGGAAGAATTGAAAAAAAAAAAAACTCAGAATCGTTGTTGTGTAATAGTGAGAACATGAACATGGATGAGTTCCAATATAGAAGCACAACAAGCACAAGCATTAATTTGCCTCATTCACCTAGTCCAGCATATATTGCTCCGTACTTCCCTTCTAAAGTGTGACCTAAAATGCAGCTTCTAGTAATCCTCATACGTACATTAATTGAGTCCTTCTGTTTTAACGGGTGTATGAAACATTTTACGGAACAATCTTACTTGTACTTAAAACATTCCGGTTCAAGTCAAGCATCTTTTATGCAGTGTGCTCGTCTTTGGCAGAGTTCTTCAAAAGTTTGGTTGCTATATTTTCTCATAGGTATAGCCTCAGGGTTCTTGCTGAAGAACTTCAAAGGTGTGTTATCTCCAAATCTGTGCTTGATCAGTTAGAAAAAATAAAGACCCCAAGATGATTAACGCGATCAATATTAGTACTCTTTGATTGTTTGGATTTGAGTAGTGGGAGCACATTCATTGTGGCAGATGGAAAACAAACTTGGAAGAGTCACCTTGTTTAGTGGGTTATTGCAGCTGTAGGCAGTAATTTTCTCGCCACTTGAAGTGATGAATGTTCAACTCTCATCCTTTTTAAACTCCAACAGTGATAGAAGACTTCATGTTTGGGTGTCCCAAAAGAGTAACTTAGAGTTAATGGAGTATATACACCGCATTTCAAGTGACATTGCCAATTCCAGCACGATGGTGCCTTACTTGGGATGTTTTGGTCCTAGTACTGTCCATGCCTGGAGCACACGCTTGTCAAAATGTACTATTTCTTGCTTTGCAAGTGCTATTGCATCAGAGTTTTCTTGAATATGACTGATGTTGAAATAGAATAAAATGTTTTCAATACAAAATATATCACTGAAGTGAAAAAAAAAAAAAAAGCAACACAACTTTGTCAAGTTTATAGATTTTAACAACTTGTAGAACATTTCTGGGTAAGAATTTCCTAATAGCTTCACGTTCTAAGAGATTTCTAAAAAATTCTACTCCTATATTCTTGTTGTTTTTTTTTATCAGTAAAACAAAGTATTGTATTCATATATTAAAAAGGTTAGTGAAAGCTACTAACTAAAACTAAAACTTTACAATATCATCATGTGCATCAGATAAGCACTATACAATCCCAGTTAAACATACAAGTATTGTAGCTAATTTTTTGTTTATCTAAGATCTGATGCGGGAACAACCTTTAGTTTCTCAACCATATCAACATGTTGTTGCTCTGGAAGCAAGACATGCAACCTACACTCACCGCCTATTTTATATTAACTTTCTAGTGTTGTGTCCTCTTTGGCAGGTACCTTGTTTGTTGTATGTTTGAGGAAGCAGCATCTTTGGCTTCATCTGTTCTGGAGCGCATATGTAAAACTGATTGTGCTGCATCAGTCAACGAGGTTGAGTTGGCTGACATGATGGAATCAGCTGGTATGGTGTTGGTTCAGTCCTTGCAAGAATCGGGCAGGTATATCATTTCCCTTGAAGCCACCCTATTTTATTTGTCCAGGATGGTAGTTTAAAAGGGGAAACAAAGAGAGAGAAAAGAAAAATGTGTCGTCAATTTTATCGATCTGTCCTTATCCCCCAACAAATTAAAATATGCAGGCATATATTATGCTTATCTGATTATGGAATAAGTTCCTTATACGAATTAAGGCTTTAAAGCTTTGAAAGGTTTATATTAGTAGTACTATAAATAATGCAACAATTAAACACCTGAACTGATATTTCAGCCAAGCGGAATAGTTTTCTCAATGCATGTACACCATCTTTTAGTTTTTAACTAACAGTTAGAACTGACCTTAAATCTTCTTACCTTATTCTTTTGAATCATGCAGGACATCAGATATGTTAAATGAAGTTAAAGCTTTGTTCGGCCCAGTGACAGCTGTACCCTTTCAAGTTCTTCTGACTGTGTACGTTAATTCAACTCTCTAAGTCACTGTTTTGAGTGGCCGAGTTTATAGTGATCATGGACAAATTTATCATGTCCGTAGGAAAACTTGGCACACTGAAAAGGGGGATCAGTGCACCTGGTTGACTAATTTATTTTATTTTCTTTTCTTAAAATTTTTCTCTGTGTGTGCTTGTATAAAGTGAAAGTCTTAAAAGAAAAATGAAAAAAAAAAATTACTGTCAGTCTAGCCTCTTGCCTCCCTGCCCCAATCTACCCACCACCTTGATGCTCCCTCACTGCTTGGACCTTCCTGGTGGAATCTGCTACCACCCACGCACACGCATCGTGTCTCACTATACGTATAGTGGTATGTGTGAACCATGCCACCATTTGCCTTCGTGTCCTGCTACCATTATGTGGCCCTCTTACGCTATATGTCACAACAACCCCCCTGCAAGCACCCATGGTGTCCAAAGAATGCCAGCTCTTTGTTAGTCTGAGCCATTGCCTCCCATCTTAAAGGGGTTGAAGAAGTTGTCTTCCCCCCCCCACTCCCCATTTTCAAGTTTGAATAAATAGATTGAAATCATTATTTTTTTGAGATTGCACGAACAGTAGTGTGCACCAAGGTGATGCAAGTACTATAGTTTCTAGAGTGATTTTATGATCCAAGTCTTGATGTCAGAGTAGGCGTTAATTTTCTTATATTTTGGTTTGGCAGGGCATGCTTTCAGATAACAGAGGGTTCACATTCTGATATTCAGGAATTCCTTAGTGAATTTCTTGGCAAGTGGAAATACGTTGATGGACAGTATATTCTTTCTAGCGCAGAAGGAACTGGAGCTTACCTGAGAGGAGCTGATGGGCACATCGTTTTGGGGATAGATAAATATTTGGAAGTTGTGGAGGTCTATGCTATAAAACTTCTGGGGGAGATATCAAATGATATCGACATGGCCATTGCTTGGGTGGAGAAAGCTGAGTTACCGGATGAAAAACGACAAGTGAGAAACATCACGACTTGAATTTATTTTGATAAAAGACTGGTCGAAAAGTTCTTGAATTAGACATTGTCTTCAACATCTTTGGTCATGAACATTGATCTGTAATCTTAGTTTAACAACCTAAACATAAACTTACAAGTCCATGAATCATAGACAAACACTTATCTAAGGTTGCCAATGTAAGGTAATCATAGACAAACACCTATCTATCATCCATATGTGGTGCCTTGAAGATGCAACAGTTGCAACTGTAGACAATGCAGCTGATTGCAACCTATATGCCCTTGCTACTGATCACATACGCATAGAGAGAAAAGATACGGGTATGCGACCATGCTCGGTCTGAAGTTAATTGCTTTGTCTTTTGTGTCTCAGTTTGCATTACATTCATGCCTGTAGTCACATTAGATGGCCTAAAGATACCTTCTTGGAAACAATTAAATGGTAAATCCTGCTTCCTTTTTTTTTGGCAAAGTGAAGTCCAGGAAGCATGTAAAGGGACGTGAGGAGTATCCCAATGCAAGTACTCCAACATTATTTTGCTCACTATACATTACTCTCTTATTTTCCCTAAATCAAAGTTACACTGCACCTTGTTGCTTATAACTGTTATGTTGTTGCTCATGAAGTGATGAAACAAAAATAACTTATCCCTTGAAATATGTAGGATCTTGTGAGGAGATTGCGGTCTTTGTATTATGTTAAAGCGACCAAATCATTAGAGAGTACGGAGAAAATCCTGCCAGATGGTGAAACTGGAGCTCAATCCGGAGTGGATTTGACTTCATCTGGATATGGAGTTGCTTCTGGAACGTCAACAGTTAAAGATGCAGGAGCTGATGTGGGGGATAATAGAAAACAGACTCTTCAAAAATTATCTAAACGGGTAGAACCGTGTTTCTGGTGGTACCGTACAGTCAATCTGAGGTTTGGCAATACTCGGCTGGTCATCTCTCATGGAAAGATTTTGATCTGGGTCTCTTTTATGATTCTCGTTTATTACTTCCAGAAAAAAAGAGAAACTTTAAAGAGGTGAATATATCTTTTCACTAATTTCTTTTTGTATTTCGATTTTCAAAGCGCAACTAGTATGATTAATTAATTGCATCTCTTCTTGCTCTTATCACTTGATTGACACCATCTGTTGCATGACAACTAGTGTGTGTTCTTGAATTCCAATTTTAGCTTCCCCTACACATACAAGAGTAGAGCTTAAATCCTTGCTGTTTATCTAGATGAACTCTGTTTCATAAACTCTAAACCAGTTCTATTAGTAGGTGACTGCATTGGATTTTTCTGAAATGTGAATTACATTTTTTGCTTGTCATTTCATGGGGAGTGGTGATATCGAAAGTTTACTGAATCATATCTAATAGAAAGAGTAATGCTGGGATGTAATTTAAAGAAAAATCATTTCCTTTAATCTGTATCTTCGAAAATGGCACTTGAATAAAAGAAGTCAGTTCAAGCTTTTGCCTCGGTTATGTAAGTCGTTTCTAGGATCATGGGTATCTGATTATACCTGTAATTAGAACCATTTAATTTAATTCATTATTTTTTCTTCTTGTTTCAGGGTGGCTAGTAGACAATCTCAATCTATAAAGAAAGCTCTGGTAGATATGTGGCAGCTTGCTTTCTCTGTCCAGGTGAACCCATTAGCTGCTGTCCAACCTCTCCCTACCGCAGCAGCACGGGGAAGCAGGTGATGCCGCCAAGAAAGTCCATTGCGAGCCCTTGTATTCTCCTTTATGGTTCAATTTATTCGATTTTTTTTTTCTCATTGATCCATAAAATTGTAAAATCTACTACAAATGAGAAATGTAACAGTGTAACACTAGAGGTATAGAGAGTAGGCACAACTGCACCAGTAGGTCTATTCTCAAACTAGTTGCAGATAGATGTTCTGCACACTTCACAACAATTCTAGAGGAAATCTCACCAATAGAAAATGTAATCCCATTTTTTTTTTCAACAATACGTCTGCAAGGTTAATGGTATTAGAGTTTATTTTACTCTTTGAATTTCAATGTTGAATGAAACCCAAGCAAAATTGGGTTCGCGGAGTCGTTTGGAAGGTTATCAAGGATTTCTCCATCAGAGGGTTGTGCAATTGGGCTATTCTTTTTGTCTGAGTTGTATTTACTGTTCTGATATCTTCTTGCTCTCATGTACTTTCAATGTTCTTGTCAATGAATGTACAAATACTGCAAGAGGAAAGTATGAATCATATTATCACCAGCTAATTTGCTGGTGCTTACAGTGCTCTTTATGGATTTTGCTCTTGCCAACAAATTTCAATGGGCTGGCTTTGACATACGTTCCTTCACAAATGCCTTGGACATATAGGTCTTGTGCCTCGACGACATCTTAAGACAATATGCCTTGCGGTCCAATGCTCCAAACATGTGCTGGTATAGAGGGATCAAAATCAAATAAAAATCATGTAATATGTCGATTTTTTGTGTAGATTCTAGTGTCATCTAAATCACTCCCACCAAAATTCACTGTTTTAATATTTGTCAAAATGCCTTTCAAAAAAAAAAAAAAAATGGCCTCAGCCTTCCGGTTAAAATACACCCATATTTGTCAGATTGGTCATTCAACTCATTGTGAAGGGGTATCAGCTCGTAAATTTATGGCGGATGAAACCACAAGTTCAGGGTTCGAAAACCTATTGGCGGCATTTGGGGGTAGACTTACGGCTGAAAATTGAACCGACGGTTCAGTTTTTCACCCAACTGAGAACCGAACCAACTTTTGTCGGTTTCAAAATTTTCAAACCGAAATCGAAACTGGACATTAAGAAAACCGAAATCAAATTGTTTTAATTTATGTAAACTGTAAATCGAACTGATCGACTAAAACTTAAATAAAACTGAACCGATCTACTAAATTTAACATATAATATTCTTTTTATATATTTGATCGGTTCGATTTTGTTAGTTAATATCGCATGGAAATCGAAAATCGAATCAACCATATTGATTTTGAATTTTCTTTTGACTAGTTCGGTCGTTATAATTAGTTTAGTCGATTTTTTGTTCAACCCTAAGTAGATTTTGCCAACCTGTCCGAATCTCAGGTTGGCTCCAGGTTGGACAAGTTCGACCTCCTGCCCAAGCTGCAACCCTAATCTTGAAGGACCCTCATCTTATTTCATTTTCCCAAAGCACTACAAACTCAAAAGATTATGATACGAAGGGCTGTTCTGCAAAAACCAAAACGTCTCTCTGTAATAAAGAATAAGAAGACGAACACTTCTTCTCCGGTTGTCAATCTCTTCTCAGATAGCTGCGCCGCCGCCCACCGCCACCTGAACGAGGGGGTGGTGCTCACTTGCGCCAGAGGAAACATCACCCAGTCGAGGGAACTCATTACGAGCTCTCTGATGGAAGAAAACCAAAACCAGAGAGAAGAAAAGAAGGTTTATTTGCATTACAACCACACAGATTCCTGTAAGCAAGCTCGATGGACTGCAAGGTACAATCTTTATGGTTGAATTGATCAAAATCGATCGACCCATTTTGATTGTCAGTCAGTTTGGGGTCTGGGCACTTTTTAAAATCTTGTTTTGGAGAATTTTGGGTCGACCCAGTTGGGTTTCTAGTTGATTTGATTGGTTTTATGAGCATTGGGGGTCTTCTGTGATCAATTTGAAGTTGCCCATTTTGTTTATTTGATGTTTTTGTGGTTTGTTTGTTTGACAGAGAGTGTTATCTGTTCATGTATGAGAGACCATGGCAGCAAGTTAATGATTTTTATTCAAGTTTGGTGAATGGGAGATTCTCTCTGTCGGATTTGTTTGGGAGTGAGGTATGTTCTCAGGTTAGAGAGTTAAAGTTTCTTGCTTCTTTCTTTTTTGGTTGAATTTTGTTATTGAAAGTTGCATGTTTAGTAGGTTTGGTTGGAAAATGAATTGGGTGAGGAGCACAATGCTGTTTAACTTGTTTTCACTGTATGTTATTTATCAAGTTATTATTGACTATTGTGAATCTAATATTTGAATATAGTTTATAGGTGGTTATCGTTGTTGATTGGAACTGAAGTGGTTCATAGGAAGACTTGGGTTTTGTGGAAACAATCTTTTGCTGCTCTCACTTCAGATGATGTTAATTGAAGTTCATAATTGAAAACCAATTTGAATACAATGAGGATGAATGTCGATAATGGTTCATTTATTCATTGCTTTGTTGGGATATGAATGAGGTGACGGGTACATTTTCATTTTGTGGCCTGAGTTACATTTTTGCCAAAACGATCATTTTACGTACCTTCTTCTTCACCCATTCTTTACTCAAGTGCAATATTGCCTTGGAAGTTTTCCTGACTGCAATACTAATGAAAATGTGATAACACTTGGAAATTGGAATAAGCACTAGACAGTAGACACTCCCTTAACTAGTTGTTTGATTGTATACCGTCATCAACTTGTGGTTTTGAGTCCTGAATCCACTGAATTCAAGACATCACTTTGCACTTATATGTATTCCATGCATTTCTTTGGTTAGTGTTTGATGTTTCTGTTGCAGCTCAGTTTGTGCCATGTGTGCTTCTTTTATTTTTAATTGTGATATGTAGTTCTGTAAATGCTAAAATTTGGTATATTTGTTCTAGAGGCATTTTTCAGTGGAAACAAGCTCTGACGAGGGTGAAGCAAACTTTGTAGATTCTTGTGTGGGACCTGAACTGGTTGCTGTTCCAACTAAAAATAAAAAGGGAAGATGGGCAAGAGCAACATTTAAGATATTTCTTTCATATCAGGGGAGTTCTTTTGATGGGTGGCAGAAGCAACCTGGTCTAAATACTGTACAAGGGTAAGTAGTTTGCAGTTACTTGAATTTGGTCCTAACGGGTTTATATTGTGGTTCTTGATTAGTTTTCTTTCAAATTTGATACATATACAGCTTGGTAGAAAAGTCTATTGGAAGATTTGTTGATGAGAAGAAGGCCGAAGAATTAAAACGCAAGTCTTTGCCTCTTGAAGGTTGTGTCACTGTTGCTGGACGGACTGACAAAGGGGTGACAGCTTTGAAGCAAGTCTGTTCTTTCTGTGAGTCATGTCTCATACTCATCATTTTTTTGTTAGTTGGTATCCATTTTGTTTTCTATTGATAATGTTTGCTCTGTTACTAAGATTATGCATGAAAGACACTAACTCATTATTCTCGGTTGGACTCATTTTATGTTTAGATACTTGGCGGACCGATGTGAAGGCTCAAGATGTTGAGGATGCCATCAGTGAAGCAGCACCAGGAAATCTCAGGGTCGTTTCTGTAGCAGAGGTGGTGTTATGCTTCAATTTTTATTTCATCTTCATTTTCTGAAATAAATCATATAATAATGCAGACAGTATGATGTCAGTTCATGTTCTTGCTCTTCCTTTCTAATCCATCCCTTCTGCATTAGGTTTAATCATGATTTATCTGCACTGACATAATTAGTTACTATAGGTATCTCGTGATTTCCATCCCAACTTCTCTGCCAAATGGAGACGGTATTTTTACATTTTCCCCTTAAATGATGAAGAGGATGAACAAGGCAACGACAGAGAACAAGATGATGAAACTCTTAACGTACATGATCTGCAGCAGAAGCAGATAAATGGATCTTCTGGATACATCGAGGAGAACATAGATGGGAATGAAGCTGTTGCTATGGAAGATGAGCTTGAAAGTGGAAAAAAATCAAGAAGTTTCAGCATAGACAGGGTAAACCAACTTCTACATCAACTAGAAGGGAAGTCTTTATCTTACAAGATGTTTGCAAGGGACACCAAAGCTTCAAGAAGCACGTAAGAATTAAAATTCCATATGAAATTACCTTTAGTCCATATGGGCGTGCATGCTTCATGGCAGATCATACACCACATGCGGCAAATGGTGTATACTGTATAATCATTAATATTAATGTCAATGACATGCATTTCATACTAATCACCTCAACGTGCCTTTGGGGGGTTGAACATGGACACGTTATATGCTTTAAGGCGCAAACTAATGCCCATGCTCTTAGTTATGCAAAGAATTTTCGCTGTATACATGGGTATTTAGATTCATAGCATGGGAGTTATTTGTTTTTTACCAGGAGTTCATGTATAATATTGTCTACTTGAAATATTGATATATTGATATTAGTATATGCGGCTAACTAAAATTTCTGTGTCTGTTCCAGGGGTCCGCCAACAGAATGTTTTATCTACCATGCTCGAGCTACCGAAGGCTGGTTACCCTGTGCAAATAAGGTTACCTGATTTTTACTGTCTTGTGTATTTATTTCTTTATGACTCATTTGATTTGGTCTGTAATTCTCATGAAAGATAATTTTTTTTTTTTGGAAAGTGGAACTGTGACAAAACTCCCGAGTAGTTTTCAGTTTTAGTTTTTTAAGATTCCAAGTATTAAGTGTATCCTCTCTCCATTCTCTTTTGATTATCATTAGTCTGAGATTTCCTCATCATAACTTGTTTGCTGTTTCTAGGTTCATGGAGATGTAAAAGAACAGAAGGTCATGTGTATCGAGCTAGTTGGCAATCGCTTTTTGCGCAAGGTAATTGTGACATGGTGTATTTGTTTAAGCATGGGATAGAAAGATTTATGGATGCTAAAAGTAAAGAAAGATGGTTTTCTCTGCCAAGAAAAGATAATAGTGAATTATTGAACCTGCTGTATAGTCACTCAACTAATGCTTTGAAAAGAGCCCGATTCTGACACTGACTATATTCTTTACACATGAAAGATAAAGTTTCCACTTGGTTCATTTTATTGTTCACTTATATTTGTCGATATTTTGATATGTTGGGCTCATTTGGCTCCTATGAACATCTTAGTTGAGACGCATAGTTGTTGGTTTTTTGACTGTTTATAGTTTACGCTTCTATGAAATTGGCCGTGTTGTTTACAGCTTCAATGGTTGTTCGCCACTTGTAACTAATCATCTTTTGTTGCCTATCAGATGGTTCGAGTGCTTGTAGCAACATCAATAAGAGAGGCAGCTGCAGGTGCAGATGTTGATGGACTGCTGAAGCTGATAGATGCTACATGCAGACGTGCCACAGCTCCCCCGGCACCCCCTGATGGCCTTTGCCTTGTGGATGTTGGCTACGAAGAGTTCGATCGCAAAAACTGTCTCATCCCATAGGGTAATTTAAACCTTCAGTTAGATCCAACATTGGGTTAGTCCTACTTCATAGAATCTCACACATCAAATATCACCTGAAAACAGATCGACATGAAGTCCAGAATCACATAGGAGGAACTAGCATGCAGGTTTGTTTTGTTACCCTGCAAAGCTAGAGCTAACCATTAGGTAAAACCATTAACTCAACTATTTATCGAAAACCCTTGATTGACAGTCATTTATTGTGTCATTTATTCCCAAGTTATTGTAATTTGTAACCTTTCAGTATCTCTTCCACTATATATTCAGTTCTCTTATAATATTGTGAACTTTCACTTATATGTGTTCACTATGTTATCTTCCACAATAACACATTGTAATAGATTAATAATTGTAACGATCCACTATTATACTTATTAGCTCTTGTATATTGGTTATTATAATAAACTCTATCTTCGCACATATCATCGAGATCTAAAATAAACCAATTAAATAATTCGTACGCCAACGAGTCAATACATATACATCAAGACATACACATCACTGAGACAAATCTTTACGCATTATATACACATATCAATGAATGCACATTGAGGAGTTTTTGGTCTGCTTCGCCTCATTTCATACATTGATGCGTACTCATTGACCACCTTTTAAAACAATGGTTGGATCATCATAAATATGCTCGTCATCTAAAGGACAATGTCACACTTTTTTTTTCCAGATACAATGTCTGTTTGTTGACCCATGGTGAGGTGTGCACGATCAAATTAATCAATGGGTTTATTCCATTAAATGTATGAATAGAGATGCTTACATGTCTACAAAAACTTAAAGCATAATATAAAATGGGAGTTACTCGCTCGGTTGCACCAACTCTTAATTAGATCGGCATTTTAGAATATTTCGACTTTGTTTCATCAACCTACCATATGTAACATCAATTAATTAGTTTTTATTAATAAAACTAATTTGGTGGTGGAATTATGTGGTTTAGGAGCGTTTGAATAAAAAAATAAAAGTAACTATTATCTAAAAAACTAAAATTCAGTCTAGCATTTATTAAATTTCAATGTGTTCATTAACCATAAAGGAATTGACAAAATCAATACGTAATCTAATAAATAAATTAAAAATACACAAATTTCATCATTTTTGCAACTATTATATCGTACTTGAAAAAATTACATTTAAAAAACCTATAAAAAAAATTCTATATTCAAAATTTTACATTAAGAATCCTTCATACAAAGTCTCCAATCAACAGGAATAATTTTCTTTTCTCGTCTCGGTATTTTATTTTAGAGTAAACATAATATAATTGGGTACACAAACACTTTTTAAAAGCTAAAATCTAAAAAATAATGTTTGGGGCATCCTAACTTGACCCTAATTTATCTGTTAATTCCATGAATTTAGTTGGCATTATTCACCAGAGGTTAATTTGTTTTTTTGTTTTAACCATTTTTGTAAGGGCTGTTTAGACTTTTACCCTCGAGTTAATGCCCAGAGTTGCATTTACGCCTCAATAAACAGAAGGCCTAACAAAGTGATTAGTTTTTTAAATGACAGAAATACCCTCATATGTAATGCACATTCCCCATACAATTTTTAAAAATAAAAAATAAAAAAACACATCAATAGGCCAAATTTAATGGTTGAATAACTTGAAAATGTGAAAGAAAATTTAGTTTTAATTTTTTTAAGAAAAAAGCGGCGTAGGTATTATTGTCATTTTGCATCTCCGTAAGATACTTTATTACCGGAATTAGAAAATGGCGGTCATATCCTAAGTTGGACGTAAACACATTTCCATCAGAAATTTGCTATATTTATTTAAGGGATATAATTATAAAATTTTCGAGAGACGGCTAAGACAAGAAGAATTAACAATAACCAGAGAGAATAAAGAATTTAAGAAAAACAAACAAAACAGGAAAATTAACAAGAAACAAGAAATAATTAGATAAAAAGAAAAGAAGCAAATTTCAAAGGCCAGCCTTACATTGCTCCTCTACATACTGCTAATAACAAACCATACACTTCCTTGTCCCACATTCTCATTTTCTTTGTCTCTCCTTCAATTTTGATCAAGTCTATTCTTAGCAATGAAAGCCTTCAACAGCTAGAAGAAGAACCTCCATTCCATCAAAACCCATTTCTTATCATCACCTCAAACTCAAACTCAAACTCAAGCTACCATCCTTCCTTACCACCACAACCACCACCACCTTTTCTGCCACCACCTTATCATCACACATTGCTTGTGTAGAGGTGAAGGTGCGTGCACGTTTGGTTATACGTGCACAGCACCATATGAACATGGCGTTTAATGCTCCACCATGGTTCTTTAGTTGCATGTTTGTTTGCATGTTCTCATGCATGGTGGTAAGGTCCTATGGGATAACTGATGCTGATATTCTGTTCAAGTTTAAGGAATCATTGGCTAATGCAGAGGCTATAAATACTTGGAATGTATCGATTAGCCCATGTAATGGTAATAAGTCGAATTGGGTGGGTGTTATTTGCTTTCAAGGCAAGATATGGGGGTTGCAACTTGAGAACATGCATCTCCGTGGCTTGATTGATGTTGATTCCCTTATTGGGTTGCCATTTTTACGTACGTTGAGCTTCATGAATAATGAGTTCGATGGTCCATTGCCTATTATGAGGAAGCTTCACGGGTTGAAAACTTTGTATCTATCAAATAATAAGTTCTCAGGGGAGATTCCCGATGATGCCTTTTCTGGTATGGTTTGGTTGAAGAAAATATACTTGGCACGGAATGAATTTACTGGAAAGATTCCTTCTTCGCTTACTCAGGTGCCTAAGCTTTTGGATTTGAGGCTTGATGGTAACCAGTTTCAAGGCCAAATACCAGACTTTGAACAGAAGGATTTGAATACTGTTAACTTTTCAAACAATAAATTGGAGGGTCCTATTCCAGCAGGCCTAAAATACCAGAAACCAGATGTGTTTTCAGGTAAGCGTCATTGAGTTTCTTGGGTATATTGTTATTCCTCGCTATTATGCAGAACCAAAAACCACCAATCGACTTAACCACCATCACTACCACCATCATGAACATGTTGCATAGAACGAATACATTCATGAAGATCATAGGATGAACAAACATTTATCATATGTGTGTTTATATACATTGATTTATCTCCATAGTATCCATAAGAGAAACAATTTAAACTCTGTGTTTGAAGAAAAACAATTCATGCATGTAGATATTGTTGCTATTGATCCTCATTTCAAGCAATACTATGAACATACATGTAATCTTTTGCTTGCACATTTCTGACAATGTAGGCAATGGTAATCTCTGCGGGCCGCCTCTAGACACGGAGTGCCCTCCTCCGGGGACCCCTCCTCCTCCTCCTGCTCCTTTGACTGAGAAGAAACGTCCTTTCAATTATTTTATAATTATAATTATTATCATTGTAGTTGTGGCAGTTGCGGTAATACTTGGGTGTCTCTTCTTCTTATTCTACCGAAGGCGTGATGCATCCCAATTGGATCGGTCTGCCAGCCTCACCAAATCAAATAAGATGGGAGCAGGGGAAGTAAACAAATTGGTACGTGTGTCACCAGAGCCCCATGCCCCAGGGAGGAAGGCTGACCAAGGGAAATTGACTTTTCTCAAGGATGATTCGGAGAGGTTCGATTTGCAAGACTTGTTGAAAGCTTCAGCAGAGGTGTTGGGAAGTGGTACTTTTGGGTCTTCTTACAAGGCTGCTCTCTTGACTGGTCCTGTTGTGGTGGTGAAGAGATATCGGCAAATGAACAACTTAGGTAGAGAAGATTTTCAAGAACACATGAGAAGGCTTGGGAGGTTGCAACATCCTAATTTGCTATCCCTTGTTGCCTACTATTATCGAAAGGAAGAGAAGCTTTTGGTGTCTAATTTTGTTGAGAATGGTAGTTTAGCTTATCATCTCCATGGTAAGTTTTTCTTCTATTCAATCTTCATGGTAGTTTTATCTTCTATATGCATGTTTAATGGACTAACTTATGTGGTTTTCGACATATAATCAGGTAACCGGAGTCCAGACAGGCCAGGGCTTGACTGGCCAATGCGCTTGAAAATCATTAAAGGAGTAGCCAAGGGTTTAGTTTACCTCCACAATGAGCTACCAAGCATGACTCTACCACATGGACATCTCAAGTCCTCCAATGTGCTTCTCAACGAGTCTTTCCAACCTCTCTTGACAGATTACTGTCTAGTTCCAGTCATCAACAAGGATCATGCTCAGCAACTTATGATAGCATACAAGTCACCGGAGTATACACAACTCAGTCGTACAATAAAGAAGACTGATGTCTGGAGCCTAGGAATACTTATACTAGAGATATTAACTGGTAAATTCCCTGAAAATTACCTTACACCAGGTAAGGGAAATAGTAATACGGATTTGGCTAAGTGGGTGAACTCGGTCATCGGGGAAGAGTGTACGGGCGAGGTGTTTGATAATGATATGAAAGGAACAAAGAATGGTGAAGGGGAGATGCTAAAATTGTTGAAGATTGGATTGGAATGTTGTGAGGGGGATGTAGAGAGGAGGTGGGAATTGAAGGAAGCCGCGGACAAGATCGAAGAGTTGAAAGAAAGGGACCATGATGATGACTTCTACTCTTCATATGCTAGTGAAGGAGACCTGCATTCTAGAGAGGCAACCGAAGATGATATCTCCTTCACACTGCATAGCTGATTGGCCGGCTTTCAAAAAATGTAGGAGAGAGCATAGTTATGCGAAAATAAGGATTAGATCACGACGATCCTTATTAGGAATGTAAAGGGGTGGGGAAGGGGTTGGGGGGAGGTGTTTCAATTCATTTTCGATGTGATTTCATGTAGAAAAGAAAAGTTAACTCTTTCACTTTTATTTGTTCCTTTCTTTGTGACTTGCAGGGATACTTGAGAACAAAAACACTAGTTAGATATATCAAACATCTTTGGTTCTTTGACTGCAAGTGAATGAGATTTACTGGAATGATGGTTTCTGATGTTCCCATTTCTATCGATATGTCTACATATGGTTTCTAAGTACGAAATCTATACTATCTACTTAAAGTACATATATATGCCATCTAATAATTGTTGCTCATAGAATTTACGTTGTGCAAATGAATCTCAAGGTACAATTAGGTATTTGATCTTCCGAAAAGAGATGAATGGTGCTATATTCCTTGACAAGTAACAATAAACTATTTCTAGTTAGCGTCGCTGGGATGACTATTTCTATACAAGTTTTTTTGTTTTGTGATAAACATATGTCGTGTCCATAGTGATGGTAGTTGTCTGAAAATAACTGAGGCTAGGACCAGTGATAATGAGGATAAGGTATATCCGCCTGAGGCTAGTATCAAGCCTGACATGCTTATATTGGGAGAAGGAATGCTAATTACACAAGCAATGATTCCGTTATCCCCATGAGGACCACCCCATGCAGCCATGCCTCAGACTGATGGCATATTGTCCTATGATCAAGTACATCGAACGATCAAATGGTTGCAATAACGTGATCGAATCAACTTTTCGCATGAAGGGGGTCCATCAAATGGCCACCATCACATGAATGAAGATCTAATCAACCAACCCATGTACTTAGATTTCTCATATTGATGCATTTTCCCTAATATGGGGATTTGTTAACTTTGAAGGAATGGTGTCACTCAAAGGAAAACCAATTCTGAGATAGCAAAGAAGAATATAATACCAAATTGAAGGATAATATTCTCTCAATGTCCTTGAAATTTTATATTCCCTTGTAAGGAATCCAAATCCTCCCTTCCAACATTTAAAAAGGAAAAACATAGCAGATCAGCACACTTACCAAATTCGTCCATCCATACATTCTTTATAGATCTCTTGTTCTTTTTATATGTAAATCTACAGATGAACCAAGAGAGCATAAGAAAATAACTGTGAAAAAACCAGCTCTTGGTAGTTTTCTGTCATGGCTGAACCTGGGTATGGGATGGTTAATCATGATGGTGGTACCGTTAACTTATCAGTATTGGCGTCGGTAGGGATAGAGTTCCTCATATCTAGCAAAGGAAAGGTAAGCCTATAAACTTTTGCTTATGTTGCACTTGCACCAAATCTGTCTATTTGTTGATGATTTTGCCTTTTACATGGGAAATCAATAACATTACTAAAAAACTTAGATTACAAAGTAGCAAAAATAGCCTCTAAAATATGATGTGTGAGGGATTTAAATCCAACAAAAAGGACCCTAAGTTTCGGGTTCCTTTTCACTGAAACATCGGTGTGCCAGGGCTATGTTGTCCTGAAAATTTGCACATCATCTTAGTATTTAGATAAAACGTTTGTTGTGATTGTTTCTTATATTTGAATTATCTAAACAAAATGTTGAAGCTTTAGATCATTTGTCAAAAAATATCAGGTACCCTTATCATCCATTGATCAGAAGACAACCTGCTTGTTCTTCTCAGCTAATTGGTGCAGGCCTTGTAAGACATTCACTCCTCAGCTTGTGCAGCTCTACAACAGCCTTAGAAGCACTGGGAAAAAGTTTGAAATCATATTTGTATCGTTTGACAGGGATGAAAATGGTTTCCAAGAACATTTCGATTCCATGCCATGGTTGGCGCTTCCATTTGATGCAAGTGTGCAAAGACGGCTATGTGATACCTTCCATATTAACTTCATTCCTTCACTGATTCCATTGGGTCTGGATGGAGAACTCTTTGAAGAAGATGCAGTGGGATTGATTGAAGATTATGGTATTGATGCATTTCCCTTCACTAAGGAGAGAAGAGAAGAGTTAAAGCTCATGGACAGTATGAAACGTCTTGGAGGAAAGTTAGAGGACCTTTTGGCATATGGAAGACGAGATTATGTTGTCGATAGAGATGGAAACAAGGTGAGTTTTTTTTTCTCATTTTTCTGGTTATTGATAGATAAATTTCGGTAAGCAATTCTAGTTTTGTTCTTGTGCAGATACTAGTTTCGGAACTCATTGGTAAGACAATAGGCCTATACTTTGGAGCACTATGGTGTCCTCCATTCCGAGACTTTTCTACTCAACTCATAGACTCTTACAATGAAATAAAGATCACTCATAGCAAACACTTTGAAATCATTTTCGTCTCAACAGATAGAGATCAAGATGAATTCGATCTCAACATTAGTACCATGCCATGGCTAGCACTTCCTTATAATGACAAGGCCAGACAGGATTTAGCTAGAATTTTCAACATCAAGGGGATTCCAGCACTGATCTTTCTGGGACCAGATGGGAAAACCATTAGCACAAATGGCAGGGCCATGATCTCATCTTATGGTGCTAAGGCTTTCCCCTTCACCACAACAAGGGCCATGGAAGTGGAGGCATCCATAAGAATGGAAGGAGACACACTGCCTCAGCAAATGAAGGATCCGAAACATGAACACATACTCAAGTTAGACACAGCTAAAGCCTATGTATGCAACTCTTGCAAAAAGCAAGGGAGATCTTGGGTGTTTACCTGTGACAAGTGCGACTTCGATTTGCATCCAGCATGTATTGGAGAAACATAGTGCCATAGTATGCATCAACGCGAAAGGTAACTAAGAAATGGGTCGGATAATTTTAAGGCTTCCATGTAATTGCACCCACCATGGCAGTATACTCTAGATCAGTTTTATTCTTCTATTAAAAACTATAGATTGAGCACCTATTATTCGAGCTGTTTACGACTAATTAATTTGCTCATTATGATCTACAGTTCCTGAGATTAACTTTTAGTTCGTAAATCCAACATTACATTAACTCATAGTCATGAACTAAACTGTAAACTTGTAATGTGACAAGAGAAGTTCAAGGAGAGATACAAAACGTATGATGTATTTCTTCTTTCTGATAAGAGTACAATTCTGGGTTTGCTGCCTAAAAGGGCTACAACTCTTTTTGTTCAAACAAACGGGAAAGATGGTGGCCAACTACGCCATACGTTTAAAAAGAAATGTTGTATATTTGTGTACAAGAGGAACTAACTCCATCACATCGCTTTCGACATTGTACCAGGCCATCTTACCATCCTCAATTGCGTAAATAAAAGGTAAGGATTAGATGGGTGAAAGGCTACAACCTCAGTACCCGCATTATAACATTCATTGATCTTTCTCCATAAGCTTTTCAGAGACCATGCTTTCTTATGTTCATCCAGCTCCCACACCTCAAGATCACAACCATCGGATAATACTGAATACAAAAAATGTCCATTATCCGTCTGGCTGAAGCAAGATTCATGCAGTAAATTCAGGCTAGCTCTTAGTAATACAAAAATCTCTAACTCCAAACAATCCCCTTAACATATAGCTTGCCAGTAGACAACCCGCTTTCAGTAACAAATTGCAGGAGCAACGCGGGGATTCAAGAGAACAGAATAAGAAGTGTCGTTCGCTTTCTTCCACTCATGCATTGTATCATCTGAAGAGAATGGTTCAAACTTTAGGGTGTTGGAAAAACCCGAAGGACATGCATCTCACACCACTTCGTACCTGGGAGGGCTACAATGTAGAGGTCATCACTGAACTTGAACCTCATGTTAGGCATTCCTGATAGATTAGAAGTGGCTAAGTGTTGCGTTGGATAGTAATGTTTCTCTTGGTTTTTATTATTTTGGTAGAAGAAACCCAGCATCAATCAGAGGAGACCTCCCTACCTTATCTCTGTACTTCAAACGAAATTAAGGGTCACGAGAGAATAGATGATTCCAGTTCTTTGATGCATACTTGAATATGGCAATCAACTTTAATGGCAGTCGAACAAGAATCTCTATTATGAGTTCATGAAATCTATCCAAAATGCCAGAAGAAGAATCAACACTAGTACTGGTGTTGTACATATTTTGCATGTTTATTACAATAAGAAAGTGAAGATGAGCTGATGAGGCAGTTGTGAAGTATTCAAGTGGTACTATCACTATCCATTCTTCTTCTTCTTCTTCAATTAGCTACATTGCTTTAGATTGGCAATCCATATTTAAACAACAAACACCATCTTTGCCTTCAAAATAATTAAGAACTCATAGTTGACCTTAAATTCGTAACAAAATAAAATAAAATAGAAAAAAAGTTGACACTAAATACATTTTGAACGCGACAAGGACTTCATTGGGGTACCACCAGCACCTGCGCCATGCCACTCATGTGCACCACATCGTTTTGAATAGACAATGTGGTGCTGGAGATTCTACTCTTTCGAAAACCTGGCTTATGAACTGATAAACCTAATCTCTAATGACCTTGCAAACTCCGATTCTAAGCCGCCAGACTTTATAACCTCTTTTTAGCAAGTTTTTGGGTTTTTACACTTCTACCCCTTCTATAGTTAATGTTTGTGGTTGTGTTTTAAAGAAAAGGGGTAAGTGTAAAAACACCCGCCTGACAAAAAAAATGGCTTTAAAACCTGGCTGCCTAGACAAACTCCCTTGCAAGTCCCCACTATTGTTTGTTTTTGTTTAGCCTCTTCTAAGAACATTTCAAGCATGACAAATTCTCTAATATAAGACTCGGAAGTTAAGGTTGTCAAAAAGTAGGCATTGGAAATCATTTTCATGTAGGGTTGAACCAAAAACCGACTAAACCGATTAAACCGACCAAACTGATCTAAATCAAACTGATTGGTTCGATTTAAGTTCGGTTCAGTTCGGTTTCGGTTTTAAAAAATTCAAAACCGAAGTGGTCGGTTCGGTTTTCGATTTCTATGTGATTTTAACCGACAAAACCAACCGACCAAATATATATAATAAATAATATAAAAAGTCTAAAATAGTTATCGGTTCGGTTTTAGTTCGATTTTAGTCAGTTCGGTTTGCATAAATTAGAATCAGTTCAGTTCGGTTTTGTTACTGGTCGGTCTGGTTTCGATTTGAAAATTTTGAAATCGACCAAAGTCGGTTCGGTTCATGGTTTAGGTGAAAAATTGAACCCACGGTTCTATTTTCAACCCTATTTTCAAGTATTAAAAAAACAATAAACAAATAAAAACAAATAAACATAAACATAAACATGCACGTTCATATAGTAAAAGTGAAATGATCGAAAGGTTCTTATCATCCAAAAGTTTAACGTATAGATGAAAATTCACTTAATTCAGATAAATAAGCAAATGTTAAGAAAATAAAAATAAAAATAAAAATAAGAACTCATATAAATTTTATTCATTATTAGAAATTTTTAGTTCTCGTGTGAGAGACGATCTCTAGGGGTCTAGAAACTACGAATATCACTCAAGATCTGACAACTCTACGCAAAATGAGGGTAAACAAACAAATTCTAAGAACTCGTGGTTTCTAACTTTCTACGAGGTTAAGGATACTTTTGGTCAAAATTAGGCATATATGAGTCAATATTTATCAAATTTTGTGGTGAAAAAGGCTTTAGAATATTAATATTAGCTGACCAAATTAACTAAATTTAACCCATTACTCAAAAAAGAAAAACATTTAACCCATTACGTCAAGGGTCAACTAATTACCCACCTATTGTGGTGGTATTGAAATAAGGGGAGGGGGAAGTGACAGGTGGTGAAGTGAATTCCTATTTTTCAAAAAAAAAAAAAAGCAAATTACAAAAATAAGAAAACAATAAAGATTGATTTGAGAGAAAGAAATAAGAGATTAGTTGGGAAGGGTTTTTTTTTGGGTGCTCCTTTCATCAATTCTTTTTTTTTTTTTTTTTGTAGTTATCAAATCTTCACTTCTTCTGGAAGGGAGAATTTTTTTTTATTTTATTTGTTTTGAGCCCTTTTAATAGAGAGATAAATAACAAATCTTCTTGTGTTTGACTTGTTATTTAGTCCCTCTCTTTAAAAGGTGTAAAAACAATTTGGTAGTGAAGATTTTGATATTGTTTGAAAAAAAAAATTTAACTAAAATTAAAATAAAAGAAAATACAGAAAAATAGAGAGAGATGTGGTTGCAGAAAACTACTGGAGATAAGAAGGAAGAAGGGCAAGGATTGGTAGCTGTTGGAATTGACAAGGATAAAGGAAGCCAATATGCTTTGAAATGGGCAGTTGATCATCTTCTTCATAGGGGCCAAACTGTCATCCTAGTTCATGTCAACCAAAAATCATCCTCTGTTCCTGCTCCAAGTAAGCCTCTCTAATCATTCTGATCAGGGTGTCAGGGCATCGTAAAGTTTCTATTCAATGTGAAAAGTTGAAGATTATCACATACTATAGGCCGTTTACATGCAACTAATGTTTGACATTGTTTATTCGATCTGTTTTTCACCCTAGGCATGTTTGTTGTTCATGCATATATATAAGCTGTTTACATGAAACTAATATCTGACATTGTTTATTCGATCTGTATTTCACACTAGGCATGTTTGCTGTTCATGCATATATATAAGCTGTTTACATGCAACTATATCTGACATTGTTTATTCGATATGTATTTATTTCACCCTAGGCATGTTTGTTGTTCATGCATATATATAATGCATATTGTATCTAAAATGTTTTTTTTTTTTTTTTACCTTTTTCCCTGTGTCTGCAGATGGAACCCGAGTTTCCATTAACAATGTCAATGAGGGTGTTGCTGCCTCTTACAGACAACAGCTTGACCATCAAATGAAGGAGTTGTTCCTTCCATTCCGTTGTTTCTGCACACGAAAAGATGTGGGTATTCAAGCAAGCAAACATACATTATCTTCCAGGCATTCACAAGGACTACATTGCATAATTATTCTAATATGGACAAAAATACTAACATGTTTTTTTATCAACAACGTGTTCTCAGATACAATGCAAAGATGTGGTGCTGGAAGACGCTGATGTAGCAAAGGCACTGATTGAATATGTTTCCCACTTTGCAATTGAGAACTTGGTTGTTGGTGCCTGTTCCAGAAATGGATTTCTCAGGTATTCTATGATAGCTTCTCTGGACAAAAAGAAACAAATGATTAAGCAGCAAGTCTTTAAGAAATTAAACCATAAACTGTATATACGTACGAAGAATATCCTTCCCCAATCAATTGGTACTGTGAGTCTTATTGTTTAGGTGCAATAGAAGACTACAGTGAATAAAAAAATTGCAGATGTTCTTAACTTCATTAATCTTTGTTCACAGAAGATTCAAGACTCAAGAAGTTCCAGCTTCTGTTTCTAAAGCAGCTCCAGATTTCTGCACTGTGTATGTCATATCCAAAGGAAAGATCACATCTGTGCGATCCGCCTCCCGCCCACCCCCTGACATCTCCCCCCTTCGGACCCAACTGCAGCAGAACCAAGCTGTGAAACCTGAGCCAGAGCCACAATTCATGCATAATAATAGTTCCAGAGGTCAGGTTTTTTACTTAGTGGCCATATATTTCTTGTTTGATATCGTTTCACAACAATCATTCTAAAGAAGTTTCTTTACCTTTCTATCAGCATCTGACATGACACCTCGATTGGAAGAACTGGATTCCATCAAGTAAGTTTGAACATATTAAACATTCTACATAAGCACCTATTACAATCCCCATTGATATGCAAATTCAACCTTGTATGTTCTTGCGGAATTCACATTCTTGATATAAAGGATTGAGTAATGTTTATGATGAAAATAGGTCACCATTTACAAGACCAGGAATGAGTGCAAAATCATATGGGGAACTTACAATGCCAGATACGGACATATCATTCGTGAGTTCTGGCAGGCCAAGCACGGACCGCATGTTCCCTTCACTTTATGACCATTTTGAAGGGCGAACCCCTCGACTGTCAGCCAGCTCAGACGCAGATAACAGGAGCTTTGACTCATCACGGCTGTCAGCGTCCAAGTCTCCTGATTTCAATACAACTGAGTTTTCATACTTATCACAGGAGAGTGGAGGATCCTGGTCATCATCGCAGAATGCGGTAATAGCTGTCTATAGCATAGCATGGATATACAGAAAGCACCATAGAGATTCAAACTATTTACTTGTTATGCTCTTATAGAAAGCTATAGAGATTCAAAATATAGGAAGTCATGATAGGTGATCTCAAATAGTTTTTTCCCTTTGCAATTTGCAGGAAGATGTGGAAGCTGAGATGAGGAGGCTAAAGCTAGAGCTCAAGCAAACAATGGACATGTACAGCAATGCTTGTAAAGAAGCACTCACAGCAAAACAAAAGGTAAAGAGCACTCTAATCTGCTATATATGTTCATAATATCAAGGTTTACTTTTAACGTGATGCTTTGTAAATAGGCTATGGAGCTCCAGAGGTGGAAAATGGAAGAGGAACAGAGATTAGAGGAGGCAAGAGTGGCAGAGGGAGCTGCTCTATCACTTGCAGAGAGGGAGAAGGCTAAATGCAGGGCAGCCCTTGAAGCAGTTGAAGCCTCACAAAGGATTGCAGAGTTGGAAGCACAAAAAAGAATAAATGCAGAGATGAAAGCCCTCAAAGAATCAGAAGAGAGGAAGAAAATGCTAGATGCTCTAGCAAAGAACGATGTCAGGTATAGGAAGTACTCAATCGAGGAGATTGAAACAGCAACAGAATACTTTTCTGAAATTCGTAAAATCGGAGAAGGGGGCTATGGGCCTGTATATAAAGGGTTCCTGGATCATACGGCTGTTGCCATTAAGGTTCTTCGTCCAGATGCAGCTCAAGGAAGGTCACAGTTTCAGCAGGAGGTGAGATACAGCCTTATTTTTCTTGCGAGCGTAGACTAAGTTAGTTTTTGAACTTCTGACTAATTGAACATCAATTATAACTCCATTTCTTCCATAATTGGAAATTTTCAGATTGAAGTACTCAGCTGCATACGACATCCAAACATGGTTCTCCTCCTAGGAGCCTGTCCAGAGTATGGTTGTCTAGTCTATGAATACATGGCAAATGGCAGTCTAGAAGATCGCCTCTTCCGACGAGGGGGTACTCCAATTCTTTCATGGCAGTTGAGGTTTCGAATTGCTGCAGAGATTGGTACTGGCTTGCTTTTCCTACACCAGACCAAGCCAGAGCCTTTGGTACACCGTGACCTCAAACCTGGAAATATATTGCTTGATCGCAACTATGTTAGCAAGATAAGCGATGTAGGACTTGCCAGGCTTGTCCCTCCTGCAGTCGCTAACAACGTCACACAGTATCGCATGACATCAACTGCTGGAACTTTCTGCTACATTGACCCTGAGTATCAACAGACAGGCATGCTGGGCATAAAATCAGATGTATATTCCCTTGGTATTATGCTTCTACAGTTAATCACAGCCAAGAACCCAATGGGCCTGGCACACCATGTCGACCGGGCTGTGGAGAAGGGTACATTTTCTGAGATGCTGGATCCTGCAGTGCCCGACTGGCCACAAGAAGAGGCTTTGGCTTTCGCCAAACTAGCACTCAAATGTGCAGAGTTAAGAAGGAAAGATCGGCCAGATCTTGGCAAAGAGGTCTTACCGGAGCTCAACAGATTGAGAGGACTTGCAGAAGATAGTATGCCATACATACGTCCTGCAGAGTATTCCTCACCAAGTAGCAGCCAGGTGTTCATGCAGGTATGAGAAAATAAGATAGCAACGACAGTAATACTAACTTTATTGAGCATATCATAGAAAAAATTAGGAAAAAAAATCACGGAAATAAACAAACATGACATTTTAAGTAGTTTACGCAATAAATAGCCAAAAGTATAGATGACAAAAAATGCTGTGACCTGCAACTTAGCCATGGGAGTTGGGAGTTGACTTTACTAGATGATGTTGAAGTCAACTCCGCTTCTATGGCAGGATCTCAAACTAAAGAACTAACCATCAGATAGACGGTCCTAACTGTTGTACTCTCTGCCACCTAAACTTGCATGCGGTATTTGAGAGCATCCATAATCGACCTCAAATGTGTCAAATTATAGCTTCGCAAATGTTAGAAAGTATTGCAGTTCACCTAAAACCCAACAGATTGCACTGAAAACAATAAGATGAGCAAGCAATGTCGAAAAAGCTAATGCTTTACATTCTACAGCAGGAGGTGAGGAGTGATCCTTTGATTCGGCGATCTGCATACAACACAAGTGCAGTAGATCTGCAAGAAAGACGATCAAGTATGACCTGAGAAAGGAATAAAGATTCATGGAGGCTCATTTTACTTATTCTAGTTCACATAGGAAAGGAAAGTAAACTCAATGGACGTCTGTGCAGTCTTTTTCCAGTCCACACTAAACTGTAGATATTAATACGAGGAGCTACTGTTGCTTCCCCCAGTATATGCGTAATGTACAATTTTTTTGCTACCAAAAATGAATTAGTACGTAGCAACTACATTTTGGTCACAAATAAGAAAGATTCTGCTTATGAAGAAAGCTACCATTGAGCATATTTTCTGTAAGATTGTACCATGAAAATGAGGGGCCTTTACTGACTTAAACATATCTTCATGTAACTTGTTATTGCTTATTGGCAATGAATTTGAATGGTATGGATTTATGTGATATAGAAGAGAAGTCTTAGATATTCCACGCTAATAAACAATTAAGGGCTCGCCAGGAGATATTCAGAAAAAAATTGATTCTGTCTATCACTTCACGAAGAGGAAACTCAAAGAAAATGGCAAGTCTACCAAAGCTCACTTCTCATAGTGTATATCAGAGTCCGCAACAGAATGAGAGAAAAACGATTCATGATTGAAAGATTTGCTTTATAAGGGTGTCTGTTTAGAACTACAACTTGTCATTTAGCAAATTGTTCTTCAATTGGATCAGTTGCTTTCTAATAATTCGTGAAGAGCTGGAGTGACAACTTTTCTCGACACCACATTGAATCCAATCTCTGCAGTAACTTGTCATTTCATTTTTAGCATCCTGTGATTCAATTCTGTTTGCCTGTTAAACTCTAAACATGCTTGGAGTAGAAGTCAAATCCAATCTCTAGGAAACCTCAACTGCAGACAGATCTATTGAATAGGTGGAGAATCACCCATGCCCATTTTCTTAATTCAAGTTCTCTGAAGTTTTGTGTTGGACATGCAACAAGGTGCCCATATCATGTCAAAGAAAAAATGACTTCTTAATTCTTATATTTCATATGTATTGCATACTTGTGGCATTGGGGTTTGGTTTTTCTTGTTTTCAGTTTGACCTTCCATATCAACAAGTTATTAATCTAGAACACCCTGATTTTGACAAATCCACAATATCCATCTCATGTATATGGAAATGAGTAATCCTATGTCCACACGAATATTATGCATTTTTCTTGGTCAGTAGATATATTGTGGAATGATGGAATCACTGGAGGGAGAAGTACAGAAAAACAGAACATGCATACCATGTAAAAGTAGTATTCAGAAGTGGAAATGAAAAACAACCATTTTACTATGTAAAGAGTAAAAGAACAAGTGTGGACATTAATTCATAAAACTTGGTTATTAGTCATCTAGATTCCAGAAACTAATAAGACACTCAACAAAGAACAAACAATGGCCTATACATTAAGACTACACTAACGTAGTCGCTAGACAATGATATCGTGGTAATATGTCTAGAGTGGGTACGAAATATAGGTGTGCCTTTCACTGCAAGAGAAAACAGTTATGATGTTTAATTCATATTTCATACATAAACTCTACCCACTTCAAGCGCAGATATCTTCATGTGTTCAATTAGTTTCTCTAATCTTTAGTTCAATGAACATGATATCTGTGGGTGGTTCAACTACTTGGAACATATATAATTGACTATGCATGCATTTGAGTTACCATCAACTTCTCATTTCCATCCTAAATTATTTGAATATATATAATTTTTCATTGTACTTTTACAATATTTTTAGAATAGGCGCCTAGTTCAAGACTAGGTTATGGTTGTGCAAGGATATGCCCCCACATAGCTTTGAAAGTAGTCCAAGTGAAGGTTTTCTATTTAAATTCAATAAAGAAAGAATTTAAATAGAAAAGAATAAGAAGTGTGAAGATGAAAATGAAATACAAACAATGTATTTATCTCAAAATTGCAAGTATGAAAAAAGTAGAAAAGAACATGAAGAAAGAACAATAGAGAAAAAGAAGAATAGGTATAAGAGTGGAGAAGTGTTGACGCTCCGTCACAAGAAAAAAAAAAGTAAAGAGGTAGAGGTAAGAAGAATAAACAAAAATTAAGAAAAATAATAGACTACCTCTATGCTTCAGTGACTTTTCATCGCCCTTTCTATCTTGACTTGTAAATCGTAATTAAAAGTTTCTCATTTCTGGTGGACTAGCAACCTTCAAATTAGGTGGTTATTTGAGCCCAACTAAACATAAAAAATACAATAAAGTTGGTTGACGAGGCTTAATTATGTTTTGACCGAGTTTTGGGTGTGTCCGACACGTTGACCACATTGAGCGTGTGACCCTGCCGACACGTTGACCAAGTGTCTAACACGTATCAAACGAGTGTCGGTGTCGGATGACAAGTTTTACGAAGAGTTTATGCGTCCTTGATTGGAGTAGTATTGGTAGTATACAATGAGTGTGATACCCAAATCCTAAGGTGGATGGGGTGGAGTGTTATAAAGGCATCCAAATGTTGTGCCTAGTTAGGATGTCATCCAAGACAACATTCTTAAATGTGGACCAAAACCGAAATCATTTTAGTTCAACTGACAAGATTTCTACATTATACCAAAAGTCTGGGGTTCTAGCCTTGCCCACACCAATATATTGATTTGATAAACAAAACTCACAAAACGGTTAAGTAGGGATATTATCGGTGTGTGAACTGTTGTAACTTATGTGAGCAATGGTTTTAAAAAGGGCCCCTTGGAACCACCTCAAAGTGTGCAAGCAACGATATTGTCGCCAATTTAGACACCCGCCGCGCTCGGTCCTGGGGTGAAGGTCGTGAAGCCCCCCGAAACCACCTCAAAGCGTGCAAGCAATGATATATATGATCCCCAACTTAGACATTCGTCGTGCTCGGGTGTGGAGTTTTTACGAATTGGACTCAACTGATTGACTACATGTTTAATTCTGTTTTAACTTCACATGATATTGCTCCTTATCTGATGTGGGACTAAATTTGCACGCTTAACTCGAGCCAACATCTCCAACAATCTCCACCTTGGCAAGACTTGAGCCTACCCTAGACAATATTGTCCCCAACCTAGACACTGGCCAACAGAATGTCTCAAGCAACAATATTGTCCACAACTTAGACACCTGTCATGCCCGAGTGTGGGAGTTTTACGAATTAGGCTCAAGTGTTCCCAAGAGGCCTTGTCTCTATTGAGTACATGTCTAATCCTGTATTAACTTCACATGATTTTGCTAACATCTCCAAGAGACTCAACAATAACTCCCAGTTGATTTGTGCCCAGTTAAGATTAAGACTGGGTTTGCTCATTTACAGCAAAACCCATGATCTTCAGGGGTATGGGTATTCGCCCAAACTTATTAAACTACACTTATAACATGAAACTTCAACGATCAACTAGGTATATTTTTCACTCTTGACATCCTTATCAACTCATAATAATAAGAACAATGAACTATAATCTACACTATTGACTTGCCCAAGTATTTTTACAAACATACATAAACAAATACAACAAATACTTGCCCAGGTTGAAGAAATCACTTAACAAAGTTAAAACATAAGAAAAGCTGAAAGATGGGGAGGTTGTTAATGTACCTTATGAGCTGAATAAACCCTAAGAAGTGTTGTTAAGGATACGATCAGAAGGGATTTTTTTATTCAGAAGGCTTCCATTTAGCCGTTGAGACATGCGCGAGAGATCAAGAAATGTTTTTTAATCAAAAGTGGTGGGCGCACGTGTGATTCACGTGGAATGAGGGAACCAAAAAATTTGAAAAAAAGAAAACCAGATAATAATGTGAATATCTGGAAAAGAAAAAAAAAAGGGAGGGGAGGAATCCTGAGAGTCAAGGGTGGGTATCTCATCCCACAATCATGATCCCATTTCGTCATGTTTCAATTTTTTAGGTTATTTTGGGATTAATCAAATTCATCTTGTCTCGTCCTGATCTAGAGTGGGATGAGATTAGAATGGACATTTTCAATCCCCCACCCCCATCTCATCCCGAACTTATTTATTTGCTATTTATTATTATTAATTTTATAACCGAAAGAGAAGTCAATTTATGTAAAGTTTGGAATTATTATTCCAACAACCAAAAAAATATAATAACTAAGAATGTCCTTTATTTTAAATGTGTTTTATTGAGTTGTGTACATTTATATTTATAGAGGAAATATCACGACACTTCTCATCATACCCAAATGAAAAGCATGATTCACTCCACTGTTAATTTCATCTACTAAAAGTAAATAAGTAGTGGCATCCAGTTGGATTGAGCTAAAATTTAAGTTAGCGGGCGTGACTAGAGAACCTTGCTGCTATATGAAAAATCGTGCAGTGGAAGAGAGACTAGAGGGTTTGGTTTGGTATTTGTTCTTCTCTGGGGAGAAGAAAAGAGAACACTCAGTGAGGTTTAACACACTTCTCTTTTTATAAGTGTGAGATGAGAGGGACTTTGGTCTCTAGGGAGGCAAGCCACCACGAGTAATTAGATTGTTTTATATGTTTTTAGACACCATGGTGTAGTTTGAGGTAGAGGCGGTAATTTCACACCCAACACGTGAACTAGACATGGACCATTGACACGATTATGTTTGGTTTAGACATTAGAATATGACACACTACCTGATTAGAGGCAACATGAAGAATGACACGACACATCCTTACTAGAGTGCATAGATTAGATTTCTACTGTATACTATAATAAAATGGATGGCATTTATAAGTTAACTACTATCAGGGTTTCTAAGAATACATGGTTCGTACAACTTGTAGTGAATGCTATGTTGAATAGGGACTTTGCGCTCTACAACCTTGTGTAGATGATCTAAATTCTCTTCTAGGCTACGTGATTTATTTGTCAGTGTTGGTAAATTAAAGCAATTTATTAACCATACAAATCCCTTCTCCTCTTATTTTTGGGGTCAAACTTTACCGCACCATCTTAGATAGTACCTAAAGCTATTTTAGATTGTAAACAAAAATGAATGTACTTGCACATTGGGTGTTTGGATGAACAAATTTGCACATTGGACAGCTTGCAATGGATGCTCTTAGTATGGATGGGCATGGGACGAGATGGACCTCATCCCAATCCCATCTTGTTATTTTATCATCGGGACGGGATTTGGACATAAACTTCATCCCGACCTCATCCTAAACAGATTCGGGACGGGATGGGATGAGCATGGTTCAAAGATCATAAAAAAATTGTTAAAACTTTATATCATAAAATAAGAATGACTTTTTATTCCAAGGCGACTAAATATCCAAATTAAAAAATGAATCAAACTCTTCCTATTTAGAATGATCAGAGGTTGGATCACGGGGTGGAGCGTTGAATTGAATAAATCGCCGTAGTCTAAAATAAATAATATGACTCTCGGAAGGGTAGCAGTGTCTTAAAGACACTCTCCTATCTTCTACTATGCTATCCGTTCGATTTTGGTTAGTTAGAAGGAATGAGAAAGGTCAATCAAAGACCTGCACTACGAGCAAGCTGTGCCAAAACCGCTTCTTTTCTCCTCTCTTACTCTCTGAATTTTTAGAGCAATAACTCCATTGTCTTATTTTTTTTAGGAAGGACTTAGGACATTGTGTTCAATCCTTGACAGTAGCTACAGATTTGTTCGTCGAAAGCCAGTGTGATAGGTTCGTTGCATATTGGATATTTAGTCGCATTGGAATAAAAAATCTTACTCTTATTTTATGATATAAAGTTTTAACAATTTTTTAATGATTTTTGAACCATGCTCATCTCATCTCGTCCCGAACTCGTTTGCGATGGGACGAGGTCAGGATGATGTCTATGTCCCGATCCCATCCCGAAGATAAAACAATGAGATGAGATTGGGATGAGGTTCATCCTGTTCCATGCCCACCCATATTAAGAGCATCCATTGTAAGCTCTCTAATGTGTGAAATGTGTAAATTTGTTCATCCAAACACCCAATGTGCGAGTACATTCATTTTTGTTTACAACCTAAAATAGCTTTAGGCACTATCCGAGATGGCGCAACAAAGTTTGACCCAAAAAATAAGAGGATAAGGGATTTGTATGGTTAATAAATCACTTTAATTTGCCAACATTGACAAATAAATCATGTAGCCTAGAAGAGAACTTAGACAATCTACACAAGGTTGTAGAGTGCAAAGTCCCTATTCAACATAGATACACTACAAGTTGTACGAATCATGTATTCTTAGAAATCCTAACAATAGTTAACCTATAAATGATAGTTTAGTATACAATCGAGACTTTACACTCTAATAGGGATGGTGTCGTATCATTCTTCATGTTGCCTCTAATCAGGCATTGTGTCATTATGCTTTAATTAAATCTCAACTCATTTACGAGCGAGTGATTTCTTGTCATCCCGCATTGACAATGTTATTTACTCATCCAATTAATACATCAAGACAACTAATCACATTGAAACGCTTCAAACATGTTTTAATGTCAAAATCAAACCTAATCGTGTCATCGAGTCATGTCAGGTTCACGGGTTGGGTGTGAAATGACCACCCCTGCCCTCACACCACACCACACCATGGTGTCTAAAAAACACCCCCAATTATAGCTGGCCTGGGAAAAGGGCGAGGTTGCTGCCTTGGGGGCAAATGTACACTCCCCCCCCCCCCCCCCCTTAACCACTTTTTGAAAAAAAAAGTCTTTAAAGAGGGAGGAGGCAAAAGTGTATTTTTGCCCCCCCTGAGGCAACAACCAGGCAGCGGGGCCTTAAACCCGCAAGACTCACTCAAAAAACACACAAAAATACCTAATTGCTCATGCTGAGGGTCAGAATGTGGCTTGGCTCCCCATAGACTAAAGTCTCTCACCTCACCTCACACCTCACCTCACACTTGGAGTGTGTTAAAGCCATTGAGGGCTCTCTTTCTCTCTTCTTCTCCCCAAACAAGAATAAAGACCATACCAAACCCCCTCTCCTCTCTCACTTCTTTTCTATCTGCTTCGGTTGACTCTCGACCCAAACACAGATCTGGGTTTTCTCTGAAGTGGGGGCTTCTTCCCAGTAGGTATCATTTTCAGTCTGTTCTTGCTTTGATTTTGATGCATTTCTTTAGTTGTTTGATCAATCTCGATTGGGTGTTCAATTGTTTAAGTTGTTGAAAAGATGAATCAGTTTTGAGTGTTGAGAGTTCAAATGGTTTGGTCTACTGAGTTGTTTAAGTGTTTGTTTTGAATGTTTAGTGTGTGTTGATATTGCAAAGTAATGTGGTAAGTAAGACTGCTGATTGGGTATTGAACATAATGGTGTATAATTGGATAAAATATGCAGTGTTCTTGATGCATTCCTTTTGTTTGACTTGAATAAACTTGAGCTTGTTTACTTCGGCATCTGTCAGTTACTATATTGTGATTGTAATTACATGTAATGCACTATTTTTAGTACATTGCGTATTAGTAACAGGTATTTGATCATCTGTTGCTACCCTCAATTGGTACTTTAATCACATTGCTTAGGCCCCATTCGGCTTAGATTAAGTGCTATACTCCTTTTTCTAGCTTTCTCTTTCAATGTTGGTAATGGATAAAAGGGGGATGAACTCCATTCTGAGAAGCCATGTCGCATGGAAACTAGTATTTGGAGCACAGGTGAGACTAGGATTTGAAGTGTGTTATTGGTGACACAAGGATGCTCGGACTCGGACACGGATACGACACAGCGACTCGGCAATTTTCAAAAAAATAGGACTTGGCGATACGGTCAAACTTAATTTTTTAATAATTTTTTTTGTAACTCATAAGAACATAAAATCATAAATTAATTAATAATACTATTAAACAATCCAAACATATCAATAAAACATTCAAATTCATTCAAATTTACAAATGAATCATAAAGTCAAGCTCAACTGCTCAAGTCATACTCATAAAGCATAAGCAATATAATTTCATTAACCTGATAATGTAAATTGATAATTTCAAAAACTCACCAGCGAGGCAGCTACATCTCTTCTTCTTCATTAACTAGCGGATCAATTGTCGCATTTTCTTCATTCAACAGCCCAGCCTCTAGCTCAGGTTCATCAAGTGAAAGATTGACAATCTCAAGCATTCTAGTAGCATCCAAATCCAACGAATCAATAGTATCTCGTATACTCTTTCTGACAAAAGTTACACCGCCATCTAAGGTTTCCCCCACCTTCACTTGGTCTTCTTATTATTGTCACATGCTTCCAAAGATCATCTCCAGTTACTTGGCCTAAAACCAGTTTTAGTTTCTTCTTTAGTTTTCAGCTAATAGGTGCAAGCTCAAATATGGGGTATTTGAAGTATTTCATGCATGCTTTCATATATATGCCAGTGCCAGCAAAAAACTGAGAAAAAACAGCAAAAAAAGGAATCGCAGGAAAAAAAACAAACGAAATCGCAGGATCGATCGATCACAGGAATCGAGCGATCTCAGAAATCACAGGAATCGATTGATCTCAGAAATCGGTGGATCGATCGATCTCAGGAATCGGAGGAAAAAAATAGCAAAAACAGAGAAAATAGAAGAAATCGCAGGAAAAAAAACGAAATAGATCGATCGAAGGTACCTGGTGTTGATGAGGACGCCATAGATCCTGTCGATCGATCTATCCCTCTCTGACGAAACTGATTTCTCTTCTCTGTCGAAATCGATCTCTTCGTGTCTGTCGAAATCGATCTCTCTACCTCCATCTCTGTGGTTCGATCAATCGATCGATCGATTCTCTGTTTTCTCCCCTCTTTTCTCTTTTCTCTTTTCTCTGTTCTCTATGTTCTCTGTGTTGTCTCTGATAGGGTTTGTGGGAGGGAGGAAGGATCGATCGATCAAAGAAAATCTGATTTATTTGCAAAATTTACAAAAATCGTGTCTGGCCGAATCTGGACCGTGTTCGGACTATATCCAGGCCGTGTCCAAACCAGTCAACGAATTTTGACCGTTGACCCCGTGTCCAATACGTGTCCAGCGCGAATCTGTGTCCAACACGCATTTGACGCGTGATACAGAGGTTTTCCGGAGAGTCTGTGCATCCTTGGTGACACATCCATTATTGTTGACCATGATATAGTATGATACTAGCATATTACCCCCATGATATAGTATGATACTAACATATTACCCGTGCCGTTGGCACTCCACATATGTTTATTTATTTTTACTATTAATTATCATATACTAGACACCCACATCACTATCTCCACCACTGCCCTCAATTAGTTTCATAAAAATATCATATTTTATAATACTAATTTTTTTTAGAGTTAAACTCAGTCAAAATTAGAATCGATTAAATGTTCGGAGTCTTTGTTTGAATGTTCAATAAAATGTTCGTCCGTTTTTTTGAAATTTTAAGTATTTGAATTGATCATTGGTTTTGTTGGAAAGATCTTCAAAATTTCATTTCAATGTTACCAAGTTTATCAAAATCCGACAAATACGTAAATAGTTAAGATAGTTTTCATTTTGAAAAAAAATATATATATATCTATATATATATATATATATATTTTCTCTCTCCGCCACATGTACATTCCACTAACTTTTTTCACAATTTTTTCATTTTCTTTGCCCTTCTACATATTTTATATTTACAAACATGTCATTGTAGAGGAGAATGAATCTCAACCCTCAACATCTTCCCAACTTTCAATCTTAGCCCTCTTTTATCTTTAATTCTCATTTGATGTTTGTCCCAGTCAGCAATGAATAGTGAAACACCTATGTGAATTGTAAGATAGATATCCACAAAGCGCACAAGATTGGTACCCGAGTGTTGTTATTGTTGCCCTGCTTGTTTGCCTCGAGTCATCTAAGCTTGTATACTTGGCAATCTACCTGTTAGTATTTCATTCACAATCATTACTAGTTACACACACATTGTCGTTACTAGGGAATTTTTACTTATTCGTTACAACCTTCCATGGATGGCATTTGGCTTTAGCTTAAGTGTTACTGTGCCACACTCTTTGTTATACATTTCTCTTTGAATGTTGGTTAATATGTAAAAGGACCAATGCTACTTCAAAGTTTGAATTGGACACAAGAAAACCAACTCATTTCAACATACAAGAGAGGAAACAATCACAAGGTATTATTGCTCCCCTACATGCGAATCATAAATTCACTAATAATTGTTTAAACTCCCTCCCCCTTTTGAAGCAATGGTGTCCGAACACATTACCACAAGATGGCAACCACATCGACATAGTTGCTACAACAAGGCACTACATGCTTACAGATACCCTATTAAGGACCCACTCGTTCCTTTGAAGCCAGATACGCCAAAATTGCATAAGAGGCTAAGGACCGAAGAATCATCTTTCTTTCTTTCTCAAAGGCGTCAAAATTCCAACTTAAAATGATGTCAAAATGGTTTTACGATACTGGGAGTTTTAAACTAAGGGTGTGCTTGGTTCAAAGGAAAATTTCAAAAATGAGTAGAGATGGAGGAGAAAGTGGGAAGAAGTTTTCAACCTTGATGTTGAAGATGACCATGCATTTGGAAAATCCTCCTCCAAGAAAATATTTGCCACAATTTTGTAAAATTCACGTTCTTCCTTTTTCTCTCCTCTCTTCTCCATTTTGGCAATTCTTTTAACTAAACACACCTAATTAACTAACGTATAAAATACCAGTACTGATGGTGAACTATGCCCATGTACAAGGTCTGTTTCCTTGCCTATAAAAGGGGAACAATAGGAGAAACCGAGATATTTCGCTACAGTCGTTTGCTCTTAGAGAGACCTGCCCTTGGGAAAAAGCCAAAACCGTCTAGGGGGGGATGATACTTGGAAGTTGGATCCACTATAGCCAGACCCCGAATGAGAAACTTCACTTTAAGATCTCAGGTCAAGCTGTCAAGGACAAAGATGGAAGAACTCGGATCCTTGGACAAGATCTGACGGTACTAGCATTTTATCACATGTACAATTCTAGGCAGTCATTTTTTACTGTTTTTTTTTTGGGGTTTTTCTCCAATCTTTCTGTTTTGCTTGATTGTTGCATTTTGACCTGTCCTGGAATAGTTAGAGAAGGTGCATTTATATGCCCATTATTATTCACAGACTGACAAAATTTTTCCACAATTTACTTCAATGTTAAAGAGTCATTTTTTCCATTTCTAGACTGCATAGATAGTTCTACTCATTCTATTGATTGAACCTCCTTTTCTTATTGAACATATTATCAACATTGTTATTTCTTACTCATGTTTTTTTTTGGCCAATCTCCAGGTTATTCTTTGCTGCAGCACACTTTTATCTGGTTCTAATGGATCAGGTTAAGAATCTTTTCTTGTACCTTGACATAACTTTCTTTCCTTATGCTTTGAAATTTGTACTAACACAGTCAGTTCAAGCAGTATGAAAAAGTCGAAAAGATTGGAGAAGGAACGTATGGTGTAGTCTATAAAGCTCTTGACCTTGTGACCAAGGAGACCATAGCTCTAAAGAAGATTCGCTTAGAACAGGAAGATGAAGGAGTTCCAAGCACAGCTATCAGAGAAATCTCTCTCTTAAAGGAGATGCAGCACAGCAACATCGTCAGGTTTTTCTGCCAGTCTCAGTATCTTCTTTGTTAATTACTGTTCATTTATGGACTGTCGAAATTTATGAGCTGAAAAACTATTTTAGCTACTCAGGTATATTACTCAGATGGTTGTTTAGGGAAGTATATGCTACAATTTGTTGAAAGCTGCTTCCTGATGAAAAACTCCATTGTACGCCCCTTTTTTCAATTCAAGATAAGGTGACTTATAGTGATATCTATTAGGAAATAAGGAGAAAATGTTACATTATAGAGTCTAAATGACTCCAAGAAGCACTAAAGAGATTTTGAGGTGACCGTGCAAAGTTTCCTAAGTAATCATTCATTCCCAAAAAGTATCAGCACTTACGTGATAAGCCTTTCACTTGTAATCCTGACATTTGACATTCTTGGATTTCTTTCTAATGATAGATTCCAAGAAATCATAAATGGTACTAATTCAACTTGTCTAACCTTTGATCATGTTTTCAGGGATTGGAGGCAGGCCCAAGTGACTCCAAAGGGATTTAAGTAGTGAATTGATGTGGCTTAGGCTAAATTAAAACCATTTCTCGATTTTTGCTCAGATGCTTGAGGGACGATGATAATCTTGTAAATAGTTATTTGTTCCAAGTTATTGATGTTTCTGAAGAATTGATTTGCCTTCTGTTTAATGTATAATAAGGGTAGCGGTTGTCATCGTACTATATGTGGTGGTTCTTTTATTCGATGTATTTAGGCTTTTCAATATATATGGACTCCAAAAATATTTGTTTATGTGTTTCGTGGCACGCTCTGAGCAAGTTTTTTGGTATTAGGTTGCGGGATGTAGTTCACAGTGAGAAGCGCTTGTATCTGGTATTTGAGTACCTGGACCTGGATTTAAAGAAGCACATGGATACTTGTCCAGAACTTTGTAAGGATCCGAAGCGTATTAAAGTAAGATCCTTCTGCCTATTCTATTTCTATGCATTTTTTTTCAGTGGCGAACCTTGTAGTTATGAACTTGAACAAGGCTCAGTTCATCGATTGTCATCTAAGACACTTGAATACTTGCTCGTTGGACCTTTTAATGATAAATGTCAAGTTACTTCTCACTTTTTTTTGCAGATGTATCTTTATCAGATTCTAAAGGGTATTGCGTATTGCCATTCTCATAGAGTATTGCATCGAGATTTGAAACCCCAAAATTTGTTAATAGACCCTCGCACCAATGCATTAAAGCTTGCTGATTTTGGACTAGCTAGAGCATTTGGTATTCCTGTCAGGACATTTACTCATGAGGTATTAATATGCATTGCCAAGTTTCCGTTGTTGTCTGCGTCTTTTCTATTTGTTTGTTTAGATGGAGATGTATGCTTTTTAGTCTTTTTTCTTTCCTTCTCTTCTATTTTATTTTCTCTCTGATTCTACCTATTTGCTATACTAATTGCACATCCTTGGCATCTTTCTTTCTGGGGGAGATTTAGAATAATAATTCAAGAGGAATAATTGAACATATAATAACTGTCAAGGTCCAATTAGTATTCTTTAAGGAGAAACGAGTTTGCAAGATCATTTTCAATCCTTCAATCCAATTTCTCAAGGACACAAAAGGTCAAAATTACCAAAGCTTTTCGACCAATTATCATTTATCAATATATCGGTGATTTCAGATTTAACCACATTTCATTATGTTGATTAGTCATCCCCAATTCCCCTCCCACGCTTCTTCATCTCTTTGTGGTCTCCAGAGAGAATACAACCGATACCCAGAAGTGAGATCAGAACAAGATATTAGGCCAATCAAACACTGTTTGTTCAAAATGGCCAATCCTTCATATTTCAGTTGGTCAGCCACCTAGACATAAGACACTTGAGTTTGAAGATGATCTGAGACTAATTGTTATTGCTCCTTCTGAAAAAAACCCCACATATGGTCAAAGAGAAAGTGCCCTCAAGCCTCAAAATTGAAGGCCTAAGACATGAATGACTTCTTGTGGTGTCATGCGTTGAATCTTCATAATTACCATATGTATGTTTGGAATCAGCTTATTGACTTCTCGGTTTAGGGCATACGACACAGATACCGATACTAATACAAGTTGTCAGACATGTCGACTAAAAATCCCATTAATATGAAAACATGCCTTTACAGTGTAATATTATTTGTTTTTTTTCAGCTATAAACTTTGTTCTACTACTCGTATTTTCACTTACCGATCAATATCACTAGTTTGCCACAATATTCTTATAAAATTTGAAAGGATTCAAGCCGTCGAAAAATATGTGAAAAAGTTTATGATGTTAGCATAGAGTGTATGTTGGAGCGTCCAACGCATGTCCGGTTGCCGGAGTATTCCGTACGAGTCTGACTAGAATTTTTGTGATAATGAAATGTTGTTATAGTTGGGACAATTTTATAATTTAGTGCCAAATTTTCTAGACTTGGCAACTCAAATCTTGACATTCCTCAAGAGTTGCTGTGGCAGGGCTTTTGTTTAAATTTTTACTTCTACTTAAAGAAAATAATAAAATCAAGTGGTAAACACTCAAGACTTTTTCTTTCCCAACTTAAACCATTATTCAAACTTTAAAAGATGTTAGATCGCTTTGAAATCCACCGTAGAACTATTTTAGATTAGAATAACTTCTTCGTTGCTTTTGAATTCTCATATGCTAGTAC
Source organism: Berberis thunbergii (assembly GCA_003290165.1). Lineage (NCBI taxonomy): Eukaryota > Viridiplantae > Streptophyta > Magnoliopsida > Ranunculales > Berberidaceae > Berberis > Berberis thunbergii. The sequence continues at coordinate 197,376 of QNQO01000664.1, read as the reverse complement.
TCTCCATCCAGGTAGTGACACTGTGGTATAGGGCACCAGAAATCCTTCTTGGGGCTCGCAATTACTCGACTCCTGTTGATGTGTGGTCTGTTGGCTGTATTTTCGCTGAGATGGTGAATCGACGACCATTGTTTCCTGGGGACTCTGAAATTGATGAATTGTTTAAAATTTTCAGGTCTTGCAACTCTCACAGTCATTTTCTGTATATGTAGAGTTCTTAGTAGCTTTTTATTTTTTAATAATTATGCTTTTGGTTTCTTCAATGAAGATTTTTGGGTACTCCAACTGACGAAGTATGGCCCGGTGTGAAATCACTTCCGGACTACAAATCTTCCTTTCCCAAATGGCCAGCAAAGGTACTTTAGTTCTCAAAATGCTTGTTTCTTTGAGATGTTTGAGACATAAAAGCGTACAAGTATTCTGAGGATACTTATATTAAAATTTTAATCATGTTTAAACGTCTATTTATGCAGGAATTGGCCACTGTGGTCCCAGATCTCGAGCCTGCTGGCATTGATCTTCTCTCTGTAAGTTTAGTTTTTATTTTACAAATCCTGAACTAATTGAGATCTGACCTCTGCCATTCACATGTCTGTCAACACGTTCATAGATTTTTTCTGCACATGTTAAATATCAATTGGTGATATTCTTTATTTTTTGTGGTTTCATTGTGTACTTATTTGTGTTTTTGTGATTGACCAGAAAATGCTTTGCTTGGACCCTAGTAAAAGAATTACTGCACGAAGTGCCCTCGAACATGAATATTTCAAAAATATGGAATATGTGCCCTGAGCCCGACTCTCCTGCCTCACTCGTCTTCCTCTACATATTTGTCATGGTGAGTATATTGATTAATGAGTACAAACTTGTGATGTTTGGTTTTATGTGAGAAATGTGTGTTCTTTTTATCATTGTATATTTCCCGGAAGCAAACTTTTTTGCTCCCATCGTAAGGCTGTTGTATGGTGAGCTTCAGGAAAACTCCGTTATTTGTTGCAGTTTTGATATAAAAGGATCACTCTTTGCAGATTTTTCTTCCAGTACTCCATCTTTTGTGAACATAATTGACACGGTTAGAACAAGTCGTATTGTCTTATAAAGTCTGTACATGGGACATACTACAAGCAGTCCAAGTGAGTGATTTAGTAATGATCTTGTAATTCATACTGTTAGTTTGATGTCAATGGATTGGGTTTGAGTTCAGCCAAATTTTGCAGAAACTGCCTATATCCTGTAAGGAGGGACCTTTGTATTGTATGCATTTTATAAAGCCTCATATTCTGATTGGATTGTAACTTGTAAATATTTTGTGATAAAACCCTGATATTGATGCATGAAATGTGTGGAGTTCTTGAAATGCTATGAGACAGAACCTTGATATGGGCTCAGGTGATCAAATTTTCAGTAATAGATTGCTGAATGTTAGAATTATTATGGGCTGTTAGCATCTGAAGTAAGTTTATGAGAAAGTTCAGTTATATTTTCTATATGAAATGTACAATTTACAATGCTTATATAGACCACTCAAATAAGTGTTTAGCTGTCAAAACAGACTATCAACTAGCAACCTCTCAATTATTAACAACCTGACTTAGAAACCTGTCAATTATTAGCAGCCATTGCTAATTATACTTAACATCCCCCCTCAAACTAAGTGTAGAGGCATCAACTACACTAAGTTTGTCACGCAGCAACATGAATCTGGATTTACCAAGAGCCTTAGTAAAAACATCAGCAACTTGACTAGCAGCTGGAATATGATGAACATGAATGAGCTTGCGAGCCACCTTCTCACGCACAAAGTAAATGTCAATCTCAATATGCTTGGTCTTAGAATGAAGAACAGGATTGACACTAAGCAGGACAATACTCTTGTTGTCACACCAGATAGTGGGAGTGGAACAACCAATCTTTAGTTCATGAAAAAGGGATCGCAACCAAGTGAGCTCAGTTGTAACCGAAGCAAGATTCCTATACTCTGCTTCAGTACTACTTCTGGAACAATACTCTGCTTCTTAGATGACCAAGAAATGAGGTTAGCACTCAAATAAACGCAATAGCCAGACGTAGACCTTCTATCAGTAGGATCAGAAGCCCAATCAGCATCACAATAGCCAGTTAGCTTGAAAAGAAGGAGTATGAACAATGTGAAGCCCAAAAGTGGGTGTAGCCTTGAGATAACGTAAGATTCTTTTCACCAATCGCCAATGTGATTCAAGGGGATTCTGTAGGAATTGACAAACACGATTCACTGAATATACAATTTCAGGCCTGGTGACTGTAACATACTGCAATGCGCCGACAATGCTACGATATAATTGAATATCTTTGACTGGATCATTATCCGTAGCAAATAATTTTTCACCACCACTCATAGGAGTAGATAATCCATTAGCATATTGCATCTTAGCACGACATAATAGATCATTGATGTATTGGACTGAGACAGAAATAGGCCATTGACAGTATGTTGAACTTGAATACCAAGAAAGAAATGAGCAAGACCCAAATCTTTCAAAGAGAATTGAGCATTTAGCTGATGAATGATCTGAGAAACAGCATGTGAATCAAGACTAGTGATGAGAATGCCATCGACATACACTAGAAGAAATGGGAGATGGAGAATGTCGGGTGAAAAGAGATGAATCAGACTTAATGGAAACAAAACCAAGCAGAAGAAGTGTATGTCTGAGCTTAATAAACCAAGCCCAAGGAGCTTGCTTCAGACCATATAAAGCCTTATGAAGCTTGCTAACAGCCTTGGACCGTGAAGCATCAATGAAACCAGGAGGTTGCATCATGTAGACTTCTTCTGGTAGATCTCCATTCAAAAAGGCATTGTTGATGTCTAGCTGAAATACAGACCATCCATATGCGACTGCCACTGTGAGCATAACTCGGATTGTAGTACGCTTCACAACCAGACTAAAAGTCTCTGCATAATCAAAGCCAGCAACTTGTTGAAACCCTCTAGCCACTAAACGGGCTTTGTATTTGTGCACAGTTCCATCTGAATTCTGTTTAATTTTAAAGAGCCAATGACAACCAACTATAGATCAATCCTGAGGAAGATCCACCAGTGACCATGTATTATTCCTCATTAAAGCCATATATTCATCTTGCATTGCAGAGAGCCAATGGGGAGTCTCCAAAGCCTCCTGCAAACTAGAAGGTGCAGCTGAAGCCATGTATACCTTGGGTTTGTAAATACCAGCTTTGGACCTAGTGACCACAGGATGACCAAGAGCAGCATTAGGAGTAGTCAGAGGAGCAGCACTAGCAGTAGTAAGAGGAGCAACACTAGGAGTAGTCATAAGAATAGGACTAGTAGCATGAATAGAAAGATGCACTGGATTGAAGGCAGGGGTAGAGATAGGAGGACTTAGAACTGGATGATAAGATGGAACCACTGAGCTAGATGATAAAATGGAACCACTGAGCTAGATGAAGGAGTATTACCAAAAATGAATGGCCTAGTGACAGTAGGTGTAATAGGAAAATGAATAACAGAAGGAGTAGGATCATGGACAATAGGAGTATAGGTAGAAGAATGAGTACTCCATTTTGTATAAGGAAAAAAAGTTTCATTGAACAGAACATCTCGAGAGACGTATAACCGACCAGTAGATGAAAGGCATTTGTACCCTTTATGTTGAAGGCTATAACCAAGAAAAATGCATTCAACTGATCTAAACTGAAGTTTGGTAGAATTATATGGTCTTGTGTTAGAAAACAGGAACAACCAAAAACTTTTAGAGTATGATAATCAGGGACTTTGTGGTAAAGAATTTCATATGGTGAAAGACCCTTAAGAGCAACAAATGGAACTCGATTGAGAAGAAAAACAGATGTCCTGACTGCTTCATCCCAGAACTTCATTGGAAGTGAAGCATGAGCAAGAAGAGTAAGAGCAAACTCTATAATGTGCCTATGCTTTCTTTCAGCAACACCGTTTTGCTGATGTGTAGTTGGGCAAGCAAATCGATGACAAATTCCATGTTGACCTAGATACTTTGAAAAAGATCTATACTCCCCTCCCCAATCAGATTGAACACACTTAATAGGAATACCAAATTCTAATTCAACTTGAGCTTTGAACTTGAGAAAAGTTGAAAACGCATCAGACTTGTTTTGTAAAAGAAAAACCCAAGTGAAGCGACTAAAAGCATCAATGAAGTGAATGTAATACTTAGAACCAGATGAAGACAGCGTAGAAGCAGGACCCCATAGATCAGTATGGAATAGTTCTAAAGGTTTTGTATACACAATAGAAGAACTAGAAAAAGGAAGCTTGTGTATTTTTCCTAAGCAACATGAAGAACAAAACTCCTTATTGATAGTATTAGGAACATACATATTACATCTGGTAAGAACTTTCTGCACAAGTAAGAATGATGAATGACCCAATCTAGCATGCCAAAGACATAAAGGAGAAGAAGACATAGAGGTAGTAGAAGGTATTTGATCACTTAAGGTAGTATTATTGACCGAAACACAAGAAGCTTTATTGGCTGGAATACTGGGAATGCTGACTGACTTGGAATGCTGAGATTGCTGAAAATTACTGGCATGCTGAGGAATGCTGGAATGCTGAGATTGACTGGGAAACTGAAAAAGACTAGGAACTGGAATACTGTGAATGCTGGCAGGAATGTTGGAATGCTGACTGAGATATTGAGATTGCTGAAAAGTATTGGCATGATGAGATGAAGTACTGGCTTGGAGTGCTGGAATACTGAGATTGACTGGGAAACTGAGAAAGACTATTAACTGGAATACTGGGAGTAATGCTGATGGATTTTGCAATGAGAGACTCAGGCTTTGACTCAGCAAACAACATGGATGGAAAAACATAGAGTCCTTTGTTAAGCTTCCCTTCCAAGAGGACATGATGTGTGACCTGATCCTTGACAAAACAGATATCAGGATGAAACTCAAAGAAGACATTATTATCCCTTGCAAACCTAGAAACACTTAACAGATTCTTAGTTAACTTAGGAACCTGAAGAACCTTCTGAAGATGCAAAACTTTTGAAGAATTAGAAGACTGAAGGAAAGACTGACCAATGTTCTCAATTTGTAAAGTTGAACCATCACCAACAAACAGTTTATCATTGCCATGATAAGGAGCAAATGACATGAGACTCTGAGTAGATGGAGTACAATGATCTGTAGCTCCTGAGTCAGGATACCATCTACAATCAGAAGGTGTAGAAACATCACTTGATTGCATCAGGGACTGTGAATGTGCTCTCCAATCAGGATGAGTGGACTGACTAGATGAAGCAGAAAAGGCATGATGAGGAGTTGGCATAGTTGGTTGAGATGTTAAGCCTGAAAAAGATGATTGTGAATTGGAGTTCCATGGGTTTGAAACATTAGTGTCAAACCGATTATAGCATTTGAATGCAAGATGTCCAATTTTGCCACAAATTTGACACTGAGGACGATTTGATTGACTACCAGATCCAGATCCAGATGGCCTATATCCTCTCCCAGAACCAGATTTTGAACTTCTTGGATTGAATGAAGCTCTGGACTGAGGTCTCCAACCTTGTGAATTCGACACAAAGGATCTAGGTGAGGGTTTGTAGGATGTATGAGCCACATTGATTGAACTCAATACATCAAGTTATTGAGCATGTCTTTCAATCCTGGATTCCTGAGCAAGTAAGAGAGCCTCAACCTCTGCTACACTATAATCATCTGATCTAGAGCTAACTGATACTACAAATGTATCATATAACTGTGGTAATCCATCAAAAATAGCATTGATATGATCTTTTGGAGACAATTGATGCCCTACGGATGCTAATTGATCAATGATAAACTTAAGTTTCAATAGGTATTCATTGATGGAAAGATCCCCTTTCTTGAGGTTTTGAAGTTGAGTTCTAAACTGAGAGATCTTGGCAACAGTTTGAGAGTTGAAGAAAGTTTCAAGAATCTTCCAAATGTGTGCAAAAGCGTCACAACCTACTAACCTTGTAAGCAGAGATTCAGTCATGGAAGAAAGAAGTCATGAGAACAGAAGTTGATCTTGCTGTTGAGATATTCAGGATTAACACTGTTATTTGTTTGATCTTCCATTGAGATAAATCTTGACGGAGGTGAGGTGTTCTCAATGAACTTCTGAAGTTTATGCTCTCTAATCGTTGCTAACACTTATTGTTTCCACAACAAGTAGTTGTGTTCATTCAATTTCACAGATAATGCATGAGTAAACATCACTGGTTTTGACTCTGTCATGACAGAGTTCGTGAGTTATGCAGCATTAGATGATAAATCTGCCATTAATGCTACTAAGAAGACTTGAAATGAGAGAGAAGAAGATAAGAGAAAAAGAAGAGCTCTGATACCATGTTAGCATCTGAAGTAAGTTTATGAAAAAGTTCGGTTATATTTTCTATATGAAATGTACAATCTACAATGCTTATATAGACCACTCAATCGAGTGTTTAGCTGTCAAAACATACTAACAAATACTGTCTAACAACCTCTCAATGTATTAACAACCTCACTTAGAAACTGTCAATTGTTAGCAGCCATTGCTAATTATACTTAACATTGGCTCAGGTGATCCAACAGGTAGAAAATAGCTGCATGTCATCAAGCGATCTGCATCATGCAGTTTGCCATTGGCCACAAAAAACTTGACCAACCTGTACCTGACCTGCCATTAGGTCGTCTTAGAGCTGAGTCAGGCCTCAAGTATGAAACCATAATCGATCAAATCGACAATCTTTTCAACCTACTTGGGCAAGACTTGAGCACACAATTCCCAACCTCAGGTGGTGGTGGTGTTAGGTTAAGGTCAAGATCAAGTTGTACCAACTCTGAGCTAGACTAGGGCTGAGCACAAAACTTTTTTTTGTGGAAAAATACAGCTTGTTCTATATGCTGTTGGATTTTGCCAATTCTACAATATTCTCCAAATAAAAATGTTACAGCAAATTGCTTAATTTTGGAGTGAATGATTAGATGCTCAATATGAATAGTTTATACATGAAAACAAAGTTGGTTTATGTAGACAATGACCTTGTCTCCATCAATCTTTATACACCACAAATTCCACCACCTTTATTATGTTAAATGTGACAAATGATGATATAATTGACATGTTTTGTTTTTTATTTTCATTTGTTTCTTGATTCATTTTCACAAAAAAAAAAAAAAAAATTTAATATATTCTTGATATATTGTTTGTTAAACACTTGTTTCAACATTCAGTATTTCCAGTATAAGACTTCATTTTCGTAAAAAAATCCCAAAGAGACACAAAAGAGGCATCCAAAAATTCAAACCTTACGTAATATAACATATTACGATTTTGAATATCAATCTCTATATATTGTACTAGAATGATCGATCGATCCTTTGAACACTAAATGAGCTTACTTGTGCTTAGGTAAAACTCATGTCCACAATGACATCCAAAAAAAGAAAAGGTAAAGAAATTATTATGTTCCTCCAATTTTCAAATTTCAATCGACCAATCTTTATCCCTTTCCCTTTTTTGGACCACCTCTATAGTCTTTGTTTTGATGTTAACATCAATTTCATGCTTTTAAATAATTGAGATTGTCACCATCATGGACTTGGAACATTTTGTACAAACTAAAGAAGAAAATTGTTCCATGTTTGAGGTCTCACTCTCACATGTATTTACAAAGAGTCCCTAACACGACTTTAAGGTTGAGATCCAATTATATTTCATCGAATACTGTTTTTGATGTATAGATTTTAAACTACTTTATTATCAACCTATTGTTGTAAGTTTCTTCGAGCAAATCTCATAGACTCTACATTAGTTTAGCATCTTTTCTTCAGCCTGACTTTCAGTTGGGCTCAGATACTGTTGTAGTTAATTTTGATGCATGTTTCTTTGCACAGTCTCACCAAAATGTTATTGAAGTGATAGTTATTGATCTGTCAGATAAAGTTCTTGTTACGGTGATTTGTCCGATTCGGAGAAAAGTTTTAGACAGTACAATGGTTGAGTTCTTTGTAAGAAAGGTAGCCCTTTTGTTGGTCTAAGCTCAAAGGTGAAAAATAGGTCTTGTCTTCGATGATTCTACTCATTTTATGGAAGCGATTTCATCTCAGAATACCAACTCATCTTTTGTTTTAGATTGGGTTTGGCAACTTATTTTTGTAGTATTAATCGCCTTTTTTTTTCTTTTTTTTTCGCTTAGAAACTAGCAATGTATGTATATAAGTAGGCACCTCAATACTGAAACCCATGCACTAGCAACTAAAGCAGATAATCATCTATGTACAGTTTCTTCAATATAATGCATAATGCTTTATCAAAAAAAAAAAATTGTTCGAGCAAATAGAATTGACAACTCAAATCAAGTTAAAGAGTACACCTTTGTTTAGACATCTTTGTGACATATAAAGAGTGCATTTATAGTGTTACACTCCTTTTGTGAATTCTCACCATATTTTGAATATTGATTTTAATTTTCTTTAAGTAAAGTAAATAAAGCCTTGTTTCTTTATCATAATTTGAAATCTAAATAAGAATTGAATAAGCTTAATTAATTTAGTAAAACTAAAATATCTCGAAAGTGTTGAGTGCTAATTATAAGTAAAATTTTCATTAAAAATTACATCATTGAGAATTTTAGTTGAGAACTTTAGCATTTCTATACTGTCACATAAGAAAAATTATTTATATATTTCTAAATTTTCAAGTAGGTTTCCTTTTGGAAAATTTGGACCATTTTTGCTTTATAGGAATGAGATCTTATTTCCTCACTTTTTATTCTTTTTAGAGAAAAGCATATCTCCCCTCCATATCTCTCAAATCAAAAAATATTGAGTTTGGCAATCCAAATGCTACTTATTACTTACTTAAACAATTGCTTGTATTAAATTAACTAATTAGCACTACCAAGTCCACTTGTAAATGTTTAATCACATTTGTGGGGCAGTTCATAATTCTTGACGTTTTTGGATAAAATATTAGCCACCATATTATTGTCGAGGAGCCATGTCAAAGTTTGTCATTATTTTACCTGCCTTTGATGATCCACATGGTAGAATGTTGTTCGCTTTCGATTCACAGTTTACACGACTTTAAAATGTATTGTACCAAGGGAATTCAAACTAAGTATATAAGTGGCACATTCATTTTTCTCATTTAAATGATGTGGAACTATAACAACAGCCAAGTAGCTGCCAGTCCTAACCCCATCCCCGACTGCTCGCCCACACTAGGTGTGTTACACTAAGCATGTGAAAATACTATCAAATGTGTTCATCACTTTTCCATAGGCTAAGCGCCTTTCTAGTACGCGAATCACTTCACTTCATCGGAATCTAGGGACACATACTTTTTTTGGAAATTGAGCAAGGGTTATTAAAGGATCGTCGAACCTAAAGAAAATAGATTGTTACATGCATAGATACTGTTTTCCTACACTGTCCTCATACACAATTTTTTTTTAAGTCTGCTGCAAAAAAATGGAAGTAAATTCAACAAAGCTATGATTTGGATATAACTGTCAAGGATATACACAACTCTGATACCATGTAAAATCTTTGAATTACTCCACACCTTGATTGGGTGTATGAGAGTCTCTATTTATAGAGTTTGTATAACGAATTACAGCTCATGTACATCATATATCTTATCATTTTGTTACAAAGATTAGCATAACAGTCCTAATTGAATACTGTTTAGTTATTTGATTAGGATCAGTGTCCTTGTTGCGAAGAACTCTGTTAGGGTGTAACTTGTGTATATCATTGACAATAACTTGGCTAGGAAATCAGCTACCTTGTTTGTCTCTTTATAGTGGTGTCGTATTCTTTATCATTCCGACTGATCTAGGTCCCTTTTGATCTAGTGACGCATACTTCTACAAGTGAAAACACAGATTGATAATATAAGCCATCCATCCCATCCCAAACTTGCTCATTGTGATGCTCTTCAAATGAAGGGATGAGCTCAAAAATATGATTGGGACACATTATAGCTCATAAAGAGTGACATGTCCAATTCTCCTGTGGTGAATGGAGAGGAGACATGATACCCCTTGAACACTAAAGCAAACGAAGGAAAATAGGAAGAAAAGAAAATCAGAGAAGACAGAGAGAGATTCCAAAGGGAAGAGAAGAGAGACAAATATTCTGTTTGGGGCCACCAATTTGGTGATGGGGTCCTCTTACAGAACATGGACATGTCCTATCATCCATGTCACGAACAATGGTAAAATTCTAGGTAGTATATTTCAAAAAATTTATTACAAAAATATTAGGAAATCAGGTTTTTACAATTAGAAAATGATATAATTTAAGAACAATGATAAAATCTACCGATACATGTAAACGTTTCCATATCACCTTCGTTGTAACTGATTGCAAAAATCTATTATTGCCTAGTTAGCGGACAAGACATGACACTACATAAGTTTTTAGGTTGTGCGACTACTCTATGTAGGTCATTTTAGCCTTCAACTGAGTTAAAAATGTTGGGTACGATGATTTCTCAAAGATCATCCACTCTAGAGAATGGATTATATAGTAGGATGCATAAGTTTACGCATTACTAATTGATTAAATGTTTTGGATACGGCTATTTAAATTCAATGTATAAGATAGTCAGATTGATCTGACTAAGGTTGCGATGGTTTAATCCCCACCAAATACATTACATGTTCAAAATGATATCTTCCAATTAATCTCACACTCCTCAATTATGAGTAATTCTATCAATGAGATCAAATCTCTCTGTTTTGTAGAGTGGTTTTTGCAAAAACTATGGGTGGGTTTGTAATTTTCTCAAAAGGGTATTTAATGATTGTATTATGAAAAGCTAAAAATAGTTATTTCTTTTTCTTCCTATTTTTCCTAAAAAGCTTCACACCAATAGTGTGAGTGTGATCACCTTTTTTTTTTTTTTTTTTTTTTTCATTATTTTTCCTCCACTCCAAATAAATAATGTTATCCTCATCATACTTTAATTATTTTTTCCAGTATATTTTATAATGTCTGTATCACAATATACATGATTAAACAAATATTATGGGATGGTGGGTCATTAACAAATATGAAATTTTTCCAAACACTATGATGATGATTAGGGATTATCATAATACAAAAGTTATAATAAGTTGATCAATTCTTCTTTTCCTTGATCCCATTTTCCCATGAGATTTGTGTGAGTGATCCAAGAAATTTTCCAATAATTTTCCATTTTTAGTGGGTTGTTAACCATTGATATCATTTAGTTTTATGAGTGTTAACTATAAGACAAAAACACACACTAATTTCTTGATGGAATTAGGTATTTCTATTCCACACCATTATTGTCTATTTTACTTAATTTGGCCTCTATTAATATCATTTAGGATACATAAATTCTTAATGGCCTGGGAACCAACCTGGTTTTTCCTGCTCGAGGGGACGAAAATACAGTTTTGTCCCCCCTCCTCTTTAAACACACTCTCCAAAAAAATGTTTAAAGAGGAAGGGCAAAATTGTATTTTTGCCCCCCAGGCAGGGAAAACCAGGCTAGTTCCCAGGCCCTGTAGAATTGCTCTTTAGGATATGTTTGGTTATCCATTTTTCTTTGGAAAATAAAATTTATTTATTTTGTTATGCAGATTTTCGATATTTGATTGTCTGTTTGCTGATAGAAAATCGAATATTCATCAGATTGTTTTCCTACTACTTATTGCAATCCAAGTTTGAGATAGACCAAGTATACCATTTATAATGCTCACTATACATGCCATAAAACTCATCCAACAATTGAGATATATACACAATTAATGTTTAATTTTCATATTTATTATGGCCTAATCATTAACTAACCATAAACAATCCAGCTTGTCAATGGCATGGCTTGAGAATTATAGTCTTCAACTTCACCATTAATAATTAGTTATCCCCTTAATAATATATTGAAAATACTTTCGTATTTATCAAATGGTTTTTTTTTCCCAAAATTTGACTTACCCTCATCATTCATTAGGTTTTCAATCGAATGCCGTGTATATTAGTATATTATGTATAAGTTTTCAATCGAATGCCGTGTATATTATGTATAAGTTATGTAAAAAACAACCCGTGTACGTATAAAACTTTGCTATTTAATTAACCCTACCAGAAAATGACTTTTTAACGTATATACTATATATATATATATATATATATATACAATACACACAAAATTTAGTAGAAAATGATGGGGATTTTAAAATTTAATCATTCTAAAACATCAACTTCATATGGTTTCCATCAAAACCATGTGACTCATCCCTGTGGTATAGGGCAACTAAACTAAACGACTTGGCTACGTGACAAATACTTGGAAAAATATATATATATTTCATAAAAGAAAAAGTAAGGAGGTGTATTCAATTAAAGATTTTAATGAATCGTGACGGAGTTTAAAATTGATAGGTAATTAATTAAGGATTTAAAAGAATATATGAGGTTATTCCATTATCCTTTTTCTTCCAAAAATGCTATCTACAAATTGCAAGCAATATTGTCGTAGAGATCCGTAAGAATCCATTAAAATTCATAAATTTTAAAATCTTTCAAAATAGATTAAAATTATTAATTGAATACACCCCCTAAATTACTTTATTATTCACAAATTTAGGACTCATGAAAATAAATTAAAAAACTATTTTTTTTAAATGCATTTTTTATTGACTTGTAGTATATATATTCTCCAGCCCATTAGAGAGACAAGAAAGGTGGATTGCAGAGAAAACAAAGCTCTCTCCTTTCTCTCTGTTTTCTTCAACAGAAACAGAGCAAGTTTTCAATATTGCTTCTTCATCTAATATTTGATTGTTTTGATTCAAATTGATTCAGTTTTTATAACTTAGGAAAAATTTTGAGACCCCCATTTGAGAGAAATCTCTCAAAATGTTGTCTGGAAAGAAGAGGCCACCAATCAAGCTCTCTCTTTTCACCAATTTTTCTGAATCATTTTCATCTGATTATAGCTTAAAGTTGGAGACTTTAAGCAAATCTCCCAGAAATTTTGAAGGGGGAGTTGTGGGGCTTGGAATTGTGGCTGCCATGAATGATACCCATGAAGCTTTTCGCTCTGCTAAGTCCAGTAGAGCTGCTAAAATGGCGGTTTCACCCAAATCAGAGCCGATTCCAATAGTTTCTGCAAAAAACATTGTGAAATTCAGACAACCCATAGTGGAGAAGGACAAGGAGATTGAGCTCTCTGAGAGCTACACTTGTGTGATTTCTCATTTGGGGAATGGGAAGTCTGTCAGGAAAAAAGAGTACTTTGATGAACCTGAAGAGGTCAATTGGGGCAACTCTGGGGTGTTCTTTACATCCCCACCACCACCACCAAAGAACACACAACGAGGTGGAGCTTTGGTGTTTCAAGGGGGTGATTTTCTGAGCTCTTGTTATCTTTGCAGGAAGAAACTTCATGGACTTGACATTTTCATGTACAGGTATAATTCATCTCTTTTTTTTTTCATTTTTTTCTTTTTTCTGAATTTTGGTTTTGATTGATTTCATACTGAATTATATTAGTTTTAGTTGGCTTTTACTGTTTATTTGCTTTGTTGTCTTTAGAAAATTTTAGCTCTTCAGTGGTCTGTGAAATGGATACTTGATCATCTCTGAATTTTGATTTGATGGTTGATACATTTCCAAGTTTTTATACTGTTTTCTGATGGAATTGGTGGTTATCTTTATACTGTTTTGGCTTTAGTCTTCTATGGCAACTTTTTAGCCTTCCAATTGTGTGAGAAAATGGAAGCTTAGATCTGCTTAATACATTTACTGGGCAACTGACTCTTTTGAAAGCATGTATTGATTTAAGGGTTGTTTTCCGATTGTGAACGATAGATTCAGAGGTACGAATCAATTTAGCAGAAGCTCGAGCATAATACTTTTATGGGGTTTTTTTTTTATTCTTTTGTTTTATATATTTTTTTCTGAATCAGTTTTATTTACCAATTGATTGATACTACATGAAACTAAACAGATTATGAAACATGATTTTTATGTTGCGTGTTATTGTTCTTATGGGATTTAGGTAAAAACCCCACATGAAGTTTGTTGAAAATTCATCGTCTAATAAGGAGCGAGTGATACCGATCTCTCTACTAAATCTCTAAATTGAATTATTGCCACAACCTTTCCAATCTTTCCAGCTGTTCTTGATATTCATTTATAAATTTCCAAGATCTGACGCAAACTTTATTTAGTTCTCATTTAATCCAGTCGTTGTGGAGATCCTACGTTTTGAATCTGTCCAGGAAATGTGGATTGAAGTGACACATATACTTGGCATATTTCTACCTTAGTTGTTTCCCTCCCATAGTTCTAAATTGGCCTACATCGCCGATTTCCTGGTATGCTTTTGCTTTGTTTAGTATGACCATTATGACAAAATTAAGAGCATTCAATAAGGTTAATTGCAAACATTGTTCAGTAGGATAATTTTGCACCAGTTTGTTACTTTTCCTAAACTAAGGATTTTCAGTCTTTATTGTTTTCATTCTCTAGCTAATTCACCCAATCCCCATTAATTGATCCAGGAAACCACAATTGAAGATAGTTGATTCTTTCGTAATGACAATTCATGCAAGTCTGATCATTTCATTTCCTTTCTCGTTAAAAAACTTGAAGCAAACCTACAACCAAGAGAATGTAGATATAGGATTAATTCTAAAAGATTTGTTTCAGAAGAACCTATCATTGTCATATATTTCCTTCTGTAATCCTTCAGTATAACCATTTTATTTGGAAAAGAAAGCCAACGTACACATTCTGAAAATGGCTTTACATATACTTTGATGTTAGTACTACATCTTGTGCAGAGAACTTGTTCTTGTCATAATCAAAACTTTTAAATACCAGTGAGGAAGAAGAATACTCGTATTAATTTCAAATTTGGACTCCTGCATGGTTGTTTACTTTCTATCCTTGATATTTTTTCTCAGGAGACGTTCTAGTAATGCATGCTAATCTTAACTACCACCGTGTCAAAAGTTCAAATATGTCGACAAACGCCCTCGATTGTAGTGCACTCAGCCGGCTTTATTGCTGTTGATCCAAGTTTTTAGAAGGAATTTTTATTAACATATTATTATTTATTCACTAGGAGCATGTGTCTTTCTAGCTAGTGAACAAGAAATCCTTATGGTGACAGCTCTTTTCTTAAGGAACACTTTAATTGTATTCCTACGTTTAGTGAAGGTTAAGGTTCAACTTACTAGCCAATGGTGTTATGGCCTAGTGGTTAGGGCTGTGTGGGTTTGTCCCCCACGTCCTAGCTTCGAATCCCACTTGCAGCAATGTTACTTTCTAATGGGTGTTGACCTATAGATCGCCCAGTTGATAGGTTATGGGATCCTTAAAAACCCAGCTCGCCTTCCAAAAAAAAAGGTTCAACTTACTCAGTCAGATTCTCCCTGTACTTATTCTGTTTAGATTTTCATGCTTAGAAGTGTATGATTATAACATATAGAAATTTTGGACCATAAATGCATTTTGTTTTATAAGCTCAAATTCGTAAGTGTCAGATCTCATTATTTATGAAAACCTCGACTCCCTGATACAAGTTTTCGGCATTCATAATACCTGCTTTGATGAGAATTAATCATATTCCAAGTACAGTTTTGAAGGTTATTTGATATGGTTATAGACCTATAGCAGGTTGTCAACAGTAAGAGCTAGATTCGCCATATTCTACTTCTCCAGGTAAACTAGACATCCCTTGTCAATGGAACAACGGTAGAACACTGGCAGGGTTTGGGAATTATACTCCCACATGATTTTAGTCCGTATTCGGATACTTCACTTGCTTGTTGTAGTTGTGTTCTAGGGTGTTTTTTTCTTCATATGGTCTGTCAGTTTGTCAATAGATAATGGGATGAGTAGCACACAAGTTGGTGTTTTCTATTATATTCTGGTTTCTTTAGCTTATACTTTAATTCAAAAAGATTCCACATCGGTTTTGTTTAATCATTTAATATATTGATTTATTAGTAGCGATGATGATTGAACCTGGTTTTCTTGTCTTCTATATTTAAATCGTTTTGATTGGAAGTTGATTGTCATGTAATTATCTGTGGGTTATCTTTGCTACTGACTTCGCTAACCATTAAGTGCTACTATCTTGAAGTTTTTGTTGGTCTTAATTTTGTACTCCTTCTTCTCTCCTATCAGGTCAATATAAATTCTGGGGCTGATCGTGTTTTTAATTATTGTTTTGCAGAGGTGACAGAGCCTTCTGCAGTGCAGAATGCAGAAGCAAACAGATTTCAAGTGATGAATTCAAAGAGAAATGTGGATCTGGAGCACTGAAAAAGGCATTCGATTACTCTGTCACTCCTTGCTCAGCTCCAAGGTTCTTATCATCAGGAGTTGCAGCGGCGTAATAACTTTTGCACTTCCGAGAGAAGTACAAGTGAATAAGATGCATCAGTACCTAATAAGCACCATCGGCAGTAACAAAAAATATAGAGAAATGAGGTTATCAGTATATTTGATTTTGGTAGTCCTAAGAGAGAAATGTATGCAACATGTTGAAGCCCAGTAGGGCATTAAAAGTTCTGATATAATTGATATCATTAGTATCGCAGGCATGATCATTTGCTTTGATACAATATCATTTTCAGAAAATAAATGTTGGTTGTTCAGATCAGACTAAAGTTAACAGTAGAACCAAACCAACAGTTTTACTTTGTAGAGGTGCATGATATAAATAAAATGATCTTCTATTGTTCGCCGTATCAATGCAAATACTTGCAGAGAGCCGGGATATTGTTGTGCAAAGACTCGATATCTTGTTTGACCTTAAAGACATGTTTACGGGATATAAATTTACTTTGGTTTTGTAATGAACTAAAATCCCAGCCCTCTGCAAGTATTTGCATTGATTAATTTCAATCAAGGGAAGACTCTAAACCATCATACAGTAACATGAATACAGAAACAAAACTCCCATCTTTACCAGTGTTTGGATTAATAGATTTTCATTCAGGGGAATACTTAGAACCATCACCCATCATTACATAATACAGAATCAGAAATAAATTATATACCAACATTTCTAACATATGCATCGAATTCGTGGTACACAAAATGACCAGAAAACAGGAAAAAATTGAAATAAAACAGAAAATCCGGTCACCAGGTACAGCCCGTAAAAGTACAAAAAAAAAAAAAAGTGGAAAATATATGTATAACAAAACCATCGATAGCACCCTCAAACTGACGTGACTCAATCCAAGGTGTATCATAACCTATTCTGATGTAATTAGTAGTACATGAGCTGCTGGTTTAGGGAGCTGCTTGGATATCCATCATACATGCCCTGGGATCCACCAGAAGCCAAACCCATGGAAGAATGGGCAAAACTATGCTGTCCAGTCATCTGCAGTAGTGCCTGGCCAGAAAGGCTAGATCCAGCAGCCTGGTTCAAGGCGAGTTGACGCTGATAAACCAGCAGTTCGGCTGCTGAGTATCCGTGATTCATACCAGTAGTGACAACCTGATATGATGGGATAGGGGGAGGCAATGGGTTTGAAGTAGTCCCCGGAGGGGTAGGTTTGTTACCCCATGAGCACTGCAAGCACAAAACACAACGACACATTTTTTAAATAAGCAAATCGAAATGCCTATTTGCAGTCACAATCTGTCAGAAGGTTCTGAATTGCGATCAAAAAATTATATTCACACACAACGTTGTTTGTCACACATTGCTTGGAAATATTTTTTCCCCTCAATCGGAGAGATCCAGTCAGATGCAATTCACTTGTTTCAAAAATGCACAATGAAACATCAGGGCAGTGAAATGGTTTGGGGGGTTATCTCACACATTCTGGTGTGGTTTTGTGCAACCCCAAAACACATCAACAACATTTGACAAGAAGGGGTATCCATCTGGTTAGGAGATGTATAGTTTCTGCCTCACTAAATTTACACAAGCCTTAAACACAGTGAACAAAACTTCAAATTCAAAAGCGATTCAAAATTTGTCGATGCAAAGTATCCATCAATTTGAAGTTATCTCACCTTCATAGATTTTCCACACACAATCCTTCCGTTGGCCATCTGAATGGCCAAGGCTGCTTCTTCGTGGGTGTGATATCGGACAAATCCAAACCCTTTATCTCTTTGGATGCGCACTTCCTCAATAACCCCAGCCCCAACATTATGGAACTGACGATGAAGCTCAGCTTGAGTAACCTGGTCAAAAAGGCAATAGTCAGACAAACAGAATTAGGAAACCAGAAACACCCATGCCTAGGGAAAATTTTGCTGCACAGAATTCTGGACAAGAGTCCTATACTTTTAAATACCTCGTGAGCAAGGTTTCCCACATAGACAGTGGTGTATGCAGGGTTGTTTTCTGGCACTTCCTCATTTGTGTTTTCCTGACTTCCATCTGAAAAATAGAGTAACAAGAACAAGGAGATCAGCGTGCAAATTTTACATTGTCTCTCTAAGCTTGGAGAAAAGTTTACAACGAAATGACCACAAACAGTGATGTGTTATTTCTCCTAATCCATAAGATGTAAGTTATCCACAGTACCTGAAATGCCATTTGTGAGTACAACAGCAATTTGGTTCTCACTACTTGGCTTCTCTTCATTACCTGCAGCTCCTTTCGCTGCCCAGTTGCATCTTATTTGCCTATTACCAAGCCATTTACCTGTCTTACAAGGAGTGAATTTGAATCTATTGCTTGAACTTTCATAAATAAAATATAATAGCAAACTACAATTATGACTAGTCAACAGGTTCTTGATGTCTCACCAGTCAAGTCATTTATAGCATTTTGGGCATCCTGCAGAATTCCAAGTAAAATGACGAATACTATTAAATAATGTAACCCAGGATATGTTTATCTAGCTACATGTACTTGTACTGAAATAAATGGATCAACTTGCTGACAAAGAAAGTAAAGCATAATGACGATGTCATGATCATAACAATACCTGCTGATTACGAAATGAAACAAAACCAAAACCCCTTGATCGTCCAGTTTTATGATCCCACATGACCCTCGCATCCCTGAAAATATATTAGATGAACCAACAAACACATCAAGGTACTTACAAGTGTATGCAAAGTCCATTAGCTTGTATCAAGAAACACCTTTATAAAGTAACAAATATTAAAACTGGGACTAGGAATAAGAGCGGAGTTTAGGGAAATTATGAATAGCATTGTTGAGAAGTTGGTTCCCCGTTATGAAAAAATAGAAGTATGAACCACAGTGAAGAAGCGATACAGTATAGTAATTGAAATCAGGGAACTTACGAACAGCTGGGATAGACGGAGAAGCATGCAAACAGAGTTGCATCAGTAACCTCAGGACTCAAATCACCAACAAATATATTGAAGTGTCCTAACGAATAACGATCAAGATAAGACTACAAAACACAGTAGCAAGAAAAAGGACAGCTCATTCAGAGCAAATGAGGCAATAAAAAGAAGTGATCATTCACCAGATGTATCCTCCCTCTGGCCACTTGCATATGCCCAGTTCACCTTGATAGCCTGACCATAACTGAAAAGGTTTTAAGAAAAAACAGTCATTTTGAGTTGTGAAACCAAAACTTATTATAAAGAATTAGATAACCCAACGGGATATTACATCACACAATTATATAAAGGAGAGTGCTCTTACAGCTGCTTTCCCTGTAATGTCATTATTGCAAGAGCTGCAGATCTCCGATCATGGTAATCCACAAAGCCAAAAGATGACTGCATGAATACAATTAACCAGAGGTCAGAAAACACTAACAAAAAGTAAAGAGTGAGCTGGATCTCAAACTCGGAGGCAACAAGGATAAGAGTATATGGTAAATGCATAAGATAGGTTACTTCAAATCTAAATGTTTGTTAATAAAGATTCCTAAAGGAATGAATATCAGAGCCAAGCCTAGCTGACTAAGTTCATGGGTGTGATTCTGGGTTTTCAGATCCCCCTTATCGAGTAGTACTCATAAAACAAAATAAAGGGAAAAACAAGAAGTTAATAATGATGATTAGAAAGCAGGCACAAGTAAGGTTCATAATGATTAAAAGCAGGCTGCCTGGAGTTTATTAGATTCATCTCATTAAGGTTCTTTTGAGAATTGAATCAAATAAGTAATTTCAGGCTTAAGTGTCATTTGAGTTGTATACCTCTCATTTTCCCTTGACAGTAGCACTTGTGTTTCTCTTTTGTTTTTTCTTTTGAAATGAAAGGTGTTTTCAAATAAGAAAAACAGTGAAACAAAGAATCAACATTTAAATCCCTGAAGCAAAATATCAAAAAACGCATGGTTCATAAAGAAGGTTCAAGTAGAGCGAATTCACTGTAAATGCTTCAAATTTGAACTCATTTGTACAATTAGTTAATTGTTAAGAAAGAAATGCTGATTGGATCCAGAGACATACATTGCAAATGTTTTGAAATGGACCTACAGAATGAATGTAACACTATAGAAGAAAAGGTAATGCGGTAACATAGCCCAAAACAATTAGGAATTTATGAATGCAGAACACCTTGCATGCTCGAATTAATATGTAGATAAAACATCAATTTTCTAACTGACTAACTTCACATCTGAACTGGATCCATACATGTTACTAATCAGCAGGCATTATTGCCAACTTATCATATCTAACACAATACAAAACTCGTATGATCCATGGACATGATACAACAACTTGACATGCATTGGGACAATGTATATGCATATACTTAGTTCCTTAACTTCCACACTTATTTTTTAATGAAACAAACATAATGACCATATGTTCATATGATCATATCTTAATTTTATTTGTGAGAAATTTATACTGCCTACTATATGTCTTATAAATACTAGGTAATGTTAGGATACCCGGCCACAACTGTGTCACATATTTTGCAAAATTTCGTTTTGTGTCTCCATATCCAACAAAACATCCATATACATAACCACACATTCAGTGAGCGGTAACATAGTAAGATTAAATTGAATCACACAGAAATAGTAACCAGAAAGACCTCAAGCTAATTATTAAGACAACCTTTTCTTTTCTGATAAGTTTGCATCCTTCAAGTGGACCAGTACTCTGGAAAACCTCTGCAAGAAGGCTCTCAGTGACATTGCCATGGATATTGCCCACATACCTGAGAAGAAAAAAAAAGTCAGAAAATAGGATGCCTCGCACAAAGTGCAAAAGTTGAGCATGCCACATTAAATAGTACTTTTGATCAATAAGATTCATAAGCAAGAGTAGAGAAAATAAAGAAATTGAAGAAACGGAAACAGAAAATCATACAGTTCAGAGATCAAGTACACCCTTCTGAATTTCTCCACAAAAATGAAATGTAACGAACATATACTAGGGACATTTCTCCGAAATTAATTATACAAGCAAATGCAACCAAAAGCATAAGAGACACTGAAAAAAAAAATGAGGGGAAAATGAAAGGAAAAAAAAATGTCACGTAGTACTCACACACTGCGGCATGAAGATGGATCAAAACCAGGAGGCAGGTTTCCAGTTGGGACTGGCTCCACCTGCAAAATAAGTTCCAAGGAACAGAAACGTCAGTGGGATTCAAAGGTGAAAAATAAAGGGATGAAAATGTCTAAAATTATGACATCAACAGGTTGTAATACTAAGAAAGTAGACACATGATACATCAAACATGAAAATAATAATAATAATAATAATAATAATAATAATAATAATAATAATAATAATAATAATAATAATAATAATAATAATTTGAAACTCCAACATACTAAAAGAAGCTTCAATACAATGAAAACCACATAATCCATGAACCTGGAATTAACACCTAAGAGTGCTATTAGATTTTGACATGGAAAACATGAAGTAACTGAGACATCTTCTCTTGAGTATTCGTCCACACTTTATAATTTCAAATTTTCATTTTTGAGATCCTCATCTTAACTCCAAAACCGAGCAGAATATGTATTGAAATACTCAGCCAAAGACATTTAATTGGCTTTAGGATCCATAAAACCCCCACTTTCCTTTAAAAAAAAGTATGTAATGATAAAGTACTTGTGCTCTTTATTTTCTCATTAGACCACCCATACTCGTTTACCAAATCTATAACTTAGAAATGGTTTCACACTTTCTGCATAAAATTTGGGTATTTGAGGTCAAAGAAAATGTGATTGGATTTTCAACTTTAGAAATGACCAAGATACGAACAAGGTGCACCGTCCTTCAAAAGGAAGAAAAGATGAAAATCTGTCACACCACAGGACGCGAGATGAAACGTGTTCTCACTACAGGACAAAATATTAATGTTTGTCGTCCCATGCTTGGAAAAAGTGAATATATAATTTTCAATTGAAGGTTATCAGGGGCGGGTGGGTGAATCATTTGTGGGACACTGGGACAGTTATTTTTGCTTCTGACTACACATCCAAAATTTTGTTAATCAACAAATGTGAATGGATTGCTTTGCCTTCCTTCCGTTCCCCAAAAAATGAAATTTTCCAAACCCACAGCGGATGCTTTTACCCCTTGCACTTCATTGCTCTCCAAATCAATGAGACATCTTCTCAGGAGTATCCACCAACACCTTATATTTTCTAATTTCATTTATAAGACCCTGCGAAAGGCATTTAATTGGCTTTGGGATACATAAAAACCCTGCTCACCCTTCCAAGAAATGTAAAAATTACTTTTGCTCTTTATTTTCTCATTAAATCATCCATATTCATTTACGAAATCCACTACTTCAGAAATGGTTTCACAGTTTATCTGCAAAAAATTTGGGGATTTGGGGACAGAGTGTGTGATTGGATTTTCATCTTTAGAAAAGGCAAGGCCAAGATATGAACAAGGTGTATCGTCCTTTCAAAGGGAGGAGATGAAAATCTGTCCCACTATGGGACGTGATATAAAAATGTATCTTTACTACAGGATGCTTGGAAAAGGTTAATATACAATTTTCATTCGAAGGTTATCGGGGGGACAGGTGTCTGATCCATTCATGGGAGTTTAATATACAATTTTCATTCTAAGGTTATCAGGGGCCAGGTGGGTGAACCATTCATGAGAATTCTCAGTTGTCTCATCACACATCTAAAGATGTGTGTTAATCAACCAATGTGGACAGATTGCTATGCCTTCCTTTCATTCCCCAAAAATGGAAACCCATTGTGGATACTTTTGCGCCTCGAGGTATACAACGGATAATAAGCTTAAGGAATCTATAACAAACGTCAAAAGACTAAAGCTAGGAATAAAGCTCACTAATCTTATGAAGCAAGTCCAGTTGAATAAAAGCTACTAAAGGACACTCTTGGCGTTCCTTAAAATAAAAACTCTTTTCAATTCTGTTTAACATCAAGCCAGGTTGCACAGTGATCCCTAAAATACGAAAACAATCAAACCATCTTTCAGAGCTATATAAATAAGAATTTCCCATCGAAAGTAACCCATGTGAGATTTGATTAAGGGACCAAAAGAATGATGATGTTCTTATCCAATGTAGTTGAATGATTTAAATCATCCATTACATTATTAAGTAAATGAATCAATAAACCCATTTTTACGTGCTTTAACCCAGACTTCCGAACCCAAACTCCCCGACCAGATACCACATTGAGATGGGACATGCAGTGCATGCAACACAAAAACTGCATGCTTCTTAAATAAAATTCTGACCAGTAGAATCTAGGAATTGGAGGTTCTTAAAGGTTGGTTATGCTGTCACAGTGTCACCATACACTTTTTTCTTCCTTAAATCTTTAACATTGCCATGATCAAACATTCTAGGCTTTATAATCTAAAGTACTAAATGCCCACAACTTGCACCCTTTCAATCTTCATTCTGCTATATTATAAAGGGGTAATATTGTAATAAAAGGCCAAAAAAGCCACATAAACTCAAAGTATATGCATTTACTAGATTCAACCACATTAAATAGCAATAAACTATTACCATGATTTTATTTTATTTTTATTTTTGCAGAAAGTTTATATAAAATTCAATACAGTGAGAATAAGTTTGAAACAACAAACCTGAGACATTGCAGCAGCAATGACGCTGGGGTGGTAAATGGGGTGTTGTTGTTGAAGCAAAGCTTGTTGCATCAGAGCTTGTTGTTGCTTCAATCTCTGTTGTTGCATTTCTTTCCCAAAAAAAAATCCCTTCTTTTCAATCAACCGATGACTCAGAAGAATAAAAAAGATGTAATTTTTTTTCAACCCCTTCTCTTAATATACCAATATTGATTGAACCCTTTATTAAAAATCTCAAATTTCGACAATCTAACACATGGAACCCTAAAGATATAAAACTTTTCTCTAGATCGAAGAAACTCCAATGGATATTTTGCCCTGAAAGGGTGACAATTCCAATAAAAAGGAAGATCTACAAACAAATAAAACGAAAACTAAAATAAATTAAAAAAGGAACCTTGAGAGGGGAAGAGAGAAGAGAAGGAGAGATTAATTTCTTCTTCAGGATTTGCAAGACCTCTGTGTGTGTCTGTGAGAGAGAGAGAGAGAGAAGGAAAAAGAGGGACCCCCCTTTTTGTTCAGTCTTTGAAGTGTAATGTGGTGTGGGTTGACAAGAGACCAGTCTGTGTGCGTGTGTGTCTGATGAAGTGACGATCTGTGGATGGCTTCAAATAGGTTGTGGAAAGGTTGGGTACTTTGAGCTCATAGATTTGGTGGAGTTGGGTACACGTTTTGAAGAAGAATGGATCAAAGACCGTGTATGTGTGAGTGAAACTTGATCTCTTGATCAGCAGTGGAAGACTAGAAAGGTGCTTATTAGTCTCGGATAAAGTGATGATCCAAGTAAAAATTCTTAAACTGTGGACTTGTACCTTTTCTACTATTGAAGACATTTCAATTCAACTAGCAAAGTTGTTCAAACCATGGTAGGATAATTTATTATGTAATTGTAGAACCAATTTTCTTGAATTGTTGGTTTGAGATAAAACCCTACAACTCCATGGGAAAGACAATGGCATTAATGCTTGAGTAGTCGTCCAAGTGAAGATTATTAAGTGTGCACTTATATTCTTCTTATTAAGTGTGAATACATTTTGAATTAAATTGGTAAAATGTATATTCTTGTTTTAGTTTATTTTAAATAAAACACGGGCTTAATCATTGTCACAAACTATGCTACATTTAGAAAACATTTTTTTTGTTTTCCTTTTCCGTGGTAGTTTGAAAAACCATAGTGGATTTAGTGATGAAAATCCAAATGCGGTATAAATGGTAGTTTCATACGATCTAATAGACGTGAGTTTGTTTATGAGTAGGACAGGTGATTAGATGAAAAAAAAAAATCAGTATGTGGTTAAAAGTTGATTGGACTAACAGATTTCAATCCTCTCCCTCCTACCCGTTGATTGGCTTAATACTAATTTCAATCCTCCATCCATTTTAGGATTTTTTTTTTCAGTTCATCTGGGGACACAGTCAAGGCCCATCATGTGGCTAAAGATGAAATATTATCTCAATTTACAGTTGTTTTACATACTATGGCAAATTCGTAACAAGACCAAAATCTGCACCCAATCTTTCTTCTTCTATTTCCATCAAGCCTGGACATACTAGTACAAACAATGGTTCACCACTAGTAATCTCCCACCTACCCATTTTTTCACCTACGGACAATCATGCTACCTTTCACACCTCGACATCTCACCCTGAGAGACGTCACTGGTCCCCTTTTGGAAACTGTGACCTCCCAAATTGAAGTAATCCAAGCCTAAATCCATTCCGCACGACACCACATAACCAAACTCAGATCTAATTAGCTTAGGCCAATTCCCCCTGCTTTGAACCTAGACACGATTTTCATCAATTTTTTTTTATTTTTTTATTTTTTTTGCCTACTCTAACAAGGAGCCTTAGGCGTTTTTGCGATCAATTTGCATGGACGAGTTCTTGCTACTGTTACCTCCCTGATAGTAGGCAAGGTTCTTGATGGTACTATGGCAGAGTGTTATGCGACAGCAACAACCCTACTTATTCAGGCACAACAATGAAAAATATGTTTCCTTTTTGGCGATTCGACGAAGCTAATTGATCTTCTCCCTGATGATAACTCTTAACCTACTTTTACTATGGAATGGGTCTGACGTCCAATCAAGAATATTAGACGTTTGTTCTTTTTAATTCCCTCATGGACCTGTAAGCATGTATCTAGATACTTCAATGTGGAGGCTCATAACTTGGTTGCAGCCACAAGGCGACATGTTTATAATCGAACTTAATTATCTATCACTATATATAATATGCCTATGGCTTTAACCAAAAAAAAAAAAAAGACTAGTAGAGGTGGTTGTTGAGCACAATTAGGAAAACAAACAAGAAAGTGTTGAACAAACTAACAGATATTCCTTACAATTCCATGGATACCAATACTACCTTTAAATTGCCATATGATACACATATTCGCAAGCTACATTTCTGACAGATCATCAACCATGCAGAGAATGCAGCATGCAAACCTTATTGTTCCACTGAAGCAACCAACTGCGTGTGAGGTCTCCTTCGCAGGAGTTCAATACAACCCAACACAAACCACCCCTAGTCCACAGGACCACAGAAAGTTTAAACTAAGCATACCGCAGAACAACATAAACCAACTTTGGTATCACAAGAAAATGAACTGACAAGGTGGTTAAAGGAGATCTCGAAAAATAATTACAATCAGAACCACATTCTTCACATTAAAAAAAGGCTGAATTGTACCAACTCAACTGTTAACTATCTTCTTGAGTTTTCTGATACATGTATCCTAGAAAACTTTTCTACCCAAACCCAATACAGGTAGATAAAAGTAATAGTTCTTATTCCTAAAATGTTCCTTGCAAGGGTTGAAAAGAAAGGTAAAGTAAACTAACTTAACAAACAACACATCTCAAATGAAAAACTTTCCCTAAAAGCAGAGCTCTTACCCTTTAAGGATTCCTGTCTACAATAACGGCATAACTAATCTATCTAAGCCTTTGCACTAGCCGGCTCCTTTGCAAGTGTTGATACAACAATCTTCTGTGGCTGCAATCACATAATTAGCAACAATCTCATCAGCTTTGGACAACCTTGAGAACTTAAAGGCCAAGCTTTGGGCCAGAAGGGCTATTATCCCTATGAGAAAGAACAGTCAAGTGAGTGACTAATGAGTAGAACGAACTAGTGAAGAGGCGCAATGCCTACCAACTTGATGAACTATGAAAGACAAGCAACTTTGAGTCTCCCAAAGCTGGGGTTAGAATATTAGGTTCTAACTTGAATATGCTACTCTTCCAAGATTGTAATAATTAGAAGTACCTCAAGCAACTCATTTTCATGTTTTGGAATGAATGCAGTGTCGACCTTCCCATTTTTGAAGTCCTGTAGTGGGAGGAAACAAGGATTTGATAAGTTCACAGTGAGCAACTCCAAAACAACGACAACATTAAGATCTTGCATTTATGTCTGTTTGACAACAAGTCAACAACTGTTATGTCTGAAGGAAAATATTCTTCACCTCTACTTCCAAGATAAGTTTATGGTACTCAATGGTTGTAGGAACCCCTGCCAAAGATGCAAAGATCAAACAATTTAGCAAACTTACTCAATACAATAACAGAACTAAGAAAATTCAGTGAAATAGTATATCAACATAGATACATAAATAAACAAACAGACTTATCCAAGAAATATGTGTTTGTAGTTCAAGTGCATCAAATAATCCAACAAGTAATTCAACGGTCAAATTGGTACCACTTGTTAAGATGGTATTCAAGTAAGGAACTACTAACCTGTAATGATAGTGTCAGAAAGAGCTCTTTTCATGCGCTCAATTGCTCGCTCTCTTGTTGGAGCCCACACAATAAGCTAAATGAAGGCCAACGTGCAGAAGTTAGAATACTATCAACCTAGAAAGTTCATTTGAGAAGAGTAATCCACTGAAAACGAAAGTACTAAACAACTTGTGGCAATGTATGACAAGTATACAACATCAAAGGTTCATCAAGAGCACAAACATTTACAAACAGCCCCTCAGATTAGTAATGTGTGTATACATGCGGACATGAAAGAGAAAATAGTGATGATGACGAACCTTTCCAAGCAGGGAGTCATAGCTGGGGGGAACAACATAATCAGGATAAATATGACTGTCCATTCTCACAAATGGGCCGCCAGATGGCAAGTATGCAGTTATCCTCCCTGTTCAAACAAATAACAAAAGCATATCAGTCCTATTAAATCTCATCCAGTGTCTGATATATTATCTACAAGTGACGATTCAGGTGCAATGATATGGAACAGTGGAAATCATATAATAGATGTGCTATTTATTAATGAAACTAAGCATTAATGTTTTACGAAGCGGGCGCATAATTATTGCTAGATCATTAATTGGACAATAAAGAAAATCATGAAAAATCATCTGTGGTTTACTTCCATTAAGAGATTTTTCTTCATATGTTCAAGAACGGGATTCAGGATGTGTTCAACAAGAAAGGTTCTGTTTTGGGATAGAGAGTTCTTGGAATTTCAGATTGAATTCTATTGTTATGTTCTTATACAGTGATATGTAGTAAGGATTTCAAGATGTACACGAGGATGAAAAAGGAAGGTAAAGAGGCTAACAATTTTGGTTCAACAACGAGGTTATTTGACGCAACAAGGAGGAAGGAAGGAAGGGAGGCTTCAATTTGCAGAGATGGATAGAGATTTCGAGTCACCCAATCCAGGATTCCCTATTTGTGTTTTTAACCTATGTTATTTTTTTTCTTTCCATGTAAGTTCCTAATGAATAAATCAGCAAAGGGCCATTATACGCCTTAGGAAGGACTACCTGGCCCTGGTCGGAATCCTTTGAAGGCATCTTCTGCATTGATACGACATTCGATAGAGTGTCCTCTAAGTACAATATCTTCCTATGGACGGAACACCAGCATAGAATCAGAACTTCCATAGTCAATGATCAAGAAAATGAGAGTGAATGTATCTTGGCATATTACCTGCTTGTATCGTAGTTTCTCTCCCATGGCCACACTAATTTGTTCTTCAATCAAATCAACTGAGAAAATCATTTCGGTTACAGGATGCTCCACCTGAGTTTGACCAACACATAAACAAAATATCATAAGTTTTAACTAATAATGCAGATAGAGGTTTTCAGAAAATAAAATTCAAATCATAGGTATCCCCATTTACCTGGATTCTAGTGTTCATCTCCATGAAATAAAAGGAACCTCTCTCATCCAAAAGGAACTCAACAGTCCCTACACCAATATAGCCTATAGACGCTGCCGCAGAAACTGCTGCATCACCCATGGCTTTCCTTAGTTCCGGGGTCAATGCCGGAGAGGGGGCTTCTTCTAATAGCTTCTGATTCCTTCTCTGTTAAGTCATACTCATTGTCAGTCACATAATTCCTCCTGATTGTCTAGAACTTTTCTTTTTAACTCTTTCATCAGGTAATCAAATTTTGAGGGCCATGATTTTCTTATTGATTACAGCTGCACAAACAGATCAACTCGGGAAATTTTGGAAGTCATTTCAAGCTAAAGCAGTTGAAACGATCAGGACAACTTTTAACACATAGCTCAATACTTGGTCACATGGTAGCCTTAAGTTGAATGGTTCATACTTATTGGACTGCAGCCTTTCATACTATTTCACATTCGGGAGAGAGCAAGGACTGAACTGAGCATGCATATTATGCATGCGCCATGCGTCAACCATGTACTCAAAGTTATAAAAACATAAACAAAACCATGTAAGTTCAGACCATCAGTTTCAAATTCATCCAAGTTATTATGGGTGATGGGTGAAGCATGGCAATACCAGACATTTCACACCTCAGGCGGCTTTTGGAAAAATTCAACATATGTATGTATGTTGTATTTTGTGAATACATTATTAACTATTATAGATCAACTACCAACAACATCTATTAGTAAATATATTTAAGCTTTAAGCAAATCCATACACAAGAAAGGCACGTATTTCAAAAGGAAACGAATATATATAACATGAATATTACTCTAGTGTAATTTGAAGCTTTATTTCATGTTTCTAGGGAGTAATAAATAGAGAGAAAGGGAATAAGATGTTGTGGATTTTGAGTCTATTTATAAATAAGCAAGGACAAAATCCTTTTGGGTTGAGTAGATTGCCTGAGTGAATGGGCTTTTCACCTAAGCATTGCCATACATAACATCGGATGGGCATCTTTCAAGTTAACATTAAGTTATATGTGTCCAATGTGATTAGTGAAAAAAATTGAAAAAGAAAAAGAGGAAGGAATGATTGTACCTGAATGCTGCAATCACGCTCCCCAAAGTGAACAACATTGTTATATTTATCTGCAAGAACCTGAGCAACCACGTGAGACATTAGCTGTTAATCAAACGCTTGGACAACAGATGAACAAAAAATTCACACATCAAACAGAGGTGATACCTGGAACTCAATATGCCTTGGGTTTTGAATATATTTTTCCAAATAAACACCATCATTTCCAAAGGCAGCTGCAGCCTCACTTTTGGCTGCCTGTCATTCAAAGAAGCCAATTCAAGATTGATACTTATAAACCAGGTTCTAGCTGTTCAGAGCTAGTTTTGTCCTCCTCTTCAGTACTATGTAATATCTAGTGCTGTTTTTACTTTTAAATCATCTAAGTCTACCTTGTACTATATATGATTCCTTGTTAGTTTCCTAACAAATTCATGTTTACAATAAAAAATCTTGAAGAAAAGATAATCAAGGTGCAGTGTCAAAAAAAGCTTACTTAAAAGAGAAGAAAAGTGCCTGGGACGATACCTGTAACAACTTCACAAACTCTTCAGGTTCCTTGGCAAGACGCATTCCACGTCCTCCACCACCAGCAGTTGCCTTCAAATCATTAAAAAAATGATTCACTTACTGCACATCCAATAAGTCTAGCTTACTGACCAAACTTATTTTGAACAGTGAAAATTCCTTAAGAGGGTAGGGGATGGGATCCAAAAGATTAAAGAAGTTTTTGATCTTCATAACTACCTAATTGAAAAACGTCTTCCCTCATATAGTCATGTACAACTTCAGTGAACAATAACTCTTTTCTTCTTTATTTATTTATTTATTTTGTAATTATTCCATAAATATTAGAATAATGTTACCTGGAAGCCGTGTTGACAATACTAGAATATTTCCACCCTTGGGGAAAGGAGAAAGTCGCAACAGTTTGTAAATTATCAGATATATCTCAGATATCACAATAATTTCACATGAAAAAATGATAAGTTTTGGGATATTTGCAGATACATCCCAATATTTTAAACTATGCCTTGAAGCAGGGTTGCTCTGGTACGTGCCACAGGTAAGGGGTAGGATCGGAGTAGGCTTATAGGAAAGGAGTTTTGGACAGGATGAATTTGGAGCTCTCATTTGAATCGCTGATGGTAACAAATCTCAAGGCTCTCTTACTAGCAAAAAAAGAAATATATATATATATATATATATATATATATATGTATATAGACAATCTTATGGAGCTATACTCTTTCCTTTGCTATGCTTTTCTGGCAGGGATCTCTTCAATCTTAGGAGTTAGGAAGTTCTTTTCATTGCTTAGAAAAACTCAAACTTAAAGAGGAAGAAAAACATGTTACTCAGAGAATTCTTTTCACATTTCAAAACTCTATTTTTAAATAAGATATCTTCCTTTTGGCATGGTATTATAACATTTAGTTATGTTGACATAGGTTCTGAGGACATTCCTGTATAATAAACGGTTGTGAAATAAAACACAGTTTTACCATTTAGAAATAAAAAATAAAAAAGGAGAATTATATACCTTGATCATCACAGGATAACCAATCTGATCAGCAAGCTTGATAGCTTCCTCTGTTGTCTGTAATCAAACAATGACAGTTAAGTTAGGAAGCTAATGCACAAAACCACTGATGGAGCTTTAACCCAAGAAATTGATCAATCTATGTACCTGCAACAATCCATCACTCCCTGGTACAGTAGGCACACCAGCATTCTTCATAGTCTCTCTCGCAGTGGCTTTGTCACCCATAACGCGAATGCTGTCAGGCTGCAAGAACATAAACCTCAAGATAATAATGTTTATAATATGCCAGCTTAAGTTGAGGATATTAATTGAACAAAGAACATAATTTTCATATAAGGATGTCAATGCTCATCCCTACGAACCATAATGATAAATCATAATAGTGTGTCACACACAAACAAGATTTAAAAGACATTTAGAGAACATTTACTTTTCATCCTTTCAAGTTTCAACAACACCTAATTAGTGAAATTTTAAATTTTGGATCGTCGTCTAATTACTTCATGATGAATAAATGAGGAACAGCCAATGCAAGATAAGATTCTTTTTCCAATACATAAAATACATACCCCAAAGACAAAATAAATAAAGTCCATGGATGTGACATGATTAATGTTAAAGAAAGGGTGTGTATTGCTATTAGGTTTTGATTAAAAGTACTCACATTAGGTCCTATAAAGTTTATGCCGTGCTCTCTACACATTTCAACAAAAGCTGCATTCTCGGCAAGGAAACCATATCCAGGATGCAGCATGGTACATCCACGGCTGATAGCAGCAGATAAAACATTCGGAATCACCAAGTATCTGTAAGAAAAAATGAAGGTTATCAACTATCACAAGGCTCCTGTAGATAAACATTCCATCTAACAAAATAATTCCAGCTCGAAATGTGAAAAGAAAAAAAAAAGAAAAAAATAGAAAGGGAGTAACAGAAATCGTAAAACATGAAATTTTATTCGAGGTAAATATTCACTTCCAACGTATTTGATAACTAGTATAATTACATAATATAAGAGCAGGCTATATGCAATAAACTAAACACTATCACATTCATCCAAACAATCGAAAATGATAGCAGAGAAAGAAGAGTAGAAGATGAATATGAATAGAAGAAATAACTTACGATTGATTACTTGGTGCTTCACCAATGCAAACTGCCTCATCTGCAAGCTTCACATGAAGGGCATCCTTATCTATGGTTGAGTAGACAGCCACACATGGTATCCCCATCTCATGAGCGGTCCTTATGATACGGACAGCAATTTCACCTCTATTTGCGACAAGAATCTTCTCTTGTTTACATGTTACATCTAGTGCACCTGCGCATGTTTTAGATTTTTGGCTTACTCGAGTAGCTTTGAGTATCTGAGAAGAGAAAGTCACCCCAGTTCCCGTTGTAAAGCTACATTGTGAGCTCCTTAACCCTTTAGCTTGCCCAGAAAACAAACCCTTGCAGAGAAACCACAAATCAGACATGCCATTGACAAGCTCTGTCATTTAAGTTTACAAACATAAAATGCATGTGCAAATCATAAACATGTTAAATATCATCTTTGGCATATAAATATTCATGATGATGATTATTCAGTTTAACTGAAACTCAAATGTTGAACATGAGCATCCAAACATGGTAAATGTTTTGAATTAAAAAAAGTGACCATAGTGAAAGCTATCAAGGGCAAACTGGTCCTCAATCTTCCCAATCAGATATCCTTAAAAAAACGTTAAGTATGGTACTTGGTCAGCTTCTTATGAAAGTCCTCCCCCAAAACCAAAATGAAACAAATTCAACTAAAGCACTTCAATCATTACGATGAATACCAATTAGCATGCATATAACTGTTAATCTAGAACCTTGTCATATCAGTCGAAGCTAACCTTGTGTTATCATTAAAAGTTGGCTAGATTGCCCATGATAACCTATACATAGTTGTTTGTAGTAAATTAATAATTACTCATGATTCATGAGCATAACTTTTATTTCTTTGCCATGAGAATTCCATTTTTTTATGGGAGAGGTGAGAATACTTTTCCACCCTGATTGCAAAAATAAATGACACCCCCATCCAATATTTAAAAATGACAATGGCTTACTAGTATCGGATACTGGGTCATTCATAGCATTACCATACCTTCCCTATTTGTTGCGGGTTTGTTATTCGTCACCACGGGTTTAGCTTATGATGTGTTTGGAAGTCCTCGACCAAATGAGTATTTTATAGAGAGTCGCAATCAAAGCCCATGACAATTTTCTAACACAACCGAGCAAAGTCTTAAAGTTTTTAATTTTTTATTCATATAGACATCTGAGCCATTAGAGACAGGCCAGTGTTGTTAAGGCGGACGCCTGAGGCGCGCCTCGAGGCGTTTTGGCAAAAAACCGCCTCAAAATGATGCGAGGCGGAGCGGTGAAGTGAGGCGTCCGCCTCGGACCGCCTCAGCCACCGCCTCGGACCGCCTCAGGCCGCCTCGGGCCGCCTCAGCCCATTTACAGCTTAAAAACCAAAAGTAATTTGCAGCCCACTTATCTTTTAAGGTTAAGAGGGGGGTATTTAGAGTTTTAGACAAGAGAACGACACCTTGGGGGCTATTGTTGTTGTTGTGTGTGTTCTTCTCCTTTCTAATCAGGTTCCTCTTCTTCAAATTAGGTGTTGCCTTTTTCATATCAGGATGTTTTCTCTCTTCTTCTTCCTCCTTCCTCTTCTTCTTCCCTCTCCTTCCTGTGTTTTTTAATATGATCTGTTTTGCAGCTTTTTTTTTAATGATTCGTTCTACTCTTTTTTATATCATCGGTTCTACTCCTTTTTTAATGATCTGTTATGTGTTTTTTTATATGATTTGTCTGCTGCGTTTTTTTTTCACAATAAACAATAATAAGTAATATTTCACTGTATGGATCGTAATATTTTAGTATATGGATCAAAATTTGGTGCAAACTTTCAAAGTTAAACCAATGAGACCTGCTGAGCGATGCCTCACCAAATTGCAATTTTCCAAATATTGTTTCAAATTCAACCATTAATTTTCCAAACACTGTTTCAAATTTCTAAAGTTAAACCAATGAGAAGTTGATGAACTAGTTTACATTATGCTTTGATGTTTTTCTTGTTTGTTTCTTTTTTAGTGATTTAATGGATAGGCAAGTTAAGTACACTTATGTAGTGCATCTTTTTGCTATGCTATGCAGCTTTATTATGTTTCCATTTCAATTCTAAATAATTGTATGACTTTTTGTACATATTGGCATATGCAAGTTATCAAAATGATGATGAATATTACTTATCTAAATGTATTTCAATTTATTATAATAAAATATCTTAAAAAAATGTTAAAGACCGCCTCAGTGAAGTGAGGCGTCCGCCTCGCCTCTGAGGCGTTTTCAAGCTCATCCGCCTCTTCGCCGCCTCAACGCCTTAACTACACTGAGACAGGCCACCTAAAAGGTTATCAGACTAGACTAACTACATTCAAACTTCATCATTCAATTAAGTACACTTCAACTAAAGCACCTCAACGTCGAATAACTCCAACAGCTTGCAAGCATTACATGTCCAGTTACTTCTCTTTCTTATGCAAAAACACACATGGCAACTAGATCCACTACTCAGCATCATCAACTTCTCTAAACAGCCCCACCCATACTAACAACACTATTCAATGGTACAAAATGAAGAATCAAACGATCAAACAGACTACCAAAATCTTTCAATGAATCAATATAGAAGAACACCAATCCCACCTCTGAACACTCAGTGTTACCATCTACAACTAACCCAGCTAACTAAAACTCATTGTGGGAGAATTGAGCAACAATCAAATGACAGAAGCATCAAAGTTCAAATTTTTTATACTACCCACAAACATCTAAACAAAACAATCCACTGCATGCTTCACCAGTTCTACTAGATCCGCAAATAATCCACATTTAAAAACAAAACCCTTCTTACAGGTACATGGGCAGAGGGAACATGAGCAGAGCAGACAGATTTACACAGAGTCATGGAATCCATACTTGAACTACAGACCTCAACCTGCCAAACCAAAACAAACCCATTTTCAATATCACTAAATTACACAACCCAATCAATCAAAATTTCAAATTTCACAGAGAAACAGCACGATTGGATCCGAAACTAACCTTCAAATGCAGAGCAGAAAATTGGGGTTTTGGGTAATTTGAGAGAGAAGCAGAGATGGGTGTTGAATGGGGTGTGACGAAGATGTAAATGAAGCAATAAAAACGAGAGATTGGAGTACTCGAAGAGAGAAAGGATCGATGTTATCAAGGGAGAGTTCAAGATTGTATCTTTGAGTGCTCCGCCTGAAGCTTTAGTTGGGAGTTGTTGTTGGAACTTAAGTTGGATGTGAGCTAGCAATGGATTGGACTGTAAAAACCCGCCCACATCTAAATGGAGCCCGGGTATGTGGATCCTAAGTCCTAGTGACACCGCAACTATGCATAAGGGCGCCACACTATTAGGTCAATTAACGCCGTGCGTTTGCATTTTATTTGCTCAAATTTTTTATATTAAATTTTTTTATTTGCTCAATATTAGGTTAATCAAGACTTTTTTTATGCAAGGTTTAATCGAGACTGAGTTATAGTGATTAACATTTTAAGCATAATTTAAAAGAGTTTTAACATAATAGCAACATGCTCGTGGATCACTTAGTCAAATTGATATTGCCATGTTATAGTTTTGTTGAGTCCTTATTATTTGTGCCTTGGTGTAGGTTGTTGAATTATGTCCTACCTTGAAACCAAATTTAAATATTTGCTTATTTGAGGGTTTAACGTCATTCCTACCAACATTGCTCAGAGGTGAATGTATAAGTCTAAACATAATTAATAGTTTAGCGTCATTCCTAGCATTATGGAGTCTATTTGGCTAACGCTGAATATTAATAGTTTGGTTGTCTTGTAGCTTTGTTTGCCTTATAATTGTTGATATCAATATTTTTGTCTAGTATAATTTTTTCTTCTTCTTAAATATGGGAAAATGAAGACTTTTATATCATAGGTTTCGCTTGGTATACTGTAAAATAAGGTATTTTGCAAATCGATGTAGATACATTAGTTTGCATTACATTGGTTTGCAATGCTTTACTTTAAGGCGCTTGACAATAGTTAAAGAAAATTGATGCAAATCGGACAAGTGATTGTGGATGGCGATGATAATGGTAGTAGTTGTAATTGTAGCGATAATTATGGTTGTGGTGATGGTGATTACAAATTTGGGCGATGACGGTGATGCTAGTGGCAAGTGCGATGATTGTTAAAATGTTGATGGTTGTGGTGATTCGGTGAATATGATGGTAAGGTGAGGATGGGGTGGCGGCAGTCATGGTTTTGGTGATGGAAATGGTTGTAGTGGCAATAGAGGTTGTAGTAGTAAAAGTGTTGGTGGTTGTGATGATTATGCTATATTAGTTGAGGTGGTGGTGACAATGACAGTTTTGGTAGTACTAGTAAGTTGATGGTGGTTGTGGTGAGTATGTTATTGTAGCGGTGATGGTGGTGGTGATGGAGACAACAGTTACGGTGGTAGCAACAAAGGTGGTGTTGGTTGTGGTGATTATGTTATGATGGTGGTAGTAGTGGTGGTGGCTATGGTGGTAGTGACGGCAGTTACGGTAGTGGTGGTGGCTATGGTGGTAGTAACGGCAGTTACGGTAGTGGTTGTGATGGTTATGGTATGGTGGTCGTAGTGGTGGAGATGATGGTAGTTGTGAAAGTAGTAGTGCTTGGGGAGTTTATAAAGGAGTTGATAGTAGAATTTGATCAAAAAGATATGATGAGAGTTTTGCAAAATACTGCAGGAGATTTTTGTTCCGTAAGTTTTGCAAAATAATGCAGGAGATTTTTGTTCCGTAAGCTTTGCAAAATTTTATAACTAAAAGATGCGGATGTCCTAAATACAAATTCCAATCTTTGTTTTTCGTAAAGTCAATTAAATACCAAACTTTTTATAACCACCGTAAATTTTTACATTATGCATTATTTTACTGTGTACTGAGCGGAATCTTAATACCATACCAAGAAGGATATTCTAATTGCTAGGGGGTGTCAATTTATTTTGTAAAATTTTAACATGGTATCATTCTAGAGAACTTGAGAAAAGTTTTTGTTGTTTGGATGAACAATATAAGATAGTAGATTGCATCTGTCTCGGCCCATTAGCTCAGTTGGTTAGAGCGTCGTGCTAATAACGCGAAGGTCGCAGGTTCGAGACCTGCATGGGCCATTTTTATTTTTATTTTTTATGCATTCGTGTAACCTTTCTTTAAAGGGTCCTATTTTTTTTTTTTTTGTTATACATTCGTAATCTTTATTTAAAGGGTCCATCTCTCCATCAAGTGAGTAAGTTTAGAATTGTAAAAACACCAAAAAAATACTCAAAATAGGCCAGCAAACAAGGCTGGCTAGAATTGTTGGCATGCATACTCATACAGTCGTAACCTTTCTTTAAAGGGTCCATTTTTTATTTATTCGTAACATTTATTTAAAGGGTCCATCTCTGCATGCAAGTGAGTAAGTCTATAATTGTAAAAAGACAAGAAAATACCTAAAAGAGTCCAACAAATAAGGTTGGCTAGAATTGTTGGCATGCATACTCATACAGTTTCTTAGTATCTTGTTTTAATCAATCTTTTTATTATGTGAATCATAACACATCAAGTTCATCACCATAAAGTGATACATATTGGTTTAAGCAAGATTTTGTATGCAAGGTTTTTTAATCAAGACTAAGTTATAGTAATTAATATTTTAAGCACGGTTTAAAAGAGTTTTAACACAATAGCAATATGCTTGTGGATGATTAGTCAAATTGATATTGGCACCCTATTATTTGTTAAAGTCCTTATTGTTTGCGCCTTGGTGTAGGTTGTTGAGAAGGCTCCTTCATTATACAGATAAAGAATCCAGACCAACACGGATCCATCTCCTCTGAATCCCGATTCAGAGGACTCCAGAACAAGTGCAAGGCCGTATTCCCGGCTCACTTGCAGGGCCAGTTTGGAAGCTTAAGGTACTCCCCTGCTGATCCACCAGATTTTCTAAACTACGAAGGATGTGAGTTTTTACTCGTATCTGCGTCGGATGACATTGATGAAGAACTTGGGATTGAACTGAAGGGGGAACAAGGAGAAGCAATAGATGCCTCTTGTTCAGATTTGGTTAGGACTTTTGGAGAGATTGCTTCAACTAGTCCCCTTCTGAAAGGTACTTGGGCTTGAGGTACTCACCCTCTACATTGTGTAAAACATGGCAACTTTTTTTGTGGGATGGTTTGATAAAGTTGGAATGATGTACATTCCTGGTAGAAAGTAGC
The DNA here is from genome assembly GCA_003290165.1 of Berberis thunbergii. Taxonomy (NCBI): domain Eukaryota; kingdom Viridiplantae; phylum Streptophyta; class Magnoliopsida; order Ranunculales; family Berberidaceae; genus Berberis; species Berberis thunbergii. Next base: position 158,248 of record QNQO01000664.1, on the reverse strand, counting down.
ACTTCCATGAAATGTAAATTATTTGTGCATGTACAAACTACTTGTGTTATATGGGTAATGCACCATTCTCTTTGAGAAAATAATCATAGCATGTGGATGGTGTGGTACAAAGGGAGGCTACATTGACTTCGCATCAGGATTGCATTTGTTTTTTCCATTAGCATAATCTACATATTCCTATTCTGCCTGCAGGTTCGTAAAGCATCTAAACGGCTACACCATCTAATCCAGGCCCTCAGTCTAAGGGAGAGTATTTTTTTTTTTTTTTCATTACTCAACACTAAGTGCTAAGCACATATTTGGTGGTGTTTATTAATAACTTTTGTACTTCTAATTAGAAGTAACAACAAACAAACATTTGGTCAAAGTGGATAATTTCTTATTTAAAAAAAAACAAATGTTATCTAAATTGGATAAATTGAAATGTCATCATCATTAAAATCGGATGAATGTCTTTTATCTTTTATTTCTTATTTTAAAATGTCATTATCATTAAAAAGCCCATTTTTGATACTTTTGGGGACGGTTATACTAATTTTGGTTCTCCAAACAATGCGTTCTTTCTATATATTCTCGTCCGATCCATGCTCAATGATGTCTTCTTTCGTCGCATTCATCCAACATTTCAATAGTTGTTCCCTCCGTCTACACCCTTCATTAACTTGCCAATGTAGACATTTTTTAATTCGCGTCGTGGTTTGGTAAGGACCCTTCATTAACTTGTCAATCTAGACATTTTCTAATTCGTGTCGTGGTTTGGTAAGGACCCTTCATTAACTTGTCAATCTAGACATTTTCTAATTCGCTTCGTGCTTGGTTGCTTCACCAAACCACGATAAACACTTTTCTCTAATTTTGTCCTTTATGAGCGCTACACCTAACTATTTCATAATTCTTTCATTCTTAATTTTATTCTTACAAGTTTTACCACACATTACCCTTAGCATATGCCTTTCTGCTACTGACATCCTATGCATATGTTGTCTAGTAGCATCTCAATATTTTAAACCGTATAGCATGGCTAATCGAACAATTGTCTTATAACATTTCTATGATTACGATATTTATTTTTCCCACGGTTGAGGAATAAGAAAACATAATGTGAATAAGGAAAAGTATCTATCAATGGATGCTACTGGATATTTGTCCAGGTTCAATGAACTTTCAAGTTGAAGTTTCTCCAGCTTTTCCTTTTTGACCCAAACCCAACTATGAAAGCGTTCAGGTTCAATATATTTGACCCCTCAAGGAAAAATCTCACCCTTTGCCTGAGTCGTGGGTGGATGTAACTGTTTTGACCTACCGTTAACGTTTAAACTCAGACGTTTCAAATTTTTACATGTAACAACATTTAATATAAAAATATATACAAAAACGTTCTAAAAATTGTTAGGTGGTAGGTGGGTAGTGAGTAAGGGACTAGCATTAAGATGCCCGCTCAAATTGGTAGCCTCCGCACATGACCAAATCACGTTAAACACTTTTATCTATTTTTGTCCTTTATGGGCGCTACACCTAAGTATCTCCTAATTTTTTTTATTCTTAATTTTATCTTTATAGGTTTACCACACATCCACCTTAACATACGTATTTCTGCTACTACCATCCAATGCATATGTTGTCTCATAGTAGCTCAACATTCTGAACCATATAGTATGATTGGTTGAACAATTGTCTTATAACATTTCCATTTTAACCTTATAGACATCTTTCTATCGCATAATACTTCGGACGTCATTTTCCATTCCAGTGTAAAAACCAAATAAATTCCTTTTATTTTTTGGGATTATATTCCAATCATGTGTTGTGCTGCTTCAAGAGAATAAGAAAAGTGTTTTTTGTGCAATATCCATGATTATGATATCTTTCCTACAGTTGAGGAACACGAAGATAATAAGAAAAGTATCTATCAATGGATGCTATTGGATATTTGTCCAGGTTCAATGAACCTTCAAGTTGGACTTTCTCCAGCTTTTCCTTTTTTGACCCAAACCCTCAAGGTTGACGTGGTCAACGCGGGAGTTTCAGTAGTTGGTATTATAATTTATAAATTCTCGTTTGTCACTCTTTGACAGCACAACACACAAGAAGCGAAGCGAAAGCTCGAAAAACAGAGAGAAGAGAAGAGAGGAGAAGAGAAAGAGAGGAAGTGACGAAAACGCCCCTTCTTCCTTCCCTTCTATCCTTTAACGTCTTCATCGAAAACCCTAACTTCCTTTCTCTCTCTCTCTCTCTCAATCTCCTTACCCACCCACCATTCGTCTTCTTCGATTTTCAGCTGTTCTGTTTTGACAATCAAAACAGATCTATAAGTTGTTTATCTTTGGAGCTGTGCATTCTGTTCATGCGCATCGTCAAATCTTTGTAAGAAATCAATCTCTTTTCTGTAATTAAATAAAGACTCACTCTAAATAGGATCAGGTTTTGTATTTTTGACCTATGAGATTTAGGAAATGATGGGCTTATATAGATACACTTGTGTGTACATGGATTCTTTCAGTAATTAGTGATGATTTTATTAGTAAATACACTATCCTGTACATCTAATGCATGCGAATGTAATAGCTAAAGGTTTATTTCTGGTCAAAACAAATGCGATGAATGTGAATTTGGAATGTGTGGTTTTATTAGAATTGTTGGATACAATCTTAACTGGAGCTTTTACATCTCAGCAGGCGGATAAACATCATGGTGTTGTGGGTTTTTGGTTATGGTTCATTAGTGTGGAACCCAGGATTTGAATTTGATGAGAAAATCATAGGCTACATTAAGGATTACAAACGTGTTTTTGATCTTGGTAAGATGATATATATATAATTACAAGTCAGCAATTAATGTTTATTATTTCATTTCAGAATAGCAGATATAACTTTTGTGGGATTGTTTGGATGAGTTATTGACTTGTACGATTCCAATTTGTGCTTTGTCTCAGCTTGCATTGATCACAGAGGTACCCCTGAGCATCCAGCCAGAACTTGCACTTTGGAAGCCAGTGAAGGGTCAATTTGCGTAAGTGAAATTTTTTAGCTATGAATCTGTTGATGAGTCTTGACATCTGCGTAATCTGACACTATTTGAGATAAGTAAGAGATCAACAGGGCCTAACCAGTTGATTTTTTTTTTCAAACTAATTATTGGGAAGTTGTCGAAAGAATTAGTTTCCCCCAAAATCTTCACATTCGATGTCGTCGAAGTATTTTAAGCACTATCACAGTATGAAACAAATCACTGCAGATTGAAGGCCTCTGCTTGTTTACTGCTATTGATTTTGTCTATAATCTTTGTTATTTCAGTGGGGTGCTGCATTCAGTGTCACAGGAGGCCCTGAAAAAGAAAGATTAGCTATGGAGGTATTTATTTTCATATATTATCACGCCCCGATTTCGGGACGTGACATATATGCACTAGCAGCATCTCTTAAAGAATAGAAAAAGTCTACCTATGTTACAAAATAGAAACCATTTTAGTTAGATGTTGAACTTATATATTTTTGGTTTTTGCTTTTGTAGTATTTGGAGAGAAGAGAATGTGAGTATGACCAGAAGACTGTCGTAAACTTTTACAAGGTGAGCAATATCATTAGTTTGTATTTAGTTGCATATTCACTCTTTGATTGATTCATGAAGTACTTATTCGGAGCTGGTTTTCCTAAATTCAGGATGAAGATGCCCTTGAACCAGATGTAACTGGAGTGATGGTATTCACATCCACTCCAGACAAGGTATCAAACAAGTACTATTTAGGACCTGCTCCGTTAGGTGAAATGGCTAGGTAAGTTAGAAACTAGTATATGTGTTGAGATTGTTTATTCCGATCTCCGGTTTTCTGCTTCTGATTCCCTGTTATCTTTTCAGACAAATTGCAACTGCTTTTGGTCCATGTGGGAACAATAGAGACTATCTATTTATGTTAGAGAAGGCGTTGTCTGACATTGGTGAGATTCATCTTTCATTTGAATTCATGTCTGTACATTGGTATTCAAGTGTGCTTTTCACTTATAGGTTTCAATTGATCGATCTAACAGGGCATGCAGATGATTCAATCATAGAGTTGGCATGTGAGGTGAGAAAGGTACTGGAACTTATCGAAAGAGCCAAGGAGATGAAGCTAGTTGCTGCTTGGATCCCCTACAAGTCCGAGATTCCTACTCTTCACTATCTTCCCCGCCCTGAAACTGTTGTTGCTATGGATAGACTCATAATGTAAGCAAAAGAAATAACAGAGACATTAATATGAGGAGATAAAGAAAAGCTGACCTAAACTCATCATTCTTTATCTTTTTTTTTCCGTCTTTTCTCTGCTTCATTTCTTGCTATCCTACATTACAACTAGACGATAACCATTTAGCTCATTAACCCTTCGGCCGCATGTATCTGTTAACTCTCTAACAAGGAGATACAGAGTGTGTTAGATTTTGATGTTGTTTCAAACTCATCTAGAGATTACAGTGAAAGAATTGTAAGAGTTGCAGTTGCTTTTTCCATTGACAGATCTATAAAATCTATGCCTTGTTTCTCTCCTGGCTTTATCTTTATTGCGCTATTTTGTTCTTGCTTTCTTCCTTTTTCTGGTTGATGATTTCTTCCTTGTTGATTGATGATTAGTCTATCTGTTCCAAACAAGAGAAAAAAAGGCAAACTAGCTACCAAAAATTGTTGAACCTCTAGAGAAGTGCTTGACAATTTATATGTGATCTCAGTAACAAATGCCATGTATTGTGTATTAAAATGAATGTATATCAATCAATGTCCTAAAGATGAAGAAGCTGCTTGACATTCATGGGGTAGTTGCTCTGCACCGTGCCCTCATAAACTTGCTTAGCTGCAATTTGGTTCACTGCGTCTGACGTGTGAAAAGGATCCCAAAATATGAATTCAGATCGATCTAAGCATAAGAATGCAGCAGGAGTACATAAGATCATGCCATTCGCTCTGCCTCCACCACAACATGCTATATGTGAATACTTGAATCCTGTGTACCAAATAATAAAAATGATATTCATGAAATATTTGATTAGTTATGGTATTGATCCAGAAAGGGTTTCGCGGTTTAGGCTAATGGTAGCATACCGTATTGAGAAGGATTGTCAATCATATGGTTGAGTGGGGTGTATACATCCCAATAAAGAAAATATGATTTGGGAAGTTCCTTGTTTAGCTGTTGAATCATGGGCTTGAGCTTGACAGTGAATTGCGTTGTTAAATCGTTAAATGGCTCGTAGCACTGGTTGATGTCTTTGCTGAAGAATCCTATAATAGTGGGAAGACTACCAAGAGGTGCTAGTCCAGTTACCAACACTTTTCTTGCACCATAATTGTATAGGTTCTGCAAAAATCAACAAAAACAAATTAAATTCACAAGAAAAAAAATTGAAGAAACTACATGCTGCAGTTTATGCTACTTGTAAAAGTGCATACCTTGAGTTGTACACGATATTCAGTAATGAGAAAATCGTTGAAAGTTGGGGGAATCGGCTTGTGCAGTGGATTTGCAAGTGGCAACATGTAATTGTCAAGGAAGTCATTGTTGCCCATGTTGGAAATAAAGAGAGATTTGGCTAGAAAATCCTCAATGGTGAGTTCTTCCCCATTGCTCTGCAAGACTAGTGAACTCAACATTGGGAGTATGTTGTTCCGAAAGGTCTCCAGTTGTTCCGAAAGGTCTTAAACCCTGAAAAACAAAAATATTTACATATAACATGGCAACTATAGATTGTTCATTAAATATTACTTAAAAAAGAAGAAAACTAGAACAAAAATTTAAGTATTCCAGCAGCAGAAGACGCGAAGTTCACTCCCTGTAAAATGTTTTCACCTTGTGTATTTGGATCATTAATCGCAGGGATCAACCCAAACCCGAGCATAAAACCTACAAACATGTGCAACTTTTTTTTTTTTTTTTTGAAGGGCAAGCAAGGTTTTTATAGGATCTCATAACCCATAAAGATGTCGCAAGCTGGGTTTGAACCCATGACCTAGTGATACCATCCACCAAGCTCTAACCGTTGAGCTGTCATTCCATTGTCCTCATACATGTCCTCGTGTGCAACTTTATTGTGTGTAAAAACTAGAAACAAACATATGGCAGGTTTTGGGTTCACTAGACATCAAGGTGGGCTCTTACATAACTGCCACGTTTCTCCATCCTTCTTTATAACCCCTAAAAGAAAATAAAAACTCCAGTTCTTTCTCCAATCAAACACCAAGAAGAAGAAAATGGGACAAGGAAAGGAAATCAAGACCAGAGATGAACCCAATCTCCACATTCAAGTACTCTTCCTTCACACGCAATATATAGTGTTTTTGTTCTTACTTTATATTGTAGCTAGTGAAAATTTTCATTTACCTTAGATTTTAGTGAAAAATGTGCATGTATTATTGATGAATGAATTTTTTTGGAAAATATATAGGAAAGAGGGGAGATATTCTTCTTCTATAGGCCAAAAGTTGACAAGGAAGAAGCACACAGTGTTGATGATGTACAACGTTTGTACATAGTCCTTCAACCGGAATCTGGTGACAGGATGGTAGAAGAGAAGCAATCACCAGATTCTGGCAAGGAAGGATCAAAGAAGAAAGGCGGCCATGACAAGGGAGGTTCAAGTCACAAGCAGGTAAGTGAAGGAGGCCATGATAGCCAGGTAAGTAGAGCACTGTGGCTTACTACTAGTAAAAGTACTATAAAATGTTGATGTTACAATGCATGGTTTTCTTTTATGATTTAAAGGAAGTAAACATAGAGAAGGAGCCTTTGTTGCGATTTCTCGTCATGGGTTGAAAAACTCTTCCTGATCCCGGCAAGAGGAGCAAGCCTTATTGGGGATTTGTGGAGATGGTGACTACCAAAATTGAAGATGTCAAAACTGCTCTTGAGGGAGGTATATCATCATTACTCCTATCCCTTTTTTGTGTTATAAATATTTCTACTTATATATCTTCTGATTCAAATTTTAGCATCAGAGCCATGCTTAGAATCCGATACTATCGACCACAAATCCACAAATCTTATCAACTGAGCCGAATTATAACTTAAATGCATGCTATTATGGTCAATACAAATATATTGGATGTTAGCTAGATCAGTATCCAATAATATCTGTTATATAACAGTGAATTACTCAAAGAAACCCACCATGCCAGCTAGTATACTGAGTCTTTGTTAGTATGTTATAGAGGAATACGATACTGCGACAAGAGGACATAAACACCAGCCACCAGCAAGAGCCTTAGGAGAAGGAATTTACAGAATCTTGAAACACAACTTTGGCAAGAAGAAAACACACACTCATTTAATCTACAAGCTCGAATTCCCACCGGAGGGGGAGAGGAGCGAACCACAGGACGCACTCAATGTGGAACGAGAAGGCTCCTTCATTATACAGATAAAGAATCCAGACCAACACGGATCCTCCTCCTCTGAATCCCGATTCAGAGGACTCCAGAACAAGCGCAAGGCCATATTCCCGGCTCACTTGCAAGGCCAGTTTGGAAGCTTAAGGTACTCCCCTGCTGATCCACCAGATTTTCTAAACTACGAAGGATGTGAGTTTTTACTCGTATCTGCGTCGGATGACATTGATGAAGAACTTGGGATTGAACTGAAGGGGGAACAAGGAGAAGCAATAGATGCTTCTTTTTCAGATTTGGTTAGGACTTTTGGAGAGATTGCTTCAACTAGTCCCCTTCTGAAAGGTACTTGGGCTTGAGGTACTCACCCTCTACATTGTGTAAAACATGGCAACTTTTTTTGTGGGATGGTTTGATAAAGTTGGAATGATGTACATTCCTGGTAGGAAGTAGCACTTCCATGAAATGTAAATTATTTGTGCATGTACAAACTACTTGTGTTATATGGGTAATGCACCATTCTCTTTGAGAAAATAATCATAGCATGTCAGATGGTGTGGTAGAAAGGGAGATTACATCGACTTAGCATCAGGATTGCATTTGTTTTCTAATTAGCATAATCTACATATACTGACTGCAGGTGCAGGTTCAGGTTCGTGAAGCATCTAAAGGGAGTTATTATTATTATTACTAAGCACATCCTTAGTGATTATTAAATTGTTGAACCTATTAAGAACTTATAATTCTAATTAGAAGTAAAAACAAACACCCAGAATAGATGGTCAAAGTGGATCATTTCCTATTCAAAACAAAAAACAAATGTCGTCTAAATGTCTTTTATCTCAATAGACAAGAGGCAAATTGGATAAGCATGTATTCTTATTTAAAATGTCGTCATCATCAAAGCTTATTCTCGATATTTTTAGGAACAGTTATACGAATTTTAGTTTTCCAAACAATGTGTTTTTCCTATATATTCTCGTATGATCCAAGCTCAATGACGTATTCCTTCATCGTTTTCATCCAAGTTTTCAACGGTTGTCCCCTTCGTCTACATCCTCCATTAACTTGTCAATTTAGACATTTTCTAATTGGCGTCGTGCTTGGTTGCCTCCGCACATGACCAAATCACGTTAAACGTTTTTCTCTAGTTTTGTCCTTTATGAGCGCTAAATCTAAGTATCTCTTAATTTTTTTATTCTTAATTTATCTTTATAGGTTTTACCACACATTCACTTTAACATACACATTTTTGCTACTGCCATCGTATGCATATGTTGTCTCATAGTAGCTCAACATTTTGAACCGTATAGTATGGTTGGTCGAACAATTATCTTATAACATTTCCATTTTAAACTTATAGACATCTTTCTTTCGCATAATACTTCCGACGCCATTTTCCATTTCAGTGTAAAAACCAAATAAATTTCTTTTATTTTTTGAGAATATATTCCAAGAGTGAGGCTGGGGAATCAGGTTTTGTAATCATGTTTTACAACCAGGATGATGTTGCATCGATAGATGAGATTTTTTACAACCTCAAATACACATAAACACTTTGGGGATTTCATCATTCTTTCAAAATCACGCCACATCACCATGGTTACAAAAAATGGTTTCCTAACATTTCGATATTCCAATCATGTGTTGTGACGCTCCAAGAGAGTAAGAAAAGTGTTTTTTGTGCGATATCCATGATTATGATATCTTTCCTATAGTTGAGGAATAAGAAGATAACAAGAAAAAGTATCTATCAATGGATGCTACTGGATATTTGTCCAGGTTCAATGAACCTTCAAGTTGGATTTTCTCCAACTTTTCCTTTTTGACTCAAACCCAACTAAGAAAGTGTTCAGGAAAAATTTCACCCTTTGCATGAGTCGTAGATGGATGGATGTATCAAACGTTTCAAACTTTTACATGTAACAACATTTAATATCAACAAAATATACAATAAGGTTGAAAAAATTTGTTGGGTGGTAGGTAGGCAGCTTTGATTTTATTTTTATATTATGATTTATAAAAGTTTAATTATAGGTACAAAAATTACTTCTAATTCAATGCTAAAATAAATATGTAAAATGTATAAAAAATAGTTTTTTTATTTTTTTTAATTCTAGCAGCTTCGTGTTGTTTGAATTTGTTTATTGTGGTTCGGATCACAACACTGAAGATTTTTTATCTTTAGAAACTAAAATAAAAAAAATAAAAATATTAACGTAATCAATGGTAGCCTGATTGACTGGTTAATGCAACAAAGTAATTTAACCCGTCTTGGGTTCTATTAAAAAAAAAAAAAATGCTAACTGGCGTAAGAACGGAAGAAGCAAGGATGGTACACAGGATTAGTTTATTTATACATACATAACACGTGGCAAGGTTGACGTGGTCAACGCGGGAATTACAGTAGTTGGCATTATAAAATCTCGTTTATCACTCTCTTTCACAACACAAGAAGCAAAGCGAAAGCTCGAAAAGCAGAGAGAAGAGAAGAGAAGAGAAGAGAAGAAGAGGAAGTGACGAAAACGCCCTTTCTTCCTTCCCTTCTATCCTTTCTCTCTCTCTCTCAATCTCCTTACCCACCCACCCACTCGTCTTCTTCGATTTTCAGCTGTTCATTCTTATATTTATTCATTCGAATCGTCAGATCTTTGTAAGAAATAGATCTATTCTTCTTCTATTATGTTTCGGTTCTTCTGCTTATTCTTAATATATATATATATACCTCTTCTTACTTGAATGTTGTTTAGGTTTTTAGAGCTCTGGAAATTTGTGTCTAATTTCCATCAGAACAAATGCGATGAATGTGAAGTTGGGATTTGTGATTTTATTAGAATTGTTGGATACAATCTTAACTGGAGCTTTTTACATCTCAGCAGGCGGATAAACATCATGGTGTTGTGGGTTTTTGGTTATGGTTCATTAGTGTGGAACCCAGGATTTGAATTTGATGAGAAAATCATAGGATACATTAAGGATTACAAACGTGTTTTTGATCTTGGTAAGTTGATATATATATATATATAATTACAAGTCAGCAATTAATGTTTACTACTTCATTTCAGAATAGCAGATATAACTTTTTTGGGATTGTTTGGATGAGTTATTGACTTGTACAATTCCAATTTGTGCTTTGTCTCAGCTTGCATTGATCACAGAGGTACCCCTGAACATCCAGCCAGAACTTGCACTTTGGAGGCCACTGAAGGGTCAATTTGCGTAAGTGAAAATTTCTTGCTATGAATCTGTTGATGAGTCTTGACATCTGCGTAATTTGAAATGCTGACACTATTTGAGATAAGTAAGAGATCAACTGGGCATAACCAGTTGATTATTTTTTTCAAACTAATTATTGGGAAGTTGTCGAAAGAATTAGTTTCCCCCAAAATCTTCACATTCGATGTCGTCGAAGTATTTTAAGCACTATCACAGTATGAAACAAATCACTGCAGATTGAAGGCCTCTGCTTGTTTACTGCTATTGACTTTGTCTATAATCTTTATTATTTCAGTGGGGTGCTGCTTTCAGTGTCACAGGAGGCCCTGAAAAAGAAAGATTAGCTATGGAGGTATTTATTTTCATATATTGTCATTCCCCGATTTCGGGGCGTGACATATATGCACTAGCAGCATCTCTTAAAGAATAGAAGTCTACCTATGTTACAAAATATGAACCATTTAGTATAATTTTAGTTAGATGTTGACCTTATATATTTTTGATTTTTGCTTTTGTAGTATTTGGAGAGAAGAGAATGTGAGTATGACCAGAAGACTGTCGTAAACTTTTACAAGGTGTGCAATATCTTTAGTTTGTATTTAGTTGCATAATCACTCTTTGATTGATTCATGAAGTACTTATTTGGAGCCGGTTTTCCTAAATTCAGGATGAAGATGGCCTTGAACCAGATGTAACTGGAGTGATGGTATTCACATCCACTCCAGACAAGGTATCAAACAAGTACTATTTAGGACCTGCTCCGTTAGGTGAAATGGCTAGGTACGTTAGAAACTAGTATATGTGTTAGATTGTTTATTTCGATCTCCGGTTTTCTTCTTTTGATTCCCGGTAATCTTTGCAGACAAATTGCAACTGCCTTTGGTCCATGTGGGAACAATAGAGACTATCTATTTATGTTAGAGAAGGCGTTGTCTGACATTGGTGAGATTCATCTTCCATTTGAATTCATGTCAGTACATTGGTAATCAAGTGTGCTTTTCACTTATAGGTTTCAATTGATCGATCTAACAGGGCATGAAGATGATTCAATCATAGAGTTGGCATGTGAAGTGAGAAAGGTACTGGAACTTATCGAAAGAGCCAAGGAGATGAAGCTAGTTGCTGCTTGGATCCCCTACAAGTCCGAGATTCCTACTCTTCACTATCTTCCCCGCCCTGAAGCTGTTGTTGCTATGGACTCATAATGTAAGCAAAAGAAATAACAGAGACATTAATCTGAGGAGATAAAGAAAAGCTGACCTAAACACATCATTCTTAATCTTTTTTTCCCCTTCTTTTTCCATATTTTTCTCTGCTTCATTTCTTGCTATCCTACATTTCAACTAGACAAGGAGATGCAGTTAGCTATAACCATTTAGCTCCTTAACCCTTTGGCCGCATGTATCTGTTAACTCTCTAACAAGGAGATACAGTGTGTTAGATTTTGATGTTGTTTCAAACTCATCTAGAGATTACGATGAAAGAATTGTAAGAGTTGCAGTCACTTTTTCCATTGACAGATCTATAAAATCTATGCTTTGTTTCTCTCCTGGCTTTATCTTTATTGCGCTATTTTGTTCTTGCTTTCTTCCTTTTTGTGGTTGATGATTTCTTCCTTGTTGATTGATGATTAGTCTATCTGTTCCAAACAAGAGAAAAAAGGCAAACTAGCTACCAAAAATTGTTGAACCTCTAGAGTAGTGCTTGACAATTTATATGTGATTTCAGTAACAAATGCCATGTATTGTGTATTAAAATGAATGTATATCAATCAATGTCCTAAAGATGAAGAAGCTGCTTGACATTCATGGGGTAGTTGCTCTGTACCGTGCCCTCATAAACTTGCTTAGCTGCAATTTGGTTCACTGCGTCTGACGTGTGAAAAGGATCCCAAAATATGAATTCAGATCGATCTAAGCATAAAAATGCAGCAGGAGTACATAAGATCATGCCATTCGCTCTGCCTCCACCACAACATGCTATATGTGAATACTTGAATCCTGTGTACCAAATAATAAAAATGATATTCATGGAATATTTGATTAGTTATGGTATTGATACAGAAAGGGTTTCGCGGTTTAGGCTAAAGGTAGCATACCGTATTGAGAAGGATTGTCAATCATATGTCTGAGAGGGGTGTATACATCCCAATAAAGAAAATATGCTTCGGGAAGTTCCTTGTTTAGCTGTTGAATCATCGACTTGAGCTTGACATTTAACTGCATTATTAAGTCGTTAAATGGCTCGTAGCACTGGTTGATGTCTTTGCTGAAGAATCCTATAATAGTGGGAAGACAACCAAGAGGTGCTAGTCCAGTTACCAACACTTTTCTTGCACCATAATTGTATAGGTTCTGCAAAAAATCAACAAAAACAAATTAAATTCACAAGAAAAATAAATCGAAGAAACCACATGCTGCAGTTTATACTACTTGTAAAAGTGCATACCTTGAGTTGTTTGCGATATTCAGTAATGAGAAAATCGTTGAAAGTTGGGGGAATCGGCTTGTGCAGTGGATTTGCAAGTGGCAACATGTAATTGTCAAGGAAGTCATTGTTGCCCATGTTGGAAATAAAGAGAGATTTGGCTAGAAAATCCTCAATGGTGAGTTCTTCCCCATTGCTCTGCAGGACTTGTGAACTCAACATTGGGAGTATGTTGTTCCGAAAGGTCTCCAGTTGTTCAAACATGTCAAGTCTTTGACCCTGAAAAACAAAAATATTTACATATAACATAGCAACTATATATGTTCATTAAATATTACTTAAAAGAGGAAAACTAGAACAAAAATTTACTCACAAATAAATTGCCAGTGTAATTGAGTATTCCAGCAGCAGAAGACGCGAAGTTCACTCCCTGTAAAATGTTTTCACCTTGTGTATTTGGATCATTAATCGCAGGGATCAACCCAAACCCGAGCATAAAACCTACAAGTTCCAAATTCCGAAAACATAAAACCAAAAAAAAAAAAACATAATACTGACCACCTAGTTTCTGCTACATTAAGCCAACCCGAATACATTAGTATGGAACATTTTAAAAGCGCACTAAAGGCAGTAGTGATCCCATACCTAAATGATCAGCAACTGTGGCACCATTGCAAAACCTGCCAGTGGTACCAGTGGCAAAATCAATTCCATTAGGAGGGAAGTTGGCTTTAGCAAGTGTTTTGAGATGGTTGTTGTTTCCTGGATCAAGTAAGGAGTCTCCAAACACAAACATTGCAGGAACCTGAGCTCCATACACCATTTTAACTATAAAGAGAAGATGGAAAGACAACATTGCAGACCATAGAAGAAGAGTCTCCATACTTTTTTTGCAGCAAAGCAGAAGAAGAGTTATTTGTGAATGATCATACCCTGCACATCTGCAAGGTGTAATTTGTAGCAGGACATTTAAAGATGATATATTATTTTATATTTTCTTATGAATTAGAAAAACAGGATCTCTACACCATGATAAAGACGATATCGATTTGATCCATTTTTACATATTTACTAATTATAATCAAGTATATTAATCAAGGAATATATCAAAAAAAAGTGTATCCAATTCAATTCCAACCAATACTAAAATTTCATTAAGGATGAATATCAAACATGCCTTATCATCTGCCAAACCAGTGCTACTAATAAAAGCTGTGGATTTAAAGATTCAACAAACTCAGCTACTGATAACATATTTATTTTTCTCCATCTTTCACCTCCTAGCAACCCTATTGATTGAACCCTAGTGGTAGTTTTGTACACATCAATGCAACATTCAATAGTTGGGATCCTAAAATCTACAAGTCATTTTGAAAAATTAAATAGTCACATTGTAATATATGATATATCTCCAATGTTCAGAATGGGAGATATTTAGGATATTTCACATTGAAAAAAAAAGTGATATATTTTGTCAAATATAGGGATATTCATGGATGTTATCGCGAATATTACAATAGTTTCACTTGAAAATATATATATATTTAAAAAAAAAATTGGGATATTGTGCAGAAGAGTCCGGATGGTATGCTTCATGGAGCAGAGAGATCAACTCCTATGGTCCTGACCAAAAAAATTGCTCCCCACTGTCTACCTTTCTAATCCAGAGTCATCGTCTTTGTTAAAGAAAAGAAAAATCTGGATTTGATTTACAGAGTTGGAAAGTTTGTTTTACCTCAAGACGATGCACCCCTGGTTTGAACCTTAAATTTGTGATTCCATCCGCCAGAAGCCTACCGCTGAGTTGATACTCCATTGGAGGCGAAACATTCGCTTTGTCACGAGTCATTTGGTTGAGGTCTTATTCATTGAAGAAGAGTGCACTGGCAAAGTTTGAACCTTGGACTTGTGATACAAATCGCCACAAGCCTACCAGTTAAGTTAGTACCTCATTGGCTGACTTGCACTTTCCGTGCAGATATTAAATTTGATGTTGCAGTTTGTTCTTATTGCTCTCACATTTACATTGATCCAGGCAATTTTCCAGAATGATAACAATCTTTTCATTACAAGCACATATTGCATAAAATGATTGTAGCTGACTCAGTGACCAGTCTGCACTGCTTTACAAGAGTTTCCAGCCACTGTTCGAATTCATTTCAATTGCGGAGATTTTCAGAGCAAAAGGCATGCACTGAATGAAGAAAATTGGCATCTCTTCTGCGCAATGACTTAGTTTCATTTTCACTGTATGGAAACCTCTGTATCCAAAGGTAATATCTTAATGTTGAATACAAATCACTTAGTTACCGATGACAGTCAATTAACCATAGGCATGTTTCAAAGCACATTATATATGCAACCAATAACTCCACATAGCATATGCTTATATGTGGTCATTCAATTACTTGAAACAGATGATCCACGCGTAAATGAAATAGAAAGCAAGTAAGGTAATTAGCAAATAAACAAAATGCAGAGAGTTAGGGAGCGAAGAAGAGCCAGGGAAGAGGCAGTGCATGGGAAGGACAACAACATCGCCATATGTTGGTATCCAATCCGTGCTCTGCCACATCCCTGCCTGCATGTCTGTCTCACAGAGCTCTCCATAATTTACCTTTCAATGCCGATCAATCTTTTGCCTATTCCTTTCGAATTAGCCCTTCAGCCTGTGTGCAGCAACTCACCGCGAGCATTGGTGTGTTTGGATGGAAGGAATTCTAGGTTGAAATAGCAAGGAGAGTGCAATATGTAGTACACATGCAAGTACCATTTATGCAAATTGAAGTACTATAAGCACATACAAATTTGACTTATCTTTTTTTTCACTCTGTACTACACACCTCAAATGGGTACTTCATCGTTTTCTTTGATGTGGGTACCCAACCTCACCAACCATACGTCAAGTCCCCACACTGTTTATCCTCTAAATCAAACTACAGCTTATATTATATGTAATCCACGGACTTTTTGGACTAATCATTCTTTCAACTACATTAATACAAGGAATATTTAGACCTGATCAACTACCCCTTTGCTATAACGAGGTTTGGAGGACTTTTCTTAATGAATTTGAAGTCACCAAACCCATTCGGGGGTCAATTCCAGACTCCTCGCGTGGAAATGCAAAAATTTTATCTGGGTATTCCATTTTGTTTCTTGGGGGCTGAGGAAAAAGAGGAATGAAACTTTTTTAGGGCATCAGACACTTGCAAAGAGTGAACCTAACAATCAGAGAAGAATGTTTGCATTGGTGCTCAGAACACAAGTCAACTTCAGAATGCATCCTTGGTTTCTCTATCAATAAACTTGGTGTGCTTGATTAAAAAAATCAAGGAAAGGCGATCAGTTTTGCATACATATGGTGAAGAATTTGTTTCTGTAAACCTCAGACCCCACAAAATTAAGCTCGAGTTTTATATCAAAATAGAACCACGGTCAAATTGCTGATTATTATAGTAAATCCAATATATTTTACAGACTGATTGCCGGGAAATAACATTTTATGCGAAAATGAAAAATAACATAACAGAAAGAGTCGTCTCAAATACAGGTGTATTCTACATCGTTTCAATAGAAATTACAAACATTTGTAAAATTGGGAGCTTAACAGAGTACTCCGTCAATGGAAAAGTATCAAGTTCTATGTCAAACCATTCTAAACTAGAAATGGACAGAAGAAACATGGTGCAAGATTCTAACACGTAATGTACACCAGGATTAACAAATGGGAAAATGGGCAGAGACACCTCCATGATGCCCTGTCATAGGTACAAGGAGTTTGCAAACATAATACCTCGCCGCAGGCTTTCACTTGCAGCTGCAAATTTGCTTTCCAAATCAGCCTCCCCCACAGCAGCAGCAGCAGCACGCAACTGAAAAGTATCATAAAACATTAGTTACAAAATGATTGACTCATAAGCAATATAGTGATGATATTTCACATCAATCCTTTAATGGAAATTTACTAGATGCATCCAGAGTGATGGACACAACTACTTGTAAAACAAATTACACATAATCAAGCTCCCCAATTTGTTCAGGAAAGAAGACCAACAATCACACTAAGGGCACAAATGTACATAATGGATTGGAAAATTACCTGGTTCAAAAATTCATCTAGCCTTCTAGAACACCTTATGATACTCCCTTCGAAAATATCAGTCATTCCTATAATCTCAGCAAAAGTTGCACCCTGTGGAGAAAATAGGAAGATGGATGAATATTAAATTTTGATATTAATTGATTTGTCAAGAAAATAGAATATAAATTCAACTCAAGGGCTGTTTGATTTGTCATTTTTCCAAAGGAAATGGCAGCAAAATGGGTCCACCAGTGCTCAAAGATGTCAGGACATTCATTCCTCAATCTACGGATATAAATCCATGAAATAGCTTGTCCTAGGTATGGATTTGTTTTCTGAATTCCGAACCAGTGACAAATACAAAGCAGCTCACAAGACAGCCTAGAAATAACAAGAACATGAGGTTTCTAACCTGTGGCCTAGAAATAACAAGAGTGAGAGATTTCTAACCTTAGACCAACAGTATGTTACATCCATCAGGAATGGTCTCACTGTTGACTCCACGTATTCATCAACATTCACTTCCAGTTTGCACTCTTTTTGTATCTGAGATCACATATAGGCAAACTCAAATAATGTTGGCAGGCACCAAGTACAAAATTAAAAGGAAAAAGAAAAGCTAACAATACCTCAGCAATTTTTCTTGCACTGTCTTGGAGCTGTTGCAATGGTTTTGAAAGTTCGGCTCTCAGATGTATTTGTTCATTTGACTTATCTCCAGGAATGAAGCAACTGGTTAAAGCAGCAATTTGATGGTGATCGAGATCATTAAAGGTACCTAGCCAATGACATTAATAGGTTAGTATTAGCAACTGCAGCACTCAATTTTTGCGCTACAATCATGAAGCAGGAAAGGTGAAAGAAATAGATCACCATTGAACATCAGTTCAGTAACAAGTAGTTCGTCTCCTGTGTCTATCAAGCATGCTGCGCGTCCCTTTATTTGAACGACGCCATCGGCATCAATATGACCAAGCTTCTTCAGCACCCGTGATCGATTTTCAGTTCCTCACGAAATTGTTGAAGCTGAACATATAAAGCAGCAATCAGACCACAGAAAACATTTCACGCTGAATTCTCGTACTGCTATTGCTAGCAGCAAAAAACTAGCATTGATGCACAATTACCGGATACTGTAAAGCAAACCTTGGATTATAGCTTCACTTTTACCCCTGGAATTCAAAGGGGTCAGGTAAACCAGTAAAGCTCATATTCAAAGTGCTCAGGGGAATCGGTCTATGGCTCACATTAGTATTTGAAATAAAGAATATTTTCATGAAAGGATAAAAGGAACAAAATTGATGAAAATGTCTCACTGGTTCATTACTTCATTGTCCCTAGCCTACCAAAAATTAAACTGGCAAACAAGGAAATATCACTGCCTTTTGGTCTCTCATTGACACCACTACTGCCACTACTATTGCTATTGGCCTCTGACAGCTACCAATACCAATGTAAGTGGGTAATCTTTCTCAAGGAGCTATGGACACTTAGACAATCCTTGGATAAGGCTCACCTCCAAATAGGACATATATTGAAAGGAAAATATTTTAATCCATTTTTTAGAGAGATGTATAAGAGTAATTGGGTAATCTTTCTCAAGAAGCTATGGATTTCTCTAGACAGAATACATGCAACTGAAAAGGCTAGCATAACCTAATTATGTCTTGCTTCATAATCAAATATTATTATTATCAGCATTAAATCTAACTTCTCATCTTGAAAACAATAACAAATAATAGTAGTAGTAATAATAATAATAATAATAATAATAATAATAATAATAACAACAACAACAACAACAACAACAAAATAATAATAAACAAATAAATAAATAAATCATAGTACCTGGGAATCACGCTTCGTCCTTGATTTGAGTTGTTGAATTTCATGATTCAATTCTGCTTTCTTTTGAAAAAGTTTGATCTGCTGTGTGTCTTGAGAGGACTGCAAACCAATAAAACTGAATTAACAAAATAACTTAAAAAAGGCTTACTCAGTCAGGAAGCACATACATTCACATATGCATTGTACATGGTAAATAATATATAGCCATGGGGCACATTGCTGCTTGCTAGATTTAATAGATTGAGAATGTTTCGATGCTCTCTCTTTTAGTTGACACAGAAAAGCATGGTTTGCATAAGTCTAACGGAGGGGGGGGACAACATTAGTTGAAGTCATAGCAAGAAAAAGAAAACAACAACACAAACTATCTCAGGAGTCAGGAAATCTTTGCCCATTCAAAGATTAAAATATTAAAAAAAAAATTTCAATATAAACAACAGTTACAGTAAATCTTGTACAAACCTTTTGAAGTGGGTGTGCAAACAATTTTTTTTCAAGTTCTTCAATCTGATTAACCAACTGAACCAATTCTGGGTCTTCAATGCCCATATCCTGCCAGAAGGTATAAAATTAGGACAAAAAAGAGGGCATACTTAAATTACCAACAACCAGTCGCAGAGAACCAACATATAAACAAAATTAAGTAAAATTAAATCTATAAGATTTGAAAGCAGATAGTAAAACCAATGGAAGGTGTGAAAAAACTTAGTTTTAATTTTCAAACACAACAGACTTTTTAGTTAGAAGGAAAAAAGTAAGTAAAATCAAAACTAAAAGATTTGAAAGCAGATAGTAAAAACTTAAACCAGAGCTTTCCAAAAAAGAAAAACGTAAACCAGTGGAAGCCTGGAAGGTGTGAGAAAACTTAATTTTAAATTTCAAACACAACGGACTATTTAAGTAGAAGCTGATCTCAGACTACTAACTCCATTTCAACGCAGACATACATCAGTAAATAGTAAATACTATGTGGTGCTGTAATAACTGGGTCATGTTCACAATGAAGCGTGACCAACTGCCAAATGGAATCCACTAAGCCGTTAATCAATAAGTCAACTCTAGATCCATTCAACAAGTATTAAAAAGTTGGAAAGGAGCTTTCCACTTAAGTTTCATCGGAAAGTTACTGAGATAGCCTTATCTTCCGACAGCTATAAAAGCTCTTCAAGGCTACCTGTATTGCATTTTCACATCTTATAACTAATGAATTCCAATCATTTCCTCGAAAAAGAGTAAACAAATTTGCTTGAACCATAAGGTTGAGATCGAGAATCATCTGATTCTGATGCCACATTTTCTCCATAAAGAATGAATGAGGCTCCCTTCAAGATTAGTTCTTAGATCGTGTGTTCTGCTTTATAGGTTGTCATTGTAGTTTGCCATGCCCTTAGCTTTTCTTCTGTCATTGCCCTTCAAGCATAGGTGAGTCAACCTATTTGGTATGTTTTCAGATCACACTTTTGCTTGTTCTTATCTGAAGAAAATCAAAAGTACAAGGTACCCGTACCTGAAAATAAATTTTCAATGACTTTGGACCTGTAGCTTGATAATAATACCTTCACAGGATTAAGCTTTGGGAGACCATGCGGGTAACGCGTTGCCAACTCCTGTATCCCTAGCAGTATACTTTGTCTTGCTTCTGCTGGACGGAGGTCAGAAGGAATGGATATTCTGATTTTGCTCAGAGCGGAGATTAGGGGCAACTGAACAGGAACCTAAAACAGATGAAGAGAACATATTATATCATATATGATAACCATGTAATTCAAAGGCATTAGCTGAGCAATTCACACTTGAACAGCCTAACCAACGAGAACAATGAACTGACCCTTCACAAAACTGTTGCTTCACATGAGCTTGAACTCACCACATGCATTTCACCCTTTTCTCCAGGACGGGGTGGACATGGTTTTGGACGAGAACCATTCTCACTTATAACAGGAGAACATTGGAGCAAAGTATCCACTATATAGCCACCACCAAGGGAAGACGACAAAGCTGAAGGAACACTTCCAGTGGAGAGGGGCTTCTTCATGACATTGACCACCACCCCCCATCCCCAATCAGTTCCACCATCACGAACCTTAACCTACAAGAGTGCATGTGCTTCAAACAGTATTACAAAAAATAAGTAGTAAGCATCCCCGTGATAATAAATGGACATTTATCTTCCGATTCCGAGAAATTGTATCCAAGTGACATAATTTGTGCATACCATATGTACATCAACAGCTATGAGAATATTAATTCAACTTAAAATTTTCTGGAAACATCAAGGATTTGGAGATCAAATTGACTAGGACCTTCTCCAAGCTTCTCTAACCGAAGGTCTTTTTTGGATTCATTTCAAAGTTATTCTATTTGCAAATTGCACACCGCCTGAGTGCAAGGTTTGACATGGTTCTCTCGAGTGCAATGAGGTTATAGGACAAAGTAGACTATAAGAGCATGTGATTTTCAAGAAACATGGAAAATGACGCTTGCAATCATCACATTACAACTTCCAATGAGTTAATAAGTGGTAGAGTGTGTTGTCAAGAGTCAAGACTTGAGATGGGGCAAAGTCAAGAACAAGTAATTTATAAGGTGGTAGAGGCAACAATTATTACATCTTCTTCACATACAAAACGAACTAGAGTAGCAAATGCATATCATCCAAAAATCTAAAACACCAGATGCTAGATTTTAGAATAGAATTTTTGTTTCGCTAAAAAAAGTAATCTCATGACATATAGACATTTAATTAAAAAATTAAAATTAATAAAAATAATAATAATAAAACTCTTTCCAAATACCAGCCTGCCAGGAAGAAGAAAATACAAAATTCTCTCTGGTCTAGTTATCTCGGACATCATCTTCTTCTCAAGTTGTGCTATATCAAGTCTTAGCTTATGATAATCAGCAACTTCAACCTGTAAATCATGTCGACGATAAGCTAACTGGAACCAAAAACAGCTAAACTATATCCAAGATAGAAGAGTGAGGTTAAGATCACCTCTTCTGAGGCATCGAGCATCGCTAATTCCTTCTCCAGCTGGGAGATCTTCTCTTCATTCGCAGGTTTAGCCTGAACCATGAGAACACATATAGATAATCACATGTGAATATTAATAAATAAATTTGTTTGTACCCAAGGATTTAACAAAAACCTTCTCATACTGAAATTGGTGAAATGAATTTTTGATAACATGTTCGGCAGTAAACTGCCCCTCAGCACGGCTCATCAAATTTAAAATTGAGTAGTAACTCAATCGGAAAGTACTAAGTAATGGAGCAGGCTTCCCCAGAATCATATTCTTTAGAGTATTCATTTCCATCTGAAAAGAAACAAGAATAGAACATCAAAAACAGTAAATGAAACTGTTTTATGGTTGAAGTATATTTTGGAAGATTCGGTATAACTAACACTGAAATACTAGCCATAGACTCATAGTCATACTCACACAATTTTGGTTAAATTGAACATAAAAACGGTTGAGGGTTTACCTCATGGAAGAATTAATCAATATAAAATAACTATTTAAAATTTCAATAGATATAAGCATTTTACAAAACAAAAAGGAATGATAATCTCATTATAAAAGAATAGTTCAACAATATAGAATACCTGCTCGTCAATCATTATGATACAAATGCCACTGTCGTCTTTGCCACGGCGACCAGCTCTTCCACTCATCTATCAATATAAAACAAAGGTGCTAAATGCTTAAAGAGTTGAAAGGGAAAATTCATTTATGTTAAAAGCAAAATCGGAAGAATCTTCACTTACCTGGATATATTCTCCAGATCCCACATAGCGGTGACTATCACCATCCCATTTCTTACAAGATGTGAAAACAACAGTCTTTGCAGGCATGTTTAAACCCATGGCGAACTATGTCACATGAGAAACAAAAAACATAAAACAAGTGCAGTTGAGTACTTGAACGTCACAATAAAGATTTTGAATGACCTAACATTATCAAATAGCAATCTTACTGTTTCTGTTGCAAACAGGGCCTTTACAAGGCCTTCTTGGAAGAGAAGCTCTACCAATTCTTTAATTATTGGAAGAAGGCCTGAGTGATGAACAGCAATACCTCGCTGAAGAAGAGGCAACATTAAGTCGATAGCAGGCAAGTTTCTATCCTCTTCATTTAAGCAAAGTATTGCACTTTGAAAAACCTTTTCTACATCATCCTTCTCTTCTTTGGTATTAAAATCAAGCTTTGACATAGACATTGCATGTTGCTCACATTCTCTTCTACTGAAGCTGAATATAATAACCGGCTGAAATTTGCGTTCCATAATCATCTGAAAAGATGAAATGCACAGATATGGCATTAACAACCTGAAACATTTATCTGTTTTATAATCTTGTTAAAACGAAGGGATGGATATAAGAGAAATGAAATGAAATTTTCAGCAGCCAATTCCGTGTATAGGATTAATAGCTCCTTGTTATAATCCTTGTTCCATTTTATATGTCATAATATATTAAAATTTTTATAGACAGTGAGAACAAAATATACCTTCACAATTTTGTATATATCAGATCCCCCAGAAGCAGAACCACTCTTTGCAATCCTTCCACTTGCTTTAGCAGGTCCATTCTTCGGCTGCTTTGTGAAATTATCTTGAAGCTTCATAAAATTATCCTCCTTAAACTGCTCATTTTCATCTACAACAAGATACAATCCTGATCCACCCACTGGAAACACATAATGCTGAAGAGGTGTTGGACGGAAATCTGTATATACAACATGACAGGGTTGTTTATGTAAATAGCAAATCCATTCTGCAAACTCAGTTGCATTTGACATAGTTGCTGAAAGAAACACCATTTTTATTGCAGGAGGAAGAAATATAATGCTCTCCTCCCATACAACTCCTCTTTCACGATCCTTCATATAGTGAATTTCATCAAAGATAACCCATGCAACTTCCTTTAGAACTTCTGAACCTCTATAGAGCATTCCCCTGAGAATTTCCGTAGTCATGACCAAACAACTAGCATTGGGTGAGATAGTAACATCACCTGTCATCAACCCCACATCCGAAAACTCCTGACTTAACTCTCTATACTTCTGATTACTTAGAGCTTTCAGAGGCGATGTGTAAATAACCCTTTGTTTATCTCTAAATGCCATTGCAATTGCATACTCAGCAACTGCAGTTTTACCAGCTGAAGTATGTGCTGAGACCAATACTGACTCATTCCTTTCTAAGCAAGCCACGGATACTTGCTGGAATGGATCAAGGACAAAGGGATATGTCTTTGCCATTGTACCATTGTATTCGGGATTATTCAAACTTCCATGAACAGATTCGTCTTTGCTGGAGACGTAATCAGTCGGAACTGCAACCTCATGAATACATGTTCGAGCCAAAGCCCGACGCTTCGCTACAGATTCGGTTCGTGCAGCATCTTCAGAAGCTTGTTCTGGTACCGTCTCCGAATCCACTGGTGCTTTTCTCTTCCCTAGTGTTGGAGATTCCTCCATAT
This sequence comes from Berberis thunbergii, assembly GCA_003290165.1. Taxonomy (NCBI): domain Eukaryota; kingdom Viridiplantae; phylum Streptophyta; class Magnoliopsida; order Ranunculales; family Berberidaceae; genus Berberis; species Berberis thunbergii. The sequence goes on along the minus strand of QNQO01000664.1, from coordinate 133,842 downwards.
TGACCACAATTTCAGTAAACTTGAGCTTTCTAAGATCTGCAACAAACACACCCTCAATATGAGCTTTCTAAACTATGAACATAACAAGCATACATTATATAGAGAGAGAGATGGGTTTCTTACCTCCGGTAACGAAGAAGAAGAAGAAGAGACGGAGTGAGTGAGTGAGTGAGTGACGAGTGAACGAGTGATCTCTGCAAACAAAAGCTGGAAGAAAAAAAAAACCCTAAAAATCGATTAGAGCAAAATCTGAAATGTTAGGGTTTATGTGGCTTTGTGGCGCCAAATGAAAAATCACCCAAACGAAGGCCCATTGAAGCCCAACATATAATGTCAGGCCTTTTTTCTTACTCTCCATGCCTTTGTTATTAACATCCACTGCTTAGATTAGAGCAACCACATCTCGTAGACATTAGTTTAAAAAATATGAGAATGTCATGTGTACCAGAAATTCTAGTCGGCCTGGGATTTCAGCCTCCGGGGCCTCGTAGACATTAGTCGTTACATTTTTGCCCGTTTACCCTTTCAGGCAAAAATGTAAATTTGCCCCGGAGCGTGAAAACCAGACCAAGATCCCAGGCCGGCTAGAAGGGTTCCATGTGTACAAGAGACGCGAGGTAAATGGGTAAGTATCTCATCCTCTACGTTAGGGTTCAATTAAGCCTTATGGCACAAAGCCACTGGATGATCCATTGAGATTTTAGAGGGATTTTGATATTCACACCACTACAAACTATCTCCACCGCCACTTCCAACTCATCTTCTTCACCAAACTCTCTATTGCTGCTGTCACTACGGAGATAAAGATGAGCAGCGTTAACACTCCACTATCCTCACTAACCTCTTCAGGTACGCCAACCCAATCAACCATTCTCTCTTCAAACGTCGCAACTTTCACTTATTCAACACTAACAGCCCTAAAGATTTGATTTTTATGTGTTTTGGTTTGCAGGTTTGGTTCCTCTCAAACCCCATTTTCGAATTCGAACACTCATTCATCCCAACACACTCAATCCCACCCCCAGAAGCTCAGTAAGTATAAATTCTTATCTTTTCACATCCAGTCACCTGAATTTTTATTTTTTTTCTTAAGAGAATTAGAGTTTTATATTGTTTGGATGAATTACTGCTGCAGATTTCTGAATTAACTGTTGTAAGAAGACAGTTATTTCAATTCAGATGCGCCGCCGCTTCGAAAGCGAATCCTTTTGATTCGAGGTTTGAATTGGAGGATAAAGAAGAGGAGCCATTCTGGGTTTCTTCAGCTAAGGAAGCCATTGGGTATTGTTATTGTTCAACCTTCTTGTTACATTTGTATCTCTAATATGTATCATGAAAAAATTTAGTGTTTTTTAGTTGTTCATCAATTGGGTGTTTGCTTACTGGTAGCACTTCAAAAGTGATGCTATGCTCATTAACAAAAATTGAAGCCTTAATGCCTGTTTGTTTCAGCTGAATTTTGCGAAATGTCGCGCAATTTTTTTGATTTTTATTCTTTTATTTTTTCTGACCTTGTGTAGATTAAAGAGGCAAAAAAAAATCAACCCCCTGGTATTGAGGCTGCATGATTCCAATGAAATTCACTTCATCTTATTGCAATAACCCCTCCATGACTCGGACACTAGATTGGTTGATACCAAATGTCAAGACATGATTAAGAAAACAACTCGGCAAAGGTGGTGCTTTTAACATAGTCTTAACTCAGGATCCTAAAACTAAAAGAAAAACTCCAAATCAGACATAATGAGACAGCCATTATATGAAGGCTTTTGATCAAAGACCCTTCTCTTGAATTTCTGTTTCTATTATTTTTTACTTAATTATCCTTCAATATCGTAATAGTGTGGGAGAATTCTAATTCTTATATGACATGTGAAGATCTTGAAGAACGCAACTCCTAATAAGTGCTTTTTCCTCTCTGGTATAGGGGTTTGAATTCCTTGGCCATGTTTCTGGTTGAGCAGCCTGATCAGTTAAAGTATATAGAGTGGCCTAGCTTCCAAAGCACGGTTAGTATTTTATTTCATGATGTCGTGGTGGAGAATAGTTTTATTCTGTTTATGATAACAACTCAAGCAGACTTAGGCTTAATAAAGGTCCTAAAGATAGAATCAAGGAAACGTTTAGGCCAATAGTTGATCAATAGCTAACATAACAATATTTAACAATTGCAAACCAGTTTTCAAATTTCAACAGCTCCGACTCTCCTACATTTCACGGAGGAGGGATTTAAAGAGTTACGTAAGCTTGCTATGAGCTTACAAATGGTTTTTTTTCATTCAAAACTGACTTAAATTCTGCTTTTTTGTCATTTTGACACCAAGGATCCTCTAGAAGCATTATCTTGATCTTGTTCTGAATTGGATAACTTGTCTTTCCCAGTTTCTCTTTTTATTTTTCCTGTTTCTGTAGGGAACACCTTCTTGGAATTTGGTTTGCTTTCTTCCACCTCTGTTGAAGAGTCTTCTGGCTTTAGGTGTAAGAAGTCAAAACAGTCCATAGTAGATACAAAGAATTACAAATGTATTATGAATATTCTGAATGATATTCATCTTAATCATTAAAAGTAGATACAAAGAATTACAAATGACGGTCAAAACGTTGTTCCTCAACGCGTAATCAATAGAAAAGCATAATACAACTCCATAAATCCATTCCATCAACGCTACCAATAATGCCCAATGACATTTGTATTTGAAGGCACACTTTCAAGAATTCCCCATCCTGTTCGCTATTCCACCTGCCCCTTTCCCTGCCAATACATGAAGTAGTCAATATCAGTATCACTAATCACCTCTTCCTGTCCCACAAAACATGTATCATTTCAAGTAAGATGAGCTTACATTGTAACTCCCAATACTTTGGCCAGATGAAGAGTTATGAGTTATTACGATGATCCCAGTATTTAAACAACTGTAAAGGTGATTTAGAATTCTCTTGGATGTGAGAGGACCGTGATATAAAAATGGAGGTTGATTCCCAAGTTACCTTCTGATATACACGTTATAATAACCAGGTTGCTAAAATACTCGGATTATCAGTCGCAGACATCTTAACCAAAGGGGGTTTTAGTGGGCATATCTGACTTCCAAACAACATTATAGGGGAATTCAAGTTACAAAGTATGTTGAGGAAATAGCGCAAAGAAGCTACAAAATTGCCCAAAAGCAACTATATTGTGAAACCCACAAAGGTTCTTGAGATCAATGATCCAGTCGCCTATCATTTAAAAATCCATTCTAAATCTAGGAACTATGCTCGTCTTTAGAAAAAATGACTAAAGAGAACCTTGCCTTGTCTGTTTAGAACAGCGTAGGAAATTCATCCATGAGGCTTTATCCTCATGTTAACTGTCAAACAAAATACTTCTATTATATTTTAACTAGATGTTCTTACGAACGATCCTTGTTAGCAGGCATAGTTTTCAACAAACCACACCCATGGTTGCCACAACACAACCTCGCCCTGCATTTTACCTTCCACTCTCCTCTGGTTATCTATCCTCTACTACGCCACCATCACTTTCCCAATAGATGCTTCCTAATTCGACTCCAAACCCATGTAATAATGACTTACCCAAGAAAACCTATTTATGTATCTATCACAAAGCTTAAACACCCCACCTCTCCATGGATTTGACAAGTTGTCCACTTCACCAAGTACAATTATACTTCTAATGATTGTTTCCAATGGTAATTATGCATCCGTTTTGTCACTCCTGTTTCCACAGACTTTTTCTATTTTCTATTCCGTTGGTATCTCAACCACCATTTTCCTAGACTCTTCTCTGAGCAAACAAATGAGGGAGCTCTTTGTTATTTGCCAACCCTTACAAATGCAATGTTTAACTAGAAGTCGTAGAGATGAAAATTACTTTAGAGTTTACGGACTTACTTTCATCACCTCTCTACCATCTGGAGTTATCCTTGTGCTCCTTGTAGAGGACAGAGAAACATTTTTGTACATTACTTACAAATACGAGGAAATAATTTAGCTGGCAATATCGACACTCATTGTTCAATTTGTTCTCCTTTTCTTTCCTTAGTTGAATCTTTACTGCATTATCATGCTGGTGATTTCTCCCTTCTGAGATAAGAAAAACCGTGCTACCAAGAAATCAATAACTTATGCTAGTTTTGTTGTCATATTATTTAGTTAAATATATGGAATATATTAAAAAAGCATGTTATTTGCCAGACAGTTTCCCAACCATTGACTAGTTTGAGCTGGAATGAAAATATGCCCTAATTAGGGATCCTTTTTGCAGCTGAAGACAGCATCTCTTACTCTCGTCCTTGTTGCCCTGCTCATTGTTGCACTATCTTCTGTTGATTCAGCACTCTCATTTTTGTTGGCCTTGTTACTCCGAAAAACTGCATGATCAAGCACGGCATTTGAACAAAAATGCCAGGTGGGCATGTCATCATACTTTGCACTGTAGAACATGAGTCCCTAGCAACAATTTAAACTAGTTTTCGTCGTGACAAAGCTGTGCAAGTTCTCATACAACATGTATTTGAGTTGATAAGCCAGTGTGAAGAAGTCCCTCTTTCTTGTACATTTTATTATAGAGAGAATGAAGAATCTTAACATTTTTCATTGATTGAGAAATCCTTGTACCATTGACGTCGAATGCAGCTAGAGACAATGAAGAATCTGAACATTTTCATTGTTTGAGAAATCCTTGTACGCCTTAGAGTGCTAATTGTATCATTATGAATATACAAACCAAAGCTATGAAAACCTAGACAAGAGGTAGAAAAAAAAATGTTATGTAATCAAAGTTCCAGCTGATCTCTGCACATGTATTGTAAATATGCAGCCCTTAAGGCAATGCTGCAAATCAAAAAAAAAAAAAAAAAACCAAAAATGTGAAACCTAGACAGTAAAGAAAGGAGATGTTACTAAATCAAAGTTCCAACTGATCTCTGCGCCTGTATTGTAAATATGCAGCCCTTAAGGCAACGCTACAATTCGAAGAAAAAAAATAAAAAATAAATACCAAAGCTGTGAAAACGTAGACAGGAGGTAAGTTAAAAAAATAAAAAATAAAAATAAATACCAAAGCTGTGAAAACGTAGACAGGAGGTAAGTTACGTAATCAAATTCTAACTGATCTCCGCGCCTGTATTGTAAATATGCAGCTATTAAGGCAACGTTGCAAATCAAAAAAAATAATAAATAAAAATAATTGGCCCATGCAGGTCTCGAATCAAAAAAATAATAAATAAAAATAATTGGCCCATGCAGGTCTCGAACCTGCGACCTTCGCGTTATTAGCACGACGCTCTAACCAACTGAGCTAATGGGCCAATGATGATCAGAAATTATTCGTATTAAACCTATACATTAAAGTTATTCTTTTCTGTATTGTGTTTTTCAGTTTTATGCACCGAGTTAAAATATCAAGTTTGTAGTTGAATATGAAACGCATAAGAATAATTTGGAATAATTAAGGGAGGGAAGATGATCGAAACCTCCATTTCACCTTCTATATTTTCCTTTCAAATTACCAGTTCTCGTGCCCTAAACTTATAAGTAAAATCTATAAACAAATGTTAGATTGTCAAAAATCACCTTTTTGGCCACTCTAATGTTTAAGTTGGTGACTCAGTTGGAGATTGAGATAAAACTGAAGAGAACTCAATTAAAATTGCATACATTTTTTGAATATTCTCTTTACACTTAAGCATGTAAAGTGCAACGAGGTGATATGTTTTCTGTAACAATCTCCTCCTTTATGAAGATATGTTCATGGAGGCGTGACTTTCTCCGCGGCTCTTTTTCTATGAAACGTTCCTCCCCCTTAAGGGAGAACTTTATCGAGCCTAGTTTTGAACAAAGATTGTGATTTCGTTTTTCGTGTTAATTTTGGTCTCTCGATTTTAAGAAATATTTCAAGAATATTTGGGTGTGTAAAAAAAATGTAAAATTTTGAAAATATATGAAACATATATAATAAATTTCGAGTGTATATGAAATATGTGTTAAAAAACTAAAATATATAAGTTTTTTTTTTTTTTAAAAGACATAAGTATATAATAATGATTACCGACCATCCTAATTTTAGAACCCAAACATAATACCCATGTGGGCTTTAAGGCCAAATCACATTTTCTAATGCAACCAAGCCAACAACTACAAAAAGCCCACTTTCTAGAGTTGTTTTTTTCTCTGTAGATCTGAGGGGTGGATGTAATACCTGCCAAAATTACTTATCAATATAATTTTATTATCTTAGGAATTAATAATAGTTATTAATTGGTAATAGCTACAAATAGTTATATATTTTATTATTTTAATTTTGAACCTAGGTTTAGGTTGGTGGTGGGTAAGAGATGAGTGATGGTTGTGTTTAGCCAAAGAAACCCTAATTAAAAACTCATTTAAACCCTAGCCTCATTTTTCTCTCTGGATACACACAGAAGAAAATGAAAAACTTACGTAGAAAAAGTTGGAGGAGATAAAGGAAGAACTTTGGGATCTTTGCAAAAACGGTGAGTAAAGACTCTAATCTTCATTTTTGTATATTGTTTTTTGAGTTTAGTATAAAATCTACTTGTCAAATAAATATTGCCATCATACTATCTTTCATCACATCATGGAGAACACCCATTTAATGAAATCTTGTCATCGCCACTTTAATGAAATCTATTTTTACTGTTGATGGGGATATCTTGAATGAGAATTGATTTACTGTTGATAGAGACATGAAAATTGATTTACTGTTGATGGACATTTTCATGCAATTCGTGATTTACTGTTGATATGGGGATATCTTGAATGAGAATTGATTTACTGTTGATAGAGACGTGAAAACTGATTTACTGTTGATGGACATATTTCATGAAATTCATTTTTTTTACTATTGATATGGGGACATCTTTGTTTAATGAAAACTGTTTTTAATGAAAACAGTTTAATGAAAAGTGTCTTTACTGTTGATGGATGGGGACATTTGGTATTTAGTGATTTTTTTTTATAACTGTTGATGGGATGGGAAATCTTCAAAGGAAAAATTGATTCATGGTGGATGGGGACATCTTTACTTGATGAATGAAAAAAACAATTTAGAAAAGTGTTTTGTTTTTTTTTTTGTTGATGGGTTGGGGACATTTTTAATGAAATTGTTTTTTTTTTTTATGGAGACACCCTTATGGAAATCGGTTTTATTATTGATGGAGACGGCACCTTCTTAATGAAATCTTATTTTCCGATTTTATCCCATGTTCATAATTTGATTTAGGGCTAGTTTAAAATGCAAGTTTAATTTGGGCTTTGTATTTATACAACAAGGTATTTCAATCATTTTCCTTAAATAAGTCAAATTAATGAATATAGTTAAAGTGTTACTATACTATAGGTGTTCATATGTGGTGTTAGGTGTCCCAACATTTTACCATTAAGGGTTTAGTTTATATTAGAGATATTACGGTTTGTCGTTATTTAGATAATTTAATAATGAAATTATAAATTAATAGTGAGAATTAGTTGATTTTCTTTGCGCTATTTTCCACGACTCAAAAAAATAATTTATTTTGTATGCAAACTTGCTTGTATACGTGTAATATTATTTTGGGTATGCAGACTTGCTTACATATCGGTACGTCATTCCATGTGAGTTTGGTAGTATATGTAGTATTTAGGAAATACTTGTTAGGTATCAAACTTTGGGTGAGATGACATGACACTCGATGTGGCACCCCACTTGGGTTATGTACGTTTCGAGTGGCTTCGATGGCAAGGGAGACACACTCGAGTGAGGTGTGTTCAGCACAGGAGGAGAGTGCAATTGTGGAAAATAAGTCAAGAATTAGGAAAATAAATAAAACCATTGAATTGATCATAACATGAAATTGTGTATGAATTATTTTAGCATGTACTAGGTTAGACTCGAGGGAAGAAACTAACAGCTCATTCGAATCTCAATGAGAACTACCTGTCTTCCTTAAGGTGAAATGCATTTTTTTTGGATATTTAATTGTCTCGATTTGTAAGTTTGCTTACATCAGTATTAATATACTGACCCAAATTTTGTATTGTTTTACAAATTTTGGCGCGTTCTTAATGAGCGTAGCCCCAAAGACTTATCAGTGTTAATTGGAGCGCAAGGGTTGTATTAGCTGCGTGGCGATAGCTGAGGATTCGACACATTTTTGTTAGATCTTTATTATTATTATTCCTAGGTAATCAGATGTAGGGTTTAGTTATAAATGCTCAGTTTTTAGTCAGAGATTTATTTGGGGATTGATTAATGTAATTTTCATTTATTTATGTTGTGGCTTGGGTTTATAATTGTGGACCTCATTTTTAGAGGAGGAATATTGAGGAAAGTTAGTAGTTTGTTTTTTGCCTTATGACTGTACCATTTAATTTGTTCTATCGCGCTTGGTTTTTGGACAATCTATTAATTTATGTTGTTCAAAAATCGGGGCGTGACAGTGAAGTTCGATCTTCTTCAATGGCGTTTTCCACTCTCATCATATCTACAGCTCCTTTTGTCGAAGGATCTCGTGTTGAGTTTCCAAGTTGGATCTCGTTTAGAACTCATAATCACTTCATGGTTTGTAAAACTAATCGTTTATTCTTTATACAGATTTATCAGAGAGGAAGCTTGGAGCAAGTAAGAAGATCCGACCAGGGTGCACTGGATCGGAGCCGGAGAGGAAGATTGAGTCATCTTCTTCAGATTCAATTCTTCTTTAGATCGATTCAATTCTTCAAATCTTCAATTTACAGAGAGGAGTGGCGATCAAAGTCTTCTCTTTCAGTTATTCAGTTCTTTTAGGGTCTGCTACTGCATCGAAATAAACTAAGCGAAAAAAGAAAAATTTAGCTTTGTTTTTCTGTACTTTTTGCAAAAAAACCAAAACTTGCGAAAAATACGAATTGTATGAAAAAAATCAAGCAAAAAACTGTAAATCTGAGTTTCGACTTTTTTCGTATTTTCAAAAAAACATAATATTCGGCAAAATCTCGCGAGATTTCGCGAAATCATAATATTTGGTTTTGAGCATCTGATTATGATTTGTTCTTATGGGCCCTGTTTGGGCTTCCATGATTAGATTCGTCTTCTTTGGGCTTTATGAATTGGCCTGGTCTTGGGGCACTTGATCCTCGTGCTGGACGATCTCTGCCACGTGTACAACCGAGATGTCTATCTTATTTGATGTATCATTAGTTACTCCCCATTTGGTTAGTGGGTACGTTGACATACCCACTAACTGAAGACGATTGGACTTTCGACTTCATCATTGTCTCGCATTCAATGTCGTTGGCAGTTTTTCGGTTGGTTGGTATCCTGATATCTTGTTCCTTCGTTCGTTTTCCCGTGTATTTTGGGATTTCATTTAGCTATCGTATCTCGCACGTCGTCCTATGAACAATTTCTTTATTGCTCGGTTCTATAAAAGGGAGCGTGATTGATTTGTTCATCTTTTTACGTTATTTTATTTTTAATTTAGGGCTTATTCACCTTTCTTCTTCATTTTCTTTGTTCATTTGTTCCTTCACGATGTCTGTTGGTGATATACTAGACGACAAAGCGCTTACTGCTTGTGAAGCCTACTTCTCGCCCAATAAGGCTTCTCAAGCGACATCAGACAGTATTTGTTCCGATTATGGCCAGCCATCTGACCTCGAAATTGTTTTGCCTAGGCAGAACAATAGTCCTTGTTGTCCAAGGACTGAGTATATTGCGTTATACACGTGCATGTTCTCGTCCGACTTTCAATTCCCTGTTCCAGAGCTGTTTTGGGAATATCTGGACATTTTGGGTATTCCTCCTTTTCATATGGGTCCTAATGGTTGGAGAGTTATGGTTTTTACTTATGCGAGAGTCATTATCTCCAACATTCCCTTAACTTTTAGAATCCTACACTCGGTGGTTGGTCTGTTGATGACCACAAACATTTGTTTCCTCCGTTCTCCAACTTGTTTTGGGAATCTCGATGATGAGATTAAGGGCTGGTCGAAGTTCTGGTTTTATGCTTATCTCAGTTCTGGTTACTTCAGATTGCATGGTCATCAGATTGTTCGGTCGTTCCAAGTTCCTGACAAACGGGAAGGACCTATAGCTCACTGTGGAAGAAAAATGATCAGTAACCGTTTCTTAGAGTTTCCTATGATTCCTTTGAGAACATTTCTTTATGGGGATATAGTGAGGCGTAGTGGTCTATACACTATGAATGAGGCAGAACGGGCTTTGCTTACTGAATCCCAAGATGAGGAAATCGTTGCTCGATTGCTCATGCTGGTGTTAGTGATGCTAGCATTGATGGGGAAGTGAGCTCGAGCAAACGTGTTATGGATCTCGATGATTCTGTTAGCATTGGTGTTGCTAGACTGACTTCTAGGAAGAGGAAAATTCTAAGGCCCGCCAGCCTGTCGAATGGATTGATTATCAATCTTGGTCATGTTTCGAGGAAAAAATGACTTTCTACTCGTGGTGTTGCTTGGGTTACTTCTCGCCCGGGTTCTTCTGATAAAGAGGTTCTAAAGGAGGATCATTTATCCCTCGAGGAGGCCGAGGAGATGACTTTGGCGATGGAGAGGAGTGAGCAAGAAACTATTCGTCTGTTTAACGATAATGAAAAAAGGCTCCTCTCTGCCTATGGTGTGCCCGTCGTTGTTGGATACTCTAATGATGACCCTCGAGTTATCAATGATAAGATGCTTCAGCTGGCGGTGGAACAGTCTAAGGAGGTTGGTGACCGTGGTCAGGATTTTGAGGTTCTTCCCCCTCGATCATCTTCCATTCTTGTCAATGATGCGACAGAGTTCTCAGTTTCTTCTCCTGCTCATCTGGATCCTTCTACTCCCATCTCCCCTACTACTCGTTCTGCTCTTGTGGTGACCACTTCGAAGCGAGAAGGCAAAATAGGTTTTCCAGTCATCACCATTGATTAGCCTGCTCTTCCCGGTATTGGAGTTGGTTTATCTATGCTTCCAGATCGCCGCGCCCTCCACCACGGATTAGTTGGAAGGAGCCTAACCTGGAGGACATTCGTATCAAGTCAGATGGAGAAATTTTGTTGGTTTACCCAGCTTGACGTGCAAGATGGTGACCGTAGGTTGGTTAATGAATGGCATAGGCAGGCGGTAAAAAGGCCTTCGATGCTTGTGTTGGATCCCAGTATTCATCTCAACCATGGTCTTAAGCAGATAACAGATGGGATGAATCACCTTAGTTATGAAGGGATGATGGGGTCGAAGTGCATGAATGTTCGTGGCCAAGTGGCCGTTTTTTAGAGGAATTTAGCAGCGTTGTTGCTGGTGTTTTCTAACGTCCTTTGTCAGCTTGACGTTCTGAAGGGGCAGTATGCGGAGCAGGAGAGTGCAGTTGGGGCTGCTCTGGCCTCTTTAAAGGAAGTAGAAGTTGCACGAGATAAGTCTGATGCGAAGTTTGAGAGTTCAATGGCCAATTTGGATGGGGTTCGTGCATGATTGGACGAGTTGGAAAAAGAGTTGTCTGTCATTAAAGCTGACCATGATGTGGCTTTGCGCTCCGTCGTTGAGTAATCAGTCAGCCGTAGGATTGCTGAAAGGCGGGTGGAACCGTTTACGGTTGCGCTCGATGGTGTCAAGTCGGATATCTCCGCCATGTTGACCGCTGCTGATGGGCAGTTGATTTCAGCTAAGAATGAACTTGTTGTGACAAAAGACAAGCTAAAGATTGTGAAGGTGGAAAATTGGAAAATAGTTGTTGATGAACGAATCGGGCTTCTTGACTATATTAAGGGGTTTTGTGTCGATTTATCCGAGTATCGTCACTTGGTTGATCAAGTCTTCGAGGATGAAGATTTTGAAGAAGGTACTTTGAATCTCCCAAGCGATCCTGTAGAGGAAGAACCATTATCTCCTCTGGGGCTGAACAAAATACCGATCAAACCGACCGAACCGATTGGTTAGGTTTAAATTCGGTTCGGATCAATTTTAAAAAATTCAAAACCGAAGTAGTCGGTTCGGTTTTCGGTTTCTATGTGATTTTAAACGACCAAACCGAACTGACCGAATATATAATAAATAATATATATTTATATATAAATAATACAATATGTTTAAAATAGTCGGTTGGTTCGGTTTTGATTTGATTCAATTTTAGTCGGTTCGATTACGGTTTGCATAAATTAGAATCAGTTCGGTTTCGGATCAGTTTTGTTAATGGTCGGTTCGGTTTCGGTTTGAAAATTTAAAAACCGACCTAAGTCGGTTCGATTTTCAGCCCTAATCCGTTCCTTCTTCCGACCAGGCTCCGTCGCCTGCTTTTGCCATTGAGAGTGGAACCTTATATTCTCCTGCCACTGTCACTGCAACTCTCTTTCATCAAACGCTCTTGCTCTTTCTATTGTTATTTCTTCAAATGTTCTATCTTTTCCTCCGGATGTAACAAAGTGATTTTATGAATGAGAAAATATCCTTTTAGACAATATTGTGTTGCCTTTTATTTAATTTACGTTTCGCATGTTTTCTCTTTGAGGTCGTAATTCATCGTGGGTAATTCGTTGTGACTCATTGTATACAATGTGTGTGTTCTCCTCATCGAATAGTCTGTAATAAGTACTGGCGATTTAGGCATATCCGTATTTCTATTTTTGCGATTGCTTGTCAACCATCTGAAGTTTTTCGTTATTCGTTCTTGTTAATCGAGGCATTTTCCCCATTCAGATCCTCAAGTGCTCGCATGCCAAGGTGTTCCGAAGCATTTTTTATGGTGTTGTGAGTGAATTGACTCGTACCTTTTTAGATGGGTCAGTTGTGGTTGTCGAAGTAAGTCGTATTGTGTATCTCCAGCTTTCGCTTTTTGGTCCGATATTATGATTGGCCAGTGGGCCTTTACGGCTACATTTCGGCTAATGTGTCTGGATTTCTTGATCTGATACATAAGGTTGAATAAGTTGACTCGTTCGTCCTTGCCTCGCTGATCTGATGCGTTAATCGACTCGAGGTTTTTCGGGTATGTTGACTTGTTCATCCTACTTTTACTTCGTTGGTCTGATGTTCAATCGACTCGAAGTTTATTTGAGTCATTCCCTTCTCATAAAGTTTCAGGTATGTATCTTTCTGACCGTTGCTCGATTTGTTCTGCCTTGAGTGGTCTTTAACGCTTTAGCTATAACTTTTTTCTCCATGATTTTATGTAATTTTGTTATTTGTATGTTGTTATCGCGTGGTAGCTAATAAACTCGGAATGATTCTTGATCGAATGCACCGTTGATAGGTTGAACATAATAGAATGTAGTCCCAAATTGTCCAATCATGCTCACATCAGTACCTGCTGTCAATTCATAGAATTTGTTTGTGTTGTCTTTGTCGTGAGTAATGTAGGAGGTGTTGGTCTTGTCGTGGATAATGGTCAAGCTTGTAAGCTTTTTCGGATTTTATTGGCCTGTTGACCCCTATTTGAATTGCCAATTTTCTCTGCGCTCCTTATTCATGAGTTGTATTGATTTACTTAGTCTTGTTTGATAGCGTTGTCGCTCCTAATTCAGTTCGAGTGGGATATGTTATTGGTCGTCTCTTCGGTGGACTTGTTTGGTCGCTTTCTTTGGCTACACAGTGTAAGACGTATATCAATTCTCTGGGTTGTTCCCTTAATCCCGTGGTGGTATCCGCCTTCTCCTTCCCTTTGGGCTATTTATCAGGTAGCTTGATGGATTCGTCGATGCTCAATTTCATCTTTCAGGTTGTAACAGTCTTTAGTGTCATGCCCGTGATCTTTGTGGAAAGAGCAGTATTTGTTCTTGTCTCGCCTCTCTGGGTCTCGTCTCATCTTGAGTGGCCAATTGACACCTTCCCATTTCGTCATGTGTTTTAGTATGTTCGCTCGACTGGTCTTTAAGGTCGTATATGGTTTGTACGCCTTTTTCTCCACGCTTGTCGCTCGCTCATGTCTGAGCCTTGTCGATGGCATCTTTTCGGGTTCTTGATGGTTGAATTCGGACCTCCCAATGGTTCGGTGTTTCTTTGACTGAACGTTTTCTTCCCGAGGTCCGTCGTCTTGCATTATTTCTTCCCTTATTTCTAGTTTCTTTGAATAGGCTTCCCTTTAAGATTTGTTCTTCTTCCTGACGGCTATCATCTTCTCGAGAGTGATGTGTTTTTGAGTGGTCTTCAATAGAATCGTCATGTTCTTTGGGGGTTCCAGGCTCAAAACATCGAAAAATTGTCATCGCTACATCCATCGATCATCGCTACATCCATCGATCATGGTCGTGTCATCGCTACATCCATCGATCATGGCAGTGAAAGTAGCGATGGTCGTGTCATCGCTACATCCATCGATCATGGCAGTGAAAGTAGCGATGGTAGTGTCATCGCTGCATCCATCCTCGGGCTTCTGTTTAATTTAATGTGGAGCAAGTAGTATGGCATTTTCATCATCCGTTGACTGCTGATAAACCTCGTAATGAAGGCGGTAGCCAGCGTTTAGAATGAGTCTATTGACCTTGGTGGTAGGCTGTTGAACCAGTTCATTATTGTGGAGGTGAGACTTGTCGAAAATGTTCTGCATAAGATGGATTTTGTGCTCTCATTCAATGACATCATGTGGTGGAAGTGTCGCAAGTGGTCTGTTCGGTCAGTGGTACCATCGTATGCTTCAAACTTTGGCGGGGTGAACTTTTTTGGCATGGGAGTAACCATGAGTGCGTCGAAAAATGGCGGTCTAGCTAGTTCGTACAGTATATTAGGATTCGTGACTCCGATCCTGGATGAGATTTCAACGAGGGTTTCGTCCCTCTGAGGGGTCCCATCTTGAGGTGGTTCGCTGCTTTTGGGATTTACTTGTTGAGGTCCTATAGAAACTTCGTTGGCTGGATTTTGTTAGGGGCGACGCTCGGACGAGGTTGGCAGAATGAACATGCTCCTGGGTGAGCTTTTCCACCATTTTGATCATATGATCCATTTGGATCATGAGTAGATCTACACGAGGATCCGTGGTGGTGCCTCTAAACGTCTGGGATGTTTGAGCCACCTCGTGCTGCGGCTTTCTGTTGTCGGGCATGGTCGTCCCGACGTTCGTCCCCGGGTCTGCGGCGTGTGCTATCAGTGGTGCAGTTTCTCTGGTAGAAGGATTGCTTTGATTATTGTCAGATTGATGGTTTGTAGAGTGTTCCATTTGTTTTAAAGGTTCTTTAATCATTGATTAGGGCTGAGGAAGTTTGCTACTATAGGCTATCTTCTTGAAAGGAAAACTTGGCGTTCACCACGGATGGCGCCAACTGATGCGTTCAAAATTCAGAATCCAATAAGTAAAACCTGCAAAATAAATGTTAGATTGCCAAATACCACCTTTTTGGTGGCCGAAAACACTCTGATGCTTAAGTCAGTAACTCAGTTGGAAATGGAGATGAAACTGGGCAGAACTCAGTTAAAATTGCATACATTTGTTGAATGTTCCCTTTACATTTTACAACGGTCACAGTTAATTCCTTGTGTAACTTAAGCGTGTGAGGCGCAACAAAGGGAGACGTTATCTGTAACAGTTTCTCCATTTATGAAGACACGTTCGTGGATGTGTGACTCTCTCTACGATTATTTTTCTATGTAACGTTCCTCCCCCTTAAGAGAGAATTTTATCGGGCCTAGTTTTGGATCTCTAATTATGATTTATTATGACGGACCCTGTTTGGGCTTCCATAATTGAATTCGACTTCTTTGGGCTTTATAAATTGGCCTGGTCTTGGGATACTTGATCCTCGTGATGGACAATGTATGCCATGTGTATAGCCGAGATGTCTATTTTATTTGGTGTATCATCAATATAGCTAAAAATCTAGTGTCGTATAGTCTTCATTTAGCAAATTGCAAATGTTTTTCAATCACTTTATATCTTTACGGTTATGCTGGGAAGGGATGACAAAGGGTTGGGTATGACCATTTTTACAAATTTAGAATAATCAAACCTGAAAACTCAAACTAATGAGTCTATGGCACCGCTTGGTACTATAAAATAATGCATTTTACAAATTGATCTATATGTATTAGTTTGCATTGCATTGATTTGTGATGCATTATTTTATAGGCACTTGATAGAAATTAAGAAAATTGATGCAAATATCGGACAAGTGATTGTGGGTGAGTGGTGATGATGGTAGTATTTGTAATTGTGGCATGGTCGAGTTTGTGGTGATGGTGATTACTAATATGGGTGATGATGGTGGTGGTGGCAATGGTGGTGATTGTTGAAATGGTGGTAGTTAAGCTATGGGGGGTTCAATGGATATAAAAGTGGTAGTTAAGCTATGGGGGTTCAATGGATATAATGGTGGGGATGATGGTGGCATCGGTCATGGTGGTGGTGATCGCAACGGTAACAATGGTGGTAGTAGTGAAGGTGATGGTGATAGTGGCGATGTCATTTATGATGGTACTAGTGAAGTTGGTGGTGAGTATGCTATGATGGTGATGACTGTGGAGGTGGTAGTGGTTGCTATGATGGTTATGGTATAGTGATGGTGGCAACATCGATTATGGTGCTAGTAGTAAATATGGTGTTGGTTGTGGTGATTATGTTATGGTACTGGTGGTGGAGGAGGCAACGGTGGTAGTCGTGGTGACTATGGTGGTAGTAGTAATGGCAATGCAGTGGTGGCTGTGATGGTTAAGTTATGGTGGTCATAGTTGTGACAAGTGACATTGATGGTTGTGGTGGTAGTCGTTGTGGTGATTATGTTATCGTTGAGCTACAATCAGTGGATCATATACATTATTTTATCGTGTACCAAGTGGAGCCTATGTGTAAATAAAGAGCCGAACCTAAGCCATACCTGCTAAATTTCAGCTCCTAGCCGGCTAGCCAGGCAGCTAAATTGGCACATATAGCTATTGAGATGTTTGGGCTGACAAAACAAACAAGCCCACAACACTTGGACTAATTTCAACGAACAAAAAAAAAGGCTCTGAGCCTCCCCTGTTTTGGTTTCCACAAAAGTTGGAACTTTTGGGAGAGAGATAGCAAAAATGGGGACTTCACTACACACAGTGTTTGTGTATGGAAGTCTATTAGCTGACGAGGTCGTGCGAGTGATACTCAAACGACTTCCTGAATCTGCTTCAGCCACACTTAATGGCTAGTAAGTCTCTGCTCTCTATCCATATAAATGTTTGATCAAGATTTTACCTTCTGGGCTTGCTTTGATGTTTAATTGATTAATGGGTTTAGTTTAGATATTCATTCAATGAGATGAAAAACCCAGTTTTTATTTGGCCTTGATAATATCAACTAGTTCTTGTAACATGCTAATCAAATTATAAGTTCCTGCCACCTTTCATTTGTTTGCTTCAATTTATAAATTCTAGTTCATTGTTTGAGGGTGTTTGATGATTAAAAACATGTCTACGGTGGTCCAAGTATGTTGGTGAAATTCATTGAGCCACATCGGCTGCTAAGATGATACTGTCAGGAACCCAAGCTTAGCAACAAAGGGTTCAGAACATATCTCAGCTCTCAGTTCCACACTGACCAAAAAATCCTCCTCAAATTCGACACTGGAAGGAGAAATCTCTACACATTTATACATATAGAAAGAAACCAAACCGCACAATATTTAGGCTTTTGCCTTTTAGCAATGCAGCGGGGGGAAATCAATCTTACAAGCATGCCTTAATTTTGAACTCTAAACATGGTGTCCTATGAAGTGTTCGTTGCCAAGGTAGCAAACACAGACCTCTGGCCTAACCAACAGAGTGAAATAGCTGATTATGTGGTGCTGTCTCAGGTTGGCAATTCTAAAGTATCTACCTCTGGGAGCTGATCCAATCATCATAATGACTGTACCATATTTTTCGCTTTCTTCTTCTAGGAGGTAAAGATGGGTGAGCATATGTTACAATGAGAGAGCCGCCTACTCAATTTTGAGCTGATAACTACTGGAAACAAACTACTATCTTGTTTCCAGTTGTTCCTTCATGAACTCTGCCGGCGTCTGTCTAAAACTATAATTAGTCATAGGACAATGTAGAAGGGTTGCCAGAATTTTGGTCGCATGGAGCACTTCTCCATACTTCTCCACCATCTGAGCTGCTACAAGCCTGATTATGAAGAACATTGCCCCCAAAATCTCCATCTAAGCTCATCTGCTGGACTTCTTGGGGAGACAGAATTTTGATACAGCGAACACAGTTTACAAACTCTCTGCAAGTCCCAAAGAACATTTACGTAAGAGATAAAGCCAATTATAATATTGTTTACCATAATAATTTTATGAGAACTCTGTCCTTGCAAGATTATTTTTATTTTATTTTTATTATTTTCATGGGCGGGAGAGGGTAGGGAAATGAAGGTGTGCAGGTTTATCATTTGGAAAAGTGGGGTGGGAAGTCCTATTCGCACTTTCAGGATTTCCAAAGAAAGCAGTCAGCTTTGATGTGATCAACGGGGTCCATGTAAGGGAGATCCACGGCTTTTTTTAAAAGATACGGTAGAAGGAAAGTGAATCATCTTAGGCAACTTCATCAAGAAGTTCTACTTAATGTGTAAGGTCAGCGAACTGTAGAGTACCTTGAGCACTGAGAACCTCTTTCTTACGAATGCCTTCTTTTTTTAATGTCTATTAATGAGAACACGTCCAAGTAAAAAGCATATAACCGGTAAAAGTTATTTCGGACTTACTCCCAAGGATCATCTCCCAGTAGTAGGACATCGTTCTCATGGTCCACATAAACAAGTTTCCATCCTACTCTCTGCCGGTCCTCAAGTTGTCCTTCTATTCCAAATCTACGAGCCAGATCCTGTTTAAGTTCTTCATAGCCTGAATAACGAGTAACATCTATAGATCTACCTACAGCTCCACGCTTGTAGACCTACATAAAATTAATAATATGTCAGCCTCCTCGTGAATCTGATACAACGTTAAATATTGATATACATGGTCATTTTTATAATTGCGTCAATTTTTATTAGAGAGGAAAAGAAAAATAAACCTTGGTGAATGTTCGCAATCGCTGAATCTGTTGTGGCTGTGGAGCCCATTGATCTGGACTCAAAAAGCCACTGTCGCTGATGGTAGAATCAATGGAATTGAATGCCATATCTGGAACTCCAAATGACTGAGAAACCATTGAGGATGATGGCTCTTGCTGTGCATCCTTGGTATTCCCATAATTGGTGAGCATATTTCCTGAAGAAAGATGGCTTGACAAATCTTTTGACGAACCAGCAACCACTTTTGCTAGCAGAGGATCAGGAGTCAAAGGTATTCCCAATGAATCTATGTTAACCCCAAATAAAACATTATTCCTGGGATCAATCTGAGCTTCATTGTCCAGGCCTGTTTCTCTGAACAACATTGACTGCGTACTGAAGGGTGGCACTTGGAAATTCTGTTGTAATGGTCCATCATTTTGAGAAAGACAAACAGAAGTTGTCGAAGAGGACGTCTCCAAGTAATCTAACTGGTTTGGTGCATTAAGGTATGTTTGTGCAGCAAGGACCCCTTGATTCTGACTCCTAGACATGGGTAATGAAGGCTTAATATCAGTCTTATGCTGCAATTCCTTGACTGAGTTCAGACTAGCTGACACAGACTCTAAAGCACTGGAATTCAAGAGTGTGGCTGTAGGCTGAACCATCTCATCTGTCATGCCAATACAGTGATGAGTCTTACTGTTAATAGTGGGTTGAACCATGTTCTGGCCATTTGCCGATGGTGAGGCTGAACGAGATGGCACATCGTCGCTAAGCCCAGAATGGGCTCCACGACCAGCTCCTGGCAGTGAGCCACTACCACCCGTTGAAAACAAATTAGCTGCAGACTCTGGAGGAACAGCCAGACTAGCCAACTCGCCAGTCATGGATTGTTGCTGCTGGAGCTTCGGTTGTGGCGGCTGTTGTTGGGGATTTGAAAATCTGACACCTGCTTTGAGAAGTGTTTTTCAACATCTGCTGTTGGATAATGTTTTGCTGAGGATTTGGGTTTAAGTTGGACAAATTTTGAGGCATTTCCATGAGTTGTCTCGGTTGCTCATGCTGTTGGCTGAGTTGAGGAGGCTGCTGCAGAGTAGACTGCTGCAACAAATATGATTGCTGTTGTTGCTGAAGTTTTTGCAACAGTTGCAACTGAATCTGGTGATCTGGCATTTGCAGCTGTTGGTTTGCCTGTTGGGGAAGCTGACCCTGAATACGGTTTTGCTGTTGGTTCTGACCATTAATTAGCTGTTGTTGGTGCTGTTGGTGCTGTTGTTGTTGGTGATGGTGTTGCTGCTGCTGGTTCTGATGAAAGTTGGTTTGTGCTTGTTGGTTCTGAACCAGTGACTGCTGCTGCTGAACCTGATTTTGAAGTAGAACCTGCGGCGACAATAGTTGAGCTTGAGCCTGGCTGCTGGAAACTGTTTGATTAAGCAAATTCTGCATTTGCTGCTGACCATTGCCATCCAGCTGTTGTTGCGGCTGCATAACAGATCCTAATTGGTTCAATGTGTTTGGAACCTTTGATGACTGATTCGGCTGTTGCATTTGCTGGGGCAGCCTCTGATTATTGAACTGTAAGTTGTTTTGCTGCATAAACTGAGGTCCTAGTAGGCCCAGTTGACGGGAAAGGTCCCCTTCAGCAATATTCTGCATAGCAGCACTAGTTAGAGATCGCATATAGTCGGGTTGCATGTTTGAGTTGCTAAGCGAAGGATTATGCTGCATGCTCATCCATTGGGCTAAACTCAGGCCAGGCATTATAGCTGTCTGAGACTGAGGATCCTTTATGCAAATATCTTCACCAAGCCAAGGCATTGTCCTCTTGAAAAGGTTCTCCAAATCAGTAGACTCATCGTCTGCAAAACAATCCAAAGTACTGTTAATACATCCTCAAAGAAAAGTAAAATGTGACAGCCCCAGTTTTACAGGACGCATTCTAATATCAAGCAGTTAAATCATTAGGAAAATCAAGTATTTCCCATACTAATGGCACTACTATAGATGTAGCATACCCAGATGCATAGGATTACTGTTGAAAGGCCATCGAAATGAGATCACAAGAGCAACAATTTGCCATGTTAATACAAAAACTGAAACATCTTGCCAGACAGTGATAATTTTGATTGGGCTTACTCAGATTGACCTAAGATCAATTAACATTTGAATCCCAAGTTTGTATTAGAAGACAAGTTTACGGGTTTCTATGGTATTACTCCCTAAAATGTATCTGAACATCATTTCTTAAGATTGAGATGGAATGAGCAAGACCTGGCATTCCTGGTAGTCTGGGACGCTTTGATCTGAAGAACGGCGGGGGGCAGATGAAAAATGGAGCTGCCACTGGTTCAATCTCCCAGAGAGAGACGCGGTTACGCCTTTCTCCAGCAGTGGACTCATCCCAGCCAACCTGTATAAGAGGAGTAATAATGAGCTACACTATGAAAAGTGATCGAGGAAGAAACCTTGAGTTCAGACCATGAAATATACCTGCAAATTACGCCATTGTGAATTTTTCCACCTCATGGGATCTAGATCACTGATGCCTGTAATTGTACCCATATACCTGTAAAATCAATATTTAATACTTTTTAGCTGTGTCTGAAACTCCGTAAAGAAATCAAAACGGAAAGTTAAGTTTAAATAGTAGAATGGTCTCATGGCTCCTGAAAAATGGACCTTGAAATGACCCAAAAGTAGGTTATGGACCCACACATGCAATCGATTAGGAATCCTTGACAAATCTCTCTCGTCACTGGATTTTTTTCAACCAACCAATTGATATGTAGGCTGCTGGATAGGCAAAGGAACTAGAGACAATAAGAACTCCAAATGCGGTTTACCTTCTAGTTCCAGATTCCTCAGTCTCAAACATCATCCGAAAGCGCATGCCAAGGGATACTTGGTTGTTGTATACAGCCCTGTAATACTTGGCTAAAGGAATAACAAATTCTGATGGACTAGCCCTGCAGAAACAAATTATACTTCAGAAATGCTATAGATGGACGACGTCAATCTGAAGTACTTGATCGTTTTGATTAAGAGTAGTTATGGACCTTGGGTTGTAAAATACAGTGAAGGGACTATTGTTTGCAGCTGCATGGGCTGCTGCTGCTAGGATCCCTATGTGCATACTATCACTTGACAATACCGATGATGAAATATTTGCGGGTTGTCTGTTAGCTCTTCTAATACCCAATAGAAGTTGTTGCTTCTCATCTCTGCTCACAACATAAAGCAAGAGTGTTAACAACAGGATTTAAATGATATTCTATGAATTACACTATATAGAACGAACATGACAAATTGGTTATATGACATTGAAAAAAGATAAAAGTTTTACTTAGTAATTTTACCTTATAAATAAAACAGAGTCACCAGCAAAGAGCCTCTTTCCACTCACAAATAGACTCCAACCTGTAGTCAGCAAGTGTCTTTTGGTTGACCTGGTTTAAGAAAATTCCACATATCAGAATTAAGCTAGTTGATACACTAAATGAAACAACACAAACGTTAGTGGGAAATACCTCGGTAGATATGGCGAAAGGTCCATGCACTATCATGCAAATCTCTGGCCATAAGTTCTTGAGCAGGTGGTTGCATCGAGAAATCCTATACAATATGAACGTCAACATATAAATAACAAAACTACTTACAAGAAGTAAATCAAATTGAAATTTGTATATTTTTTTGTTAATTCACTTACAAGAGGAGGGAAGATCTTTTCAGCTGCACGTCGAGGCACAGAAAAACCCCCATGAGTACTTGTATCACTTGCAGTCAATGTTTTACAGAAAAACTCATTTTGTGGTTTATTTGTTTTCAAAGCGAGATCTGATGCCAATAATGCATCTTTGTCATACTGCATTCAAAACTCCGTAGATAAGAAACTTGAAGCATATTTTGGCTAATCTGGATTCAAGAAAAAAAAATGAACTTACTGAATTAACAGGCTGAAGTGTCATCTGAGCATAAACTTCATCGGTCTCTGCATCAGCCTACACAACACAAAATCGAAACAAAATTTTTTACTTAAAAATAACATAAAATGAAATATGCATCCTTATGTCAAATGCAAATTGAAAATAAAAATCATACATGCAGTGTGACATTTAGGAGGAGGCATATGAGCTTGGAAGGGAGATTCGGGTAATTGGGAATATGAGCATCTATATCTTTCTGCATAGACGCCGCAACCTGCATTATAGATTCGGAATATGAACATACTGATTGCGTAATTTTTGTTGGGAAAAAAAATAAATAAATGATAGAAGATGGTTTACAATGACAAAAAGCCTAATCTCTAATTTTCCTACCTAACCAAGTTCATCAGCCCATTAATATTACAGCTACCACCCTAAACTAGGCATATAGGCACATGCGCACAGACTAGCAAAAGTAATCAATTGAAGCTTAAGTGCACGATAAAGGGGATGGTGCTAACGTGTACCTGCTCGCTGTGTCCTTGTGGAAAATACACCACTAAACTTCCAACGGGTGGAAGCGTGACAAGAGGACCTGCACAACCGTGCCAAAGCTCCGAGTTGATGTTCTTCCTATCTCCTGTAACGGCCACGTGTCAGTCTCCCATTGGTCAAAGAACCATTTAAGAGAGAAAGAAAAAAAACTTTGGTAATAATTATTATTATTTTAATCTAATAACAGATTAGGAAATTTGACCTTCGCCGGAGTTGGCCATGGCAGACTGAACTGCACTGTTCGCCGGTGACTTCATTGCAAGGATTCCGGTTATTCTCTAGTTAAAAACTCGCCGGAAACCTCACCATTTCATAGAATGTTAGATTCCGGCAAATTTGAAGTAAGATTCGACGGAAAATGACGACAGAGACTCCGGCAAATCAACGAAAATCGACCAGATCTTTACCGGAAAAACCGTACACTATTCTCTAGCTCAGAAGATAGAGTTTTCTCTTCAGGTCAGCTCAGTTCAACACTTTGATGCAATCAAACATTTCTGTGTGTCAGATTCCGTCCGAGGTTTCACCGGAAAAATATCGGTGTTACAACTGCAGTTCAGTTCATTTGAGTTTTCAAATCAACAACTGCCGTGTGTCAGTCAAATCTCCGGCTGATTCACTCTTCAACTCCTCCAAACTAGCTGAAGAAATCAACAAAATGAAGAACAGAGCCTCCGGCACCGGATCGGAGTTGAGGCTTCTTCTTCAAAAAATAGTAATGAGACAAGTAGGAGACCAAATGAAGAAGAAAAATGAAAGTGTTGTTGACAAAAAAAAAAAAAAAAAAAAACCAAAGAGGGGCAAGCTGTTAACCTATTCTTCTTTGTCCCCTATTCAACCCTACAACAACCAGACATTTTTTTTTTTTTTCAAAGAAGAGAAACTAAAACCCAGAAAGAAAGAGAGAAGAGAGGAGAGGAGAGGAGACCAAGAAGACAATTAAACTAAACACCTCTCTATCACTCTTGCTCTCTTCTTCTCTTTCTTGTGTTTAGTCTTCTTAATTTAAACCGGGTTTTACCAAATTCGCTCTCTCTCTACTCTACCAATCAGGTGAAGTGTAATTCTGGTTGGTAATAAGAGGGGATTCATGAACTTGATGCAGCTTAATGGTCTGTTGTTGCTCATTCTCTCTGGAAATTATTATATATGGGGTGGTCACCCACACATCCATTCTTTTTGGGTTCTCTTTTTACCCA
Organism: Berberis thunbergii; assembly: GCA_003290165.1. NCBI lineage: Eukaryota > Viridiplantae > Streptophyta > Magnoliopsida > Ranunculales > Berberidaceae > Berberis > Berberis thunbergii. Next base: position 109,258 of record QNQO01000664.1, on the reverse strand, counting down.
AATTACCCTCATCCAACCAATCCATTCCATCAAAAGCGGAATTGATCCACTCACTTTCACTTCATTACATCACCTAAAAACAAACTTATATTCTTTATTTACCTTTTCTTTTTAATGATACTATTTATTTTTATTTTATTTTTATTTTTTTAACCTTCATCGGAGATAGCTCGGAAAGAGAGCACTGATTAATGTCTAAAAGACAAGAGGGTGTCCGGGACAATAGAGAGAGAAAGAGGAGTAGAGTTGGTACTCACATATTTGACACCCTCCTTTCTCCGACACTAATCAGACAGAGTATATTATTTATTGTTTTTTTTTTTTTTTTTTTTGTATATCATGTATGATACAAGTACAAGAATCTTAGCTGCGAAAAATAATACAATGTATTGAGTATGCATTATGCATTTAAGATTTATGGATGTAGTTCCGTTAGACATAACAAAAAAATGTCATCTATGCATTTCGTGGACCTGTTTTATACGTAGTGTAGCAATATGCACAAAGTAAAATCACTACTAGTAAACACACCTAGGAAGAAAGTTAAACAACATGATATGTTCTGCTACCAAGTTGATCTATAGGTCGCTCAGTTGATAGGTTATGAGATCCTTAAAAACTCAATTCACCTTTCAAAAAAAAAAAAATATTTAAATTAACATTAATTTAATATTAGTAATCGTAACGTATGAAAACTTCATCTTCTCTTACAACTTAAGATTTAAAGTAGATAATAATTTTACCAATACACTGAAGTCTAAGAAAGAGTATGGAGAAACTTCATCTACCGTGCCATGATGATGAAAGATGTAATTACAAACTTGTTAAGTAAATAATCTGACTTCATAAATTATCGACAAAATGTCCCCTTCATAGGCAATAAATTAAAATGATAGTTGTTTAGTAAAGCTAACAAACACTAAAAAGTTCATTAACTTTTAGTTGAAGTAATGCGGAGAATAGGTTAGAATAGCTGTTTTACCCTCAATACACTTCAAGACAATAGGTTATTAGCTAACATTTCTTTAACCCAAACAATTGTCCCTTGACGAATGAGTTTAGATAGTATTTAATCAATAATTGATTTGTACAACTAATAATGCGTGTTTGCAATTATCCGCATCCATGAACACAAAAGCAAAACCACAACTATAATCTAGGTTTTGATTTTACGAATACCTTGATTTGTTTTTACAGCTCCTCGTACAACTAATCAATAATTACAAAAACTTTGCAACATAAAATGAAATTTGGAGATATTTAAACCATGATTTGTCCTAAACGGAAGATAGAAATCCTAGAGTTCAAAAGTAAAGCCAAAGGGGCTGTGGTCGATTGGTTAAGGCGCTGTGGACTTGTTCCACAGATCCTTGCCTCAAGACCCACTGGAGGCATCTTTATTTTGGGGTGGTGTTTGACCCGTAGGTCGCATCTCGGGACTAGGTTACAGATCCTAGCTATAAAACCGGCTTGCCTTTCAAAAAAAAAAAAAGTTCGAAAGTAAAATTCAAACAAACCATATAAAATCTTCCGGTTGTGTAAGCATCACATATGATAGATCCTGAACACCAAAATTTATGGTTCTAATCTCGACCCTTAAAATATAAGGTTTAGATATTTGGATTCATCATCATCATCAAAACCCATTATCGAGATTATAAAAAAAAACTGGAATGTTATATTATAAAAAGATTGAAATTGTAATCCAAATCTTTTTTCTCCCTTCTTGATTCAAAGTGGGAAAAATAAAGCACTTCTTTAATTATTAAAATTTACCCATTTTTTTATATATAAAAATGACAATTTAAACAAGCTGGAACTTTTAATCATACTTTGATTAATAATTACATATTTAATCATATCTAGCACACTCAGTATTCTAGATTAAACTATTGGTCCTTTAGGGCATGCGAAGTAATTGCCCCTCCTAAATAATTACTCATAATTCTTCTAATTATCAACTATAAAAGGGTCCAAAAGCAAAACACCTTTAATCCTTTTGTCAATAAAAAGGTAATAAGCTGTAATCTTTTAAACTAATTGTCCCTAAAATGACCAAACTACCCTTTTATTAATGACCAGAGCTCAATTAATAGGAGGCTAATTTCGTCATCCGAAAGTGCACTAATAACGATCCTTAGGAAGTGACGTAATTGCTGATTAAGTTATTAATTAAAGTGGATTAAGGACTAACAAAAGGATTAATGTTCCAAATGGGTGTAATGATTTCAAAGCTGACGTGGACCTGATGTCGGCGGCTGGGTCCACATAGGCTTGCAAGTTGATGTTGAGAGGAGTGGCAGTTTTGTAAATTGACGCTAATTACTGAATTATTTCACGTAGAAAACTTTTTTTTTAATTTGTTCCTCACTATGGGAGGCACGATTGTGGGATCCACTTGGGCCGTGTTTCGTGGAGCGGTGCGTGGTGGGGTCCAGTGGGTTCGATAGGGAGAGAGAGGAAGATGGACGGTTATGATTGGTTTGTGATTTGATCGAGGTTAGGGCCCTAGATTTGGGGGGGGAAGGCGTGCGTTCGGATTGGTTTGTGACTTTTTGTGTAATAGATTACGGAGGTGTTTTAAAAAAGAGTGTTGTGTTTTAAATGGGAGAAACCCTAGGTGTCGAGGAAACAGTGAGGAAACGAGCGAGAGGAGGGAGGTGGCGGGGTGGGAATCGTTCACGTCTCTTGAGATGTGTGCACCAAAAAGATGGCATGCATCTCGAGGGAGGTGAACGGTTCCACCCTGCCACCTCCCTCCCCTCGCTCATTTCCTCGTTGGTTTCCTTAACACCTAGAATTACTCTTTAAACGGTGATTGTTGGAAAGTTAACACCACCGAAAAGTGCAGACAATTGACGAAATTTTGATTTTTTTTTCTTGATTTTGACTGAGGCTAGAAGATCAGGATTTGTAAATATATTTTATAATCAGAATGATGTGGCATCGTTAGAGAAGTTTCTTACAACCTCAAGATACACATAAAAAATAAATATTATAAATACCAGAGTGATGTGGTATGAACTGGAAAAATATCGATGAAATTTTCAAAGTATTTATATCTGGATACCATGTGGATTGTGCTCATCTCCATTCGTCACTCGTGATCCATATAGTATATATTGTTATCTCTAAATCACATGCATATAGCTCATCTCTATCTATTACTCAAACAATGTGAGATTATAACACTAAATTAATTTGTTGGCTTCTGAGCTCATCCATACTAATAGCAGTGTTCTAAAAATCGCTAGGCGCTGGGCGGGCGCGCGAGCTGGTGCCTAGCGCCCAGGGCCTAGGCGGGTGCCTAGGCGGGCGCCTAGGCGGCACCTAGGCGGTCTTAGGTTTTGTATTATTACTTTAATAATTTACAAAAGTTAAGCATAATACATTATCAATTACATCCAATTTAATGCCAGTATACATATGCAAAATTTAAAAACATGAAAAATTACCAATAGTGAACAAAATTTATTAAAACTCAAATGACTGAAGTTGGTCATGATGGGTACTTTATATAAATTTGAATGTGTACTCTTTTATTTTTCTTCAAATTGCATAAATAACCTCAGTTATATTTGATAAAATCTACATTAGTAAAATTGGTACCGACAGATCATTCGAGAATTCCATTAAGTAATAATCATTTGCTACATTTAGACATATACTGAATAAAAAATAATTAAATAGTTTATTATTAAAAAGTAGGAAATAAAATAAAATAAGAACACAATTAGCCATATTAAAAATTTTAAAAAAATTTAAAAAAAATAAAAAATCACCCAGACCGCCTAGAGTCCGCCTAGGCCGCCCAGACCCCGCCTAGGCCGCCCAGACCCGCCCAGACCCCGCCTAGGCCGCCCAGACCCGCCCAGACCCGCCTAGACCCGCCCAGCCGCCCAGACAGCCCGCCCAGCCATTAATCTGGGGCGGTTTTCCACCTTCTAGCGCCTAGGCGCCGCCTAGACCGATTTTTAGAACATTGACTAATAGTTAGCCAATCTCTGAGCCAACCCACATAAAATTATTACATGACCCTTATATTTATGTTAAATTAATGTAGAGTAAGTCTAGTCAGTCAGATTTGTATGTCAATTTGAACCAAGTTTTGATATTTTTATATTTTTTATTCATTCTCTTTAAAATAAAATAAAAAAACTCACATGTAAAAGTGGCAGAATTATAAAAAAAATTCCAATAATATAATATTGAAATAATTCCGGCATTTTTTTTATGGGTTGGAATAACGAGGAAATAGGGGCGTGCATGGTTGGGTGGGGCGGTGCATGGTTTGTCACGAAACGAGCATGTAGAATTCCCTTACAACGAGGCAGATACTGTAACATATAGCTGTTTTTTTCTTCCTTCTTTAACTTTAGCTTTTTCTCTTTACACTTTACTGTTGTCTGTTTTTGACCTTTTTCTGCGTTTTGGGATTAGTGACCAGAGAAGAAGAAGAATAAAAAGCAATTAATGTAACAACGACAAACAGATGTGGCTAAATTCTCCAGTTTTGTTCACATGTTCAAAAAGAATAAATAAAAAATAAAGTGCTCAGTCTGATATGTAATAGTTATAAGAGGTTGATAGGAAGTTAGCACGTTAGAGTGAATATTCTTAAGTGTAAATTATAAATTATAAATATTTTAATAAATAATTTTAACATATAAAAAGCATACTGAAACTCATGTTTTAGTTCAAAATGAAGTCAAAATCTAGCACTTTTACAACAAAAACTCCATTCTAACTCAATATTTTTGTACTCAATAATGCGAAAGTATTTGTGCTTATGCCAACGACAACTTTGGATAATTAACATGTTCAACTTTTGGTATATATGTTGCAATGTCGTTTAATATATAAGCTTTGATTACAAAAGTTGAGTTCGAGTAGAATGTCTCCCTCTAAAAGCTGGTTAGATGCAAATAACATTTGTAGTGAAATAACATCTTCGGCAAATAACATCTCCCATGCCTTACCTTAGATACACTTGACCAAGTATCCTCGATTATTCTTACAAAAATCCACCGAGTTTTCCCAAATTTTCTAAACTTTAGCAATTTTAACAGAAACAACACATAGCATCGTCATTCTTATTATTAACATTACCTCACCTTTTCTATCTCAACATCAAAACTCGCATAACTTTCTATCTAACGATTTGTTGGTGACTCAAAATGGTTAGAATCCACATTGTTTGCACCTAGAATTTTACACCCCCACATAACCCTGGACTTCCTTATTTCATACACAACAATCAAAGTATCCAAAAACATTTTTGGACAAAATTTTGAGAGCTGGAAAACAAAATATATTTTTAACCTTCCCAACTATTTAAAATAAATATATATATATTGTGAAAGCTAGCAGGGCAATTTTTAGACCAAATCTCAACATAAAAGATTAGATGAGGTAGCTAAATTACTTGCAGTTTACAAGATTTCAAGAGCAAGTTATGAAGGGGTTGAAGATTCTAGATGGTCAAATTGTGGAAAATTAAGGCAAAGTTTAAGTGAGGTCATAGTTTTTTTTTTTTTTTTTAATCCCGTAACCCTTTCCACCTTAGATATTGTCGGCAGTTTTTGAACCCTGAATCTGTGCTTTCATTTACCACATGCCTACCGTTAACATGCGAACCCTAAACCTGTGATTCCATCGAAGTTTGACTTGATTCAAGTGAAAACACAACTGGTGTTTTATAAGGGCTGAGGTGTATGTAATGTCAACAGCAATGTACAACACCAACTTTTAATGGGTGGTTGGTTTGCCCCCATCTTCTCTGCACTACACATTTTGATGCAACAACCAATAATATTTTGTAGCAAAACATGCAATGAATCTCCTAAATAAATAAACAAAACTACTGATTGAAACCCAGAAAACATCTCCAGTTGTCTAGTTATGTTGGAACTCTCATGCATGAAAATTTTTGGGATCTTAGAGTATCTTAACAACGCCATCATCACAAAAAACAATGTACTATTATTTTGCGACATTCGATCGAGCTCCATAACAATGTTTGTTATTGAAAAAAAAAATTTAAGTGTATTATTAGTACTTTTAAAGTACATAATGCAAGTATATACTTTATTAAGAGAAATTTAAGAATTTTTTTGTGAGGTTATAGATTTTATTTATTTTTTTGTTTTCAAGTTGCCTTGCTTGCAGGAATTTTAGGGTCCACCTATAAAAAAAAAATTGGACCCTTTTGGGAGGAGAACATGGTTGTTTAGGTTCAATGAATGATCCAATAAAAAGAAATATAATAATGAAACAATATCATATTGGGAAATTATGTTATTATCTAGAAGATGACATCCATTCAAAACTAAAGGGGCCTAATGTTCATTGTAAGGAGGAACTAGGGTTTTACTTGTTATAGTGTAGATCATAAGAAAGGTCAAGTGATATCCCTTAATGTAAGTCTTTAATGGAAAAATAATCAAACTTGAACTTGACGTTTTGCTTATTTCAATTGCCCATGCTGATGAGACCATGTATATTATGCACTTGCAATTGCCTAAAACATATAAATTTTCATTTGTGTGGTCTATCGACAAATGAATAACTAGTTACTTATTCTATTTGTTGCAAAAGGTCTGTTTTGCTTGAACAGACTGATGAGATAAGATTTGTCTAGTTTGGGTTTTGGGGACTTCAAGTTGAGATGATAGTTAGCCAAGGAAGGGTCCATATCTCAGGCTCAGCTTTGGGGGAAAATAAAAAACATTTTACCATTATATTTCAAGATTAGGGTTGGAACTTAGGGCGGGTTTCGACCGGTCAAGGCCAAGATTCATGAGGAACGGACAATGCCTAGTTTGGGTTTAGGTTGATCATATTCGGACAATTTGGATGAACAACCTGACTAACTCAATCAATCCAAGCGTTTAGGCAAACCTCAAGACTGAAATCTTGAAGTCAAATTAGTAATTAGTAGACATGCAACATGGTGTTTAACAAAACTCAAAGTTGTCTGAATTGGATATATATGATAAACTGTCAACTTCTCTAAAAACTTAAGTTGATAGAAATGACATATCTAGCATATGTTAAGGTCGGGATCTACGAAACGGGTGAAGTGGACTTTTATTCTCAATCAAAACTGGGTGAGGTCTTAAACAATTGGGTTTCATCCGCCTAATTGAGATTTAAGTTGGGTGAGCAAAACCTAATTCGGGCAATAGTTTGGTCAATACTTAACCTGAAGACATCCAGGTTTTTCACGATAAACGATTAGATGACCAATATGATAAATTCGGTTGATCAATACACATGACTAAACCCTTAGTGGACAAAACATAGGCAGATTACTACCCTATATTTTGTTTTCGTTCCCTTTTAAAAAATCAATCAAATAGAAAAGTTCCATTGATTTGAGCTGGGATATAAACAGAATATTGAGAAACACCTAAATCACTTTGTAGAGCACCACCTCTTGTTCTATATGTTTCAGATGCCTGCCACTCAATAGCACTGTTATTCTCTGATTTAATGAGAAAGCTTCCAATAAGCACCAAATGGATTTGGGGTTGGAGAAGAAGATTATGGAACTTTATATAGATAAAGAGAATCTGATGGAAACTTTTTTCCCCCTTATCTCTAGTGTGTGTATTATCACTAAATGCTGTCTTCTTTGTCACATATGCTTAGGATCAATTCTAGACAGTCAGGGCTATCAGTCATTTTTTTGTTAGGATTGAGGCTCTTTACACTTCTACCCCTTTTATAATTGATGTTTGTGATTGTGTTTTAAAGAAAATAGGTAAAAATATAAAAAAGTCCAACATTAGACAAAAAATAGCCGATGATTGCCTTGGCTGCCTAGAATTACTCTATGCTTAGTGATCAACTCACCACAATCTTTGATCATATAAAACTTAGCCCCAGAAACCCATGAAAATTCCATAGTAGGGGTGTCAACTCCTCAATCAGATTATCGTAACATTCACACCACATGATTGATACGATTACTAACCCCAAATACAACACGATTAGTTGAAGATTATTCTTACCGTATTACCCCGTTTTCCAGGAAAATTTCATTCATATTTGAGAATTATTTGTCATATAAATGTTATAACTTAGAGCTTAATTTATCCTTGAAGAGCCCTTCTACGAATGTTTGACCTTTAAGTGCCTTGTAACTTTCACCAAACTTGATTAATCACATTGACTTACTATATGATTAAGAAGAACCAATATATATTGTATGTTCCCATTGCTCTCAATCTTACTAAGCAAATGGTAGCATTGTATTTGGAGACATCAAATATCACAAGGACACCTTAAAAGAGACATATATGTGCACTTGTTTCCTTGAAATAAACTTGCTTAATGATCTTAATTAGGGGAAATTAAAGAGGAACAACTTTCACTAGAGCTATCATGGTGAAAAAAAACAAGTCAGTATGGTCTTATAGATCTCAAGACACCATATGAACAAAAGGGGGTCTTTGTCCCCTTTGGTGTGGATCAAAGTGTTTGTGGACAAGCCAATAAGATTCGGCCATGTGTGTTGTCGATGACATGTCATACACTATGTCGGGCTCGTTTTTTGATGTAGTTGACTAGGATGTAAATTAGAAAATGTGGGGGCCATTTTGACATGGACAAATGACATGTCACTATGCATGAGATGGACTGGTCTAAGAGTGACATGTGAAGGAGTTTCTTCTTGGTCATTGTTGTTGAAGACTTGTGAAGGGAAATATTGTTGAAGTCCAAATGTATTGTGATTAGATTAGTGAAGTAAAAATGTTTATACCTACCAATTGCAAAGTATAAATTAGTTATACTCATCATGGTATTGAGTTTAGCACAAAATATGTTGTTCTAATTTTATTTGAGATTATATAATAGTTAACCTTTGTTAAAGGTGTATCAGTTGAGTTGGTAGAGATGTGGCGGATGAAATATCTATAATCGAGCTAAAGGTAAAGCTTCAAATTGCTTCAGCCGAAAGCAAAAATCTCAAGGAGTAATTTTTATTTTTATTTTACCTAAATAACTTCTTAAAAATGTATTATATATGCAAAATGAAACCAAACTTGTGCGGCCACAATGGACAATGTGGATCGATCGGTGAGGGATTAGACACTTATTATCTTTATATAGATGGCCGGCATAATAATCTTTGGAGGGCCATTGAGAAGATTCTTCTCTGATGAAATCCTTAACATGCGAATAGAAAGAATTCAGATCACTTTTGTTCAAAAAAGAAGCACAAAACACTTGCTCTGAATCTCTTACCCTTGTGCTTGGTTGCTTGCTTTCTCACTTCAATTTATAAAGCTGTGAAAAAAAGAGAGAAAAAGGGGTTAAGACCCTTTGTAAAGCTATGAAATGCTCTCAACTTTTTATAGCATTCATAAAGTTTTATCCACTCTTTTTACAAAGGTATTCAGATGTTAGACCTTCTCCACCCTTAGTTTTCCTCTCAACTAGATTGTTTTAAGTCAAATCATTGCTAAAATTTAGGGATGGCAACAAGTTGTTTTCGAGTTGCCAATCAGGTACAAGGCTTGTGTCTGATAGAATCACAAATTTAGGGTTCAAACCCTGCTGACGACATCTGGGGTGAGAGAGGTTAAGTTGGTTTCGAGTTTATGTGGTTGGTGGATTTATTCAAAATTTCAGCAAGTGGTGAATACTATGGTGGATTTGTTCTCGCTGGTAGGATTGTAATGACCTTTTTTTCTTAGCTCAATTGGCCGGATAAGGTTGTTTGTTCGAATCTCACTAACGATCATTAAAAACTTATTCGCCTTGAAAAAAAAAATGCCAATACATACATTAAAAACTCAATTACTATCTCACCAAAAGAGCTATTAAAAGACTCACAATTTTTAATGCAGTACTTGTACAGAATAAAGAGATGAATGAAGTGGTACAACTGGAGCCTGAAATCAAGGAAATGATAAGTTCTGAAACACTAATAATTACTGTTTGGCTGAAGCACCCTTTAATGGTTTGTGAGCCCCACACAAAATTGAGATGAAGATTTGAAGGAAGGAATGAAAGGTACATATAAGGCATCTATGATCTTCTTTCAATTCAGTGGAGATAATGAGTCAGACCAACATTGAATGCCATCTTCCTTGACACTGCAATCCAGCTCACAAGGTTTGTTTAGGTCTCTCAATAATACTCATGAACCCTAATTTAAGATTATGAGCCATTGTGTTAGGCAAAGTTTTCTCTCCTACATATGGGCATATGGTCCCTTAATATATGACATTGCAACCATTTTTTTTATTTCGTTCAACCAACAACAATTCTAGGCAGTCGAGGCTTCTAATCACTTTTGGTTAGGGTAGGGATTTGTTTACACTTCTATCCCTTTTATAGATTATGTTTGTGATTGTGTTTTAAAGAGAATGAGATAAAAGTATTAAAAAACTCATACTCTGACTCAAAAGTGGCTAAGAATCGGCGGTTAAGAATTGTCCTTCAACCAAACCATCAACCTATGATAAGACATGATGCCGACATGTGGCACAATGTGAACCCTTGACATAATACCTCATTTAAAAGTATTTAACATCAACCACATGGAATGTTGGGTAGGATAGGATGGGTGGTTTGAGAGGGGGTTTGGATTGACATGGTTGGAGAGACATCCAAATCTTATGAACAGAATGATCATACAAGGTATGACTTGTGAACTAGTTCCAACTAAATAGATATGAATGAAATGAAACAATGTTTGGGTAAATGTCTATTTTGTCTAAACAAGTCTCTTAATTGATTATTAGGGTTTGGAAATAAGAGAGCATCTGAGCCACATTGTTGAAGCCCTCCTATCTAATCAAACTTCCATGCAGAACTGTGTGGGGGTATCTAGAGATATTGTATGATGAATTTGGACGACTTTTTAGAGTGATGTATTGACATCCTTCTTTATTATCTTGGAGGATATGAGCATCTACTTAATGGGAATGGTTTAGACATCCAACTAGGTTCAAATCAATCAAAACTCAATTTGGAATGAAAGGACTACAATGGTGTGATCTTAGTTGTATCAAATGCAACTTTAGATGGTGATTTAACCTCAACCGAGCAAATGGGGCATCCGAACCAAATAGCTTATTAAGGCATAAAACAAGTAATATTAGTGATTTGTATTTGAAGGGCTCAATAGATCAGAACACTCTATTGTTATCGAGATTAGAAAATTGTTGTGGATGATGGGTTCGGCTTGTAATTTGTTTAGGGATTTTATTTTTTACACCTTCACAGTGTCTTGGCATTTCTTGATATATAAATGATTTCTTTTGTACTTTGTTTCTCTTTCTTTCTTTAATAAACATCGTGTTTGAACAAAAAAAAAAGATATTAATATTCCGTTAGGTTGTGACACAAGTTTAAATGATGGGGCAGTAGGCTTTGAGGGACTAAAACCACTTTTCTTATATCAAATAACAAATAAGACACTATATATATTGTCATTTATTATTAAAAAAAAATTTCAAATAGTGCACACTTCAAGAACAACTTTGTACGTGAACTATGCTTTTAGCTAATCTGTTTGAGCTAAACTTTTGAGAAATTGTGTGGATTGAAATTATGAAATACATATCAAAACACGACCTAAGTTGGATATGAATTATGCCTTTTATTGTTCCATTTAACTTGACAGTGTTACGGAACATGGAGATATGATTAACATCAGGAACATTGTGTTAAAGTTTCTGCCCAAGTTTGAAAAATTATTCATTGAGATACACATAAAATTTATGGCCAACGGAGCGGACCTGAAGCAATTAAAAATATAACTTTATGTACAAGTTGTCCTTGAAGTGCATTAAAAATAAAGAACTGTGTCCAATTTGATATGAGAAAACGAGTTTTAGTCCATTAATGCAATTGATAGATATTTAGATGCTCTGGAGTGATTTAATAGTTTGATGGCGTGAGTTTTTTGGTAAAAGAATTTTTGGATATGCTGGCTGCATCTCATTATGAGATCCATAATTTGGTGTGAAAGTGTAAATGTATGGATTTCTCGGTAAGAGAATTTTTTAATATACTGGTTGCATATCATTATGAGACCCATTACACCAAATTAACATTTTTGTAACAATCCAAAAAATAACAACACTTTTGAACTATAACAATTCACAAAACAATTTTACACATTTTCAAAAACAAAGTGATTCAATAATTGTATCACCACAAATAGTATGGGCTTACAAGTGATGTTATTCATGGTGATCTAATTTATTTAATCATTTTTTTGTAGCTATTTTTCATTTTGTTGACTAAATTTAGTTTTGATTTGAAATTGTTTGGTGAATTGTAATAGCTCAAAAATGTTACTATTTTTTAAGTTGTTACAAATATGCCAATTTGGTGTAGTGGGCCATTCCAATTCCTTCATTTTCTCTCACCAAAATTTGGTTTGGATGAAAAATCTTCTTTATCGGATTAATTTCTTTTGTTGGTTAGTATTGCACGAGAAGATCCTGACTAAAGACAGGTTGGAGTAGATAGGAATATTTACAAGAAGTATTTGTGTGTTTTGTAATGAGAATGACGAGACTCGGGATCACTTGATGCTTCATTACAGATTCTCCAAATTCATTTGAAATATTTTCTTGTCAGAATTTGGTCTGAGTTTGATATTTCAAGGTTTTCTTTTAGATTGACTAAGTCAGTGGTTCCAAGCTAATCGCTCTCGACACACGGAATGGTCACAGCGTAGGGTTCCTCATATGCTCATGTGGTGTGTGTGGAAAGAGAAAAATATGAGAGTTTTTTAAGGACTTAATAGATCGTAACACTCTAATTTTATCGAGATTAGGGAATTGTTGTGAAAGATGGTTTCGGTTTGTAATCTCTTTAGAGACTTGCTTTTTGACACATTCATGGTATCTTGACATTCCTTGATAAAGGATGATGTTATTTTGTTTTTCTACTTATCTTCAATAAAAATCTTCGTGTTTGGACCAAAAAAAAAGTTTTAGTCCCCTGAAGTCCATACTCTATTTAATTAAATCCACAAGTTACATTTAAAAAACTGACATATACTAATATAAATAAAAGTTATAATTCATATTTATATTATTTTATCAACTTATTTATTCATTTTAAATTAACTTGACAAAACTTTAAGGGTGAAATTGTCTTCTAATTAACATATACTAGTTGCGAGTGCTCATTACGCATGAATATACATATATTTTACGATTAATTACATTTGACATTTATAATTTCCTTAAGATTTTGTTTTGTATCCATGTGAATCCAACAACTTGTTATTGGACACAAAAAATGAAAGTTTTAATTTTTTTTAATGTCACCCAGTACAGTTATATATATATATATATATATTGTTGTATGCAAAATGTAATGATAAAAAAGTAATCAATTTTATAGAATTATTAATTCACTCGAACTTGCACACATTGTAATTTGCAAAAGGGTATTATATTAAAATATGTAAAATAAAAAATAATTCCAATTCTGTAAAAAAATTATAACAAAATTTTCAATAATTATAGTAGTAATTTATAATTCTAGAGGGGTTCCAACTAATTAATGAAAGGCTTGTTTTGAATATATCAGCAATAGAGGTGTTCATTGTAGATATGGGGGTTCTTTAAGTTGTGTTCATAATGATAATACCTCAATTGCCCATAAAATCTATTTTCTTAACAATACGTGCTTATTTGGTGCGATTTTAGAAAATTTGACCTTTGAATGGCATTTTCTGACATCATAAAATGTAGATATTTATTTACTGTATGTAATAGTATTTTTCATTTAAAGACACAAACATTCATTGTAACTGTATATCTACGTATTGATTTTGCTTGTAAATATTAAGAAATTTAGAGAAAACTCAAAATCAAAAGTTAGAGTTGAAAGACATGACACTATTCATTTAACCCTTCTATAGTTATAATAGGATTTAGTGACATAAGGAGGCTTTAAATATAACTCACAAAATTTAAGAATAAATGCCAAAGAATTTGTTAATTTCATTTTGCATTTATCATTGGTTTTTTTCAACATGGATATCATTTCTAATGGACAGGCACAAAGAATGTTGTTTATTCCAATATAAATTTTGTGTCATAGCATTTGCATAATAGGGCCATCGTATGGCTCCTACTAAAGGTCGGCATCATATTAAGATGATCACGCTATATTATCCTGATTGCAAAAAAATAATTCATTACAAAAATCAGATTTCTTAGCATTTAAATGAATTCAACAAGTTAACTAATATCCATCTCTCTAACAATCTCTCACTCCAACAAGGAATGGAACAAAAGTTTTCTATTCCTAAATATGTATTCTTTTGCAGCTGTTTTTTTTTTCCAGCAAATAATCCACTCCCTTTTTTCTTCTTTTTGGGGTTTTATTAGAATTTCTGTCATAAGTTAGTTTTCAACTCTACTATTTTTATTTTGTTTACCAACTTTTCCTCATTTTCATGTTTTTTACATCTTTTTTCCGCCTCTATATTATAGTATAATTTACACTTTAATTTAATAATAAATGATATTTATATTTTTTCTTAAAAAGTTTGTCTTGATAATAGTTTGGGAATTCAAAAGTGATTAAAGAAAGAAAAAAAAACTCACGAATACAATAATTTGAAGTATATGACACACCGATCGTGTATGTGTATACAAATTTGTTAGTTTTTAATAATTCTATCAGCTAAAAAAAGTCATAAAAAACATTAAATGCAATTAACATAAATCATTGTTCAACACTGTATAATGTCTAATTATTTGCAAGAACCTCAAATAAAAATAATGTTAGAAATAACAAAAAAATTCTAAAATCTTAAAATAGCCAAGTCTTATTAATTTTGAAATAATATTTATGTCAATTACAATCAACAATGATCTGAATTCTTAATCTAAAATGTATTTTTTTCCATGTATATATATTGGCATTCCCATGTTTGATTATTGTCAGAAAAAATAAATACCATCCCATCTCGCGGACCAATAACAAAATTTGCCACAATGAACTCCAGTTGTTTGAGCATCAAAACCTACTCGTAAACGTTGATGGTCACCATTAACCCAATTCATGTCGCACCAGAAAAGGGTAATACCGAAAAATGAACGTTTTCTAAAAGCCCATTCATAATTATTTTGAAAAGAAATTTGATGTTCGCCCAAATCATCTTCTTTAGACTTGCAATGAAGGTTCAAAGAAGCCCCTTTAGCTAAATCATTTTTTATGTATACATGTATTGTGCCTAAGTAAGGATGGTTCCTCTCGGGAGTGTCTAGGTGGTAACCCTTGTTTGTGCTAGTATGGTTCCTCTCATCCTCGCCGAGAGCCAAATAGTTGCACAATTATTACGATTGCAACCACAAACAACCCATTGCTACAAGAATAACTATTGCAACTAGCCATTGCAAGGATAAAAACCAATACTATCGTGATTTTATGTTGTGAATATATGATCAAGTTACTCTCTTTTATAGTTAAATCATTATTTATTTCCTTGCAATAATCGTGAAAAAACTCTTTTGGGGGGAAATTTAATATTAATCTTAGTATTAATATAATGAAAGAAGACGTATTTATTTTACAAATTATTCAAAAATATTAGTAATACTTTGACCAAATTAAAAAAAAAATTTGGTCAGACAAGAAGATTTTTATTTAAGAGGAAGAGAAACCATAAAGAAGATGGTACAAACTTAAAGCAAGGAAAGCCCACAACAAAGAGCCCAAACTATCAACTCCCAAAACGAAAAAAAAAAAAAAAAAAAAAAAAAAAAACAAGGCTTGAGCAAGCTCTCCCAAAAATCCCTGAAAAAAAAACTCCGAACAATAAAGCCCCATGAAGAACTAATAAAAATACCATGAGCCAAACAAACTCCAAACAAAAGTCACAATTGAACCGCAAGATGAAAAAGAAAATTGACACAAGATCTCAGCAAAAATCAGACTCGAAAGAAACGAGAACCACAAACTCGTCACAAAATTGGCAAAAAACCTCAACCTGAATACAAAACTTTCACCATGTCCAAGGCCCGATCTGCATCTAGGCTGAGATCAACCCTATCAAATGACCGATATTTCTGAAAGATGAACGGACTTTGTTCTCATTGCTGCTAAGCTCTAATTCAACAGGACGCCGCCCTAAACCACTGAGATCACTGCCAATATTGGCCCTTGAACACTCGCCCGAAGTAATCCCTATGGGCTGGGTTGAGGGGGCTTTGGTAGAAGGTTGATCAGTTAAAGGAGCTTCAAAACCTGGCAGAGTTCCCAAATGAACAGGCGTGGAAGAGCTTCCTTCAAGATGCTCAACGGAAGGTTCAAAACCTGGCGGGAAAGGAAGACTGTTATCCTGAATCGGATTAGAAGTTAAGCTCCGCTATAATTCAACATTTGCATCCAATTGTTCAACCCACCCTGATTTCTAAGGAATGCCTGATTTTACTTGCCTTTGTTTTAACATGAGAGATGACCTAGTTGGGAAGACTGAGAAATTCGCTCAAATGAGAAATCGATCTCTTTGCACCTTTTTGGCTTGTTTACAGACCCTATTCTCTTGTGTTTGCAAACTTATTCAGAAGAGGGTCCAAATTGAAAATGTCCTTCTCCACTGCCTCGAGATATGAGACCTGATAAGTAGTAGCACTATGTTCCTAGATTCTGTCCTCAACTCTAATCTGCTCCCCTTCCAATCAAAGTCCACAATTTTCAATAGGCAACACATTGTTCTGACTTAGATACCTGGGTCGGAGAGTTTACAAGAAGGTCTTTCCCCTTATGTAACGAACTCGGTCGTGAAGTCGCGTCTGGCGAATTTTCACTACTCAGAACAACACTCGGTTGCACCAATGGGGGTTGCTCTGATTGTACGGCCTGTCAGAGAGTTGTTTCGAAAAAGTCACGAGATATGGGTTTCCAAACCTGCTGCTGCTGATTGCCAACCCTCTATTTGACATTAACAAACACCAATAAGGCGGATTGCCCACCCGACATCACAGATCTTGGAGTTAATCGCCGTCCTCGCCAAATTGACCCCATTAACTCCAACAAGATGCTCCACCTAAGGAAGAGGTACCCCAAGAACTCTGAAGAGGAAATGAAGCGGATAATCGTGTCTAATATTAGCCGATTTCTCCGACTCTTTCCTTACAACTAAGGAATTGGGATAATAGAAACTGTTGTTTGAAATCACCTCAGCATAAGACCTAGGACATGGAGGGGTTTCAGAACGCCAACCAACCATGATTGAAAGGAAAACACCACCTCTATTTGACTCCTTCACCACCATCATCTATCGATTAATTTCTTTCCGACTGGCAGTGAAGCTATGTTTGCCTACCCTCACAACTTTTTCGAGCTGTAACCCTAACCAAACTCCCATATTAGATTTCAAAAAAACCTTAGCCTCAAACTTTTTACTTGATTCAAACAGGAAGAAACCACCTATGGTCTTTGTAAAATCCCAAACTCCTTCCCTTCGATTTTAACCACTGATTTACTCCCATCATCAATCACTCCACTGTCAAGCAATAACACAAATTGCATTAAAGATATTGAGAAGAATACTCATGACTCGGCCCCACACAACCCTGACGTGGTCTTTGGATCGCGGTCCTTGTAACCCTAAATCGTTCTGAATCGCAACCCTCGCAACCCTAAATTGGTGGATGATTCAACCCTAGAAGTTGACCTCTAGCCATAAATCACTCACCTACAAAAGTAAATCATAAACACACCTCTGTTTGACCTTCCACCAAAATTTAAATCACTCACCTCAAAAAGTAAATCATAAACTCAAATTAATTATGATACCAAATCATAAATTACTATAAATTTCGTGGTTCCATTTATAACTTTTGATCTAATATCCCACATTTTAGTATCATAGCTTATTGCTTAATATATAAAATATTTTTTTTGGGAAATAAGCGCGGGTTTTAAAAGGGATCCAATAACCCTTGACATGAATCATTGGTACTAGTTACATCCTTTTACATATTTTCCCAAGTTACATCGTTAAAAATAATTTTCTTTAAGTCTTCAATAAATGAACTAGGCGCGATTTTCAATAAAAGATGTAGCAAGCATTAAACTAGCAAGATAGTCCGTTGTTGAGCTTTGCAAGTTATTTATGAATTGCCCGGTCCAAGTTGAAGCATGTCCATGGTGCTGATCTATGAAGTAGAGAAGGCGAATCCAATCATAAGCAAAAGTAAGAGCAGGGTCGTGGTACTACAACTATATTGGTGGGTACCAATCATACAACTACATCATAAATTCACACGGTACTACCGTAAATAAACACATAAACAATTTTAGGCCCATGAATAATTGGAGTAGGTTTAATATTCCAACAGCCACCCCTTTAAGAAATCTTTTGGTATTTTCATCAAACAATATCGAATTGATTGAAATATTGTTAAAAAACACAGAAATCATTAATTAATAACTTTTATTAAAAAAAAATTAAATGTTACCATTTAAACTCCTTAGATATACTTCTTCATGTTCCATCTTCATGCTGAAAATTAATGTCAGGGTTATTAGCTTTTCTTACCCATATACTAAGCAGGGGTTAGTGTTTTTGTGAAAATACAATATATTGAAAACTTAAAGCTGTTATTAGACAAATGTGATGAAAAATTTTAGAAAGAATTTTGATGGAGATTCGGCATCATATATTTAAGTTTTTGTTTTTGCTATATTATTTTTTTGAGAAACATGACTCAGCGCAACATAAACACAAGAAAAACATCAAACATGGCAATAGCTATGAGAGGTTTCAATGATTGTTCCCATGTTGATCGACTTGTTGTGGTTGTTACGATGCTAATGTTATGCAGTGATTTAGCAGTTGCCCATGTAGCTTACCCTCGCAAAATAAATGTACACATCAAGACTGACATAGCCCGAGGTGCGCCTTTGGGCCTCCATTGCAAGTCTAAAGACGACGATTTGGATTTTCATCTTATCCATTTTCAAGATATTTATACATGGAGCTTTCGCAATAATTTTTTTTCAACTCTAGATCTCTTCTGGTGCAATTTATATTGGAGAGATGGTAAACATCACCAGAAATTCAAGGCAGGTATTCAGGCATATAACATCTATACAACTGGGATGTTTTCCCTTGAAATACATAATGGTCAACTGCACGGGATTTTTTCCCTTTCTATTCAATTCCAAATGATCTCGGATAACTCAATTTGGTCAGGGACTAACATTTATGGTCCATGTGATCCTTCACTTAGAGACCACTTCTGGGAAGAACTTTATGACATTGCTGGTTGGGTGCAATCTCCATGGGTGTTAGCCGGTGACTTCAATGTTGTCCGTCATATGAATGAAAAAAAAGGATGCAGGAGGAGGTCCACGAGCATGCAGAAATTCAATCAATTCATTAATGAGGTGGAACTCGCTGATTTCAGTCTTAAAGGGGGGAAATTCACATGGTCAAATCATAGAGATCTCCCTATCCTTTGTCGACTTGATCGATTTCTAGCCTCGGTGGATTGGATTGACAAATTTGGTGATAAAGTCGAATGGCTCAAAGGTGCAGCTGGTTCAGACCATCACGCGATTTTGCTTGCGAACTCATCTATTGCTGGTGGTACTCGCCTTTTTTCCTTTGATAACGGTTGGTTTGATCACCCTACCCTGGCAGAGGATATGAAAACTTGGTGGAACAACTCAGTAGTCTCTGGCCACCCTGGCTACTGTTTATGGTGGAAGCTTAAGGCTCTCAGATGCAATCTCAAAAGTTGGAAGACTAAAGTTTGGGGTAAGACACATTCATGTATTCAACATATCTCTGCTTTAATTGCTAGCATTGATGCGGATGAAGAGATTAGGGACTTGACGGTTGAGGAGAGGTCTTGTAGAGTGCAGCTACAACAAGAATGGGCAACATTAACCAAAAGAGATGACGAGTTTTGGAGAATCAGATCAGGAGTCAACTGGGTTCGTCATATGGATCAGGGGACTAAATTCTTTCATACCTTGGCTAACAGACGTAGACTATTTAACTCCATTGAAGCTCTTAGCACGGGTCAGGAGTTGGTCGTGGATGAAGTCAGTATTAGAGCACTCTTGATATCTCACTTCAAGAAGTTGTTCCATGAAAAGGAGGAGTGGCGACCTTTCTTCTCGGGGATTACCTTCAACTCTATCTCTCAGTCTACGGCTACTGCATTGGTAGATAACTTTTCGGAAATGGAAATTCGAGCAGCAATGGAAGATCTAAAATCTGAAGTTTCTCCAGGTCTTGATGGTTTCTCAATGGTGTTCTATTTGAAAATGTGGGAGGTAATCAAAAAAGATTTTCTGAAAGTTGTTGCAGATTTTAACTCGAGAAACTTCCTTGATTGGCGTTTGAACACCACTATCATCTCGCTCATTCCCAAATGTGCGGGAATGCGGACGGTAAATGATTTTAGACCTATCAGTATTTTGAATGGGGCCTATAAGATCATTGCCAAGGTGTTGGCTAACAGATTGAAATTAGTTCTTCATTCAGTCATTTCTCCTTTTCAAAGTGCAGCAGTCAGTGGAAGACAGGTGGTTGATAGCCCCTTGATTGCCAATGAAATTATTGATTCCAGAAAAAAACAGGGTGTTCCAGGGCTTGTTATCAAATTAGATTTCTCCAAAGCCTTTGACAATGTCTCTTGGAGATACTTGGATTTGGTAATGGCTCGCATGGGGTTTGACTGCAAATGGATACATTGGCTTCACACTTGCAGATCTACAGCAAATTTCTCTCTGAAAATTAATGGTCAACTGCACGGGTTTTTCAATAGCTCGAAAGGCCTTCGACAAGGCGATCCTCTATCTCCTCTTCTTTTTACTATAGCAGCAGAAGGTTTAACCCAAATGATTCTTAAAGCGGTTGATGCTGGCCTAGTAAGAGGGTTTTCTGTCGCGGAGGGTAGTCCACCCGTCTCTATTCTCCAGTATGCGGATGATACTATCCTCTTTTGCGATGCGTCCGCTTCTCAGGTTCTGGCTCTTAAGAGAATTTTGCTTTGGTTCGAAGTTATTTCAGGACTGAAAATCAACTTCCACAAATCAAGGGTGTTGCCCATTGGAGATGTCCCTCATTTGCACCAGTTGGCGGGTTTATTGGGTTGTTCAGCAGGTCACCTTCCAGTTAAGTACCTGGGCATGCCATTGGGGGCTAGTTTCAAAAGTAAAGCTGTGTGGGATGAGACGATCGAAAGGATGGAATCGAAACTAGCGTCTTGGAAACGCAAATTTCTCTCCAAAGCAGGCAGACTAGCTCTTGTCAAATCCACATTAGCATCTATCCCGGTCTTCATGCTGTCTCTTATCAAGGTTCCCTGTTCCATAGCTGTCAAGATGGAACGGATCATGCGCGATTTTCTTTGGGGTTCTTCTCATAACTCTAGAAAGATGCATTTAGTGGGCTGGGAGAAAATTTGTTGCCCTAAATCCCGAGGTGGTTTAGGCATTCGTCAGGTCCTCACTTTCAATATTGCATTACTTTCTAAGTGGCTGTGGCGAATTGCAGATGAGAATGATAACTTATGGAGATCTCTCATCATGGACAAATATGGGCGCAATAGATGGGTTTGGGAAAAGAAAACTAAGTACACTTCCTTCGGCTGCTCTTTGTGGAAGTCTATCTCCCGGTGCGCAAGTGGCTTCTACCCTCACACCTCTCTCCAATGTGGAAATGGTGATCTCATCTCTTTCTGGCATGATGTTTGGTGTAGTAACCAATCTTTGAAGGATCTGTTTCCAAGGTTGTTTATCTTTAACAACAATCAATTTGGGAGTGTTAGCAGTTTTTGGTCTAACGACAACTCTTGGGACCTTTCCTTTCGCAGACACCTTAATACTGAGGAATTAGAGGAGTTCGCTAATCTTATGCATTTGTTGGGTAGACAAATACTCTCAGAGGGACCAGATAGTTTGGTGTGGAAGGGTAAAGGTGTGGGCTTCTCGGTTAAAGAATTTTCGGATATGTTGGCTACATCTCATTATGAGACCCACTCTAACCCCTTCATTACCTCCCACAAAAATCTGGTATGGGTGAAAAACCTTTTTCCTCGGATTAATTTCTTTAGTTGGTCAGTTTTGCACGAGAAGATATTGACTAAAGATAGGTTAAGGAAAATGGGAATCCTCACTGGGAGTCTTTGTGTGCTTTGCAATGAACTTGAAGAAACACTGGACCATTTGATGCTTCATTGCAGTTTCTCCAAATCCATTTGGAGCAGTTTTTTGGTGGAATTCGGTTTGAGTTTGATGTTTGAAGGCTCCATTTTAGATTGGCTAAGTTGGTGGTCTCAAGCTAATCCTTCCCGTCGGGGGGAGTGGTTATGGCGTAGGGTCCCTCACGTTCTCATGTGGTGTGTGTGGAAAGAAAGAAATAAAAGGGTTTTTGAAGGACTACACAGATCGGAGCACTCTATCTTTATCGAGATTAGAGAATTGCTGTGGAGGATGGGTTCGGCATGTAATTTATTTAAGGATTTGGGGTTTGACACTTTTATAGTGTCTTGGCATTCCTTGATATAGGAATGTTTCTCGTTGTAATTTATTTCTCTTTCTTTCATTAATAAACAATTTCATGTTTAACCGTAAAAAAAAAAAATAAATAAAAAAAAAAAGATTGCAACTGGTTAGTGAAGTGGGATGGCATATATTTTCAGGAAGAAACTGGCAAATGGGTTCTCGATACTAAGTGGGAGCCGAACGATTAACTGAGGGGTTGGAATTGTTATAGATTATAAAGAAATAATTTTTTTAAGACTTTATGTTATAGTTAAGATTTTTTGTCTTACGTAAAAAATAAATAAATAAAAACTCTTGAGGTTCATACGCTCTACGTTGTCATTTTAATTAAAAGAATATCAACCTCTGACTCTCAATTCTTATAGGTTATAATCCATGATTTTGGAATGCTATAATTATAAGTTTTTCTTCTCATTTTTTAAAACGTCTTATATAGGATCAAACATCCCTGAGCACCCTTGTTAATCTAATCCAACAAAATAAAATAAAAATAAAAATCAGCTTTGAGGCTCAATTTGAAAGTTTATAAATATCCACAATTTTAATAGTTAATTTATTTTGTTTGCGATAATTTATGTTTCACAACCACCAATTTTCACGTCTCATTTAAGATCAAAGATTGTTGCCTTGACCTTCTTAATCTATTGCTACAAAATTTTAAAAGAAGATATCAACTTTTGAAGGCTATAATTCGCAATTTCAAAAGTTTATATTACATTTTTTTCACAAAAAATTATGGTTAACATCTTTTTCAACCTCTCATGAAGAAATATAGTCACATAGACCATTTTTAAAAGAAGATATCAACTTTTGAAGCTCAATTTTGAAGGCTATAATTTGCAATTTCAAAAGTCTATATTACAGTTTTTTCACAAAAAATTATGGTTAACATCTTTTTCAACCTCTCATGAAGAAAGATAGTCACATAGACCATTTTAGTATAACTCTACAAAATTTAAAAAAACAATCGACTTTTGAGGCTAAATTTTAAAGGCTATAATTCACAATTTCGAAATGTTAGCTTGGTTTGGTAGCTAGAATTTTTTTTATTTCTTAGAAGAAAATTTAATCTTCGCGCCATTTCAAATTATCATTTAGGGTCAAACGTACGAGTTGCATTGTCCATGTTATTTTAGTACTACAAAATTATCATCTGCCATTTTTAGGGTCAATTTAAAAGACAATAGTCCATGATTTCGGTAGTTAATTTTATTTTTCTCGTGGTGATTTATGTTTCACACCCATTTGAACATCCTTATACATAAGAACAAACAAGGCACGTAGATGTTTTGATTTAGTGCTATGAAAAGTTGTAAATAAAAATTAACAACTTTTGAAGTTCATTTTTAAATGCTATATAATCCAAAACTCATATTTGATAGTTCTTTTTCTTATCTTCTCCAAAACTCATTCTTCGGACCTTTTAAAACATTAAATAAGATCAAACATCGTCGCATCGACCTCATTAATCTAATGCAACATAATTAAAAAAATAAATATTAACTTTTGAGGCTCAATTTGAAAATCTATAAATCCCCTAGTTTGGTAGTTAATTTTATTTTATCTACAATAATAAATTTTTTCAAAAAAATTGGGTCCCAATTGTAGTATGGGATGGGAACACTGTTCTTTGCATCACAATGAAGGGGGCCGTTGAGACAATGGACAAGGGTTTTGTTTTGTTTGAAATATATAGAGGTGACAGAGAAGGAAGGATGAAGAAGAAGAAGAAGATACAAAAGCAAATGGGGATATATGGAACCAAAGATGGAAGAGAAACTAAATAAACACTAAAGAGAGTGTGTATATTCATTTTGGATTTTTATGTCATAACACATAATTAATTTTACAAGTCTTGAATTGCACTTAAATGTTGTGTAGATTTATTGTTTTCTCAAGAATCTACTATTTCTGTGATTCTTGTAATTTGATTTCTCATGCAACTAATCGTTATGGCCAAACTCTGGTATTTGTTATGAATAGGGTTTAGAACTTAAATCATTAACGAGCGATACCAATCTGTTGATATTGTTCCAGCTTATTATTAGTACAAATGAACATTTTAATTAATAGCAGCAGGTAGCAAAATACTGAAAAATAGATTGGAAATACAACTACTTGACAAACTCCATGTTTATATGCCATGCCACTCCGCTCAATGTTTGTTTGTGTACTAGTTGTGCTGCTACTGTTGCTACTTGAAACAGTTCCTCCTCAATTGCTGCAAGCCAACTCCAAACCTCTGTCTTCTTGTAATTTGCCTTGTGGATGGCTTGATGATGATCTTCGGGATGTGTGAAATCTTGTGCCAGTCCTCTCCATTCTCCTTGCATCGTCCTTCTAGCTCATGAGAACACTCTTCAATAGTCAGAGTTCGTAGAGCTGTGAGGCGTTGCATTGCTTCCGGAAAGAACTTGAGATTATTGCAGCGCCGAATCTCTATATATTCAAGTGAGGTTAAATTGCCCAGCCACTCTGGTAAGAATGCCAGATTGGAACAATCCGCTATGTCTATATATTCAAGTGACGAGGCATGTTGCAATCCTTCTGGCAGAGATATCAGCTTTTCTAAATATAGATACAGGCGTCGAAGTGAAACGAGTTGCGTAAAATCTCCTGGTGCAAATTCCAGCTCTGGGCACCCACCGATGACCAAATCATCGAGACTTGTTAGATGTTGCAGTCCCTCTGATAGAGATTTTAAATTGCGGCAATACTGGAGCCACAAACGTGTGAGAGAGGTGAGGCTTTGCAATCCCTCGCTGAGAGAACTCAGCTCCGGACAGCGAGAAATATACAAGGTTTTCAGTGCAGTGAGATTTTCCAGTCGTGTCGGCAGAGACTGAAGCTTTCCACATGACTTGATATTCAACTCTTTCAATGCGTTAAGGTTTACAAGCAAATCTTCTGGAAATGAGATCAGCTCATCAAAACCTGAAATTTCAAGCCTAGAAAGGCAAGGAAGGCCGCTCCTCAACAATCTCAGTACCATTTCGTTGCCTTTTCTTAGTCTCAAGTACTTGACAGACAATGGAAATGGGAATGTTGTCAACTTGGGACAACCTTCGATAGTTATGCTTTTCAGTCTCGGGAACATTGGCACTTGGCTTCTATTATCATCAAATGAAGACCAGACCTCCAGTTCAGGCATATTGCACAGTTCGAGTTTTTCAAGTGATGCGAGAGCTTTCGGGATGCCTTGACCGTCACCATATAATTCATTGCCAATGGATCTCAAAGAACTCAGTCCACTCATATCCAGATATGTAAGAGAAGGCAGCTGGCCAAGAGGTGGTACAGTCGTGATTCTTGTGCAGTCCGAGAGAGAAATATGCACTAACTTTGGAAGCAATGAGACTCCCAACCAGTTTGGAAAGTTCAAACCTCCATAGCCTTCTATGGACAACCTTTTTGTATTTGGATGAGGTTGGAGGCCTTCCATCACATCTGTTGCATGTTCTTGCGAGCTGGGATTGGACCAAACAAGACTTACAGAGCCAAGATTTTTCTTCTCCAGCAATTTAGCTTTTCTAGCATCCTCTGAATTTGTCACATGCTCAAGACCTTTTATGCTCAATTCTCCTCTTAGGCTCAGCCCTTCCAACTCTTTGATGAAATGTCCACTCTTTCGACCGACGATGAAGAAGCTCAAGGTTTTGAGGTGAACCAGTCGCCCAATTCCACGTGGCATGCAAGTTAGCTGGTTACATCCCCTAATGTTTAGGTGCCTGAGGCTGTTCATGTTACTCATGCTCTTCGGTAACATTTTTAGCCCGGAACAATAGGCTAGGTCCAGTACTTGCAAATTACTTAGGCTGTTCATGTTACTCATGCTCTTCGGTAACATTTTTAGCTGGTGACAACCAACTAGGTTCAGTACTTGCAGATTACTTAGGCTAGAAATAGATTCGGGCAATGATGTTATATAGGAGTAAGAAAGATCGAGGTACCTCAGGTGTTTGAGATTGCTTACTGGAATCGGTAATGTTTGGATTCTTGAGTTCCTCAAATCTAAAACTCGGAGGAATACAAGATTTGACAAGGCTGAACAAAGAGCATTGTTAACTTGATATGCACGCACCAACAAGAATGTCCGCAGCAACGGCGGGGGTTTGGGCAAAGATGCACTGGAGCTTGATCCATTCAGTAACAAATGTCTCATCTTTCGGTCGACCGACTCTATCGTCGGTGCGCCAACACCAATGTCCACATGTGAGCACTCATTCACTGCGATTGAACAAGCCAGATCGTGCACAAGATCATGCATCTTACAACTGTATATACTGCCATCACCATCTTTCACAACATCTTGAAACATGGACCTCCACAACAGTGTATTGAAAATCTCATTTCCAATATCTTCCAGCTCCATTCCTTCTTTTGATTGTACGAAACCGTTTGCCATCCATAAATGGATTAGTTTTTCTTTTTTAATATCATAGTCTTTGGGAAATAAGGAACAGTAAGCAAAGCATTGCCTCAAATGTAACGGCAAATGGTTATAGCTTAACCTCAATGCTGGCAAGATGTTGTTTTCATTGCTTTGAGGTAAATCCCACATTTCACTATCCCTCACAAACGACCATTCATTTTCCTCGCTTTTGAAACGCATCATCCCTCCAAGAGCCTTTGCAGCAAGAGGCACACCTTTACATTTCTTTACAATCTCCTTCCCAATCCCCACCAACTCCGGCCTTTCTTCATTCCCCATGCCAAAAGCACGGTGCTTGAATAACGACCAACAATTATCCTCAGACAGAACTGTTAGGCGATAAGCAGGAATTGTGCCGGTAATAGACGCTACTGTTTCAAGACGAGTAGTTACTATAATTGAACTTCCTTTTGCTCCACACATCAACGAAGACTTCAATCTGTGCCACTCTTCCTGATTATTATTCCACACATCATCCAACACGAGTAAAAACCTTTTGCCATTCAGTTTTTCTCTGAGGAGTCGTTGCAGGGAATCTAATTCTAGAAGATCAGGCGCAGAACCCGATATGGAGGCTATGATTGCTTTCATCAAACGTTTTACATCAAAATCATCAGATACACAAACCCAAAGCCTAGGTTCAAAGTGTTGTGCCACCCGCTCATCACTGTAGACCAGCTGAGCAAGAGTCGTTTTCCCGAGTCCACCAATTCCAACTAGAGGGCATACAGAGATATCTTCGAGACTGTTCACATTGTTCAGCAGCAGAGTCACCAAGTTCTCTTTGTCTTCGTCCCTCCCATAAACTTGTGATGGTTCAGTTAACTGGGAGCTAGTCTCTCGATCCCCACAGAATTCAACTCCCCTTTCTACCATTCCTTCTTGCAGATGAAACTTAGACCTTTCTTCAGCAATTTGATCAAATCTCTTTATGAGATCTTGTATTCTTTTCCCAATCTTACGACGAAAAACTGTTTGCTTAATATTGAAGAATGATATGCAAGAACTGGTTACCTGCGTGCTGCAACTGTTATATCTCATTTCTGATGCTAGTTGTTGGCTTTCGAATGCCCATTCATCCAAAACATCGTCAGCGTCATAAGCAGCCTCCTTGAGCTTCTTTAACCAGTCTCCGAGTGCCTTATTGCCAAGCTGCCGTCTCTCTGCATCATCAAGAACACATTGAATTGTTGATAATATGCTGGAAAGCTTCTCCATCTCCCTATGGACACCCCATATCAGACCAAACTCCTTATGGATTAAGGAGCTTAAATTGTCAAAGAGTACCCCAAGGAATGGAGAGACCACAACTTGGAGAACTGTATCAGCCATCTTCTTGCACAACAAAGGGAGTGGGATGATTTTCTGAATCTCTCTTCTTGCAACTAGAAGTGTTACAGTATAGTATAGTATAGAGATTTCTCTATTGGATCATAAATTTCATGGAGAAGAAAGCAAGAGTAGCAATCACCACGACTTGGAAGAGTCAGGCTGGCACAAGTCTTCTCATCTAGCTGGATGCATGTCATGTGGACAAAAGAAAAATCAAAAGAGACAAGTGCAATAATTGATTCACTCAACAACCAAAAACATGTTAAAGATAGTGGTGGCATGACCCACCAGTCTTCTAGTGGTGCTTAGCATTATTGTCATTTTTCTTGCTCCGCCAATTATTTATTTATTTATTTATCTGTAATAGTATTTAATTGTGTTGATATTAAAAATTCAGCATCATGTGATACAATCCAAGCTTTGTTATAAATTAAGAGTAAACAAAGCACGAGTGTGCAGAACACTTGCTTGGCTAAGCAACTTCAGATTAAAAAAAATTTACCTAGCTTGGTCATAGTTATTGGAGACACACTTTGGGTTTACAAACTTATTTTATTCATCCCCTAAATCACGATTGGGTTTGAAAGTCTTGCTTTTTGAATGAGTAATGTGAATGTAATAAAGTGTTATATTTTATCCGTTAATTAAACACTTTTAAAAATCTGTGTTCAACTTGGATGTGATTCCCAATCTAATAAATTCATTAGTTGAGATGAGAATAGAAATGGAGGCACTTTGGTGGAAATGAGGCCGATTTGGTCATATAGAATTTTTATTGGTCATATAGACTTATTGGTTAGGCAATTTGGTGGAAGTGAGGCGCTTTGATATAGACTATCCACTTCCTTTTTCTTTGTTTTTTTTTTTTTTTTTTTGGAAAAGCGAGCAGTGGTTATTTGCGATTTTTAAACCTAAAAAAAATTAAGTTTTTTTTTGAGAAGTTTTTCCTAATTTATCTTCATGTACAATAAGTTTTATTTTATTTATCTTTATGTACATCCGTAAATAAGCTTTTTTTGATTCATTTCCTTTGCTTTTTTCCTTTGCCTTTGGTGCTCCACACGTATTCCTTATCCTTTTCCTTTGCCTTTGGTGCTCCGCAAGTATTCATTTTCCTCCTCACGCATTCCTTTTCCTTTGTCTTTGGTGCTTCACACGTATTCCTTTTCTGTCCCACCACAAAAGATTTTTTTTTGTTTTTTTAAAAGGCAGGTTTTCTCATATTTCAAAGTTTTATCAACCAAAAATGTAAAAAAAAAATTTCATCCCTATCACACTAGCATATACTCACAAATCCGAACCACATCATGTTTGAGCATTACAAGTTGGTTCTTCTTATAAGATTTTGGTGTGTTACAAAATGTAGGTCAGATTTAGGTGGTCCTAGACATATTGAATGTTCTTAGTGGATGCTCAAGCCCAATCTATATCGATGGAGGTATAGTTTTCACCACTGACCATCGACCCATAACTTTATTCTGGTCACCATCTTCAATCCATAGATCATATGAAGTGTACATACTAACATTGGGTATATTCATTCTATAAATATTGTACGTGTACTGAAATTTTTTTTCTTAGATATTACTGCGTACTGAACAACAAATAAAAACAATCGAACCAAACCCTTGCCAAGGGAAGAGACATATACAATATTCACTTAACAACCAAAAAATGTTAAAGATTATGGTGGCATGACCCACCAATCGACTGGTGGTGCTCGGCGTTATTGTCATTTTTCTTGGCTTAGATCTGTAATAGTATTTAATTGCCTTGATAATAAAAATTAAGATTAAACAAAGCACGAGTGTGCAGAGCACTTGCTTGGCTAAGCAACTTTAGATAATAATAATAATAATAATAATCAAGATTACCTAGCTTGGTCATTTTATTTGTGATTTAATAATAATAATAATAATAATAATAATAATAATCAAGAAATAAAAGGATTTGTTAAGGACTCAACAGGTTAGAGCACTCTATCTTTATCGAGATTATAGAATTGTTGTAGAGGATGTGTTCGGCTTGTAATTTGTTTAGGGATTTGGGTTTTGACATTTTCATGGTGTCTTGGCATTCCTTGATATAGGAATGTTTCTCTTTGTTTTTTGTTTCCTTTGCTTTCATTAATAAACATCTTTGTGTTTGACCAAAAAAAAAAAAACCATTGTTTCATTTTTCATCCGTCGTCTTCAGTATCAATTTCAAATTTCTTTATTTACATTTCTTCATTAGTTCCATGTGAATTCCTTCTTAGGTGTCATTAATGAAGAACAATTTTCACATTAGAAAGTTTGGATACTTTCCGCTAGTTCAAATCCATGAAATAATAGTTAAGTCTGAATTTAGGTGTTTAACCAAATTTCGAGGACTAACAGCACCCAAGAAGGAATACATGGAAAACACTTGAAAACCCTACACCCAAACATGAACATAATCCAAGGATTGTGATTTCGTTTTTCCGAGTTAATTTCGATTTTCTGATTTTAAGAAATATTTCGGTGTGTAAAGAAAAAACGTAAAAATTTTGAGAATACATGAAATATATAATGAATTTCGATGGTATATTAAATATGTGAAAAATAATATGCAAATAAATAAATGTATTAAATACATTAAATGTACAAAAATAACCTATAATTAAAAAATCAATATACAAGTAATAGAAGTGATAATTAGGAAATTAGGAGTTGATTTCAAAAATTAATAAATAATTAGAATATTTGATAATTAGAAGAAAAAACTTGAAATTTATGAAAAAATATCAATATTTTTTGAAAAAAAAATCCTCAAAAAATGTAATCAAATTTTTTCAAAAAAACTATCGAAAAATGTATTTTTCAACAAAACTTCGTATAATTTCGCGAAATCACATTCACAATCCTTGACACAAACCATCAATAATCTTCTTATGTTGTACATCCGAAAAGATCAAATTAATACAGATTGTGTCATCATCAATTATTAGATAAAAAGTTCTCTTAATTAAGTTCTCAGATTAAATCCATCCATTTTCAAGTCAAACAAACACCAAATAAAGTTTGAACGCCAAAACCAAGCTTGACATTAGCATGCATTAAAAGAAATATAGAATTCGACACACCAAGGGTGGCGTGTTGTAAAAATACCTAGCTCATAAAAAAGTGATGGTTACGATAAGAGGTGTTCTCTAATGCTATTGTAAGCTTATGTGGACTTGTAATCGATTGTCTAATTTTTAATTCGACTCATCTTGTGATTACATCCACTACAATTCTACCATTGAGTTGATACCCCATTGGGAGCTAATTGTCAGACATCTAAGTAATTTGTATATAGATAAAATCAGGACTTAAGCCCAACTACATTATCCATAGGCCTCTTTGCCCCTGCTTTGCTTGATATATGAATGCCAAAATTATCACTTGAAATTTAACTTAAGAACATCTTCCATATATTATGTGGAAAATGATGGCTAATTGACTACAAATGATTCAATATAAGCTCCAGCTGTTCCAAGACACTGTCGGTTTGACAATTGGGCCTGAGACCCAACTTATATTGACCCTTTTGGATAATTTTGGTCAAAATTTTGGCTTTTCAATGTGTTTTCGGATATCATCTTTAGATAGATTGTAGTCTGTTTAGATAGATTGTAGTCTGTTGATATGAGGGCAGAGGATAACTTAAGAAATCATTATCTCAAGGCTTGCTTGAGACTATATAAGGACTTGTTCAAACTTCTTATGCGGAAAGCTTCTCCATCTCCCTATGGACACCCCATATCAGACCAAACTCCTTATGGATTAAGGAGCTTAAATTGTCAGAGTACCCCAAGGAATGGAGAGACCACAACTTGGACAACTGTATCAGCCATCTTCTTGCACAACAAAGGGAGTGGGATGATTTTCTGAATCTCTCCTCTTGCAACTAGAAGTGTTACAGTATAGTATAGTATAGAGATTTCTCTATTCTATTGGAACATAAATTTCATGGAGAAGAAAGCAAGAGTAGCAATCACCACGAATTGGAAGAGTCAAACTTGCACAAGTCTTCTCATCCAGCTGGATGCATGCACGTCATGTGGACTAGAACTTCTTACAAAAGACGAAAATTAGAACCCCACAGGCATGAATATGCGGTCCTTCTGTTCAATAAATGCACAGATCACTTTATTAATTTTTCTTCAATAATTGTTCCACAAAATGGATCATACACAAATGACAGCCTTTAGAGTGCAATACTTTCTCTAAAATTCAAAGGGTATTATGTAAACAAAAAAAAGACGATCAAAAGAGACATGTACAATATTCACTCAACAACCAAAAAATGTTAAAGATTTGTAGAGATTAAAAAAAAAAAAGCCCTCCATAATATCTACAAATTCTATATTTATGAGTAGAGATGCGCATTTCTATAGTGAAAACTGAAAAGTCCTCCATCAGCAACACTTGACTTTGTAGCTTCATTCCTGTAGTCCTATTCATCTCTAATTATTTCAAAATTTCATCTAAACATGGCAATGGCTATGAGAGGTTTCAATGTTGATCGACTTCTTGTGGTTGTTACAATGCTAATGTTATGCAGTGATTTAGTTGTTGCCCATGTACCTTACCCAGGCAGATCGAATACATGTACACATCAAGAATGACATAGCTCGAGGTGCGCCTTTGGGACTTCATTGCAAGTCTAAAGATAGACGATTTGGGTTTTCATCTTATCCATTTTCAAAATACTTATGCATGGAGTTTTTTCAATAAATTTTCTCTACTGGTTAGATGGTGTGCATCATCGAAAATTAAACGCAAGTATCCAGGCATATACTTTCAAGAAGAAGATAACACATGGGTTCGCGATACTACGTGAGTGCCAAACGATTAATTGAGAGGTTGGAATTGTTATAGATTGTAAAATAATAATAATAATAATAATAATAATAATTAAAAAAAACTTTACATTATCATTTAGATTTTTCTAAATTTATTTTATTATTAGTTGTTTGTGAGGTTAATGCAATCAATTACATGATTGTGTTATAGATATTTCGATAACATCTCAAAATAATAGCTAAAATTTTTCAAAATAACTTGTATTATATATATATTGAGCGGGACTCCTGGACAAAGAAAGTTACACACACCTATTCCACCCAACTATTTCATTCACCTAAAAATTTCAGAATACGCTAATATTTTGTGGGGATGATCGTTTAGCCATATAAATCACTCTTAGTAAAAATGAACACATTTGGAGTTATAGAATATGCTACACAAGGTAGAAAATTTTCAACCATTCAATTTTATCATGAATTTGATGACTGCATCTGATAGAGTTAGAAATTTCAAAAATTAACGATTTTTGACAAGGATAATCTTCTTGACAAAAAGATCACCCTCGCAAAAAAAAAAAACTCATTCCAAAATTTCTTGGTAGGTAAAGTATGTGTGTGTAACTTTATTTGTAAAAAATCTTTGTCCCCAAACCCTACCCATATATAATCATCCACTTTTAAGTGTCAATTTGAAAGGCTTTAGCCTCTGCTTTCAAAGGGCTATAGTCCATGATTTACCCATTTGAACATTTTTTATATATAAAAATAAACATAAATATATATGTATATATATAGTTAATTTAGTACTATAAATATTTGTAAATTTTGAGGCTCAATTTTAGTACTAATTTATCCGACAAAACTGAACTATCGAATATATATAATAAATAATACATATTTTATATAAAAATAATATAATATATTCAAAATAATCGGTCGGTTCGGTTAACATTTCTTGAATACTATCAAGGTCCATATAACTATCTATATTGATCTTATATAAGTTAGTGGAAATGGATGAGTGTGAAACACAAATCGTTGTGAAACAAAAATAAAATTAATTACCAAAATCATGGATGATAGCCTATGAACCTCAAGAGTTGATTTTTATTTTTATTTTTAAATTTTGTTGTAAGACTAACAAGGTCGATATGACTATGTTTGATTATCTTATATAAGATGTTCAAAAAGGTCGAAAGAATAACTTCTAGCGACAAGAAAAACAACTACCAAATCGTGGACATAGCCTTCCAAAATTGTGGACAATAACCTTTCAAATTGACTTAAATATTGATAGTTTTTTATTCTAACAAAAGCAATTTTACTATGTTTGATCTTATGCAAATGTTTTGAAAGGCTTGAAGAATGACTTTAAGACAACAACAAAAAGAACTAACTTGTGGATTATAGCCCTTCAAATTGAACCTAAAAAATTGGTGTTTTTTTGTATTAGACGAACAAAGTCGGCTCAACTATGTTTGATCCCAAATGAGATCTGGAAATTGATGAGGGTGAAATAAACTACCTAAATCCTGGATTAGAGACTTTCAAATGGAGTCTCATAAGTAGATTTTTTTTTTTTTTTTTTCATTCATGTAAGATGTTTAAGAGATGTGAAGAAAATTTTATGTCGCAACCTTCCAAAATCATGGATGATGATTGCCTTCCAAATTGAGTTGATAATTTTTATTTGTAGTACTAGAATAACAAGGATGTTGCATGTATGTTTTGGGTATGTTGGAATTAGTGTGAAGGTAAATTGTTGTGAATAAAATATTTTCTATTAAATTGTGGACTATAGCCTTTCGAATCGTGGATTATATAGCATTCAAAATTGAGGCGCTCACAAAAAAAAATTTACTACTAAAATAACAAGAACGGTGTAACTATGTTTGATCCTAAACAAGGTCTCAGTTAACTGCTCGGCTCCCACTTAGTATCAAGAACCCATGTTTTATCTTCTCGTTGAAAGTATATGCCATCCCACCTCACTGACCAGTAGCAATTTGACCAACATCTCGTTCCAGTTTTATAGATGTTATATGCTTGGATCCCTGCCTTTAATTTTCTGTCGTGATGCGCACCATCTAACCAGTATATATTGCACCAGTAGAGAGTTGAAAAACCATTGTGAAAGTTCCATTCAAAAATATTTTTAAAATCGATAAAATGAAGACCATAATCAACGTTTTTAGACTTGCAATGGAGACCCATAGGCGCACCTCGAGCTATTTCATTCTTGATGCGTACATGTATTAAGCCACCTATGTAAGGTATATGAGCAACTGCTAAATCACTGCATAACATTACCATCGTAACAATCACAACAAGTCGATCAACATTCAAACAATACTTCAAACCTCTCATACCCATTGCCATGTTTGATGTTTTTCTTCTTGTTTATCTTCATATTTATAATCAAATCAATAGCCCCATTATGACAGATTCAAATTAAGATTCAAATTGAGATCTAACTATTCCAACAATAAAGGCTCGGAATATGCAAAATATCTCTGACAGACTAAAAAAGGAAAAAGGCTAAGACAGTTTTAGTTTCGAGTGATTCTACACAGCGAGAAAATGGGCGAGGGGAGTGAGGTGGCGGAGGTGGGAGTCGTTCATCTCGCTTGGGATGCGAGTGCAAAAAGTCAATGCACGCATATCGAGTAAGGTGAACGGCTCCCACCCCTGCCACCTCACTTCCCTCGCTCGTTTCCTCGCTAATTTCCTCGACACTTAGAATTTCTGTTTAGTTTCAGATTATATTTTGCACAAAAACTGTAATAAAGGGACGATACTAACATTTTTTTTCAGTTACATATGCTAGATACAATTAATTGCTTAAACAAACTTTTCATCATAAATAAGAGATTTTAGGATTTTTAATTGCTAGAATTTTATGATATAAGAGATTTTGGATTTTTTTTTTCCTGAAGGGCGACATCATAAATAACTCGATTAAGTAAAATGAATTTTTGGAATTATAATTGTTCCGAGTTTATGTGCCTATGGGTAATTTACAGGTAATGGGTTTAAGTATCTAAAAAATGAATTTTGAAATCAATAGAAATAGATAGGAATGAAAATACAAATTCAAGTATTGTTGAGTGAGGACATTTCACTATAAAAATACGCATCTCTACTCATAAATGGCTTTTTTTTTTTTTAATGAGAAATTAAGACTTTTTTCAAAGATGTAGGTTTGTTTTGTGAGAGTTATCAAATTTAATTGTATTAATGCATGTTCACCGTTTTTTAACTTATGGTTACAAATGCTATACAACATTTCTTGAATATGGGGCATTTGATATCTTTGCTATACTATTAAAGCAGAAATAAAAAATCTCTGTACTACGTGGCTGACCTTCTAGAGAGGAAAGTGACACATAGGCAACTCAAGTTAAGTCATTTTATTAGAGTAAACTATTTTATCCCTACGTTCGACTGGTTAGGGCTACGTGGATTTATTTTTCACGTCCTAAGTTTGAAACCCGCCGATAGCATGGTTATTTTTTTATGATGTTGATCTGTATGTCACACCTTATTAATAGATTATAAAAACTCAGCTCACTTTTCAAAAAATAAAAAAATCAACCATTTTCTCAACTCTTAAATTATTTTTCTATTTCTCTCTCTAGGTGGAAATATAGGTGCTAGAGATGGGAAATTGGCCATCTGTGGTGGAGAGGATCAATGGGAATTTAGACTGATTTCTTCTTTCTCTATTTTCTTCATTCTCATTCTTTCTTCTTCGATTTGCGATTTGCTTTGATTTTTCAGTATATTGTTCTTGGTCCTCTTAATGATGTAAATACAGACAGATTTGATTAATTTTTTTCTTCATTTAACTCTTATCAGTTTTGATTTTGTTTTCATCCACATGATAAGAACTTGAAGGGATCAGACGTTATATAATCCACGATTTTGGTGGTTAATTTTTTTTTTAGTATAATTTATACTTCACACCCATGAAAATAAACATAGTTGCATAGACATTAATGTAGTAGTGCTATATCATCATCATCATCATCATCAAAACTCATTTTCGAGGTCGGCTACATGAATTTTGGTTCTCCAAGCAATGCGATCTTCCCACATATCTTCACCTAATCTAAACTAAATGATATCTTCATTCACCGCCTTCATTCAAGTTTTCAACGGTCATCCCCTCCGTCTACACCATCCATTAACTTGCCAATCTAGATATTTTCTAATTGGAAAAAACAAAACAAAAATCAACTTTCAATTTTGAAGGTTATAATCAACCATTTCGGTAAAGTACACGGTTTGGTAGAATCATTTTTGCGACAACATTGATCTTCTGCAAAAACAAAAATTATCAACTTTTGAGGCTCAATTTGAAATATATCATCACACATGTCCCTTACATATCCTATACTATCTTTTTTTTTTGCTTGACGTGTCGTACACTTTGTATCCGTGTCGTTGTTACTAGGT
The DNA here is from genome assembly GCA_003290165.1 of Berberis thunbergii. Taxonomy (NCBI): domain Eukaryota; kingdom Viridiplantae; phylum Streptophyta; class Magnoliopsida; order Ranunculales; family Berberidaceae; genus Berberis; species Berberis thunbergii. The sequence continues at coordinate 71,705 of QNQO01000664.1, read as the reverse complement.
TAAGACTAAACCCTACTGTGCCATTGATGATACAAACCCTTGATGATGCTCGAATTGAGGCCCATGGAAAAAGCCTAAATTCTCAATCTAACAAAATGCTAAGTAACAGGTGGTTGAACACGTTGCTCACTGAAAGAGAATGAATATCTAGGTTAAGTAACACCAAATCATAATAATCTGAAGCTCTCTGAAAATGAAGTCTACATTTGAAGCCAAAAGATCATTGCTTTGTTCACACCCATAAGAGCTAAAGGAGTTCTTTTTCCAATCAATCTTTTTCCAATCAATCTAAATGAGTTTCAGGAAGGAGGGGGGTTCTCATGGGAAAATCCCTAACTATTGCTAGCTTGCTAATGGGAATATGATGAAAGTCAGCAACACTTGTACAAATCACTCAAGAACATTATTTTCATCTTAATAAGAAGTTCCAAAGACTAGGCAGATGTTTATGAAGATTCAAGGTTCCTTTTGCATTAGACCTGAACCAACATTACTCATAAATCCTAATGTAGCTAGTAGCTTTACGACTTGATGTAATTGCATCGGCTGCAGTTCATATATCAAATATTAGATGCTCTAGCATAACAATACGAAAGTAATAGCAGGTGCAGAATTAACCCTGCTTCTTCAAGCAAACCAGGAAAGAAAGGAAATCCCTATTATAGAATCCATTGAATCAAATGAAATGGGCTATACCTTGGTGTGGGATCAAATATTCAATTTTGCAACATTAATATGATTTCTTTCACTAAAAATAAGGCATGTGTTATCAGCCATATAGATTCAAATTTTTTCACATCATCTAAACCTTACATAACCCTTCATTCAAACAACATAAGTTGTTCGAGAAGAGATAAAACCCACTCAAACATCCAAGATAGCAATAAATTCTAAAATATACACTAATTCAATAAAAAAATCATACAAATTCACCAAAAAAAACTAAGAACTCACATAATTCATTGCTTCAAGTTTCAGTGGAGCTCCTCACTGTAGAAAGAAATACTTCGATTTGTGTGTCTTTGATTCATCTCAGAATATAGAAACAGTCTTACAGAATATAGAAACAGTCTTACAGAAAATATTCTAGGTTACCTAAATATGAAATTAGAATATCCTAAATATATACATGTTTCTATAATCTATAATTAGAATAGATACAGCTTTCTATATTCTTCCTCAAGTTGGTGCATAGATGTCTATCATGCCCAACTTGTCAACTGAGCTGTCAAACACTTTCTAAGATACCCCTTTAGTAAGAACATCAGCTAATTGCTCCTCTAAGGTTACAAATGAAAAGCGAATAACTTTCCTGGCAAGATTTTCTTTAATAAAATGGCGGTCAACTTCCACATGCTTTGTTCGATCATGTTGAACTGGATTATGGGCAATCTGATTGGCAGCGGTATTATCACAATGTAAATCCATAGGCCTTTGTAGCTTGAAACCCAATTCCTTCAGGACATTACGGATCCACAACATTTCACAAACTCCATATGCCATACCTCGAAATTTAGCTTCTGCACTTGATCTAGCAACAACTTTCTATTTTTTACTACGCCAAGTTACAAGGTTCCCACCGACAAAAGTGAAGTACCCTGATGTGGAGCGTCTATCAGTTTTATCACCAGCCCAATCCGCTTATGTGTATCCAACAACTTCCAATTCATTTTTTACAAACAATAATCCCTTATCAGGCGTCATCTTCAAATATTTCAATATACGAAAGACTGCATTCATATGCTCTTCATGAGGACAATGCATAAACTGACTAACCTCACAACATAAGCAATATTAGGTCTACTATGGGAAAGATAAATTAACCTTCCTACAAGACGTTGATACCTCTCTTTATCAGTAGGGATTTGATCAGGAAGAATAACAAGTCCATGATTCATCTCAATGAGTGTCTCTATTGGTTTGCAGTCCAACATCCATGTTTCAGCGAGCAAATCAAGAACATACTTCCTTTGTGAAAGTGAAATCCCTTTCTTCGACCTTGCAACTTCAATACCCAGAATACTTTCATTGCCCGAGATCCTTCATTTCAAATTCCTTCGACAGATACTTTTGCAAATCATTTATTTCTTTCGGATCATCTCCTTTAAAGATCATGTCATCAACATACACAATTAGAGTTGTAATCTTACCATTCTTGTGTTTGATAAATAAGGTATGGTCAGCGTTGCTTTGTTTGTACCCAAAAGCTCTCATGGACTTCAAAAATCTTCCAAACCAAGCTCTTGGAGACTTTTTCAGGCCATACAAAGACTTCTTCAATTAACACACCTTACCAGCGTCTTTTGGGTTATTCTTCACGCCTGGAGGCATATCCATGTACACTTCTTCCTCCACATTTCCATTGAGAATTGCATTCCTCACATCAAGCTGGTGCAAGGGCCAATCTTTATTTGATGCAAGTGAAATTAAAATTCGGACATTATTAATCTTCGCCACAGGTGCGAAAGTCTCCTCATAATCAATTCCATGGCGCTGTGTATATCCCTTGGCAACTAATCTTGCCTTGTATCTATCAATAGTTCCATCTGCATTAAGCTTCACATTAAACGCCCAATGACATCCTACAGTCTTATTTCCAACAGGCTTGTCTACTACCTCACATGTGACATTCTTCTGAAGAGCTTCCAATTCTTCATTCATAGCTGTTGTCCATTTTGGATCCTTCAATGCGTCCTGCACGTTACTAGGAATAGATACAGTAGATAATTGATTAATAACAAGTGCATGTGACTCAGAAAGCCTATGGTTAGACATAAAGTTAGCCATAGGGTATTTAGCTTGGGCTTTGATGTCTGGTTCATATTGCTTTTTAGGAACTCCCTTAGTAACCCTTTGTGATTTCCTAGGTTCAACATTTTCTAACACAAAAGACTCATTAGAGGTTAAAGGTACCTGAGGTGGATCATTCTGAGCGAGATCTTCAGTTGCTGATGTAGAAAGGGGAATGTCGTGTGTGTGAGTGTCAGATACATTTTGATCATTCACTTCTGTCTCATGAGTGAATTGATCGCTAGGAACCAAGTGGTCAATTGTTTGCCCATTGGAAGTGTCTATCTCTAGAGACAAGTCATTTCTACTGCTGCGAGAACAGTTTCTGCTGCTACAAGAACTTCAAATTGTTCCTCCAAGTGTTCTAATTCTTTAAAGACATCAATATTAGCAATAGAACAAGGATTCCCTTCACTATCGCCCCCCCCCCCCCCCCCCCTAATGGAAGACTGAAAAACTCCCCCTGAGTAATATGACTCAGATTCATAGATGAGACATCAAGAGAGATATGCATTTTGTCAGTGAGCGGGTCATAACGTCTGTACCCTTTTTGGAGCTCTGCATAACCCACAAAAATACATTTCTTCGCACGGGTATCAAGTTTGCTCCGTTGTAGTTTTGGTATGTGGACATAAGTTGTGCACCCAAACACTCGGGGCTCCAAATTAGGGATAGATGGGATGGACAAAAGTATTCAGGCATATAACATCTATACAACTGGAACAAGATGTAGTTCTGATTGCAACTGGTTAGTGAAGTGGGATGGCATATATTTTCAGGAAGAAACTGGCAAATGGGTTCTCGATACTAAGTGGGAGCCGAACGATTAACTGAGGGGTTGGAATTGTTATAGATTATAAAGAAATAATTTTTTTTAAGACCTTATGTTATAGTTAAGATTTTTTGTCTTACGTAAAAAATAAATAAATAAAAACTCTTGAGGCTCATACGCTCTACGTTGTCATTTTAATTAAAAGAATATCAACCTTACACTCTCAATTCTTATAGGTTATAATCCATGATTTTAGAATGCTATAATTATAAGTTTTTCTTCTCATTTTTTAAACATCTTATATAGGATCAAACATCCCTGAGCACCCTTGTTAATATAATCCAACAAAAAAAAAAAAAAAAAATCAGCTTTGAGGCTCAATTTGAAAGTCTATAAATATCCACAATTTTAGTAGTTAATTTATTTTGTTCGCGATAATTTATGTTTCACAACCACCAATTTTCACGTCTCATTTAAGATCAAAGATTGTTGTCTTGACCTTGTTAGTCTGTTGCTACAAAAACTTTTGAAGCTCAATTTTGAAGACTATAATTCGCAATTTCAAAAGTTTATATTACATTTTTTTTCACAAAAAATTATGGTTAACATCTTTTTCAACCTCCCATGAAAAAATATAGTCACATAGACCATTTTTAAAAGAAGATATCAACTTTTGAAGTTCAATTTTGAAGGCTATAATTCGCAATTTCAAAAGTTTATATTAAATTTTTTTCACAAAAAATTATGGTAAACATCTTTTTCAACCTCTCATGAAGAAAGATAGTCACATAGACCATTTTAGTATAACGCTATAAAATTTAAAAAACAATCAACTTAACAATCCACTTTTGAGGCTAAATTTTAAAGGCTATATAATTCACAATTTCGAAATGTTAGCTTGGTTTCGTAGTTAGAAATTTTTTTATTTTTTAGAAGAAAATTTAATCTTCACACCATTTCAACTTATCATTTAGGGTCAAACGTACGAGTTGCATTGTCCATGTTATTTTAGTACTACAAAATTATCATCTACTTTTTTTAGGGTCAATTTAAAAGACAATAGTCCATGATTTCGGTAGTTAATTTTATTTTTCTCGTGGTGATTTATGTTTCACACACCCATTTGAACATCCTTATACATAAGAACAAACAAGGCACGTAGATGTTTTCATTTAGTGCTATGAAAAGTTGTAAAAAAATTAACAACTTTTGAAGTTCATTTTTAAATGCTATATAATCCAAAACTCATTTTTGATAGTTCTTTTTCCTATCTTCTCCAAAACTCACCAAAATTCTTTTGAAGTTCTTTTGAAGTTCTTTTTAAATGATAGTTCTTTTGAAGTTCTTTTTCCCCAAAATTTTGGCTCTGTAGAAATCCCGCCAGAAGCATGCACGTGCCTGCGAGGCTCCCGAACGCGTGCCAGGGGGTGTCCAGGCAGCCACCCAGGCGCACCTCCCAGGCCAGCAAGAATTATTGAAATTAAGGACACCATTAACTTGAAAATTGTTTTTAATTCATTTAAGCTGAAAATTTCAGGATAATTATGAATTAACACTAGAGCAATGTGCAAAAGTTTTAAATTGTTTCAACACTATTCTTCGAAATATGTGTTAGGACTCCACCATTAAATATCTCAATAATCGGTATTTTTGGGTATTTAAGGGTCATCCTTTTAGGTGGTCTTGAGCAATGAGCGCTAATTGCATGTCATTCGATTTATGTCACACTCAACATGCGCTCGCTTTGTGAATATGACAGAGAAATCTATTTTTTAAAAAATTTAACGCACATTTCGAGACACACATGTGAAAACAAGATGAAACTTTACCAAATTGTTTCTAATGTTGGTCATTTACTTTTCTTCAAAATGCACCAGGTCTTTATGCGACTTTACCTGCAAAAGAAGCATACAGAAGGTACAAAGATTCAATTGCAATATGCTTGGCTTGAATAAACAATCAATCCTTCTAGGTATCGAGGGAGGGAGCGAGGATGCTCCCTCGCACGTGAGTTTTTTGGGTGAGGGAGGGTGGAGCGCAGCTGACATTTAAAAAAAAAAAAAAAAGGAAAGAGGGAAAATCGAAAATTTGGGGGAGAAGAAGGGGGGAATGGGCAAGCTCTCCCCATTTTCAGTCTCAGAGCTAACCCTCCCTCTCCCTCTCCCCATTTTCCATCTCGACAGAGAAGACCCTCCCTCTCCCCAAACAAAGCTCTCCCTCGCCACCCTCTTTCCATCATCGTCTCAACCGGACCGAAGGAGAAGAGAAGAAGCTCCGTCGCGCATTCCCTCGCCGAAAAGCTCCTCCCAAATGAAAACTCAACCAAAGGTAAGTCTCCCCTTCATTTTTGGGCAATTTCTTGTGGTGAGTTTCTAGATCTAGGATTTTTACTTTCTCTAGGATTGATTTCAAGTGGATAATCTTCAAATTTTGCAAGCTAATTAGCTTGCAGAGAGCCTTCATGGCGTAATCTGGATGTCCATGAAAACAACTTAACAAGGATATAATCTAGAGGTTGATTGATACATGTTTTTCAATTGATTGATCATAGAATGTCTTTTTTTTTTTTTTTTTTATTCAACAGACAATATTTTGTGAATGTGGATGATACAGTTGCCCAAGGTTAGTTTGGTTGGATTCTTCCTATAGGTGTTATACAAAGGCCTCTCTGTTTGCATTCATTATCATCAGAAGAATGGAAACGACAACAGTTCCTAGTGAATGCCATTGGACAGTGCTTAGAAATGTGCATTGATATTTCATAGATAGTGGATATGTTTTATGGGATTAGTTGTGTTCTGCTTGTCAACATTGAACAGTCTATTTTGTACTAGACATGGGTGCTCCCTTTTCAATTTTTCTTGACTCATGTAAATCCATTTAATTATTTGAATGACTGAATTGCTTGGGTTCTTCTTTGTAGATTATTGTCCAAAAAACTAGCCCGAAAGGGATACATTTCCGACGTGTTGGACCTCGTCAAAAGGTACTTTTTTTATCTTAATTTGATCTAATTTGCAATTGAACACGTGTAAGGTAGAGAATCGAGACTTAAACAAAAATAGTGAAACGTGTAAGGTAGAGAATCGAGACTTAAACAAAAATATCCAGAGGGGGGTGGTGAATTTTCTCCACTGACCATCGACCCATAATTTTATTTTGGTCACTATCTGCAATTCATAGATCACATGCAATGTACATTATAACATTGGAAATATTCATTATATAAATATTGTACGTGTGTACTGAATTTTTTTTTTCTTAGATATTGCAGTGTGCTGATGATAAACACGTTATGTCGTAAACATTACGATTTCATCATGTAGGTGAGTCAATCAAGGTGCAATAAGGCAAACAGGATTAGTTTTTTTTTTTTTTTTTTTTTTTTTTTTTTAACGGTCAAACATGAAATTGTTTATTAATGAAAGAAAGAGAAATAAATTACAACGAGAAACATTCCTATATCAAGGAATGCCAAGACACTATAAAAGTGTCAAACCCCAAATCCTTAAATAAATTACATGCCGAACCCATCCTCCACAGTAATTCTCTAATCTCGATAAAGATAGAGTGCTCCGATCTGTGTAGTCCTTCAATCAGGTATTATTTATTTTGTTTTCAATTATCATTTTTTCATACTTATCAATCAAATAATTTTGAACGAATTAGATATTAAAAAACATTTCATCTAATATAGTTTTTGGATTTTAAGCCTTTTTAATTTTGTGATTTTTCACAACAATTCAATATATATTCTGGTGTTTGGTCAAATAACTTAGTTTATTTACACCCTAAATCAGAGTAGCTTCACAAAAACAGAGCAATACGTGAGAAAAACAGAACAAATAGAGTTGTTGTTTCATCAATGGGGTCTTTAAAAGATGAATTTGAAAATGTTCTTAAACTTGTACGGCCGGTCAATGGAGCTATCATCGTCGGCGCAGGACCTTCGGGTCTAGCTGTAGCAGCTTGTCTTGCAGACAAAGGAGTTCCATTTCTAGTTCTTGAGAAAACCAACTGTATTGCCTCCCTATGGCAGTACAGAACTTACGACCGATTGAATCTCCATCTCCCCAAACGGTTCTGTGAGCTTCCCTTAATGGGGTTCCCTAAAACTTCCCAAAGTATCCAACTAAGCACCAGTTCATCTCTTACATGGAGTCCTATGCACAAAACTTCAGGGATTGAGAGGTTCCAAGGTCCTGTTACGCACACCAGTGTTTAAAAATCCGGTTCAGATTTCAAGAATCAGAAGGTCTTAATTGATGAGCCATCTAGAGTGGTACTCAACATCAAGGGTTCTGACCCTCCAAACGTCAGAACTTGAATCAAACTCAGCACTTTGGACTGCTTGGCTCTACAGAGAAGTTTTGATGCACTTTGGACTTGAAGAAATCACAACCCTGCTAAGAAAATTACAAAATCTAACCTTAGGAAAACATATATTTCTTCCAAACTTTCAATGACACCAAATTTTGATGCAAATAGAGAATAAACCTTTTGTAGCCTAGTAGGGTTTTGTACTTACTACCAAAACAAAGAAAAAATTATAAAAATTTAATAAACTAAAAGTTATTCTTCATCACAAAACCCAATATTTCAATGATAGCAACAAATCATCAATCCTACACAGAATCACTATTTCAGGACAGATGAAACACAATAATCCAAACAAACCCTAAATTTTGATTTTGTAATTTTCACACATGTTTGCTGCAAAAATTGAATTGAGAATAAGATAATAAAAAAATAAAAGAGAACAAAATGCCAGAAGAAAGCAAGTGAAATCATCAACTCATACACACAACACAAACGTGCTCATTGTTCACTCATTCTACATACACAAATAATCACCTTTAGCCAAGAAGGAACATTGCTTTTGTACCCAGTAGCCATTATGATTGAATCAAAATCCCTCTCTTGTCCATCAACAAATTTAGCTCCTCTCTTTGTTATCTCTTTAACTCCTTCCATCACCTTTTACATCACAGCCACATAAACAAAAAAAAATATCAGTCTAAGAGATATCACATAAAAAGGTGACTAACTTTATGAACTCAACAAAGTGTATTTGCAAAAAGGGTCTGTTTGTTTGCTTCTTTATTGCTTTATTATACCTTGATTTTGCCAGATTTGATCTGTGATAATGCACCAACATCAAGCACTGGGGTCTTCCCTGTCGCGTTTTTCAGTTCAAGTGGACCAGTCTTCGGCCGTCGAAGGCCTAATCGGTCCGTCTCTCCTAAAGTGCAGTTTGCAACAAGGAGGATAATCTTGTCTACAAGTCTTAGAGGAAACCATTTCAGAAGTGCTATTTTAATACCAAATGTTGAAAGGCCAAACATCTCTCTAGGCAAAACATGTACCTGAAATACATATTTCCAAACAAATATCAAATACCCATTATGAGAAATCAATCAATAATTAATTTCTTGGATTGTAATGCAAAAGTTTAGAACTTACGGCATTTCGAACCACCATGTGAGGGCTTGCATTGTGGCTACAAAGGTCTAGACTTACTTCCATGCCAGAATTACCACACCCCACAATTAAGACCTTCTGATTCTTGAAATCTGAACCGGATTTATATACACTGGTGTGCATAACAGAACCTTGGAACCTCTCAATCCCTGAAATTTCAGGAATTAATGGCTCGGCATTTTCGCCAGTAGCAATGATGAGCCATCTAGAGTGGTACTCAACATCATGGGTTCTGACCCTCCAAACGTCAGAACTTGAATCAAACTCAGCACTTTGGACTGCTTGACTGAACCTAGGCTCTATAGAGAAGTTTTGTGCATAGGACTTCATGTAAGAGATGAACTGGTGCTTAGTTGGATACTTTGGGAAGTTTTTAGGGAACCCCATTAAGGGAAGCTCACAGAACTGTTTGGGGAGATGGAGATTCAATCGGTCGTAAGTTCTGTACTGCCATAGGGAGGCAATACAGTTGGTTTTCTCAAGAACTAGAAATGGAACTCCTTTGTCAGCAAGACAAGCTGCTACAGCTAGACCCGAAGGTCCTGCGCCGACGATGATAGCTCCATTGACCCATACAGGTTTAAGAACATTTTCAAATTCATCTTTTAAAGACCCCATTGATGAAACAACAACTCTCTTTGTTCTGTTTTTCTCAAGTATTGCTCTGTTTTTGTGAAGCTACTCTGTTTATAGATGAAACTTGTATGGTTTTTTTTTTTTTTTAGAGATTTTATAGAAAACAGAGAGACGAACAGAAAATAAAGGAGGTTTTATGAGGGAGGGAGGAGGCGTGAAGGTTAAGGAAAGGATACGGTTTTCTCTTTCTCAAGGCTCTTTTCCCTTCTCTCAGCTCTGAGCTTAGTCTGTGCAGAGTGGAGGGATGTATACATGGGGAGAAGGGGATGATATAAATACATTTATGTGGTGATGGTGTGGAGAATTTATTTAATTGTTCCACAAAATGGATCATACACAAATGACAGCCTTCAGAGTAAGAAGTTGAACAAGTTGTTCTTCTTGTTGCGGCGCATCACTCTGAAGGATACCCATCCACAACTGCAAGTTGTACTAAGAAGGGCAGCAAGTAATATGATTTTGAAGATGAAAAGCCAGTCTGAGGAACACGTCAAGGAGCCCTGATTCTAGGGGGCAAGGGTGGCGTGAGGGAAGACCCAACACCGCCCATCGCCTTCGAGTAATATGATTTTTTTTGTAATATATAATCAACAATTTTAAAAGGCTATAATCCACAAGTTAGTTCTTTTTGTTGTTGCCTTAAAGTCATTCTTCAAGCCTTTCAAAACATTTGCATAAGATCAAACATAGTAAAATTGCATTTGTTAGAATAAAAACTATCAACATTTAAGTCAATTTGAAAGGATAATCAAACATAGTCACATTGACCTTGTTAGTCTTGCAACAAAATTTAAAAATCAACTCTTGAGGTTCATAGGCTATCATCCATGATTTCAGTAGTTAATTTTATTTTTGTTTCACAACGATTTGTGTTTCACACTCATCCATCTCCACTAACTTATATAAGATCAATATAGAGAGTTATATGGACCTTGATTGTATTCAAGAAATGTTACCTGGACATGTTTTCAAAAATGTGACACGGTGATATTTTTCCTCAATTAATATATTTCATTTTTTATTTTTTTTAATTAAACCTTCAGTGTGGAGGGGCACCTCTGGAATGCCAGACCTTTATTACTGATCAAAAAAATTGATTTACAATCAATACGAGAGTACATGATGACTTTACCCGTGATATAACGAAAACAAAAAATTGGGCCGCATCCGAAAATCAAAATGCATAAAGCCAATATATCACCAATGCAGGCAATGAAAGATTCTGACTCTATGATCCACAACCATATTTTTTTATCCTCCTCCTTGTGGCCTTATTGCCATACCCACGTGCATTCCAAAACATAAAATTTTTCATCATCTTAAGCGCGGGAGGAAGATTTTCCCCTCTTAGTCTTACGACGCTTGCCTGGAAGGACCGTCGAATTGACTTTGTTCTGTAGATCCTTATCGGAATGCGCCCCCAAATTTATATCATTAATAGCATGTGATTCCGGCCCCAACTCCGATTCCGACGCCGCCTCGTCACCATCATCTGTGGCGCTATCCAGGGTATTAGAGGTCCTAGATTGTTTCTTTAGTCGCAAAACACGGTTCTCCTCAAACAGCTGGATGGCGACTTCAAACAAGCTCTCGTCCTCGTCGTTCCTGGCTGCCGCGGGCACTGAAAAATTACCAGTTACCGCGGATTGAGCGCGCTTGGCCATAACCTCTGTCAAACGTTCCATCACTGTCGGCTTTACCGTGGCAGCCTCTACTTCCTGTAACATTTCACTCGATTTTGTTTGTGTCACTTTAGAATCACCAACGGCGAGCAAGACGTGTGTTGTCTGAGGTAGCACGTCCCCTGGGTTGGGGCCGTGGAGAGGCTGGGGTCGTGGACTGGGAGGCCATGCTCGGACGTGGGCTGAGGTCTGACTGCTGTCCTGCTCGAGTGAGGACATGATCAGGCTGGACCCGAGGAGTGCCCAGAGCCGTGGTTCGGCTGAGACCGTGATCTGACGTGGGGCTTTGACTAGTAGTGAGCGCATTCTGTGTTGGGCCGTGAGCTGGTTGGGGAGAAGCCACTCCTAATTCCCCTGCTAATGCAGTTTGTGACTCTGTTCCAGGATGTCCCAATTGAGCATCCCCAAAGTCATCGTGCAACCTTGACACAATGTGATGTTCCGGGCAGATATTGTCATTTAGCAAGTCGTCGGAAAGACCACTTTTGGCCCCCGAGATTATGTCATCTGTTGGCTGTTCTTGAATTTCAATGGCATTTGCAATCTCCGAAGTTGTATATCCCGCCTCTATGAGGCATTCTTCCGTAGTTTCTGTAACCTGCTCAGCACTAACATGAACCATGTTCTCACTCTCCTCTGCATCAATGTTTGCAGTGAGCGACTCAAATTTGTTTGACAAAGCCCCCTTACCCGGATCCATGGCCACCGGCCTCTTCTCCCCACCTTCCTCATTTATCTCCTCCCCCTGACTATTCGTTAAGCTATTCGGACCTGCTGCATGATTGAGAGGCTTAGCTGTTTTGATAACGGGGACATATTGTTGCTTGACAGTGTTGGGTTCAACCTTTGGCTTGGTCAGCTTCTCATTACCAAGGTCCGAGGCATTCCCTTTGCCCTTAAGACCCAATTTTTTCCTACAAAACTCTTCTTAGTGCCCTATCAGAGAACAAAAATCACAGTATTTGAAACCAGAGTATTCTATCTTCTGCCAAAAACCCCTATTGTTGGCCCTGTCAATCCAAACTCTAGTTGATAATTTCTCCGCCAAAGTCATCTCCACGCAAACAAGGACAAAACCCGGGCGTGACAGACAACGAGTATGATCATCCATCCTCAAAAAACCACCAAAAGTTCACAATTGCTTTTAAAATAGGGGAATGAAATAAATGTAAAGGTAAATTAGGCAACTCTACCCATAACGGCACCGAGATTGGGTCCTCCTTCAAACTAAAACCATCATGCCATCGAAAAGCTTTGAACCGAACTCCACGAATCAAAAAGGAGTCTTTCGACAGAACTTTCTTTGCTTCCTCCTCAGATTGAAGGCGGACTAACACGTGCCGTTGATTTAGTAAACCGAGTGAGAAATCGCCTAAAATGCCCCAAGTTCTGTGAATCGAATCTCGAATATCTGCCAAAGTTGGTTGGTAACTGGAGAATTTTAGGACAATCACGTGTTTTTCCATGAAAGCTTCTCCGCGGACTTCATCCGTGGCCGTGAGTCCGATTGGTGGAGCCCCCTCTTTACAGAAACGGGTTCCTTCGATCGGAGTCTCCGCAGCGTCTACCACCAAAATCTTTCTCAAAATCTGGGCGAAAGAGGGCTTAGAATCCCCATGACCCGGTCCCGTAGGGGGAGAGGTGGAGGCTGGGGCCGTGCCCATCACATCCAGATCGGATGGCTGCTGTCTAGATCGGATGGTTGTCCTGTCGAGACCAGGCAGAGAGAAAGGTGACAAGTCGATCTCGCGGCCGTGAAGCGCAAGCGGTGGCCGGTCGATCTCCAGGCAGATTGGGCGGCCTTGAAGCCGATCGATCTCGCGACCTTGAAGCGTCCAAGCGGCGGCCTTGAAACGTCCAAGCGGCGGTCGGATCTAGCAGCCTGGATTGGTGGCGGGCTCAGTCGCAAATCCCTTCGTTGCGCAAGCCGTCACAGGCCAGTCGATCTCGCGAATCGACCTCCAAGCGGCTGATGGCGGCGGCTCCCAACCCTAGCAAAGCCCCTCGCGGCGGCCGTTGGTTCCCAACCCTAGCAGAACCTCCAAAGATAATATATTTCATTTAGGCCCCAGTTTTCCATTCTCTGCTGTGTGATGATTGCAAAATGTTTATGTGAGGAATTGGAAATCAAAATTTCGCTTCAACAAATATGCGATGACTCGTTAGAATTCCTTACGTACACTAAAAATCGGTGACAACTTTCAAAATGTCACATATAATTTCACCACCTAATGCAAGATTTTGTAGTATTACCCAGAAGTTACCAATCCGACCATTTTTTAGAGTGCAGACGATGAAACAAATCCTTAAGAGGATGAATGCTGCACCAACTATCTTTTCAAAAGAAAATTATTTCACCATTAAAACATTGGATCGAGATGTGCGGATAGACCTCATTAGAGCAATGAGAGATGAACTTCCTTATAGACCTCATTTCTACATCTAAGTATGTCCCCTTCGAATGCTCCATAAGGAAGTTCAAATTGACTAAGTATTTCTACAACTAAGTGTGGACAATAACCTTCCAAATTGACTTAAATATTGATATTTTTTATTCTAGCAAATGCAATTTTACTATGTTTGATCTTATGCAAATGTTTTGAAAGGCTTGAAGAATGCAACAAAAAGAACTTACTTGTGGATTATAGCCCTTCAAATTGAACCTAAAAAATTGGTGTTTTTTTGTATTAGACGAAGAAAGTCGGCTCAACTATGTTTGATCCCAAATGAGATCTGGAAATTGACGAGGGTGAAACATAAATTATTGCAAAAAAATAAAATAAACTACCTAAATCCTGGATTAGAGACTTTCAAATGGAGTCTCATAAGTAGATATATATATATATATATATATATTTTTTTTCACTCATGTAAGATGTTTAAGAGATGTGAAGAAAATTTTATGTCGCAACCTTCCAAAATCATGGATGATGATTGCCTTCCAAATTGAGTTGATAATTTTTATTTCGAAAATTCTAGGGGTCGAGAGAGGGAACGAGGGAAAGAGGCGAGGAATGGGTGGAAGCCACATATCTGCCTCGAGATGAATGACATCGCATGTCTCAAAATTGATTCACTCATCTCGAGGCAAACCCTAGCAAAGCTCTTTTTATTTGTAGTACTAGAATAACAAGGATGGTGCAAGTATGTTTTGGGGATGTTGGAATTAGTGTGAAGGTAAATTGTTGTGAATAACATGTTTTCTATTAAATTGTGGACTATAGCCTTTCGAATCGTGAATTATATAGCATTCAAAATTGAGGCGCTCGCAAAAAAAAATTTAGTACTAAAATAACAAGGACGGTGTAATTATGTTTGATCCTAAATGAGGTCTTGAGAAAAAAATTATTGCCACAAAAAAAAAAAAAATTAATAATAACTACCAAAAATCATATATTACAATCTTTCATATTTATGAATGTTAAACGCTTGGATGGATGCCTGCCTTTAATCTTTGGTGTTTGGTGATGCTTACCATCAGTCCATTTCATTTGAAAGCTCCATGTATTAATTAATGTTGAGAAAGTGGATTGTCCGTAAACCAAACCGCAATTCATTGTCTTTAGACATGCAGTAAAGGAACAAAGGCGAAAATTAGAACCCCACAGGCGTGAATATGCGGTCCTTCTGTTCAATAATTGCACAGATCAATTCATTAATTGTTCTTCAATAATTGTTCCACAAAATGGATCATACACAAATGACAGCCTTTAGAGTGCAATACTTTCTCTAAAATTCAATTCGGGATACAATCCAAGCTTTATTATAAATTAAGATTAAACAAAGCACAAGTGTGCAGAGCACTTGCTTGGCTAAGCAACTTTAGATAATAAAAATAATAATAATAATAATAATCAAGATTACCTAGCTTGGTCATTTTATTTGTGATATACTACCATTGTTTCATTTTTCATGTCTTCAATATCAATTTCAAATTTCATTATTTACATTTCTTCATTAGTTTCATGTGTATTCCTTGTTAGGTGTCATTAATGAAGAGCAATTTTGACGTTAGAAAGTTTGCATACTTTCCGCTAGTTCAGATCCATGAAATAATAGTTAAGTTTGAATTTAGGTGTCTGATTAAATTTTGAGGACTAATAGCACCCAAGAAAGTAATACATGGAAAGCACTTGAAAACCCTACACCCAAACATGAACATAAACTAAGGATTGTGATTTCGTTTTTCAAGTTAATTTTGGTTTTCTGATTTTAAGAAATATTTTGGTGTGTATTGAAAAATTTTGTAATTAACAAAATTTAAGAACAAATGCAAAAGAATTTGTTAATTTCAATTTGCATTTATCATTGGTTTTGTTCAACATGGATATCATTTCTAATGGACAAGCACAAAGAATGTTGTTTATATATATATATATATATATTATTATTATTATTTTTTTTAAATTAAACCTCCAGTGGGGAGGGGCAACTATGGGATGCCAGACCTTTATTACATATCAAAAAAATGATTTACAAACGTTACGGGGGTACATGACGACTTTACCCGTATAAAGACCAAAATCATAGTAAGAAACCTCTATTTGAAACATTAGCCAGAACACCAAATTGAAACTAAGACAAGCAAAAGCTGGAACCAAAAAAACAAGCATCAAGTTTGCGAGCAATCACCTTCCATCCACCGATTAACTTGACGAATGTAAGCTGAAAACTCTGCCGCAACAACACAAAAACTGCTGTCCCCACTGTGTCGCAGCAGGGAGCAAGGGTCGCACCACTGCTCTGCCATCAGGCAACACTACAAACCATTCCATCCACTGAATGTCTTCCCTGCTGTCCAAAAAAGTGTCGCAACAGTGAGCAACAAGCGTACCGCTGCAAATCCAGCAAGACGAGCCATCGCAAACGCCGGAGCAGCATACAAACGCACAGTGAGGGAGCCTCCAACTGGAGCAGAGATTGCTGAGAGCTCTGCCGAAACAGAGTACATCATCATCCTGCCCGCGCAAGACTGCCAGCAGCAGATAGCTCGCCACGCCTCGTCACCCGGACAGCCAAAGCTCATCGACTCCCCAGAACCAGTGGATTACGCATCCCCATGGCGAATATACGCCGTGTGAAGGCGATCTAACACAGCCAATCCAGCAACTTTCCTCGGCAAAGCAATCCCATTGTATTGGACTGTCCGGTGATCCTTTAATGCTCTATCCGCCAATGAGTCAGCCACCGCATTGGCCTCTCGATAGATATGATGACAAACTAAAGTCATAGTCGCTGCCAAAGACTGAATTTCTTTTAAAATATTCTCCAAATGCCAAGGTATTTTTAAAGAGCCCTTAAACCAACCGCAGACAAGTTCCGAATCCGTTTGGATAACCACCCTTATAAAACCCCAATCTAGGCAAAGGCGGAGACCCTCTAAAAGCGCCAAAAATTCTGCTTTATTATTAGAGCCTGTGCCAAAGTAAATTTGTTTTCCCACCACACATAAACCACTCGAATCCCTAATAAACACGCCACCGGAAGCCATGCCCTTACGATAGGCTCCATCCACATTTAGCGAGACAAAGTCTATGGGGGGAGGGTGCCAAAAAACAATTCTAGCTTTCTTCCTGCTAACGGGAAGAACATTCAACCCCAAAGCTCTTAGGGGGCCTTTTCTCGGCTAACTTTCTTGGGTAATATGAAAGAATTTGCTAGTTGCAACTGTCGCCTAACGTTCAAAATCGCAAAAGCGATATTAGGGGGAACATTTTCATAAACACCTTTGCATCTTTGTTTCCAAATTTCCCATAAAATAAACATGGGGGTAAGGAATAAAAGCACACCTGTTTGCGATTCACGATTCGCTCTCTTGAACCAGATAACTAGCACCGAGGAGATGTCGACAGGTCGCCGAACATGAACATCAAAAACCCCATAAAAGTGGCGCCATACCTGCATGGCCAAATCGCCATCGAGAAAAAGGTGTTTCAAGGATTATTGTTTTGGCGAGCTACAACAGTGACATCTAGAAGCCAGACTGAAACCACATCTGTATAATTCCCCATCCACTGGCACTCCTCGATGGAGTAATTTCCAAACAAAAACTGAAATTCTGGAAGGAAGGAGATCTTGCCAAAGCATGGGACTTATTATATTTACTCGCCCTTTTATACGTAACAGTTCATAGGCCGACTGAAGGGAGAAAAGACCATTCTTAGTTGGAACCCACACACACGTATCCTTCTCATGAGCCGCACCACATAATCTATCTGCAAAAAGCTCACAAGCCAAGCTTCGAAGGTCTGGGTGAATCAATTCAAAATTATTCGAAGTCACCTCCTTGACCGTAGGCCAAAAATCTAGAGTTGACAAAGCCGACGGTCTCCTGAAAGATGCCATCAAGTTCTAGTTTTCCTCAAAAAAACTGTTGTCCCCCATGCCAATACGCCAAAGCGAATTACTCAAAAGAAGAGGTCTGCCAAGCATGATTTCTTTGAAAAACGGAGAAGACCCGGCTTTGACAGGTTGACTATTCAAGGCAGTTCCTTGTATCCAGTATTTGCTCCTCATAAAAGAAGCCCATAGAGAGTCTGAAGTTAGCATTATCCAAAGAGCCTTGATTCGAAAGGCTTTCATTACAACCATTAAGTCCCTAACTCCCAAACCACCTTCGGCCTGAGGCATGCAAATTTTATCCCAAGACACCCATTTTTCTTTAGGCGGCCTTCACAATCCCCCCAGAAGAAATCCGCCAACAAACTATTTATACGAGTTATAACTGCACGTGGTACACACATGACACTCAAAAGATAAATAGGAATCGAACTGAGGACATGCTTAATCAGAATCAGTCTACCTCCTGGAGATAGCAATTTCGCCTTCCATCCCTGAATACGAGATTTGATCTTAAGAATTAAATCTTCGAAGTATGAAATTTTCATTCTCCCTTGGAATAAAGGCCCGCCCAAATATTTCAATGGAGCGGCACGAAAATGGAAATCTGTATAAGTTTTTAGTGCCACTATGCGCTCCGCTTCTGCCCTGTCATCCAAAGTAAAAGAACTTTTTCCTTCATTTATTTTTTGCCCCGAAAGCCGACAATATCGCCGCAGAAACTCCATACATCCCACTACTGAAGATTGACGGCCATTTAAAAAAATAAGCGTGTCATCTGCATACAGAAGGTGTGATATGGGACTGCAATTCCTGGGAGTGTAATAGTACCCTATTTTGCCCTTCGCAAAAGCTGTTTTCAAACCCCTACTCAACACTTCAGCGGCAATAATAAAAAGAAACGGAGATAGAGGATCACCTTGCCGTAAACCCCGAGAGGATCTGAAGAAACCTTTATAAACACCCTGTAGAAGGACCGAAAAACCACAAAAGGCCACACAATTTGAGATGATATGGCAGAATCTACCATGAAAACCAAATTTTTTGAGAACCGCAAGCAAAAATGACCATTCCATTCTGTCATATGCTTTCTCCATATCAAGTTTCAGCACCACATTACCCCCCGTCACCTTCCTGTGAATGTCTCTCATCAATTCCTGATAAGGCCATCGTATGGCTGCTACTAAAGGTCGGCGTCAGATTAAGATGATCACGCCATATTATCCTGGTTGCAAAAAAAAAAATTCATAACAAAAATCAGATTTCTTAACATTTAAATGGATTCAACAAGTTAACTAATATCCATCTCTCTAACAATCTCTCACTCCAACAAGGAATGGAGCAAAAGTTTTCTATTCCTAAATATGTATTCTTTTGTAGCAGTTTTTTTTGTTTTTTGCAAATAATAATCCACTCCCTTTTTTTTTCTTCTTTTTGGGGTTTTATTAGAATTTCTGTCATAAGTTATTTTTCAACTCTACTATTTTTATTTTGTTTACAAACTTTTCCTCATTTTCATGTTTTTTACATCTTTTTTCCGCCTCTATATTATAGTATAATTTACACTTTAATTTAATAATAAATGATATTTATATTTTTTTCTTAAAAAAGTTTGTCTTGATAATAGTTTGGGAATTCAAAAGTGATAAAAGAAACAAAAAAATAACTCACGAATTCAATAATTTGAAGTATATGACACACCAATCGTGTATGTGTGTACAAATTTGTTAGTTTTTAATAATTCTATCAGCTAAAAAAAGGCATAAAAAACATTAAATGCAATTAACATAAATCGTTCTTCAACACTGTATAATGTCTAATTATTTTCAAGAACCTCAAATAAAAATAATGTTAGAAGTAACAAAAAAATTCCAAAATCTTAAAATAGCCAAGTCTTATTAATTTTGAAATAATATTTATGTCAATTACAATCAACAATGATCTGGATTCTTAATCTAAAATGGCTTTTTTCCATGTATGTTGGCGTTCCCATGTTTGATTATTTTCAGGAAGAAACTGGCAAATGGGTTCTCGATACTAAGTGGGAGCCGAATGATTAACTGAGGGGTTGGAATTGTTATAGATTATAAAGAAATAATTTTTTTTAAGATTTTATGTTATAGTTAAGATTTTTTGTCTTACGTAAAAAATAAAATAAATAAATAAAAACTCTTGAGGCTCATTTTAATTAAAAGAATATCAACCTTAGACTCTCAATTCTTATAGGTTATAATCCATGATTTTGGAATGCTATAATTATAATTTTTTCTGCTCATTTTTTTAAACATCTTATATAGGATCAAACATCCCTGAGCACCCTTGTTAATCTAATCCAACAAAATAAAATAAAAATAAAAATCAGCTTTGACGCTCAATTTGAAAGTCTATAAATATCCACAACCACCAATTTTTTCGTCTCATTTAAGATCAAAGATTGTTGCCTTGACTTTGTTAGTCTATTGCTACAAAATTTTAAAAGAAGATATCAATTTTTGAAGCTCAATTTTGAAGGCTATAATTCTCAATTTCAAAAGTTTATATTACATTTTTTTCACAAAAAATTATGGTTAACATCTTTTTCAACCTCTCATGAAGAAAGATAGTCACATAGACCATTTTAGTATAATGCTATAAAATTTAAAAAACAAACGCCCTTGAGTATATGATTTTTTTTGTAATATATAATCAACAATTTTAAAAGGCTATAATCCACATGTTAGTTCTTTTTGTTGTTGCCTTGAGTCATTCTTCAAGCCTTTCAAAACATTTGCATAAGATCAAACATAGTAAAATTGTATTTGTTAGAATAAAAAACTATCAATATTTAAGTCAATTTGAAAGGTTATTGTCCACGATTTGGTACTTGTTTTTCTTTAGACCTTTTTGAACATCTTATATAAGATAATCAAACATAGTCACACTGACCTTGTTAGTCTTACAACAAAATTTAAAAATAAAAATAAAAATCAACTCTTGAGGTTCACAGGCTATCATCCATGATTTCGGTAATTAATTTTATTATTGTTTCACAACGATTTGTGTTTCACACTCGTACATTTCCACTAACTTATATAAGATCAATATAGATAGTTATATATACCTTGATAGTATTCAAGAAATGTTACCTGGATATGTTTTCAAAAAGAGGGCTTCTAAATGTCGAGGAAACGGGTGAGGGACGGGACGTGGTGGGGTGGGAACCGTTCACCCCGCTTGAAATGCGTGTCATCATTTTTGGTGCGTGCATCCCGAGCATGGTGGACGGTTCCCACCCCGCAACGTCTTGTCCCTCGCCCGTTTCCTCGACATTTAGAATTCCTCTTTCAAAAATGTGACATGGTGATATTTTTCCTCAATTAATATATTTCATTTAGGCCCCAGTTTTCCATTCTCTGCTGTGTGATGATTGCAAAATGTTTATGTGAGGAATTGGAAACCAAAATTTCGCTTCAACAAATATGCGATGACTCGCTATCTGAGTCAGCTCGTCCATCTCAGTAGGATAAAGGCAAAGGTATTGTTGGGCCCTCACCCACCAAATGACCTAAGTCTTTTTCTAGACAAAGCTTGGCCAAGTCTAATGATCAACCAACATCTGGCAATTATTGGAGGGTTCTAGAAGCGGTGGAAGAAGATGTCTTCAACTTGGACCCTCTTTTGACCAAGATGTCTATGCATGCCCGCAGGGATCGAAAGCTAGCAAGAAAAGCACAGCGTGACAGAGCAGCTGAATGGGCCAATTTCTCAGTCTTTCCTACCAGATCTAGGTTCATGCTGCAAAAGAGATCCAACAAATCAAGCTCATCCAACAAAGCAGGGCAGGTAGAACTTAAAGGTTGTAGTGCCCCTGTTGGGCTGACAAGGGGAGAGTCTTCCAAACATACCCAGGATTGTTCGGTATCTTTACCTTACCCTTCGGGTTTCGAGCCCCTAGCAGAACAATGTGTTGAAGCCCATGGTTTGTCTACAAATCTTTGTGTTTCTCATGGTGAGAGTTTTTTATCTACCCCAGACCACGTAGGCGCTCCTCCAGGATTCGAGGTCCCACAGACGAAAAATCTTGGGTTTCTAAGTTTTGTTTCTATGGTCAATGACAGTGCGAAGCCTTCTGTCTCTGACTGTCATTCGACTCAGGAAGAAGCATCAGATCGTTCGGCTTTCAAAGAAATTAGCTTGACAGTGGGAGTGGACCTCAATCAGGATAAAAACAGGGCTTTAGATATGGTTCAAGCTGCAGCACAGGGTACAATATTTGACAAAGCAATGGACAAATGCAACAACCCCGGGTTTGAAGGTTTTTCATGAACCTCAAAATTCTTTCGTGGAACTGTAGGGGGCTCGGAAATACTGAGCAGCAAAGGGGTTGTCGTAGATTAATTTCAGAGAACCGTCCAGACC
The DNA here is from genome assembly GCA_003290165.1 of Berberis thunbergii. NCBI lineage: Eukaryota > Viridiplantae > Streptophyta > Magnoliopsida > Ranunculales > Berberidaceae > Berberis > Berberis thunbergii. The sequence continues at coordinate 49,607 of QNQO01000664.1, read as the reverse complement.
TTGTTTTCGTTCAGGAAACTAAATTGGAGAAATGCTCTAGAGAATTTATCAGAAAATTGTGGGGTGATAGTTCTTTTGATTGGGCTATGGTGGAATCCATTGGCAGCTCGGGCGGCATTTTAGCTATTTGGGACGCTGATCTTTTTGCAGATGAGGGAAGTGTTGAAAGGGGCTTTTTCCCTTTCTATTCAATTCCAAATAATCTCGGATAACTCAATTTGGTCATGGACTAACATTTATGGTCCATGTGATCCTTCTCTTAGAGACCACTTCTGGGAAGAACTATATGACATTGCTGGTTGGGTGCAATCGCCATGGGTGTTAGCGGGTGACTTCAATGTTGTCCGCCATATGAATGAAAAAAAAGGATGCAGGAGGAGGTCCATGAGCATGCATAAATTCAATCAATTCATTAATGAGGTGGAACTCGCCGATTTCAGTCTAAAAGGGGGAAAATTCACATAGTCAAATCGGAGAGATCTTCCTATCCTTTGTCGACTTGATCGATTTCTAGCCTCGGTGGATTGGATTGACAAATTTGGTGACAAAGTTGAATGACTCAAGGGTACAGCAGGTTCTGATTTGCTTGCGAACTCGTCGGTTGGTGGTGGTACTCGCCTTTTTTCATTCGATAACAGTTGGTTTGATCACCCTACCCTGACAGAGGAGATGAAAGCTTGGTGGAACAACTCAGTAGTCTCTGGCCACCCCGGCTACTGTTTATGGTGGAAGCTTAAGGCTCTCAGATGCAATCTCAAAAGTTGGAGAACTAAAGTTTGGGGTAAGACAAATTTATGTATTCAAAATATCTCTGCTTTAATTGCTAACATTGATGCTGATGAAGAGATCAGGGACCTGACTGTTGAGGAGAGGTCTTGTAGAGTGCAGCTACATCAAGAGTGGGCAACATTAATCAAAAGAGATGAGGAGTTTTGGAGGATCGGATCAGGAGTCAACTGGGTTCGTCATATGGATCAGGGGTCCAAATTCTTCCATACCTTGGCTAACAGACGCAGACTGTTCAACTCCATTGAAGCTCTTACCTTGGGTCAGGAGTTGGTGGTGGATGAAGTCAGTATTAGAGAACTATTGATATCTCACTTCAAAGAGTTGTTCCATGAAAAGGAGGAGTGACGACCTTCTTCTCGGGATTACCTTCAAGTCTATCTCTCAGTCTACGGCTACTGCCTTGGTAGATAATTTTTCGGAGATGAAAATTAGAGCGGCAATGGAAGAGCTAAAAACTGAAGTTTCTCCAGGTCTTGATGGTTTCTCTATGATGTTCTATTTGAATATGTGGGAGGTAATCAAAATTGATTTTCTGAAAGTTGTTGCAGAATTTAACTCGAGAAATTTTCTTGATTGGCGGTTGAACACCACTATCATCTCGCTCATTCCTAAATGTGCGGGAATGCGAACAGTAAAAGATTTTAGACCTATCAGTATTTTGAATGGGGCCTATAAGATCATTGCTAAGGTGTTGGCTAACAGATTGAAAATAGTTATTCATTCAGTCATTTCTCCTTTTCAAAGTGCAGCAGTCAGTGGCAGACAGGTGGTGGATAGCCCTCTGATTGCCAATGAAATTATTGATTCTAGGAAAAAGCAAGGTGTTCCAGGGCTCGTTATCAAATTAGATTTCTCCAAAGCCTTTGACAACGTCTCTTGGAGATATTTGGATTTGGTAATGGCTCGCATGGGGTTTGACGCCAAATGGATTCATTGGCTTCACACTTGCAGATCTATAGTTAATTTCTCGCTGAAAATTAATGGTCAGCTGCACGGATTTTTCAATAGCTTGAAAGGTCTGCGACAGGGCGATCCACTGTCTCCTCTTCTCTTTACTATAGCAGCAGAAGGTTTAACTCAAATGATTCTTAAAACGGTTGATGCTGGCCTAGTGCGAGGGTTTTCTGTTGGGGAGGGTAGTCCGCCTGTCTCTATTCTCCAGTATGCGGATGATACTATCCTCTTTTGTGATGCCTCCGCTTCTCAGGTTCTTGCTCTTAAAAGAATTATGCTTTGGTTTGAAGTTATTTCAGGACTGAAAATCAACTTTCACAAATCAAGGGTGTTGCCTATTGGAGATGTCCCTCATCTGCACCAGTTGGCGGGTTTATTGGGTTGTTCAGCTGGTCATCTTCCAGTTAAGTACTTGGGTATGCCTTTGGGGGCTAGTTTCAAAAGTAAAGCTGTGTGGGATAAGATGATCGAAAGGATGGAATCGAAACTAGCGTCTTGGAAACGCAAATTTCTCTCCAAAGCTGGCAGACTAGCTCTTGTACAATCCACATTTGCTTCTATCCCGGTGTTCATTCTGTCTCTTATCAGGGTTCCCTGTTCAATAGCAGCCAAGATGGAACGGATCATGGGCGATTTTCTCTGGGGTTCTACTCATAACTCTAGAAAGATGCATTTAGTGGGTTGGGAGAAAATTTGTTGTCCTAAATCTCGAGGTGGTTTAGGTATTCGTCAGGTGCTCACATTCAATATTGCATTACTTTCTAAGTGGCTTTGGCGATTGCAGAAGAAAATGATAATTTATGGAGAGCTCTCATTATGGACAAATATGGGCGCAATAGATGGGTTTGGGAAAAGAGAACTAAGTACACTTCCTACGGATGCTCTTTGTGGAAGTCCATCTCCCGGTGCGCAAGTGGTTTCTACCCTCACACCTCTCTCCAATGTGGAAATGGTGATCTCATCTCTTTCTGGCATGATGCTTGGTGTAGTAACTAATCTTTGAAGGATCTATTTCCAATGTTGTTTATCATTAACAACAATCAATATGGGAGTGTGAGCAATATTTGGTCTAACGGCAATTCTTGGGATCTTTCCTTTCGAAGACACCTCAATACTGGGGAACTAGATGAGTTCGCTAATCTAATGCATTTGCTGGATAGACAAATGCTCTCAGAGGGATCAGATAGTTTGGTGTGGAAGGGTAAAGGGGTGGGCTTCTCGGTGAAAGAATTTTCAGATATGTTGGCTGCATCTCATTATGAGACCCATTCTAACCCCTTCATTTCTTCTCATAAAAATATGGTATGGGTGAAAAACCTTTTTCCTCGGATTAATTTCTTTAGTTGGTCAGTTTTGCATGAGAAGCTCTTGACTAAAGATAGGTTAAGAAAAAGAGGAATCCTCACAGGGAGTCTTTGTGTGCTTTGCAATGAATTTGATGAGACACTGGACCATTTGATGCTTCACTGCAGTTTTTCCAAATCCATTTGGAGCAGTTTCTTGGCGGAATTCGGTTTGAGTTTGATGTTTGAAGGCTCCATTTTAGATTGGCTAAGTTGGTGGTCTCAAGCTAATCCTTCCCGTCGGGGGGAGTGGTTATGGCGTAGGGTCCCTCACGTTCTCATGTGGTGCGTGTGGAAAGAAAGAAACAAAAGGGTATTTGAAGGACTCAACAGATCAGAGCACTCTATCTTTATCGAGATTAGAGAATTGCTGTGGAGGATGGGTACGACATGTAATTTGTTTAGGGAGTTGGGTTTTGACACTTTCATAGGGTCTTGGCATTCCTTGATATAAGAATGTTTCTTTGTAATTTGTTTCCCTTTCTTTCATTAATAAACCTCTTCGTGTTTGAACAAAAAAAAAAAAAAAAAAATTATATAGCATTCAAAATTGAGGCGCTCGCAAAAAAAATTTTAGTACTAAAATAACAAGGACGGTGTAATTATGTTTGATCCTAAATGAGGTCTTGAGAAAAAATTTATTGCCACAAAAAAAAAAAAATTAATAATAACTACCAAAAATCATATATTACAATCTTTCATATTTATGAATGTTAAACGCTTGGATGGATGCCTGCCTTTAATCTTTGGTGTTTGGTGATGCTTACCATCAGTCCATTTCATTTGAAAGCTCCATGTATTAATGTTTACCACGTTGCTGAGAAGAAAATCCTTTCCACCCACGGGTATACGGATGGCTTAAAGTTAGAACAATTCATCTTTGATGCATTTACATATTCTCCCCTGCACTCACGGATTTGGACAATTCTACATCATTCTTTGGTGTTTATGATGGTCATGGAGGTAAGCATGCTTATATGGTACTTCTCTCATTATCTTTTGTGATTGTGGACTTGCGGATTAAAACAACTCTTAGAGTGGGACTTCATAGATACAACTTTTGTGAGTGTCAGAGTGACAAACTCTGAATATGAACTGTCAGCAAAAAATTCTCTTAGCTGTCACATCATCATTATTATGTCACCTACACTATAGTCCAGATACTGGATTTTGTGTTATATTCTCTTAGTGTCAGCAGTTGCTAGGTCTTTATTGTATTTGTTCATAATCATAATGAGCTATCAAGCAACTAAGATGTTAGAGTTCTCGTTGCTAGAATTTGGTTACAACGTAGGTGATCCGAAGGTTTCAAATGCATGCTTGCGAGGTTTATTCCTCATTTCCTTGAAATGCAGCAAAAATGCATTCATTCTTTAATGGAGCTTTTGGTGTCTTAGCAGTTTATGTGATTGTATAGGATCTTTACCTGTTGGCCATGGTGTTCTGTTTATTTGCATAGAAATATTAATGATGATCATGCATACATTTAGAAGAGAAATAGAGAAAATAAGAGTCACAAATGCAGGAAACCATGTTAGAATCCATGGAAAACATATAGAATTTGATTAGAATTTAGTCCTATACTACATAAATGGGTTCATTGGATCTGAGCAATAATAGACCCTGGATCCGAGCAATAAAAATTGTAGTACATGATCCTACCAATGGATGAATACTAATGCACCATTTGGGTTCATTTGGCCCATTTTTAATGATTATTGTTTTTAGACTAGAAATTTCAGAGATTTGTTAGGGTGTATTTGTATGATTCACTCTAATGCACCAAGGCAGATTGCATATCAAACTCATTGCATGCTTTCTAAAAGTCGTAAAATCACATTGATCTATTTCTTGCATTGTGTTGTATATGTAGGCTGCCCTTATACTTGCAATAAAGTGTTTTGCAACATAAAAAATCAGGCAGCAAAATATGTGCAAACAGGCAGCAATTATGCAGAGTACTCTGTAAAAACAGAGCACTCTGCCACAATCCAGAGACATCGTGCAATGCATCGAAATGTGCAGCCCTGAATTCACAGTTTCAGCAGAGTTTCAAGCCTGATCGCTGCCACCACAGTCTCGCAGAGATCGCCAAAACGAGGCAAGGAAACTAGCAGAGAGCGCACCTAAAAACTGGAACAGAGAGCAGATTGCATACTCTGTCCTAGTTCCAGCAACCGTCCAGTTCCAGCGCCGTTCCAGCCATTGCAGAGCATGCTACCTACAGTCCCCATTCCCTCGCATTAAATCCAACCCCGAGCGATACAAGCCTAGATTTACAAGATCATTTATCATCCGTGCGTCTTAAATATGCATTAATGTGAAATGGTGTACAAATCAGTGATGTTGCAGATGAGTAACTTTTCTTTATTTTGGTTGAAGTTTGTAGAAGTTCTATTCTTGAATTTATTTTCTTTCCTTTTCCTGATGAATTCTGGTCAAATGTCATAGGTCAAATGTCATAGAAGTTCACCAAATTGAAGAGACTACTGCTTTGGGGAAGGGAAAGAGAAGCCGTAAGCAGGTATTTCTGTCATTAGAAGTCGTAAGTAGGTTCTGAGGTCTTTTCTTAACCACCTTTACAGTGTCAATTTGACTTGATATCTTGCTCAAGAATGTTGGATTTCTTGTGATTGAAATTTAAGTATAGTTTTTAACAGTCATGGACAAAAACTGAAGTTTTTAATTAAAACTGCTTGATTGCAAAAATTATGTTTTAGAAAGGTTAATTGCAAATATCTGTCTGGATTGATGCAGTTCAAGTATGAACTGTCAGAGAAAACAGGAAAAGCTAGAGAACAAGAGATAGAGAGGAAGCTGTAATAGCTAACTCAAGTAATTAGAATTGTACTTAAAACTGCTTCCCATAGAAATGCCAATACAACATACTTATAGTATAGATAATAAATGCAAACATTAAAACTAACATCAAGTTCCTATTATGTTTATACTTTGTGTTGCTTGCTTCGAGCCTTTTTCTCACTTGCGAATGTAAGTCCTTGATGTGTTCAGCCATATCATCAGCGTCTCCACTGAATCTGTTAGTGATTGGTAGAGGAAGTAAATCAAATGGACCGTTTGGAACCAGCCCATACACAATCTCGAAGGGACATTTTCCTGTGGATCGATTTTTAGATTGATTGTATGCAAATTCTGCTTGTGACAGAGTGAGGTCCCAATTATGTTTCTCTCCTCCAACCAGGCTTCTCAAGAAATTCTGCTTGTATAAATCTGTCTGCTCTGCTCATGTACTTGTAAGTACATATTATGTTTAAATGATTCTGTTTAATTTGATTTGGCTCTGTCCTAGAAACAAAGCTTTATAAACTTTGCTTTTTTTGGCGCAGCTGGGGCGTAGAGATGTATGGCAGTTTTGGTACCATTCAGGTGATTCACGTTCTTGGTTTTGATCCTCATGCATTTGCACATTTTAGGGATGATATGCTTGTCCAATGTGCTTGATGAACACTCATCTTCATATATATAGTACTAATTATTATGTCTTGATCTGTTTTTTCAGCTTATGCAAGAACAACACTCTTGATCGTAGTTTGATAAAGGGGAAGATCGTTGTCTGTGCTTTTGAACTCCCAGACCTTAGAAGCGAAAAAGCCTTTTTGTTAGAGAAGCGGGTGGTGTTATTGGCATGATTCTCATTGATCCAATGGGCAAAACCATCGCTTAATTTTCAGTTTGTTATCCCAAGTACCATAATTGTAATACATTATCTTATTAATTACATTATTTTTATTATTTGATAGATTTTGTTACTCGATGTAATACAGTTTATTAATTAATTACATTACTTTGCCTCCATTTATGAAAATGTGTAACTTTGGCACATTAAAATTTTTATTTTCTAGACATAAAACTTATGAGATGTAATAAAAAGTCATTTGATAGTAAAAAAATAATAATAATCAAAAAATAAAAAAAATTGCTATGTATACTTACCGTAGCGTTTTTAAAACGCTATGGTAGTGTCTACCATAGCGGTTTAGAGTCTACTATAGCGTTTTTAAAACGCTATGGAAGAGACTACCATAGCGGTTTTGAAACGCTATAAAAGCCAAACTTACCATAGCGTTTTAAAACCGCTATAATAGCCCTTGGGTCTATTATAGCGCCGGTTGTCATAGCGTTTTTGAAACGCTATGGTATCCTACCATAGCGTTTTTGAAACGCTATGAATCAACATTTTTCTTGTAGTGGGTTCATGCTTATGTGGTGTGTGTGGAAAGAGGGAAATATGAGAATTTTGGAAGGGCTTAACAGATTAGAGCACTCTATCTTTATTGAGATTAGGGAATTGTTGTGAAAGATGGGTTCAGCTTGTAATCTCTTTAGAGTTTTTTTTTTGACATATTCGTGGTGTCTTGACATTCTTTGATATAGGGAAGATGTTATTTTATTTCTCTTATATATTCAATAAAAATCTTCATGATTGGACAAAAAAAAAGTTATCCCTTGAAGCCCATACTCTATTTAATTAAATCCACAAGTTAATTTTAAAAAAACTGACATATGCTAATATAAATAAAAGTTATAATTCATTTTTATATTTATTTATCAAATTTTTATTAACTTATTTATTCATTTTTAATTAACTTGACAAAAACTTTAAGGGTGAAATTGTCTTCTAATTAACATATACTAGTTGCGAGTGCTCGTTACGCATGAATATACATATATTTTACGATTAATTACATTTGACATTTATAATTTCCTTAAGATTTTGTTTTGTATCCATGTGAATCCAACAACTTGTTATTGGACACAAAAAATGAAAGTTAAATTATTATTTTTAATGTCACCCAGTAGTCATATATATATATATTTGTTGTATGCAAAATGTAATGATAAAAAAGTAATCAATTTTATAGAATTATTAAGTCATTCGAATTCGCACATATTGTAATTTGCAAAAGGGTATTATATTTATATTAAAATATGTAAAAAAAAATAATTCGAATTCTGTAAAAAAAAAGTATAACTAAATTTTCAATAATAAAAGTAGTAATTTATAATTCTAGAGGGGTTCCAACTAATTAATGAAAGGCTTGTTTTGAATATATCAACGGCAGAGGTGTTCATTGTAGATATGGGGGTTCTTTAAGTTGTGCTCACACTGATAATACCTCAATTGCCCGTAAAATCTATTTTCTTAACAATACGTGCCTATTTGGTGCGATTTTAGAAAATTTGACCTTCGAATGACATTTTCTGACATCATAAAATGTAGATATTTATTTACTGTATGTAATAGTGTTTTTCATTTAAAGACACAAACATTCATTGTAACTGTATATTTACATATTGATTTTGCTTGTAAATATTAAGAAATTTAAAGAAAACTGAAAATCCAAAGTTAGAGTTGAAATATATGACACTATTCATTTAACCCTTCTGTAGTTATAATAGGATTTAGTGACATAAGGAGTCTTTAATTATAACTCACAAATTTTAAGAAAAAATGCAAAAGAATATTAGGACAAGGAGACGATGTTGGGACTCGATGCGGATATTAGTTGTTAGTTTCATTTTGCATTTATCATTGGGTTTTTTTTTTTATAATTTATTAACCTCCAGTGGGGAGGGGCAACTATGGGATGTCAGACCTTTATTAATTAAATAAAAAAAAACTTACAATCGATGCGGGGGTACATTACGACGATACCCGCATAAAGTCAACAACAAAAAAAAATCGAAACATCTTGCAAGCAAATGTCCGAAAGAAAATAACAATCAGTAAACAACCTCTAAGGACTAAAACCAAAAACAGATAGAACACGCGAAACCATCGTAGACATCCCGCTCACACTCATAAAAATCAACCCAAACCGAAAGGAAAAGGCCACTTCGCAAAACCCGCATAAGCACCAAACAAGGGCCAGCAGAAACAGAGCAGCAGCATCACACTGCAGCAGAAACAGAGTTCCCACTTGCTATCCCCTGCCAACTCCAAACCATAGCACCACAACAGCAGCCTACGCCAGTGTATCCAAGCTCTTTGCCCTGCAATCCAAAGACTGTAAATGACTGAAAATATAGCATCAGCAGGTGCAATGTTTCAGCATCCAGCTCTGCTCCACAACGCACCCACAGTGCAGCTGATAGCAACACTCCGCAACACCCGACGGATCAAAAAACTGCCCGCCATGTCGAGCCACAAAGAATGTTGTTCATTCCAATATGAATATCATTTCTAATGGATAAGCACAAAGAATGTTGTTCATTCCAATATGAATTTTGTGTCATAGCATTTGCATAATAAAGCCATCGTATGGCTCTTACTAAAGGCCGATATCAGATTGAGATGATCACGCCATATCATCCTGATTGTAAAATATGATTGCAAAAACCAAATTTCCTAGTATTTTCGATGGATGAATTCAACAAGTTAAGTAATATTCATCTCTCTAACAATCTCTCACTCCAACAAGGAATAGAGCAAAAGTTTTCTATTCCTAAATCAATATTCTTTTGTAGCTGCTATGTGTTTTTTTTCCTTCAGCAAATAATCCATTCCTTTTTTTTCTTTTGGGGTTTTATTAGAATTTCTGTCATAAGTTATTTTTTCGACTCTACTATTTTTATTTTGTTTACCAACTTTTCCTCATTTCATGTTGTTTACATCTTTTTTCCGCCTCTATATTATAATATAATTTACACTTTAATTTAATAATAAATTATATTTATATTTTTTTCTTAAAAAAGTTTGTCTTGATAATAGTTTTGAAATTCAAAAGTGATAAAAGAAAGAAAAAAAAAACTCACGAATACAATAATTTGAAGTATATGACACACCGATCGTGTATGTGTGTACAAATTTATTAGTTTTTAATAATTTTATCAGCCATAAAAACATAAAATGCAATTAACATAAATCATTGTTCAACACTATACAATGTCTAGTTATTTGCAAGAACCTCAAATAAAAATGGAATTTAGAAGTAACAAAAAAATTCCAAAATCTTAAAATAGCAAAGTTTTATTAATTTTGAAATAATAATTATTTCAATTACAATCAACAATGATCTGAATTCTTAGTCTAAAATGGTTTTTTCCCATGTTTGATTATTGTCAGAAAAATAAATACCATCCCATCTCGCAGACAAATAACAAAATTTGCCACAATGAACTCCAGTTGTTTGAGCATATCATACGCATCAAAACCTACTCGTAAACGTTGATGGTCACCATTAACCCAGTTCACGTCGCACCAGAAAAGGGTAATATTGAAAAATGAATGTTTTCTAAAACTCCATTCATAGTTATTCATAGTCTCAATACTCTCCCTCGCAGCCCTGACATGGTCTTTGGATCGCAGTCCTCTTAGCCCTAAATCGCAACCCTAAATCAGTGGATGATTCAACCCTAGAAGTTGACCTCTCGCCATAAATCACTCACCTCAAAAAGTAAATCATAAACACCACCTCTGTTTGACCTCTCTCCAAAATTTAAATCACTCACCTCAAAAAGTCGTCATAAACTCAAAATTAATCATGATACTAAATCATAAATCACTCTAAATTTCGTGGTTCCATTTATAACTTTTGATCTAATATCCCACATTTTAGTATCATAGCTTATTGCTTAATATATAAAATATGCTTTAGTGAACAAATACCTTTTTTTTATTTGAGAGGGGCGCGGGGGGGGGGGGGGAGGAATAAGCGCGGGTTTTTAAAGGGATTCCACAACCCTTGATATAAATCATCGGTTGGTACTAGTTACATCGTTAAAAATAATTTTCTTTAAGTATCAGGTATAAACTAGCAAGATAGTCGGTTGCTGAGCTTTGCATGTTGTCTTGGAATTGCCCGAACCAAGTTGAAGCATGTCCATGGTGCTGAGCTATGCAGTGAAAAACAAAACAAAATTTTTCTTCTAATTGAATTTTTTTCAACTAATAACAATTCAAACTCCCCATCTAAGCATACTTCTCCTATGTAGTTTCAAGTTTCCATGTACCATCTATACCACTCATTGCTATTCGTACGGGAAATTCTAAATGTCGAGGGAAAGAGCGAGGAAATCAGCGAGGTAAACGAGGTGGCGGGGGGTGAACCGTTCACCCCCCTCGAGATGTTTTCCGCGCGCGCATCTCGAGGGGGTGAACGGTTCACCCCCCGCCACCTCGTTTACCTCGCTGGTTTCCTCGCCCTTTCCCTCGACACATAGAATCGCTCATTTCGTACATTGATGTTGTTGTTGCTTATGCTGCAAAAGTATAAATTGATTGTCAACTCTCTAAAAGCTCAAACTTGTAGAGAAGGCGAATCCAATTATATATCAAGCGGAAGCAAGAGTGGGGTCATGCGACTGCAACTATATCGGTGGGTACCAATCATACAACTACATTGTAAATTCACACGGTACTACCATAGATAAACAATTTTAGACCCACAAATAATTGAAGTAAGTTTAATATTCCAACAGACGCCCCTTTAAGAAATCTTCTGGTATTTCCATCAAACAAGATCGAATTGATTGAAATATTGTTAAAAAACACAAAAATCATTAATTAATAACTTTTATTAAAAAATTTAAATGTTACAATTTAAACTCCTTAGACATACTTCTCCATGTTCCATCTTCATGCTGAAAATAAATGTTATTAGCTTTTCTTACCCATATATACTAAGCAGGGGTTAGTGTTTTTGTGAAAATAAAATATATTGAAAACTTAAAGCTGTTATTAGAAAAATGTGATGAAATAATTTAGAAAGAATTTTGATGGAGATTCGGCATCATATATTTCAGTTTTTGTTTTTGCTCTATATATATATATTTTTTGCCTAGTTAACCTCTTTTATTGAGAAACATGACTCAGCGCAATTGCTTGTGTTGCATAAAAGTCATGGGCGCTAGCTTGTACATTTAAATAATTTTTTATAAGCAAATTCATATCAAAGTTACATTATAAAAACTCAATAAATAGTCAACATGCATTAGTACAATTAAATTTGATAACTCTCATAAATAAGTCAAAATTGTACAAATATTATATCTTTGAAAAAAAGTCTTCATTTCTCATTAAAAAAAAATATGTTATATCTTGTCTAAATCTTTGACTTAATCATAATGAGACATTTGATTTGATTATAAATGTAAACATCTTTACATTTTTTTTTCTTTCAACATGGCAATAGCTATGAGAGGTTTCAATGATTGTTCCCATGTTGATCGACTTGTTGTGGTTGTTACGATGCTAATGTTATGCAGTGATTTAGCAGTTGCCCATGTAGCTTACCCTGGCAAAATAAATGTACACATCAAGAATGACATAGCTCGAGGTGCGCCTTTGGGCCTCCATTGCAAGTCTAAAGACGACGATTTGGGCTTTCATTTGATCCATTTTCAAGATATTTATACATGGAGCTTTCGCAATAATTTTTTTTCAACTCTCTTCTGGTGCAATTTATATTGGAGGGATGGTAAGCATCACCAGAAATCCAAGGCAGGTATTCAGGCATATAACATCTATACAACTGGAACAAGATGTATTTCAGATTGCAACTGGTTAGTGAAGTGGGATGGCATATATTTTCAGGAAGAAACTGGCAAATGGGTTCTCGATACTAAGTGGGAGCCGAATGATTAACTGAGGGGTTGGAATTGTTATAGATTATAAAGAAATAATTTTTTAAGACTTTATGTTATAGTTAAGATTTTTTGCCTTACATAAATAAACAAATAAAAACTCTTGAGGCTCATACGCTCTACGTTGTCGTTTTAATTAAAAGAATATCAACCTTAGACTCTAAATTCTTATAGGTTATAATCCATGATTTTTTCCCCATTTTCTCCCTCTCCCTCTCCCCATTTTCCATCTTAGATAGAAAAGGCTCCCTCCCTTTCCCCCAAACGAAGCTCTCCCTCTCCACCCTCTCCCCATCATCGTCATCTACTCAAACGAAGGAGAAGAGAAGACGCTCAAACGAAGCCAGAGAAGAAGCTTCAATTTTTAGGTTTTTGGTTTCGGACTCTCCAGATCTGGTTTTCATCACTCGGATCTGGTTTCCAGAGGTAAGAGCTTCAAATTTTTTTTTTTTTTTTTTTTTTTTCAGTTTTCAATTTCAGTTTGGGGTAAGAGCTTCAACTTTCAGTTTGGTAAGAGCTTCAATTTCAGTTTTCATACTTGATTTAATTTCAGTTTGGGGTAAGAGTCCTCTTCACTCCATCTCCTCCTTCAAATCTCTCTGTTGTTGGTGAAAAAGCTATCTTTGGGTTTGATTGAAGTTGGTGATTGGAGAAAGTGAGGGTTTGATCTTCAAGCACGTTGGTTTTCTGCAACGTAAGTGGTTCTAGATTCTGAAATTGAGTAATTTTGTGCAAGTTTTGGTGTAAAGCTAGGGTTTTTATGAATGTTAGTTTGATTTTGATGTTTGGGGTCATTTGGGTTTTTGGGATTTTCATTTCTTTGTATGAATTGTATTTGATGCATGGGATTGATCACATTTTTGTGTTGTTTGTTTGTTTTTGGTTAAATTTGTTTCTTTGCATATTTATTAGTAGAGATGATTGAATGCAAGTAGTTTATGGATTTTTTGTTTGTTTCATTAGAGCATTTACATAAAGTTTGAAATTCAGCTAGAGGTGTTAGCTTTAACAACCTCAAAATTAATCTTGCATTTTATGAGGCCTATCTGGACTCCTTGGGTTCCCTTTTCATGTTGTTTGATTTACCTATATTGCTCATTTGCTTTTAATTATCTGGACTCCTTGGGTTCCCATTTCCGTTTGTACCACTGCCTAGGTGACTGCTTTAACCCATCAATATGGTGTATTTGTTCATTTTATGAGCGTATGAAGAAATGAATCTAAGAAATTTTACATCAATATGGTAAATTATACGTCGATATGGTAATTGGCATTACTTTCTCCTGCAGTTGAAGGTACCCTTTGCACCTTGTTTGTGAACTTTAGTGAAGTTTCCATATTTACATAACTGAGCAGATGAGCTAACACAATAAGCTTAGCTAATATGTTTGTATAAACAAATTCCATTAACAGAATGTAATTAAAAAAAAAACAAAAAAAGCTACATTTGTAATGTTTGTTTGAAAAAGTTACTTGTATGATTAGTAAAGTCCATAAAACCACAAAGCAAAACTGATACTAAATTAGTTTACTTTTAATGTTGTTTCCTTGGGTTGAATTTTATGGAGGCATCAAGTTTCTGACAAATTTTTTTGGGGCCTTGGAGATTATTTACTACCACCTGTTTTACATTCTGTTTAAACTGTGTTTTATTTGTTTAGTGGCGATTGTTTCATATAGGAGGCACTGATTTTTTTCATTTGAATTGTTTGGACAGAGACCACTGCCTTCAAATTACGTGCTGAAGGTATTCAGTGAATTTTTTGTTAAAGTTCATTTCATTTTTTGTTTGGACAGAGTCCACTGCCTTCAAGTTTCATTTTTTGTTTGGACAGAGAGTCCACTGCCTTCAAGTTTCATTTTTTGTTTGGACAGAGTCCACTGCCTTGGAAATGAATTTTTTTCATTTGTTAAAGTTCCCTTCCTTGTATTCAGTGAATTTTTTGTTGTATGGTAGAAAATGTTGAGCTGCACAAATGAGAGAGTTGATGACAACAACACTTCCATGTCTGCAACACGGTAGGGAGGTTAGCAACCTCGAGCTCATATATAAAATGAGAGAGTTCATATATAAAATTCTTTCCTTATGAGTAAAAACTAGAGCTCTTCTAAAGTTTCAGCTCAGTTTTTTCATGTATGGAATATAGGCTGATTTGGATTTTTGGTATAGGTACTTAGAAGCAAAAAAGAATAAACACAAGAAATCTCAGACAGATGAAAGTTTAGATTTCCCTGGGCATGAGAAAATCAAGTTTGGTGATGTAGTCAAAGCTCTGCCAAAGTTATCAATAGTTCCTAAGGTACATCTCTATGCTTCCATAAGCAAATATGATGACATTTGGTTTAGCTAAGTTTGTATTTAGTGGTCATGTGATTAAAAATCTTTGTTTTCTGCTATAGCGGTCGAAAACTTTCCAAGATACTTCACATGAGAGACTCCGTCTGCAAGCTGTTGAAGCATATAAGAATCGCAAAGGAACAGGATCAAGACTTGGAATCCAACTCCCTCCAATAACACCAGATTTGTCTGTTTAATAGTTGTCAGTATTATAAAGCAACCTGATGCTCCTTTTGCTACATTTTTGGGTCTTAATTTTTTTGGTTTGAACATTGTATCAGGTCTTCATCTTGCATCAAAGCATCACTGAATTGGGCATCTGCCCAACTCAGCACCTTCTGTACAGCAGCCTCTCATTTCTTCATTCATGTGTAAGGAAAATTTTGGGTAATGTGGAATATCAGGATACTTGGGAATAGTGATAGCATTTTCTTTTCTGTTTTCCCTTCTTTACATTGTAAATTGAATTTGATGTGGGCTGCCAGATCAGTTGGGTATTGCTAGATGGACAAGGGAAGTGGTCTCAGCATGGAATTATTTGATTGGAATAAAGAGATCTTTTATTTGTACTCATAATGGTTTCAACTTTTTTTTTTTTGGATTAATTAGCGATACCCCTAACATAAATAGGAAACTAGCGCTGATCCCCTAGTTAACATTTTTTTTGGTTGTCGGCTCTGGTTCTCTATCAATCTACGTGATTTTCTGGTTGATATTAGGATCTGATATTGAACGATGCATTGGATGACTGACTGTCTTCTTCTCCCTGTTTCTCTATGTTTTGTGTTCTTCTTCTCCTATTTTTCTTCTCTCTCAATGGAAAGTATGTATTTTGACACTAAACCTGTGAGTTTCTTTTATTATTTTTTTTGGGTTCGCAATCCACATTTGTGTATGTCATGGAAGATACTTGAGCTAGTTGACTGAACTGAGAAACAATAATAGTATAAGAAACAATAATAGTATAACTACCAGAAGTTTACAAATAAACTGTAGGGAAAAAAACATTGAATATAAACATCTCTTGTAACATGATATTTAGTTGGCAAAAAGATACAATACCACAATGTTGATACACTAAAAAAAAAACACTCATTCACTACAAAATTTGGTTCAAAACCCCGCATAAATGTAGAAGCAAAACTATGATGGTAGCGCAACAGATGGTGAGAGCTGCACCCAAGCAAATTCTTCATTATAGGCCATGCTTGTTTCGCAGGAGTCTGCGCATGTGTACACAACAATGGTTGCCCAGTCAAGGGAGTCGGCATCATTCTTCACACCAAAGTAATATAGTAGCTGGGGTAAGATCTGTAGTCACCACAGTATAGAAAATTATTAAAAATGTTTCGAGCAGTGATTTTGATATACTGTAATTGCCAAACGGTAAAAAAATGAATTACAGTAATGTGACGTCTTAGAACTATTTTTGTTTATTGCAGTATTTTTGTGGATGGACAGAATTGTAAGGGAAGGAAGATTTTTCACACCTGTAATTCATAACATAGGGGGCCATTGCAGTAGTTGCATTTAAGAATATCTGCTTTAGAAGGGCGGCCGCTAGACATAGGCCATAGAGGTTTTGCCTTTTCGTCCTGAGAATACCTGTTACACAGAGATGTTACACTAAGAGACTGATTAACTACTCTGCATAACCGCAAGACTCCCAAATCATTTTGTACAATCCAAATGCAATATTGAAAGTTTAAATATGTGGCTTCGCCAGATATGAAAGTAAGTTAGCATAATTCCAGCCAAGTAAATTTAATATGAACATTGTCGAGAAACTGCGGGGTTTGATTTACAACAATAAAGATAAGTGATAGGAACAGAGCAGAAGACATACAAACGAAACTATGGAGGACGTGCATTCACCTTAGTACTTGCTCAGGCGCTTTAGAAATGCGTTCTTCAAAAGAAGCCCAAGCTTTTTTGTCACCGTCTCCCTATTAGCAGATCCAAATGATCATCTAAGACAGTATACAAATAAAAAGGGTGGGAACCTATCACAACAGATGATAGCAAGGAATCATCACCTCAAAAGTGTCCATCAGTGACTTAACCGATTCATCCATTTGGTCTTTAGACACTAATGAACTTGAGATATTCTCTTCAGATTCATCAGTATCAAATACACATTCATCTTCACTTATGATCTCAAATTCTGGCCACAATGTATTGCTGGCAACTGCCATTCAATCAAACTTGTCAGTATAATCTTTACATTAAGGGGCATAGCTAAAGATATTAGGATATAAAGCATACATGATGACGACTTTTTGTCAACTATATCACCCTCTATTCAGGTTGCTTGAAAAAACTTTCAAGTCTCTGACTATATATCAAATTATTTGGATCACTTGCCATGTCTACCACAACTATCTAATTAACTATCTAATTTCTGAAATGATATAATGCTGTTATTCAACAAATATCCCAACATCAACCATCTAAACACCATTACCTTTATTGGTATCTATTGAACTGGTTCTGCCACTACTGGAGCTAGAGTCGGAAGATTGCATAGAGATGCTCATTCTTTGGCATAAAGTTTTATGTCCCGAGTGCCAATGCATAACCTAAACAAAACAAACTATAGCTTTTATGCATTGTTGACTTGGGAAAAGAAACAACATTAAAGAATCTTATATGCTTCAACATTAAAGAATCGCAAAGGAACAGGATCAATACTAATACCAAAACTGTATCAAATTCTGCACCCGGTTACAAAATACAAATAGAGTAAAGAAATGTAAATAAAAACAGAATAGAACTATGTTGTAACTACAGCTATATCCCAAACGATGTGACCAAGAATCTTATTTGCCATGATGAAAGTGGTGAACCTAAATCTAACTTCATTAATAAAGAGCAAATACAAATGAAGTAGGAGCCATGCCTACAGTTCACATAAAACAACAAAATGCATATCACACACCTTTCATATAGAGAATAACACAACCTTAGGTCCAATAACTTTAGATGCAATATATCCCACTTGAATTGAAAATATTCAAAATGAATGTTTTATATACACAATAAATTTTCTGAAAATGAAACTTGAAGGCAGTGGACTCTGTCCAAACAAAAAATGAAATGAACTTTAACAAAAAATTCACTGAATACCTTCAGCACGTAATTTGAAGGCAGTGGTCTCTGTCCAAACAATTCAAATGAAAAAAATCAGTGCCTCCTATATGAAACAATCGCCACTAAACAAATAAAACACAGTTTAAACAGAATCTAAAACAGGTGGTAGTAAATAATCTCCAAGGCCCCAAAAAAATTTGTCAGAAACTTGATGCCTCCATAAAATTCAACCCAAGGAAACAACATTAAAAGTAAACTAATTTAGTATCAGTTTTGCTTTGTGGTTTTATGGACTTTACTAATCATACAAGTAACTTTTTCAAACAAACATTACAAATGTAGCTTTTTTTGTTTTTTTTTTTAATTACATTCTGTTAATGGAATTTGTTTATACAAACATATTAGCTAAGCTTATTGTGTTAGCTCATCTGCTCAGTTATGTAAATATGGAAACTTCACTAAAGTTCACAAACAAGGTGCAAAGGGTACCTTCAACTGCAGGAGAAAGTAATGCCAATTACCATATCGACGTATAATTTACCATATTGATGTAAAAATTTCTTAGATTCATTTCTTCATACGCTCATAAAATGAACAAATACACCATATTGATGGGTTAAAGCAGTCACCTAGGCAGTGGTACAAACGGAAATGGGAACCCAAGGAGTCCAGATAATTAAAAGCAAATGAGCAATATAGGTAAATCAAACAACATGAAAAGGGAACCCAAGGAGTCCAGATAGGCCTCATAAAATGCAAGATTAATTTTGAGGTTGTTAAAGCTAACACCTTTAGCTGAATTTCAAACTTTATGTAAATGCTCTAATGAAACAAACAAAAAAAATCCATAAACTACTTGCATTCAATCATCTCTACTAATAAATATGCAAAGAAACAAATTTAACCAAAAACAAACAAACAAACACAAAATGTGATCAATCCCATGCATCAAATACAATTCATACAAAGAAATGAAAATCCCAAAAACCCAAATGACCCCAAACATCAAAATCAAACTAACATTCATAAAAACCCTAGCTTTACACCAAAACTTGCACAAAATTACTCAATTTCAGAATCTAGAACCACTTACGTTGCAGAAAACCAACGTGCTTGAAGATCAAACCCTCACTTTCTCCAATCACCAACTTCAATCAAACCCAAAGATAGCTTTTTCACCAACAACAGAGAGATTTGAAGGAGGAGATGGAGTGAAGAGGACTCTTACCCCAAACTGAAATTAAATCAAGTATGAAAACTGAAATTGAAGCTCTTACCAAACTGAAAGTTGAAGCTCTTACCCCAAACTGAAATTGAAAACTGAAAAAAAAAAAAAAAAAAAAAAAATTTGAAGCTCTTACCTCTGGAAACCAGATCCGAGTGATGAAAACCAGATCTGGAGAGTCCGAAACCAAAAACCTAAAAATTGAAGCTTCTTCTCTTCTCCTTCTTCTCTGGCTTCGTTTGAGCGTCTTCTCTTCTCCTTCGTTTGAGTAGATGACGATGATGGGAGAGGGTGGAGAGGGAGAGCTTCGTTTGGGGGAGAGGGAGGGAGCCTTTTCTATCTAAGATGAAAAATGGGGAGAGGGAGAGGGAGAGGGAGAAAATGGGGAGGGGAGGGGAGCTCTCTGTCGATTGAAAATGGGGAGAAAGCTCCCCATTCCCTCTTCTTCTCGCCCAAACTTTTCGTTTCCCTCGCAAATTTTTTTTTTTTTTTTTCACCACGTCAGCTGCACCAGCGTGCGACGCACCTTCCTCGCCAAAAACCTCGCCCAAAGCCTCGACATATAGAATTGCTCAAGAGTAATTTGTGTATGGATAAAATCAGGACTTAAACCCAACCACATTATCCACAAATATATGAATGGCGATATTATCACTTGAATTTTAACTTATTAATATAGAAATTTTCACTCTTCAATACATTGTTATTGACTACAAATGATTCAATATAAGCTCCAGCTGTTACAAGACACTGTCAGTTAGACTATATGCCATGAATGTTTGTGTACTAGTTGTGCTGCTACTGTTGCTACTTGAAACAGTTCCTCCTCAATTGCTGCAAGCCAACTCCAAACCTCTGTCTTCTTGTAATTTGCCTTGTGGATGGCTTGATGATGATCTTCGGGATGTGTGAAATCTTGTGCCAGTCCTCTCCATTCTCCTTGCATCGTCTTTCTAGCTTATGAGAACACTCTACAATACTCAGAGTTCGTAGAGCTGTGAGGCGTTGCATTGCTTCCGGAAAGAACTTGAGATTATTGCACGACCGAATCTTTAAAACTTTAAGTGAGGTTAAATTGCCCAGCCACTCTGGTAAGAATGCCAGATTGGAACAACTCCTTATTTCTATATATTCAAGTGACGAGACATGTTGCAATCCTTCTGGCAGAGATATCAGCTTTTCTAAGGACCATAGTTCCAGGCTTCGAAGTGAAACGAGTTGCGTAAAATCTCCTGGTGCAAATTCCAGCTCTGGGCAGTCATCGATGAGCGAACCTTCGAGACTTGTTAGATGTTGCAGTCCCTCTGATAGAGATTTTAAATTGCGGCAATCCTGGATATATAATTCTCTAAGTGAACACCTCTCCAGGACTGGCAGAGACTTTACACTATCGCAATCACTAAGCCACAAACTTGTGAGAGAGGTGAGGTTTTGCAATCCCTCGCTGAGAGAACTCAGCTCAGGACAGTTTGAAATATCCAAGGTTTCCAGTGCAGTGAGATTTTCCAGTCGTGTCGGCAGAGACTGAAGCTTTCCACATGAATTGATCTTCAACCGTTCCAATGCGTTAAGGTTTACAAGCAAATCTTCTGGAAATGAGATCAGCTCATCAAAACCTGAAATGTCAAGCCTAGAAAGGCGAGGAAGGTCGCTCCTCAACAATCTCAGTACCATTTCGTTGCTTTCTGTTAGTACTAAGTGTTCGACAGACAATGGAAATGTGAATGTTGTCAACTTAGGACAACCTTGGATAGTTATGCTTTTCAGTCTCGGGAACATTGGCACTCCGCTTCTATTATCATCAAATGAAGACCAGACCTCCAGTTCAGGCATATCGAACAGGCTGAGTTCTTCAAGTGATGCGAGAGCTTTCAGCTGGCCAAGAGGTGGTACAGTCGTGATTCTTGTGCAGCCCGTGAGAGAAATATGCACCAACTTTGGAAGGAATGAGACTCCCAACCAGTTTGGAAAGTTCAGACCTCCATAGCCTTTTATGAACAACCCTTTTGTATTTGGATGAGGTTGGAGGCCTTCCATCACATCTATTGCATGTTCTTGCGAGCTGGGATTGGACCAAACAAGACTTACAGAGCCAAGATTTTTCTTCTCCAGCAATTTAGCTTTTCTAGCATCCTCTGAATTTGCCACATGCTCAAGACCTTTTATGCTCAATTCTCCTCTTAGGCTCAGCCCTTCCAACTCTTTGATGAAATGTCCACTCTTTAGACCGACGATGAAGATGCTCAAGGTTTGGAGGTGAACCAATTGCCCCATTCCACGTGGCATGCAAGTTAGCTGGTTACATTCTCTAATGTCTAGGTGTCTTAGGCTGTTCATGTTACTCATGCTCTTCGGTAACATTTTTAGCTCGGAACAATAGGCTAGGTTCAGTACTTGCAAATTACTTAGGCTAGAAATAGATTCGGGCAATGATGTTATATCGGTGTAAGAAAGATTGAGGTATCTCAGGTGTTTGAGATTGTTTACTGGAATCGGTAATGTTTGGATTCCTGAGTTACTCAAATCTAAAACTCGGAGGAATACAAGATTTGACAAGGATGAACGAGTAACATTGTTAACTTGATATACACCCACCAACAAGAAGGTACGCAACAAGAATGGTGGGGCTTTGGGCAAAGATGCACTGGAGCTTGATCCATTCAGTAACAAATGTCTCATCTTTCGGTCGACCGACTCTATCGTCGGTGCGCCAACACCAATGTCCACATGTGAGCACTCATTCACTGCGATTGAACAAGCCAAATCGTGCACAAGATCATGCATCTTACACCTGTTTATTCTGCCATCATCATCTTTCTCAACATCTTGAAACATGGACCTCCACAACAGTGAATTGAAAATCTCATTTCCAATATCTTCCAGCTCCATTCCTTCTTTTGATTGTACGAAACCGTTTGCCATCCATAAATGGATTAGTTTTTCTCTATCAATATCATAGTCTTTGGGAAATATGGAACAGTAAGCAAAGCATTGCCTCAAATGTAAGGGCAAATGGTTATAGCTTAACCTCAATGCTGGCAAGATGTTGTTTTCATTGCTTTGAGGTAAATCCCACATTTCACTATCCCTCACAAACGACCATTCATTCTCCTCGCTTTTGAAACGCATCATCCCTCCTAAAGCCTTTGCAGCAAGAGGCACACCTTTACATTTCTTTACAATCTCCTTCCCAATCCCCACCAACTCCGGCTTTTCTTCATTCCCCATGCCAAAAGCACGGTGCTTGAATAACAACCAACAATTATCCTCAGACAGAACTGTTAGGCGATAAGCAGAAATTGTGCCGGTAATAGATGCTACTGTTTCAACACGAGTAGTTACTATGATTGAACTTCCTTTTGCTCCACACATCAACGAGTACTTCAATCTGTTCCACTCTTCCTGATTTTCATTCCACACATCATCCAACACGAGTAAAAACCTTTTGCCATTCAGTTTTTGTCTGAGGAGTTGTTGCAGGGAATCTAATTCTAGAAGATCAGGCGCAGAACCCGCTATGATTGCTTTCATCAAGCGTTTTACATCAAAATCATCAGATACACAAACCCAAAGCCTAGCTTCAAAGTGTTGTGCCACCCGCTCATCATTGTAGACCAGCTGAGCAAGAGTCGTTTTCCCGAGTCCACCAATTCCAAGTAGAGGGCATACAAAGATATCTTCGGGACTGTTCACATTGTTCAGCAGCAGAGTCACCAAGTTCTCTTTGTCTTCGTCCCTCCCATAAACTTGTGGTTCAGTTAACAGGGAGCCAGTCTCTCGATCCCCACAGAATTCAACTCCCCTTTCTACCATTCCTTCTTGCATATGAAACTTAGACCTTTCTTCAGCAATTTGATCAAATCTCTTTATGAGATCTTGTATTCTTTTCCCAATCTTACGACGAAAAACTGTTTGCTTAATATTAAAGAATGATATGAAAGAACTGGTTACCTGCGTGCTGCAACTGGTATATCTCATTTCTGATGCTAGTTGTTGGCCTTCGAATGCCCATTCATCCAAAACATCGTCAGCGTCATAAGCAGTCTCCTTGAGCTTCTTTAACCAGTTTACGAGTGCCTTATTGCCAAGCTGCCGTCTCTCTGCATCATCAAGAACACATTGAATTGTTGATAATATGCTGGAAAGCTTCTCCATCTCCCTATGGACACCCCATATCAGACCAAACTCCTTCTGGATTAAGGAGCTTAAATTGTCAAAGAGTACCCCAAGGAATGGAGAGACCACAACTTGGACAACTGTATCAGCCATCTTCTTGGACAACAAAGGGAGTGGGATGATTTTCTGAATCTCTCTTCTTGCAACTAGAAGTGTTACAGTATAGTATAGAGATTTCTCTATTGGATCTTAAATTTCATGGAGAAGAAAGCAAGAGTAGCAATCACCACGATTTGGAAGAGTCAAAGCTTGCACAAGTCTTCTCATCTAGCTGGATGCACGTCATGTGAACTAGAACTTATTACAAAAGACGAAAATTAGAACCCCACAGGCATGAATATGCGGTCCTTCTGTTTAATAATTGCACAGATCACTTTATTAATTGTTCTTCAATAATTGTTCCACAAAATGGATCATACACAAATGACAGCCTTTAGAGTGCAATACTTTCTCTAAAATTCAAAGGGTATTATGTAAACAAAAGAAAAGACGATCAAAAGAGACATGTACAGTATTCACTCAACAACCAAAAAATGTGAAAAATTGTGGTGGCATGACCCACCAATCGATTGGTGGTGCTTATCATTATTGTCATTTTTCTTGCCTTAGACCTTGTCGTCAATTATTTATTTTCTGTAATATGATTTAATTGCATTGATATTAAAATTCAGCGTTATGTGATACAATCCAAGCTTTATTATAAATTAAAATTAAACAAAGCACAAGTGTGGAGAGCACTTGCTTGGCTAAGCAACTTTAGATAATAATAATAATAATAATAATAATTAAGATTACCTAGATTGGTCATTTTATTTTTGATTTACTACCATTGTTTCATTTTTCATCTGTCTTCAGTATCAATTTCAATTTTCTTTATTTACATTTCTTCATTAGTTTCATGTGTATTCCTTCTTAGGTGTCATTAATGAAGAGCAATTTTGACATTAGAAGGTTTGGATACTTTTCGCTAGTTCAGATCCATAAAATAATAGTTAAGTATGAATTTAGGTGTCTGACTAAATTTCGAGAACTAATAACACCCAAAAAGGAATACACGGAAAACATTTGAAAACCCTACACCCAAACATGAACATAAACCAAGGATTGTAATTTCATTTTTCGAGTTAATTTTAGTTTCCTGATTTTAAGAAATATTTCGGTGTGTAATGAAAAAACGTAAAAATTTTGAGAATACATGAAATATATAATGAATTTCGATGGTATATTAAATATGTGAAAAAATAATATGCAAGTAAATAAATGTATTAAACACATTAAATGAAACAAAAATAACCTATAATTAAAAAATCAATGGGTAGTTTAAAAAATCAATATATAAGTAATAGAAGTGATAAATAGGAAATTAGAAGTTTCAAAAATTAATAAATAATTAAAATATTTGATAATTAGAAGAAAAAACTCGAAATTTATGAAAAATTTTGAAAAAAAATCCTCGAAAAAAATGTAATCAAAATTAAAAAAAAAAGCCATCGAAAAATGTACTTTTTTTTTCTTTCGCCATCACTACACCAAATTAGCATATGTGTAACAACTTAAAAAATAGTATAACTTTTGAGCTATTACAATCCACCAAACAATTTTAAGTTAAAATTAAATTTAGTCAACAAAATGAAAAACAGCTACACAAAAAAAAATGATACAATAAATTAGATCACCATGAATAACATCACTTATAAGCCCATACTATTTGTGATGATACAATTATTGAATCATTTTGTTTGTGAAAATGTGTAAAATTGCTTTGTGAATTGTTATAGCTCAAAAGTATTACTATTTTTTGAATTATTACAAAAATGTCAATTTGATGTAATGCATTTTTCTTTTCGTAGTTTAAATTAACGAAGATTTCGTATGATTTCGCGAAATCACATACACAATCCTTGACACAAACCATCAATAATTTTCTTATGCAGCACTTGTGAAAAGATCAAATTAAGCTAAGTACAGATTGTCTCATCATCAATTATTAGATAAAAAGTTCTCTTAATTAAGTTATCAGGTTAAATCCATCCATTTTCAAGTCAAACAAACACCAAATATATATGGGAATTGTAGAATTTAATCCAAGAAAAAATGGCTTTAGAGGTAGACAAAACAATACCACTTGAGATGAAACAAAAATGCTACTTTCAATCAATATTTTCAATTCAATCATGTCATGCCTCACCCAAAGATGCTTAACATCTTATCTTTCTTTCAAAGTTTTATCAACCAAAAAATGTAAAAAAATTTCCGTCCCTATCACACTAAGTACATATATTCACAAATCTGACCCACATCATGTTTGAGCATTACAAGTTGGTTCTTCTTGTAAGGTTTTGGTGTGTTACAAAATGTGGGTCCTAAACATCCTGAATGTTCTTTGTAGATGCTCATGAAGCCCAATCGATATCGTTGGACGTATAGTTTTCACCATTGACCATCAACCCATTACTTTATTCCCATAACTTTATTCTGGTCACCATCTTCAATCCATAAATCATATGCAGTGTACATACTAACATTGAGTATATTCATTCTACGATTTCATTACTTAGGTGAGTCAATCACGGTGCAATAGGCACATAAACTCAGAACAATTAAAATTCTAAAAATTCATTTTACTTAATAATTTAGATATTTTTATTTAATAATTGATATAGATAGATTGTAAGGAAATAATTGAGACTTTTTATTTAATAATTTAGATTTTTTTTTCTGATTTTATTATTTATCTCCGAGGCCGATGCAAATCAATTACTTGTATTATATAAATTTCGATAACGTTCAAAGAATAACAGGTACCAATTCTTGGAACAAGCCTCCTAGCTATTGCCATTGTGAATGCTATTAAAATTAAAACAAATATTTGTTCCCGTGCAATGCACTTGTTAGTTATGCTCGCTATATGATACTAATGTTTTCTAGTGATTCAGTCGTTGCCCTCCCTAGGTCCCTCAGTCACAGTACGCGTACATTGGGCATGATATAGCTCGGAGGCGGCGCGCCTTTGTTCCTACACTGCTGCAAAATTCAAACTCAACGCAAGCAGAAAACTCAAATCCTTAATTGCCCACCCTAAATCACGATCCCTGCAACAATTTCATACCTCAAATTTAGGTGTTTGAAACGCCTGGTGTGTCACAATTGTTCAATTATTTACTCTCAGATTACGAAATTAGAGAGCTTGATTGAGTGAAGAGCTCGATTGGAGGAAAGAGGATCTCTCGTGTTTTTGACACCATTCCCTCCTATTTGTTTCTACTTTGTTTATGGGCTTATTATAAATATGAGCTTTGCTAAATGTCGAGGGATTGAGCGAGGAAACCAGCGAGGGAAATGAGGTGGAGGGGGTGGAAACCGTCCACCCCTCTCGAGATGTGCGAGCGAAAAGTCAACGCTCACATCTCGAGGGGGGTGGACAGTTTCCACCCCCTCCACCTCATTTCCCTCGCTGGTTTCCTCGCTCAATCCCTCGACATTTAGAATTTCTGTATAAATATCCCTAAAGTGCCATGCTAAAAGCCCCAAAAGCACTTTGTAATTTGTTAAATGGCAGAATTAGAATTTGGGCTTCCCTTTCAAAATAATTTTTAATTATTTTTATTTTTCAATAACAATAAGGAGCATTGGGGAAATTTTGTTTTTATTTTTTAAGATCCCTCAGTTTCATTGTAAATTAAGGGAGTAATTCTAGCTGGCCTGGGAGGTGCGCCTGGGTGGCTGCCTGGACACCCCCTGGCACGCGTTCGGGAGCCTCCCAGGCATGTGCATGCTTCTGGCGGGATTTCTGCAGAGCCAAAATTTTGGGAAAAATTTTCGCTCCTTCTTCAATGGTCTTTCAAAACAAAATTTCAAACCGAAAATTTGAGGAAAATTTGGGCGAATCGAAACTCAAGAAAAACAAATAGAGGAAGAATCGAAACTCGAGAGAGTAGAAGAAGAAGAAGAAGAAGAAGAGGAAGAACAAATAGAAGAACTTGTTGAAGCAACTGGAATCAACAACCCAAACGGAGGAAACCCGCGAAAGGTAAGTCCCAAACTTGAAATTTCTTGATTTCTTCTAGATCTAGGGTTTGTAGATCTAGGGTGGGTTCCTGACGGTTTTTTTTTTTTTTTCTTTTTTTGTATGTGAGTTATATGACCAGTAGTTTGTCTTGGTTTCTTCTTGAATTATCTTTTCTTTTTTCTTGAGTTTATGTTTAGAACTTGTTATGAAATGGCCAAATTTATAGTTTGAATTCACTTTTTTCAGTAAACACTATCACATTACTTTCTGGAACTAAATTAATTAAAGCATTTAATTATTTTTGAAAACATAGGATGGTTGTGATTTGGTCAGTTTGGTTTTGCTTGATTTGGTGGTATTCAAGTCTGTTTGATTTGCTTTTGGTTGGCCTGAGAAGATAATTAGTTTGCTTATGATTACTTATTTTGTCCATTTTGATTATGAAATAGTAAAAATTAGCAGTTTAGATCAGTTATCAAGTTTGGCTCAAAAGTCAAAACGGGAACAAATGTTGGGGAAGAAAAATGTTGGGAACAAATGTTGGGGTTTGAAGAAAAAATTTGTTGGGGAAGCTTGAAAAAATTGAGTACTTGAAGTTGAATTTATGATTTTCCAGGGAATACATGCCTTGCTCCCTCCTTAGTTGAGGGTCTTAAAGCTGGTTTGTTGGCCAAGGAATTCACTCAGATTTGTGGAGTAGACTAGATGGAAATTTTCTCTCATGTAGCATGGATGGATTTTGTTTTGGGATTGTTATCAATTGTTGTTAGTTGTGATTGGCCACTTTATCAGTTGGACATTAAAAATGCTTTCTTACCTGGAGTGTTACTAAATGAGGGGGATTTGGACCAGACCTGGGTATGTTGTGTACAGGACAAAGTATATGGTGTCAAAACTGAAAAACCAACACAATCTGTGTATTGAAGAATCACCCTGCATGACACAGTCTATGAATTGAAGAATCACCCTGTCCCTGCACTTAGTTTGATAATTCATTTCAGTTGTGATCCAATTGTTTATACTCTTTCCTAGCCAAGTTTGTGTTTTTACTATGCTTACCACCTCTACACCTAATGAAGGAGGAGAATGAAGCACAATGCATTAGCATGCTTCTATAAGCATGTGAATTAGAAGCCACGTGATTTTCTTTCTGGTGTTCTTAGACGAGTTTTTTTTAATCATGCTTGTTTCATCTCTTTTTCAAATTGAACAATTGAGATGTGTCGTTGCTTCAACCATATCACTTATCTTTTCAATAGGTTCTTTATCCTGAAACAATGCGTCATTCTGTAACTTTTCTGTGCATTAAGAAACTATTA
This sequence comes from Berberis thunbergii, assembly GCA_003290165.1. Lineage (NCBI taxonomy): Eukaryota > Viridiplantae > Streptophyta > Magnoliopsida > Ranunculales > Berberidaceae > Berberis > Berberis thunbergii. The sequence goes on along the minus strand of QNQO01000664.1, from coordinate 20,758 downwards.
TGAATATCCATAATCCAAAACTTGGGCATCTGGCTTACAAGTTGTTTTACTTGATGCTTTTTGGATTTTACTTCACTTAGTTATCTCTTTGGTAAATTCATTGTCATTCCTAGAATGTTTTAGCACAATGTCTGGCCCATGGAGCCATTTGTTGGGTCTTGTTAGATATACTTGTGATAAAACTTCTCCCAATTTCATATACACAAGGCATGCAACAGTAAGTTTAAAAACAGAATGACCAAATAGTATTTGCTGCATTAAGAGATTGATGTAATTGCTGGTGTATTTTCATGTGATTTTAGATAATATGGTAAATGGAATTGAATTGTGTGAATGTTATAAGGTTTGGCTTGCTATGCATCTTGCTTGATATGTTCATTTTCCATAATGAGTGCTGTTGTTACTTGAAAAGAGCATTATGTCGAAATAGAACTACATGAAATTTTTTTTTTTCAAAAACCTTTCAGGAATGGATAGTGTAGAAGAGAATGAATTGATGGAAAATGAAGAAATTTTAGAAGAGATAATGGATCCCACAGAAGGGATGCAGTTCAACAACATTAATGAGTACCAACGATATTTTCATGATTATGGTAATAACATAGGATTTCCACTGAAAATAAAGAATACGGAAAAAGATGAAAATGGAAAACCTACATTCATGATGCTTGCATGTGGTCGTTCTGGGCAGCATAAAAGTCAATCACAAAATGTTGTAAATAAACGGGGTACAACTAAATGTGGATGTTTGGCTAAAATTAGAGGTAAAATTTACCCTGATGGAACAGTGTCAGTGACAAAGGTAACAATTGATCACAATCATGAATTGAGCCCTGGAAAATCTAGATTTTATCCGAAAAATAGAGTTATGAGCTCGTATGTGAAGAAGAAGCTGGATTATAATGATAGGGCCGGTATTAGGCCAAATAAGAGTTTTAATTCATGTGTGGTAGAAGCTGGTGGTCATGATAGCCTGCCTTTTTCTCAAAAATATTGTTACAATTATCTGGATAAAATGAGGAGGTTGAGGCTTGGGGAAGGAGATGCGGATGCCATTCATAACTACTTCCAAAAAATGCAACCTAACAATGCTGAGTTCTTTTATATGTTGGATTTGGACAATAAAGGTAGATTGAGAAATGTCTTTTGGGCTGATGCATGGAGCAGAGCAGCTTACAAGGAGTTTGGAGATGTTGTTACCTTCGACACTACATACTTGACAAATAAGTATGAGATGCCATTTGCTCCTTTTGTTGGGGTGAACCATCACGGTCAGTCAATTCTTTTCGGATGTGGATTGATATGTGGTGAGACCATTGAAGAGTTTGTTTGGCTTTCCAAACTTGGCTTGTGTGTATGAATGATAATGCTCCGACGGCTATAATCACTGATCAAGATAGGGCAATGAAGAGGGCCGTTGAAATTGTTTTTCCCAACACACGACACAGATGGTGCTTGTGGCATATTATGAAGAAGTTGCCTGAAAAGTTGTCTGGTTGCAATCAATATGATGCAATAAAGTTTGCAATGCAAAGAGCAGTTTACGATTCGTTGTCTCATGAAGAGTTTGAAGTAAATTGGCATAGTTTCATTGAGAAATATTGTCTGCAAGAAAATGATTGGCTGAAAGGATTATATCTTGATAGAATGCTTTGGGTGCCAACATATCAAAGATCTACTTTCTGGGCGGGGATGTCTTCAACTCAAAGGAGTGAAAGCATGAATGCTTTTTTTGATGGTTATGTAAATTCGAAGACCACTTTGAAGCAATTCGTTGAACAATATGAGAATGCACTACGAAGTAAGGTTCAAAAGGAAACTGAAGCGAATTTTAAATCGTTTCACCGACAGATCCCTTGCATTACTCCTTATGCAATAAAGAAAACTTTTCAAACTGCCTATAGTACAAAAAAATTTAAGGAGTTCCAAGAAGAGATTGCAGGGAATATATGTTGTACAATTCGTAGTGAAGTTATAGATGAGAATGGCTTTGAGGTGTACACTGTTAGACAAGACTTGGTGATAGGAGATAGACAACGTTCAGTCAATTATATAGTATATTTTAACGTTGCCGACTTCATAATCAAGTGTAATTGCCAACTGTTCGAGTTCAATGAGATCTTATGCAGACATGTATTGAAAGTATTGTTTGAACGAGATATTCATGCTGCACCAGATAAATATGTCCTTCGGAGGTGGAGGAAAGATGTGAAGAGGGCGCATACAAAGGTTAAGATTGTTTATTCAAATTGGGGAATGAAGCCTGAAAATCAAAGGTTTGACAAGATGTGCAGCCACTTCAATGAAATGGTCGAATACGCCACTGAGGATGAAAAGAAGACATGCCAAGTTCATGAATGGATCACTTTGAAAATGGAGCAACTCAAAACTGATAATGGTGATGAGGGTGTTGATTCACATGGGTTTATGGAATTTGGGTCCAACACTACTATTTCTGGGATGCAATCCAACATTCATAGTCCATTACCGGTTCGTAGCAAAGGTCGACGCTCTAATTCAAGGATGCAACCCACAGATGAAAAGATTCGAAAAAAAGCACAAAGGAAAAAAAATAAACAAGCAAATAAAGATCAGGCCCTTGAGAAGAATGTGGTATGTTTTGCAAAATGTTTTTATGAATATTTAATTTTTTAAGTCTAGAATATTAAATTTTACGTACACGTCATTTGTAGGGTTGTTCCCAGATTGGAAGGCCTGAGTTAGAATATATGACACCTCATTCACTAACCCCAAATACACAGGTTTGAATTTAATATATTTACTGACGCGAATTATCACTTATGATTGTTCACTTATGATTTGTACTTGTCAACTTGAAGGATCAAACAATGCTGTCACAATCTGGTATTCCAATCTCATTCATGGATCCATATTTTTCATTGATGTCACAGGTATATATTCTAACCAAGGGGTCATACTATTTTTAGTACTATTGCAATTATTTATATATATATATATATAATCTTTTTTTTTTTGCAGCCACCGCCTTCAAGATGAGTTTCTGAAATTTTAAATGCTGCGAAGATGCTGAAAATGATGATTTGAAGCAGTGAAGATGCTGAAGAATAGCTGTGAATAGTATCTGACAGAAAAATTCTGTGAATTCAAACATTCTGTAAGAATAGCTGTGAATAGTATCTGACAGAAAATTCTGTGAATTGTTGTTTAGATATCTGTGAATTAAATTATGTGAATTGTTGTTGAGAAAAATTCTGTGAATTCACTTAGATAAATGCTGTGAATATCTGTGAGGTGCTCTGTGAATTGCTCTGTGGCAGTGCCATGGAATTCTGTGAATTGTTGTTTAGGTGCTCTGTGACTTCACTGTGGCAGTGCTATGGAATTCTGTGGTTGTTTAGGTGCTCTGTGAGTTCACTGTGGCAGTGCCATTAGATTAAATGCTATGGTTGTTTAGGTGCTCTGTGAGTTCACTGTGGCAGTGCCATTGGATTAAATGTTATGGTTGTTTAGGTGCTCTGAGTTCACTGTGGCAGTGCTCTGTGCACTGCTCTGTGTCAATGGTTTGTTTGAGAGTGGCATACAACCATAATCAAGAACATAGAAATGAAAACTTTCAGTAAACAAACAAAGAGAAATGAAAGCTTTCAGTACACAGTACATGGTACCACAATCAAGAACAAATAGACATGGATGATCCACAATGGCAGACAATGTAATGAAATTGGAACAGACAATTTAGAAATAGCAGAAATAGAAGACAGAGGAGTGAAACAATTGAAAAGAGGATATTGTATTAGAGAGATAGAAGTATGATATCAAACAATGTACATATCAAACAATATCTGTACAATGAGAATTACAAATCAATGAATGCCCTTTCTCTCTTCTATTCTATCTCTATTTATAGTACCTGCTTCCCATATTATTCTGTTACAACCTTTTATTGTATTCAGTCATAGCACTTGGTCCCCATCATTTCTCAGTAATAGCAGCACTTGGTTCCAGCATTTCTCAGTAGCAGCATTCACTTGCAATCATCAGTAATAACAGCATTCATTCTGGTAGTCAGTCCACTTGCTTCCCATTGGCATGTTTCCTCTTGGAATATTAGAACTCCAAAACTGCAAGAAAAAAGCTGCAAGAAAAAACATGAAAAAGCTGCAAGAAAAAACAGGAAGGGATCTATAAGAACTCCAAACCCGTACGATCCATGGTATAAGCACTACTAGTTAAGCAAATCATTGTTTCAATTAGAGAAAACATCGGCATCATCAAAGCTCAAAATAAAATCGATGCCACCAATGCTCAATAAAATAAAGTGTACCTGTCAAAAACATCAATTCATACATATAGAAAGTAAGTTTATTGGATTTAATGAGAAGTCGATAACCCCAGCCAACAAAGACTAGCAAAATGCAACAGAAAGGGTCCCTCCTACTGATGCATATATGTTTAATTCAATCTCTATAGAGACTAAACATTAAAAACAACTAGGATGGTTATTGAGTACCATATGCTTTCTACGTTATCCATAGGTGAAAGGAGAATTCACAATTGAAAAGATGACAATAATAGAAAGAAGAAGCAATTCAGCACTAAAGGAGAATGCAAAACTCTTTCTGTGGCAAAGTTGAACCTTTTGTCAAAAGTTCCACTAAAATAAAGAGGAGATTTCCTGATTTCTTTTCCTGCACTATCTTTTCCCTCTCTTTTACATCTCTAAATAATAACATCAAACACTAAAAACCAAGAAATTTTCATCTTTAATCCATTCTCAATCTCTCACCACTACCACATTACAAATAACAAAACCACAAAACTAAAAAGAAAAAGAAAAATCTACTAAATTCAAAATAATAGTAAGAATAATTCAAACAAAAATCTAGAATTAAAATTGGAAATAGAGGAAATCAGTGAGTGAGAAACAGAGTACCTAATTCATTCATTCAATCTCTTCTTAATCCTTGTTCATCTACTCGGGTTTTCGGCAGAGGATCATGTGCATTGGAGTAAAAATCCCACTTTCTCCACCTCTAGTCAGGTAATCTGCAGTGACATGGAAATGAAAACTTTCAGTAATCAAACAAAGAGAAATGAAAGCTTTCAGTACACAGTACATGGTAACCAACAATTCATCTAAAAGCTGCATGAAAAAGCTGCATGAAAAAGCTACACATAATAATCTATCTAAAACCTCCTCAATCCATTGTAATATGGCATTAGCAATCACATACATGCATAGTGGCCAGACATGCATAATGTCTAAAAAGAATTCAACCCCTTCTGCAGTGATAAACCTGGATAGGTGTAAACTGTGCTGCATCACCACTATTTGCTGTCAACGGCTTGTCAGAAGAAGAGATTGGAGCTTGAAAATGAATGCTGAAACCCTGTAAGGAAATGTAGAACAAAAAGACATCTCATTTCTTTTCTTTTCTAAATTATGCTATAACAAAAAGACATCAGAAGAATAGATGCTGTTAACCCCATCTAATTTATTTTCTAAATCGTGCTATAACAGTTTGCAAACCTCACCATTGCATGCAGGGAGCCAGGCAGGGCAATTTTATGATTTCTGATCCATTCATGAACTCATCACTGAACTCTACAACCTGATCAGAGAAACCCTTGAATGTCAAAACAAACTCGATCTACTCTATAAATAACCATTAAAACATGTGAACTTCAAATGAATGAAACTAGCTTATACACTTGAAAATATATCAAAAAATGCATGAGATCAAAGAACTCCATTGACATCTCTCTAACTAGCTAGCTAGTGTTCCTGAAAGGCGCCTCCTACTATTACTTGTGTAGCTATCTTGTAGTGCCTTGACTACCCTTTCTACTCCTCCAAATTGATTGTTTAGACTCTCATAGTTCCTCTCCATGGAAAGTTTTTGAATGCCTTTCAGGTCGAGTCCAGAGAATCTTGTATCGTTATCAATTCTGAAATCATTAACAATCTGAGATAGGAGGTGTAAACTGTGCTGCATCACCAAAATAAACAACACATTAATAAAGTTTAGCAAATATAGATAGACATGAAAGCTTTACAGAGAAAAAAAATTAAAAAAGTGAGACACATTTTACCCACAGATTCCTTCTTCTGCTTCTTCCTTTCCTGCTCACCTTCTGACCCAAGTTCTTCGTCTTCCATGTAGTATGTATTTTCAGTTACAAAAGCATACCATACGGAAGGAAAAAAAAGAACAATATGAAACACAAATTTCATTGGATTATGAAATATATTCACATAATACATATGTATGTACATATTACATTACATATAATTCCATCATTCGTTCAAGAGCTTAATAATAAATATGAAACCTAACATAATAAGTACAACTATCAAAGTATTGATTAAGTCCCTCGTGTAAGCCCAAGGATCATTGTTCCCTTCAATGACATTTCTTTGATCATTCGATGTACCGACTTGATCATCATAAACTACATTGTTAAATGTGACATTTTCCTTGTTGTTGGATTCCTCCGAATCTCTCCTCACCGATTCTGAGCAAACCCACAACTCGTATGATTCCTCAGCTTCTTCAACTGACATAAACCCTTTGTAAGAAGCACGACTATACCCTGATACCGTTGATGAACATGCGTGCCAGTGCGGGCCAGTTTAGGTATACTCCAGGGCGATGACCTCGATAGACAACATACGCTCTAAATGCCATTCCTGCATTTAACAAAATAAATGCCCCGATAGATACGCATGTGGACACAAAAAAACAATGTTTGAAGATCGAGTAGTTTGAAATGCATGCATTTCTCCTTTGTGAGCATGAATAGTTAGTGAACACAATAACACTTGGTTTGGGGATTTTTAAACTTATCTTGAAGAGATCCACCACATAGTAGTAGAGAAGTTGGAATTATAAAGGGAATCCCCAGGATGACTAATGAGGATCATGGTGAGATTTTAATGGAAAACAATTAGACTTTTTTGGTGCAATATATTGTTTTTAACAATTTTTTATAAACTTGTACGTTTCTCCCCCAAAACGAGTTTTTGTATTGTCAATGTGAATTTAATTAGTAATGCTTCCTAATGACTTACTCTGCTTTGCAATCACAACAAACAGGGCTTAAGAAGAAATGGAACTAGAACCATTTAGAGTATGCAAAATTCTAAGTGTCGAGGAAATGAGCGAGGAAACAAGCGAGGGAAGTGAGGTGGTGGGGTGGGAGCCGTTCACCTCACTCGAGATGCGTGCGTTGACTTTTTACGCGCACATCCCGAGTGAGGTGAACGGCTCCCACCCCCGCCACCTCAGTCCCCTCGCCCATTTCCTCGCTGTGTAGAATTACTCTTAGAGTATAAAACAAAAACATCAAACTTACGATTCTGAAATCAATATTTGGAAATGATAATCACATCAAAGAAATATGCACATAGGCATCTATTTTTCTGTTCTGTATATTTAGGACATCTATCTCTTACTGACCCAAAAAATGTGATGCTTCAGGCTAAAAAGTTAAACAATACGAAATCAAGCTTCAAACGCTGATCACAATAAATGCTTTCCTAACAAATTGGAAATTGCAATAAAAATGATCACATCTACCAATAATATTAATCCCTCACTCAAAATTTTATAAACTATTCCCATAAGACAGTTAGGACTATTGAAGTGCCTTGAAATTGTTTTCCCTAAACCTTCGTAAGTTGAATGTGATCTCTCAGTAGTTATGGATTCAAAGCAGAATCAACTAAATATTTGGAATGAAACACACATAAGTTCTTCAAAATAAATTTCAAATTTTGTGGAAGTCACAGATACATGGTGTTTGCAGAAAAAACTACTGGTCATATTACTCACATACAAAAAAAAAAAAAAAACCGTCAGGAACCCTAGATCTACAAACCCTAGATCTAGAAGAAATCAAGAAGAAATCAAGACATTTCAAGTTTCGGACTTACCTTTCGCGGGTTTCCTCCGTTTGGGTTGCTGATTCCAGTTGCTTCAACAAGTTCTTCTATTTGTTCTTCCTCTTCTTCTTCCTCTTCTTCTTCTTCTTCTTCTTCTTCTTCTTCTTCTTCTTCTTCTTCTACTCTCTCGAGTTTCGATTCGCCCAAAATTTTCTCAAATTTTCGGTCTGAAATTTTGTTTTGAAAGACCATTGAAGAAGGAGCGAAGGAGCGAAGGAGCGAAATTTTTCCCCAAAATTTTGGCTCTGCAGAAATCCCGCCAGAAGCATGCACGTGCCTGCGAGGCTCCCGAACGCGTGCCAGGGGGTGTCCAGGCAACCACCCAAGCGCACCTCCCAGGCCAGCAAGAATTATTGAAATTAAGGACACCATTAACTTGAAAATTGTTTTTAATTCATTTAAGCTGAAAATTTCAGGATAATTATGAATTAACACTAGAGCAATGTGCAAAAGTTTTAAATTGTTTCAACACTATTCTTCGAAATATGTGTTAGGACTCCACCATTAAATATCTCAATAATCGGTATTTTTGGGTATTTAAGGGTCATCCTTTTAGGTGGTCTTGAGCAATGAGCGCTAATTGCATGTCATTCGATTTATGTCACACTCAACATGGACCCTCGCTCGCTTTGTGAATATGACAGAGAAATCTATTTTTTTTTTAAATTTAACGCACATTTCGAGACACACATGTGAAAACAAGATGAAACTTTACCAAATTGTTTCTAATGTTGGTCATTTACTTTTCTTCAAAATGCACTAGGTCTTTATGCGACTTTACCTGCAAAAGAAGCATACAGAAGGTACAAAGATTCAATTGCAATATGCTTGGCTTGAATAAACATGTCAATCCTTCTAGGTATCGAGGGAGGGAACGAGGGAGGGAGCGAGGATGCTCCCTCGCACGTGAGTTTTTTGGGTGAGGGAGGGTGGAGCGCAGCTGACATTTAAAAAAAAAAAAAGGAAAGAGGGAAAATCGAAAATTTGGAGGAGAAGAAGGAGGGAATGGGCAAGCTCTCCCCATTTTCAGTCTCAGAGCTAACCCTCCCTCTCCCTCTCCCCATTTTCCATCTCGACAGAGAAGATCCTCCCTCTCCCCAAACAAAGCTCTCCCTCGCCACCCTCTTTCCATCATCGTCTCAACCGGACCGAAGGAGAAGAGAAGAAGCTCCGTCGCGCATTCCCTCGCCGAAAAGCTCCTCCCAAATGAAAACTCAACCAAAGGTAAGTATCCCCTTCATTTTTGGGCAATTTCTTGTGGTGGGTTTCTAGATCTAGGATTTTTACTTTCTCTAGGATTGATTTCAAGTGGATAATCTTCAAATTTTGCAAGCTAATTAGCTTGCAGAGAGCCTTCATGGCGTAATCTGGATGTCCATGAAAACAACTTAACAAGGATATAATCTAGAGGTTGATTGATACATGTTTTTCAATTGATTGATCATAGAATGTCTTTTTTTTCAACTTAACAGTTCCTAGTGAATGCCATTGGACAGTGCTTAGAAATGTGCATTGATATTTCATAGATAGTGGATATGTTTTATGGGATTAGTTGTGTTCTTGTCAACATTGAACAGTCTATTTTGTACTAGACATGGGTGCTCCCTTTTCAATTTTTCTTGACTTATGTAAATCCATTTAATTATTTGAATGACTGAATTGCTTGGGTTCTTCTTTGTAGATTGTTGTCCAAAAAACTAGCCCGAAAGGGATACATTTCCGACGTGTTGGACCTCGTCAAAAGGTACTTTTTTTTTATCTTAATTTGATCTAATTTGCAATTGAACACGTGTAAGGTAGAGAATCGAGACTTAAACAAAAATAGTGAAACGTGTAAGGTAGAGAATCGAGACTTAAACAAAAATATCCAGAGGGGGGTGGTGAATTTTCTCCACTGACCATCGACCCATAATTTTATTTGGTCACTATCGCAATTCATAGATCACATGCAATGTACATTATAACATTGGAAATATTCATTATATAAATATTGTACGTGTGTACTGAATTTTTTTTTCTTAGATATTGCAGTGTGCTGATGATAAACACGTTATGTCGTAAACATTACGATTTCATCATGTAGGTGAGTCAATCACGGTGCAATAAGGCAAACAGGATTAGTTAAGGTTTGTTTTCAATCAGGTATTATTTATTTGTTTTCAATTATCATTTTTTCATACTTATCAATCAAATAATTTTGAACGAATTAGATATTAAAAAACATTTCATCTAATATAGTTTTTGGATTTTAAGCCTTTTTAATTTTGTGATTTTCACAACAATTCAATATATATTCTGGTGTTTGGTCAAATAACTTAGTTTATTTACACCCTAAATCAGAGTAGCTTCACAAAAACAGAGCAATACGTGAGAAAAACAGAACAAATAGAGTTGTTGTTTCATCAATGGGGTCTTTAAAAGATGAATTTGAAAATGTTCTTAAACTTGTACGGCCGGTCAATGGAGCTATCATCGTCGGCGCAGGACCTTCGGGTCTAGCTGTAGCAGCTTGTCTTGCAGACAAAGGAGCTCCATTTCTAGTTCTTGAGAAAACCAACTGTATTGCCCTCCCTATGGCAGTACAGAACTTACGACTGATTGAATCTCCATCTCCCCAAACAGTTCTGTGAGCTTCCCTTAATGGGGTTCCCTAAAAACTTCCCAAAGTATCCAACTAAGCACCAGTTCATCTCTTACATGGAGTCCTATGCACAAAACTTCAGGGATTGAGAGGTTCCAAGGTCCTGTTACGCACACCAGTGTTTAAAAATCCGGTTCAGATTTCAAGAATCAGAAGGTCTTAATTGATGAGCCATCTAGAGTGGTACTCAACATCATGGGTTCTGACCCTCCAAACGTCAGAACTTGAATCAAACTCATTACTTTGGACTGCTTGGCTCTACAGAGAAGTTTTGATGCACTTTGGACTTGAAGAAATCACAACCCTGCTAAGAAAATTACAAAATCTAACCTTAGGAAAACATATATTTCTTCCAAACTTTCAATGACACCAAATTTTGATGCAAACAGAGAATAAACCTTTTGTAGCCTAGTAGGGTTTTGTACTTACTACCAAAACAAAGAAAAAATTATAAAAATTTAATAAACTAAAAGTTATTCTTCATCACAAAACCCAATATTTCAATGATAGCAACAAATCATCAATCCTACACAGAATCACTATTTCAGGACAGATGTTTGTAATCCAAACAAACCCTAAATTTTGATTTTGTAATTTTCACACATGTTTGCTGCAAAAATTGAATTGAGAATAAGATAATAAAAAAATAAAAAGAGAACAAAATGCCAGAAGAAAGCAAGTGAAATCATCAACTCATACACACAACACAAACGTGCTCATTGTTCACTCATTCTACATACACAAATAATCACCTTTAGCCAAGAAGGAACATTGCTTTTGTACCCAGTAGCCATTATGATTGAATCAAAATCCCTCTCTTGTCCATCAACAAATTTAGCTCCTCTCTTTGTTATCTCTTTAACTCCTTCCATCACCTTTTACATCACAGCCACATAAACAAAAAAAATATCAGTCTAAGAGATATCACATAAAAAGGTGACTAACTTTATGAACTCAACAAAGTGTATTTGCAAAAAGGGTCTGTTTGTTTGCTTCTTTATTGCTTTATTATACCTTGATTTTGCCAGATTTGATCTGTGATAATGCACCAACATCAAGCACTGGGGTCTTCCCTGTCGCGTTTTTCAGTTCAAGTGGACCAGTCTTCGGCCGTCGAAGGCCTAATCGGTCCGTCTCTCCTAAAGTGAAGTTTGCAACAAGGAGGATAATCTTGTCTACAAGTCTTAGAGGAAACCATTTCAGAAGTGCCATTGCAATACCAAATGTTGAAAGGCCTAACATCTCTCTAGGCAAAACATGTACCTGAAATACATATTTCCAAACAAATATCAAATACCCATTGTGAGAAATCAATCAATAATTAATTTCTTGGATTGTAATGCAAAAGTTTAGAACTTACGGCATTTCGAACCACCATGTGAGGGCTTGCATTGTGGCTACAAAGGTCTAGACTTACTTCCATGCCAGAATTACCACACCCCACAATTAAGACCTTCTGATTCTTGAAATCTGAACCGGATTTATAAACACTGGTGTGCATAACAGAACCTTGGAACCTCTCAATCCCTGAAATTTCAGGAATTAATGGCTCGGCATTTTCGCCAGTAGCAATGATGAGCCATCTAGAGTGGTACTCAACATCATGGGTTCTGACACTCCAAACGTCAGAACTTGAATCAAACTCAGCACTCTGGACTGCTTGACTGAACCTAGGCTCTATAGAGAAGTTTTGTGCATAGGACTTCATGTAAGAGATGAACTGGTGCTTAGTTAGATACTTTGGGAAGTTTTTAGGGAACCCCATTAAGGGAAGCTCACAGAACTGTTTGGGGAGATGGAGATTCAATCGGTCGTAAGTTCTGTACTGCCATAGGGAGGCAATACAGTTGGTTTTCTCAAGAACTAGAAATGGAACTCCTTTGTCAGCAAGACAAGCTGCTACAGCTAGACCCGAAGGTCCTGCGCCGACGATGATAGCTCCATTGACCCATACAGGTTTAAGAACATTTTCAAATTCATCTTTTAAAGACCCCATTGATGAAACAACAACTCTCTCAAACTCTCTTTGTTCTGCTTTTCTCAAGTATTGCTCTGTTTTTGTGAAGCTACTCTGTTTATAGATGAAACTTGTATGGTTTTTTTTTTTTTTAGAGATTTTATAGAAAACAGAGAGACGAACAGAAAATAAAGGAGGTTTTATGAGGGAGGGAGGAGGCGTGAAGGTTAAGGAAAGGATACTTCTTTTTGTTGTTGCCTTAAAGTCATTCTTCAAGCCTTTCAAAACATTTGCATAAGATCAAACATAGTAAAATTGCATTTGTTAGAATAAAAAAACTATGAACATTTAAGTCAATTTGAAAGGATAATCAAACATAGTCACATTGACCTTGTTAGTCTTGCAACAAAATTTAAAAATCAACTCTTGAGGTTCATAGGCTATCATCCATGATTTCAGTAGTTAATTTTATTTTTGTTTCACAACGATTTGTGTTTCACACTCATCCATCTCCACTAACTTATATAAGATCAATATAGAGAGTTACATGGACCTTGATAGTATTCAAGAAATGTTACCTCGACATGTTTTCAAAAATGTGACACGGTGATATTTTTCCTCAATTAATATATTTCATTTTTTATTTTTTTTAATTAAACCTTCAGTGTGGAGGGGCACCTCTGGAATGCCAGACCTTTATTACTGATCAAAAAAATTGATTTACAATCAATACGAGAGTACATGATGACTTTACCCGTGATATAACGAAAACAAAAAATTGGGCCGCATCCGAAAATCAAAATGCATAAAGCCAACATATCACCAATGCAGGGCAATGAAAGATTCTGACTCTATGATCCACAACCATATTTTTTTATCCTCCTCCTTGTGGCCTTATTGCCATACCCACGTGCATTCCAAAACATAAATTTTTCATCATCTTAAGCGCAGGAGGAAGATTTTCCCCTCTTAGTCTTACGACGCTTGCCTGGAAGGACCGTCGAATTGACTTTGTTCTGTAGATCCTTATCGGAATGCGCCCCCAAATTTATATCATTAATAGCATGTGATTCCGGCCCCAACTCCGATTCCGACGGCCGCCTCGTCACCATCATCTGTGGCGCTATCCAGGGTATTAGAGGTCCTAGATTGTTTCTTTTAGTCGCAAAACACGATTCTCCTCAAACAGCTGGATGGCGACTTCAAACAAGCTCTCGTCCTCGTCGTTCCTGGCTGCCGCGGGCACTGAAAAATTACCGGTTACCGCGGATTGAGCGCGCTTGGCCATAACCTCTGTCAAACGTTCCATCACTGTCGGCTTTACCGTGGCAGCCTCTACTTCCTGTAACATTTCAACTCGATTTTGTTTGCGTCACTTTAGAATCACCAACGGCGAGCAAGACGTGTGTTGTCTGAGGTAGCACGTCCCCTGGGTTGGGGCCTGGAGAGGCTGGGGTCGTGGACTGGGAGGCCATGCTCGGACGTGGGCTGAGGTCTGACTGCTGTCCTGCTCGAGTGAGGACATGATCAGGCTGGACCCGAGGAGTGCCCAGAGCCGTGGTTCGGCTGAGACCGTGATCTGACGTGGGGCTTTGACTAGTAGTGAGCGCATTCTGTGTTGGGCCCGTGAGCTGGTTGGGAGAAGCCACTCCTATTCCCCTGCTAATGCAGTTTGTGACTCTGTTCCAGGATGTCCCAATTGAGCATCCCCAAAGTCATCGTGCAACCTTGACACAATGTGATGTTCGCGGGCAGATATTGTCATTTAGCAAGTCGTCGGAAAGACCACTTTTGGCCCCCGAGATTATGTCATCTGTTGGCTGTTCTTGAATTCAATGGCATTTGCAATCTCCGAAGTTGTATATCCCGCCTCTATGAGGCATTCTTCCGTAGTTTCTGTAACCTGCTCAGCACTAACATGAACCATGTTCTCACTCTCCTCTGCATCAATGTTTGCAGTGAGCGACTCAAATTTGTTTGACAAAGCCCCCTTACCCGGATCCATGGCCACCGGCCTCTTCTCCCCACCTTCCTCATTTATCTCCTCCCCCTGACTATTCGTTAAGCTATTCGGACCTGCTGCCATTGATTGAGAGGCTTAGCTGTTTTGATAACGGGGACATATTGTTGCTTGACAGTGTTGGGTTCAACCTTTGGCTTGGTCAGCTTCTCATTACCAAGGTCCGAGGCATTCCTTTGCCCTTAAGACCAATTTTTTCCACAAAACTCTTCTTGGTGCCCTATCAGAGAACAAAAATCACAGTATTTGAAACCAGGGTATTCTATCTTCTGCCAAAAAACCCTATTGTTGGCCCTGTCAATCCAAACTCTAGTTGATATTTCTCCGCCAAAGTCATCTCCACGCAAACAAGGACAAAACCCGGGCGTTGACAGACAACGAGTATGATCATCCATCCTCAAAAAACCACCAAAAGTTCACAATTGCTTTTAAAATTAGCGGGAATGGAAATAAAATGTTAAAGGTAAAATTAGGCAACTCGTACCCATCAACGGCACCGGAGAATTGGGTCCTTATTCAAACTAAAACCATCCTAGCCATCGAAAAAGCTTTGAAACCGAATCCACGAATCCAAAAAGGGAGTCCTTCGACAGAACCTTTCTTTCGCTTCCTCTCAGATTGAAGGCGGGACTAACACGTGCCGAATGATTTAGTAAAACCGAGTGGAGAAAATCGGCCTAAAATGCCCCAAGTTTCTGTGAATCGAATCTCGAATATCTGCAAAGTTGGTTGGTAACTGGAGAATTTTAGGACAATCACGTGTTTTTCCATGAAAGCTTCTCCGCGGACTTCATCCGTGGCCGTGAGTTCGATTGGTGGAGCCCCCTCTTTACAGAAACGGGTTCCTTCGATCGGAGTCTCCGCAGCGTCTACCACCAAAAATCTTTCTCAAAACTTGGGCGAAAGAGGGCTTAGAATCCCCATGACCCGTCCCGTAGGGGGAGAGGTGGAGGCTGGGGCCGTGCCATCACATCCAGATCGGATGGCTGCTGTCTAGATCGGATGGTTGTCCTGTCGAGACCAGGCAGAGAGAAAGGTGACAAGTCGATCTCGCGGCCGTTGAAGCGCAAGCGGTGGCCGATCGATCTCCAGGCAGATGGGCGGCCTTGAAGCCGATCGATCTCGGCGACCTTGAAGCGTCCAAGCGGCGGCTTGAAACGTCCAAGCGGCGGTCGGATCTAGCAGCCTGGATTGGTGGCGGCTCAAGTCGCAAATCCCTGTCGTTGCGCAAGCCGTCACAGGCCAGTCGATCTCGCGAATCGACCTCCAAGCGGCTTGATGGCGGCGGCTCCCAACCCCTAGCAAAGACGCCCTCGGGCGGCCGTTGGTTCCCAACCTAGCAGAACCTCCAAAGATAATATATTTCATTTAGGCCCCAGTTTCCATTCTCTGCTGTGTGATGATTGCAAAATGTTTATGTGAGGAATTGGAAATCAAAATTTCGCTTCAACAAATATGCGATGACTCGTTAGAATTCCTTACGTACACTAAAAATCGGTGACAACTTTCAAAATGTCACATATAATTTCACCACCTAATGCAAGATTTTGTAGTATTACCCAGAAGTTACCAATCCGACCATTTTTTAGAGTGCAGACGATGAAACAAATCCTAAGAGGATGAATGCTACACCAACTATCTTTTCAAAAGAAAATTATTTCACCATTAAAACATTGGATCGGATGTGCGGATAGACCTCATTAGAGCATGAGAGATGAACTTCCTTATAGACCTCATTTCTACATCTAGTATGTCCCTTCGAATGCTCCATAAGGAAGTTCAAATTGACTAAGTATTTCTACAACTAAGTGTGGACAATAACCTTCCAAATTGACTTAAATATTGATATTTTTATTCTAGCAAATGCAATTTTACTATGTTTGATCTTATGCAAATGTTTTGAAAGTCTTGAAGAATGCAACAAAAAGAACTTACTTGTGGATTATAGCCCTTCAAATTGAACCTAAAAAATTGGTGTTTTTTTGTATTAACGAAGAAAGTCGGCTCAACTATGTTGATCCCAATGAGATCTGGAAATTGACGAGGGTGAAACATAATTATTGCAAAAAAATAAAATAAACTACCTAAATCCTGGATTAGAGACTTTTAAATGGAGTCTCATAAGTAGATATATATTATATATATATATATATATTTTTTTTTTTCACTCATGTAAGATGTTTAAGAGATGTGAAGAAAATTTTATGTCGCAACCTTCCAAAATCATGGATGATGATTGCCTTCCAAATTGAGTTGATAATTTTTATTTTCGAAAATTCTAGGGGTCGAGAGAGGGAACGAGGGAAAGAGGCGAGGAATGGGTGGAAGCCACATATCTGCCTCGAGATGAATGACATCGCATGTCTCAAATTGATTCACTCATCTCGAGGCAAACCCTAGCAAAGCTCTTTTTATTTGTAGTACTAGAATAACAAGGATGGTGCAAGTATGTTTTGGGGATGTTGGAATTAGTGTGAAGGTAAATTGTTGTGAATAACATGTTTTCTATTAAATTGTGGACTATAGCCTTTCGAATCGTGAATTATATAGCATTCAAAATTGAGGCGCTCGCAAAAAAAATTTAGTACTAAAATAACAAGGACGGTGTAATTATGTTTGATCCTAAATGAGGTCTTGAGAAAAAAATTATTGCCACAAAAAAAAAAAAAATTAATAATAACTACCAAAAATCATATATTACAATCTTTCATATTTATGAATGTTAAACGCTTGGATGGATGCCTGCCTTTAATCTTTGGTGTTTGGTGATGCTTACCATCAGTCCATTTCATTTGAAAGCTCCATGTATTAATTAATGTTGAGAAAGTGGATTGTCCGTAAACCAAACCGCAATTCATTGTCTTTAGACATGCAGTAAAGGAACAAAGGCGAAAATTAGAACCCCACAGGCGTGAATATGCGGTCCTTCTGTTCAATAATTGCACAGATCAATTCATTAATTGTTCTTCAATAATTGTTCCACAAAATGGATCATACACAAATGACAGCCTTTAGAGTGCAATACTTTCTCTAAAATTCAATTCGGGATACAATCCAAGCTTTATTATAAATTAAGATTAAACAAAGCACAAGTGTGCAGAGCACTTGCTTGGCTAAGCAACTTTAGATAATAAATAATAATAATAATAATAATCAAGATTACCTAGCTTGGTCATTTTATTTGTGATATACTACCATTGTTTCATTTTTCATGTCTTCAATATCAATTTCAAATTTCATTATTTACATTTCTTCATTAGTTTCATGTGTATTCCTTGTTAGGTGTCATTAATGAAGAGCAATTTTGACGTTAGAAAGTTTGGATACTTTCCGCTAGTTCAGATCCATGAAATAATAGTTAAGTTTGAATTTAGGTGTCTGATTAAATTTTGAGGACTAATAGCACCCAAGAAGTAATACATGGAAAGCACTTGAAAACCCTACACCCAAACATGAACATAAACTAAGGATTGTGATTTCGTTTTCAAGTTAATTTTGGTTTTCTGATTTTAAGAAATATTTTGGTGTGTATTGAAAAATTTTGTAATTAACAAAATTTAAGAACAAATGCAAAAGAATTTGTTAATTTCAATTTGCATTTATCATTGGTTTTGTTCAACATGGATATCATTTCTAATGGACAAGCACAAAGAATGTTGTTTATATATATATATATATATATTTTATTAATTTTTTTTTTTAAATTAAACCTCCAGTGGGGAGGGGCAACTATGGGATGCCAGACCTTTATTACATATCAAAAAAATGATTTACAAACGTTACGGGGGTACATGACGACTTTACCCGTATAAAGACCAAAAATCATAGTAAGAAACCTCTATTTGAAACATTAGCCAGAACACCAAATTTGAAACTAAGACAAGCAAAAGCTGGAACCAAAAAAACAAGCATCAATTGCGAGCAATCACCTTCCATCCACCGATTAACTTGACGAATGTAAGCTGAAAACTCTGCCGCAACAACACAAAAATTGCTGTCCCCACTGTGTCGCAGCAGGGAGCAAGGGTCGCACCACTGCTCTGCCATCAGGCAACACTACAAACCATTCCATCCACTGAATGTCTTCCCTGCTGTCCAAAAGAGTGTCGCAACAGTGAGCAACAAGCGTACCGCTGCAAATCCAGCAAGACGAGCCATCGCAAACGCCGGAGCAGCATACAAACGCACAGTGAGGGAGCCTCCAACTGGAGCAGAGATTGCTGAGAGCTCTGCCGAAACAGAGTACATCATCATCCTGCCCGCGCAAGACTGCCAGCAGCAGATAGCTCGCCACGCCTCGTCACCCGGACAGCCAAAGCTCATCGACTCCCCAGAACCAGTGGATTACGCATCCCCATGGCGAATATACGCCGTGTGAAGGCGATCTAACACAGCCAATCCAGCAACTTTCCTCGGCAAAGCAATCCCATTGTATTGGACTGTCCGGTGATCCTTTAATGCTCTATCCGCCAATGAGTCAGCCACCGCATTGGCCTCTCGATAGATATGATGACAAACTAAAGTCATAGTCGCTGCCAAAGACTTAATTTCTTTTAAAATATTCTCCAAATGCCAAGGTATTTTTAAAGAGCCCTTAAACCAACCGCAGACAAGTTCCGAATCCGTTTGGATAACCACCCTTATAAAACCCCAATCTAGGCAAAGGCGGAGACCCTCTAAAAGCGCCAAAATTTCTGCTTTATTATTAGAGCCTGTGCCAAAGTAAATTTGTTTTCCCACCACACATAAACCACTCAAATCCCTAATAAACACGCCACCGGAAGCCATGCCCTTACGATAGGCTCCATCCACATTTAGCGAGACAAAGTCTATGGGGGGAGGGTGCCAAAAAACAATTCTAGCTATCTTCCTGCTAACGGGAAGAACATTCAACCCCAAAGCTCTTAGGGGGGCCTTTTCTCGGCTAACTTTCTTGGGTAATATGAAAAATTTGCTAGTTGCAACTGTCGCCTAACGTTCAAAATCGCTAAAGCGATATTAGGGGGAACATTTTCATAAACACCTTTGCATCTTTGTTTCCAAATTTCCCATAAAATAAACATGGGGGTAAGGAATAAAAGCAACACCTGTTTGCGATTCACGATTCGCTCTCTTGAAACCAGATACTAGACCGAGGAATGTCGACAAGTCGCCGAACATGAACATTCAAAACCCATAAAGTGGCGCCATACCTGATGGCCAAATCGCCGTCGAGAAAAAGGTGTTCAAGGATTCTTGTTTTGGCGACCTACACGTACATCTAAAGCCAGACTGAACCCATCTGTATAATTCCCCATCCACTGGCACTCCTCGATGGAGTAATTTCCAAACAAAAACTGAAATTCTGGAAGGAAGGAATCTTGCCAAAGCATGGGACTTATTATATTACTCGCCCTTTTATACGTAACAGTTCATAGGCCGACTGAAGGAGAAAAGACCATTTTAGTTGAACCCACACACGTATCCTTCTCATGAGCCGCACCACATAATCTATCTGCAAAAGCTCCAAAGCCAAGCTTCGAAGGTCTGGGTGAATCAATTCAACTTATTCAAGTCACCTCCTTGTACCGTAGGCCAAAAATCTAGAGTTGACAAAGCCGACGTCTCCTGAAAGATGCCATCAAGTTCCAGTTTCCTCAAAAAACTGCGTCCCCCATGCCAATACGCCAAAGCGAATACTCAAAAGAAGAGGTCTGCCAAGCATGATTTCTTTGAAAAATGGAGAAGACCCGGCTTTGACAGGTTGACTATTCAAGGCAGTTCCTGTATCCAGTATTGCTCCTCATAAAAAAGCCCATAGAGAGTCTGAAGTTAGCATTATCCAAAGAGCCTTGATTCGAAAGGCTTTCATTACAACCATTAAGTCCCTAACTCCCAAACCACCTTCGGCCTGAGGCATGCAAATTTATCCCAGCACCCATTTTTCTTTAGGCGCCTTCACAATCCCCCAGAGAAATCCGCAACAAATATTTATACGAGTATAACTGCACGTGGTACACACATACACTCAAAAGATAAATAGGAATCGAACTGAGACATGCTTAATCAGAAATCAGTTTACCTCCTGGAGATAGCAATTTCGCCTTCCATCCCTGAAATACGAGATTGGATCTTAAAATTAATCTTCGAAGTATGAAATTTTCATTTCCCTTGAATAAAGGCCGCCCAAAATTTCAATGAGCGGCACGAAAATGGAAATCTGTATAAGTTTTA